>CATNEN010000003.1:3327500-3927500 GCA_950097015.1 Macrostomum hystrix
CTCTCACTCCTTCTCATGCTGTCTCTCACTCTTTCTCATGCTCTCTCTCCCTTTTTCTCATGCTGTCTCTCAGTCTTTCTCATGTTGTCTCTCAGTCTTTCTCATGCTGTCTCTCAGTCTTTCTCATGCTGTCTCTCACTCTTTCTCATGCTGTCTCTCAGTCTTTCGCTTGCTGCCTCTCAGTCTTTCTCATGCTGTCTCTCACTCTTTCTCATGCTGTCTCTCAGTCTTTCTCATGCTGTCTCTCAGTCTTTCTCATGCTGTCTCTCTCGCTCTTTCTCATGCTGTCTCTCAGTCTTTCTCATGCTGTCTCTCTCACTCCTTCTCATGCTGTCTCTCACTCTTTCTCATGCTCTCTCTCCCTTTTTCTCATGCTGTCTCTCACTCTTTCTCATGCTGTCTCTCAGTCTTTCTCATGCTGTCTCTCAGTCTTTCTCATGCTGTCTCTCTCACTCCTTCTCATGCTGTCTCTCACTCTTTCTCATGCTCTCTCTCCCTTTTTCTCATGCTGTCTCTCAGTCTTTCTCATGTTGTCTCTCAGTCTTTCTCATGCTGTCTCTCAGTCTTTCTCATGCTGTCTCTCAGTCTTTCTCATGCTGTCTCTCACTCTTTCTCATGCTCTCTCTCCCTTTTTCTCATGCTCTCTCTCACTCTTTCTCATGCTGTCTCTCAGTCTTTCTCATGCTGTCTCTCAGTCTTTCTCATGCTGTCTCTCTCACTCCTTCTCATGCTGTCTCTCACTCTTTCTCATGCTCTCTCTCCCTTTTTCTCATGCTGTCTCTCAGTCTTTCTCATGTTGTCTCTCAGTCTTTCTCATGCTGTCTCTCAGTCTTTCTCATGCTGTCTCTCAGTCTTTCTCATGCTGTCTCTTTATTTCCCGTGCTATGAACCAACCTGAGGCTTAGCCCAGTTTTCTGTCAAGGCAATCTGTCTGACTATTTCTAAATCCTTATTCGCTAATCTCAACTAGACGTTAATCTTAAAGTCTTAAGACTTAAGAGATTGAATGAAAAATTTGGCGGTCGCGGTAATTTGAGTTCGCACTTATACTTATTCCCTACTCTAGTAACTTTTGTCAAATCGTCAATACCTAATAAGGTCGTCCTTTTGTATTCTTCCAGACAATCAAATTCCAATTTTAACAAAATATATACTTGTTAACCCACTACTTGTTGAATGAGTATAGTATTTAAATACGCGCATTGTACTTTTAACTGACGACATACACAAATCCACAAACATGTGTGAAAAAATCCACAAAACCTACTTCACAAACTAAAATCTACTTCACAAACTAAAACCTACTTCCATACACTAAAACCTACATTTACAAACTAAAATCTACTTTAATAAACTAAAACCTACTTTCACAAACTAAAACCTACTTTCATACACTAAAACCTACTTCAGAAACTAAAACCTACTTCACAAACTAAAACATAATTTCATAAACTAAAACCTAATTTCCTTAACTAAAACCTACTTTCACAAACTATAACCTTCTTTCATAAACTAAACCCAAGTTCACCTTCACCAACTAAAACGCAGTTCACAAACTATAAACCTAATTCACAAACTAAAAGCGACTTTTAACCATGAAAAATAAATTGCCAATCTAGATGGATGCTTTACGAGTCTAAAACCTACTTTTTATAAAAAGAGCATTCCAAAAAATTAAGCTTTTAACCAACATTTCACAGGTGAACTTGGACAGCACAACAAGACTAGCCACAATCAACGCCATGGGCAGTCCCGACGGTCACCTGTTTGAGCAGGCTCAGAAGAGAATCCAAGCACTCATGGAGAAGGACTCTTATCAGCGGTTCTTGAGATCGGAGGTCTATCAGAATCATTTGAAAGACTCGGCAAAGACCAACAACAGCGGTTCAGCGTCAGCCAGTTCGATAGGAGGTCATTGACCTCCAGTATCAGTTTCTGACCCCAATGCTCTGCACAATGCTGCTATTGTTTGGCTAAACTATTATGCAAATATCTTTGAAACTCAAATGCCGCTTTCGTTTTTTTGTTTCAATTTGTTGGACGAAATTTTCAAGTATCATTGGTTCGTTTTGTCCTTTTTAATTATTGGCCTTTCTGACTTTCCCTTGTCACTATCACTTTCCCTTGTCACTCAGACTTTCCCTTGTCACTTTGTGACTTTCCCTTGTCACTCTGCGACTTTCCCTTGTCACTCTCTGACCTTCCCTTGTCACTTTGTGACTTTCCCTTGTCACTCTGTGACTTTCCCTTGTCACTTTGTAACTTTCCCTTGTCACTCTGTGACTTTCCCTTGTCACTCTGTGACTTTCCCTTGTCACTCTCTGACTTTCCCTTGTCACTCTGTGACTTTCCCTTGTCACTCTCTGACTTTCCCTTGTCACTCTCTGACTTTCCCTTGTCACTCTCTGACTTTCCCTTGTCACTCTCTGACCTTCCCTTGTCACTCTCTGAATTTCCCTTATCACTCTGGATTTCCCTTGTGATTCTCTCTCCTGTCACTCTCTATGCTGCCTTGTCACTCCCTGTCTCTTATAATGCGTCTTTCCGTTTGTGACTGTACTGTGACCAACATTATTATCAGTCGTATGTTGTCAGTAACTAAATCCTAGGTCACTTCTAGCTACTTAATATATATTTATTGTCACCCCTCTATTTGGCACTCCTTCACAATCCTACTCTACACACCTGCGAACTTGCTTGCAAAACTTTATTTGCTCTTAATTGTTGTTTTTCTGGAAGGCAAAAAATATATCCATTGTTTTCTCCCCACCTGAATGCTGAATAATTAGAATCTCAAATTTGAAAAAAATCATGAATAAATTTTGCATTTTGACTCCAAAAACCACCGATATTAAATATTAAAAAATAGCTTGATAAAGTTTAAACATGATGTCCAATTTTACTAGTCAATCGGTCATTTTTTAACGACACTTAACTTATTTTTTATTGTCTTAGAAAGTTTTTTCGTAATTATGAATTTGTTTATCTATGATTACCTTTCAGAGTTGTCTATGTTAAACAAATCTACTTACTTTAGAAGTTCTGTCGATCATGTTTATTTTATCTATTTTTATGCGCTTCGATCGACATTCGTTTTTGTCCGTCGAACGTTTTGTTAAAAATGACTTCTTAAGGCAACTACATATTTATTATATTTATATGGGAGCTGGGGTTTAAGACAAAAACACCATATACACCGTAGATTATTTAAAAATAGAATTTTAGTTATAATAACAGCTACTAAATTATTAGACAGCACTGTGTATGGCTGTCCATGGACTGGGGGACGTCACACTTCCTAATTTCTATATCATTATACAGCTTGCTAAACTGAATCAAAGTGTAAGCGAAATCAACATAAAGTCATTTAGTTCTGCTCTGTTATAGGTCATAAATGATAATAAATTAAAAATGCTATATTTTCTATATAAAAACTGCAATTCTTAGAATGTAATAATTGTTTTACTGTAAAATTATTAATCAATCAACGTAACATAAGAAATTATCATCATAATTCTCAGAATTAGAACATATGTACAATATGTGATGTGATAGGCTTATCACACAACAAATTGCTGAATGTCAACTGCACAAAAGTCTGTTTTCATTTTATACTTTGACAATGCGTACACATGACAATATATATTATATAAGAATGCAAAATAAATGACTTAATTTAATCACAATGTAAAGCTGTCTGTTTTTGTGTTTTAACTGTACAATTTAAAAACGCACGAAAATCTGCTTAACTTCTATTTATTGGACGAGAGCTTATTAGTTTGAGGATGCAATTGAACAGATACAGATTAACGACGAAGCAAAAACTTTATTACTACGTGTTTTTTTTTAAAGTGACTTTTTAAACATGGTATAAATTGTTTATTATCCTGTACACACGTACCATACTCTGGACCAGGAATGTACTCACAATCTTACTCAGGGTCGCCTCGCCTGTGTACATGTCTCTGATGTACATATGACCTACTAAGGACAGTATAAATGACCAACTTCTCAGGAACAAACAAAGGACCTGGCTACTGTTCGTTAGGGATGTCTGTTATGACCTACTCAGGGATGTTCGTATGGCCTACTCAGGGATGTTTGTATGGCCTACTCAGGGATGTCTGTTATGACCTACTCAGGGATGTTCGTATGGCCTACTCAGGGATGTTTGTATGGCCTACTCAGGGATGTTTGTTATGACCTACTCAGGGATGTCTGTTATGACCTACTCAGGGATGTTTGTTATGACCTACTCAGGGATGTTTGTTATGACCTACTCAGGGATGTCTGTTATGACCTACTCAGGGATGTTCGTATGGCCTACTCAGGGATGTTTGTATGGCCTACTCAGGGATGTCTGTTATGACCTACTCAGGGATGTTCGTATGGCCTACTCAGGGATGTTTGTATGGCCTACTCAGGGATGTTTGTTATGACCTACTCAGGGATGTCTGTTATGACCTACTCAGGGATGTTTGTTATGACCTACTCAGGGATGTTTGTTATGACCTACTCAGGGATGTCTGTTATGACCTACTCAGGGATGTCTGTTATGACCTACTCAGGGATGTCTGTTATGACCTACTCAGGGATGTTTGTATGGCCTACTCAGGGATGTTTGTTATGACCTACTCAGGGATGTTTGTTATGACCTACTCAGGGATGTCTGTTATGACCTACTCAGGGATGTTTGTTATGACCTACTCAGGGATGTCTGTTATGACCTACTCAGGGATGTCTGTTATGACCTACTCAGGGATGTCTGTTATGACCTACTCAGGGATGTCTGTTATGAACTACTCAGAGATGTTCGTATGACCTACTCACGGATGTTTGTTATGACCTACTCAGGGATGTCTGTTATGACCTACTCAGGGATGTCTGTTATGACCTACTCAGGGATGTCTGTTATGACCTACTCAGGGATGTCTGTTATGACCTACTCAGGGATGTCTGTTATGATCTACTCAGGGATGTTTGTTATGACCTACTCAGGGATGTCTGTTATGACCTACTCAGGGATGTTTGTTATGACCTACTCAGGGATGTCTGTTATGACCTACTCAGGGATGTCTGTTATGACCTACTCAGGGATGTCTGTTATGACCTACTCAGGGATGTCTGTTATGGCCTACTCAGGGATGTCTCAATTATAAATAGTAAAGTTATACACTTTGCTAAACTATTTAAGGCATTTTCACAGATCTGAATGTAAGATTGCTGGTAGTGACAGGCCTTTGTTGAACTGCTATTTGGCGTCTATCAGTTTCGCCTAAGAATTCAGTCACTCCCAGGTGAGTTGTCGATCTTGGTAGCAGCTGCAATATCCGCCTCAGCCTCTCCTCGTGATCTCCGTCAGCGGTCTGCTGGGCCAGGTTTCTGCTAAAGTTGGAAGCCTCTTGACAGCTTTGCTGCAGACGAAATTGTTCCGCTTGAAGAAGCCGCTGTTTCAGCTGCTGCTGCTGCTGCTGCCGCGTCATTGAAGGTGATGGAGTCGGTGTGAACGAAGCCTTAGACGACGACGATAAAAGTCGAACCTGTCGCATCATCAGAATCCTTTCGGCTGATTCCCAGCTTCTTTGAGTGAGCAATTTACACCTGTCCAGGTGTGCCAGCTGTTGTGCCAACTGCTGCTCCTCCGAGTACTGCTTCCAGTTGCCCTTCCTGCGGGCCTCAGCGCTCATTTGTAGATGTAGTGCCTCAGTTTATTATCCTTATAGAACAATCTAGCTGTATCGAAGACGACCGAACAGTTGTGTCCAAGCGATCTAGGTGTGTCCAAGACAATCCAGTTGTGTCCAAGATCCCTGGACACCTAGAGACGACTAGACACAACAATCTAGTTGTGTCCAAGACGATCTATAGTTGTGTCCAAGATGATCTAGATGTGTCCAAGATGATCTAGTTGTGTCCAAGATGATCTAGATGTGTCCAAGACGATCTAGTAGTGTCCAAGATGATCTAGTTGTGTCCAAGACGATCTATAGTTGTGTCCAAGATGATCTAGACCTGTCCAAGACGATCTAGTAGTGTCCAAGATGATCTAGTTGTGTCCAAGACGATCTATAGTTGTTTCCAAGATGATCTAGATGTGTCCAAGACGATCTAGTTGTGTCCAAGATGATCTAGATGTGTCCAAGATGATCTAGATGTGTCCAAGACAGTTTAGTTGTGTCCAAGATGATCTAGTTGTGTCCAAGACAGTTTAGATGTGTCCAAGACGATCTAGTTGTGTCCAAGACAGTTTAGTTGTGTCCAAGATGATCTAGATGTGTCCACGACGATCTAGTTGTGTCCAAGATAGTTTAGATGTATCCAAGACGATCTAGTTGTGTCCAAGACAGTTTAGTTGTGTCCAAGACAGTTTAGTTGTGTCCAAGACGATCTAGTTGTGTCCAAGACGATCTAGTTGTGTCCAAGACAGTTTAGTTGTGTCCGAGATGATCTAGTTGTGTCCAAGACGATCTAGTTGTGTCCAAGACGATCTAGTTGTGTCCAAGACAGTTTAGTTGTGTCCGAGATGATCTAGTTGTGTCCAAGATGATCTAGTTGTGTCCAAGATGATCTAGTTGTGTCCAAGACGATCTAGTTGTGTCCAAGACAGTTTAGTTGTGTCCAAGATGATCTAGTTGTGTCCAAGATGATCTAGTTGTGTCCAAGACGATCTAGTTGTGTCCAAGATGATCTAGTTGTGTCCAAGATGATCTAGTTGTGTCCAAGACGATCTAGTTGTGTCCGAGATGATCTAGTTGTGTCCAAGATGATCTAGTTGTGTCCAAGACGATCTAGTTGTGTCCAAGATGATCTAGTTGTGTCCAAGACGATCTAGTTGTGTCCAAGATGATCTAGTTGTGTCCAAGACGATCTAGTTGTGTCCAAGATGATCTAGTTGTGTCCAAGATGATCTAGTTGTGTCCAAGACGATCTAGTTGTGTCCAAGATGATCTAGTTGTGTCCAAGATGATCTAGTTGTGTCCAAGACAGTTTAGATGTGTCTAAGATGACCTCAATGTCGCAAAGACGACCTTAGTATCTCTTCTGTGGTCCTGTTTGGTGTGTTTAGTCTCTACCGTCGCAGCAGCAGTTGATTTCTGCATCACGCATTTATACTGCGGAACTGTCGTACAAGCGCCGCAGCCTCACAGTTTCCAGCCGTTTGCTTAATCTGGCAGTCTTTCCTCAGAATAAACAAAGTTTTTTTCTGGCGTCTCGCCTATTCGACATCCGGCTTAGAAGCTCCTGTTGGACAAACACATGTCAGTTTGTCAGCTTGAAACCCGAGTCAAATTCAGAACTGAATGAATTTCCCAAAAAACCACCGCGCGACGAGAAACCTTCGCGGTGGAAATTGGCTCCACTACACTCTCAGGCTCATACTCAAACGTGCAGTTGCCATGACAACCGGAGTTTTTCGTTCTAAGTGCAGCGTTTTAGATTTGAACGGCTAGCAGAATGGTTTAAATTAAAACTAATTTTCCTTAAGGAAATTCTTTAGTCTATGAAGGGAGATTCATTAAATAACGAGCGCACCATTCAGAATATATCTAGGAACGTCAGAAGTTCAATTCTCAGCCAGAAGGGAAAAAATTGTGTTATTTTAAGAAATAGATTTGAAGAAGCCTAGTTTGACTTGCTTTTAAACTGCATAACGCAATTTGATATCGTCGTTCTCTAAGTCTAAGGCATTCGAAACAAGAGAATCTGTATGGCATGAATTTAAGACAAAAATCAACAAAAATCCTAAATAAAAAAATGGGAACACTACAACAGCCCTTGTTGCGTGTTAATTTTATCCCCATCTTAAAGTAATTGTCACGAATCGATTTCTAAAGGCTTTCATATTTTTTATGAATACTGTTTATATTTTCTAACATAAGGAAATTACTTTCGCAATGAACTTTATAACCAAAGAATGATTGCCTGACAAGTCCACAGTGAGTCAAATGACCTCTAAAGGTACTAAATTAAGATTGAATTAAAATTCAAGTTAAAAATGGAAATGGAACATCCTGCTTGCCTTGAAGCTTAGTAGTTTTAATAACCTGGAAAATATAAACCGCTATTTTAGCATAGTCTATGAAACGGAAATGAAATATGGCGGCGTGACCGGTTAGCTCTATCCGTAATAGTGCACAGGATAGAGTCAGCGATGCAGCGTAAACAATTCTACAAATTAGGTCAACAATACAGTGAGCAATTCTGCTGATGGGCCAAGCCGGATTTGACAATTAACAATCAAAAAATTAATTCTGTCTCAAGTATTCCTGATGACTTTATAACTATTTTACTAGAAAACACTTTAACAAATTTCCAATTTGTAAGTTGTCTAGGCAAATTTTCTTAGAAAGGTACGTCAACTGGTTCTTAGAAATTAGGAAACGACTGTCTATCTATCTATCTATTTGCAGGGGGCCCGGGGCACTTGTCGCACAAGCGACGGAGCGGCACGCCCCCAGACCGGCGAACTAGGCGCTTTTGCGCCCATCGCGCCGCCTCCCCTGAGCAGGCACCACACACAACAGCACAGACCAGCCGGGGAGGGCAGGAGGCACCCAGAATAGGCAGCAGTGTCCCCCACCCCAGCCCCACACGCACATAGCAGACCAAGCCTGGGCGAAAGGCTGATAAGAAATCAGTCCTCAGGGGGGGGGCGGGTGATGAGTGTACACTTATCCAATCGCGCTGACGGAAGTCCAGAAAGCGCGCGGCGGTGTACACCCGCCCTCCAGCCACCCCCCGCAAGGTCTCACGCCCCAGCGCCAACGCACACAACTCACATAACGCAGAACAGGCACACAGAAGGTAGGAGCGAAGCTATTATTTCAAGCTTTGATTGCACGAAATATGGTGCACCTCCGCCGGTCGCTACTGTCCAAACCCCCCAACAAGTCCCGAAATTAATCGTGACTTGAAGGGTGAATCGAACTAGCGTCCTTTGGAGTGCGAGGCAGCGACGTTAGCCGCTGACCCAATCGCCCCATTGGAAACGACTGTCAACTTTCTTAGAAAATATAAATTCGTTTCTTGGAAAGCACGGAAAAGCAAGTAATTATCCAAACCCTTTCTTAGAAAAATCCGTAAGTTCTTACGGAAATTTCTTATTCTTAAAAATTTCAATTCTTTCATAGACAAAAACTAATTTGAAATATTTCCTTCAAAGTATGTGTCGTAGTTTTGTTTCATTTTCTAGTTTCCATTGGTACAAAAAAAAAATTAACTAGAGTTGAACGTTATTTTTTTAGTATAAAAAGTTCTTATTTAAATTTCGTCGAAAAATGTCTATAATTTGTGTTCTCAATAACTTTTGTTAAAACGACATTGTTAACGATCACTCTGCTTGTAAATACAGATGCCAGTAGCAAATGTCAAGCATTGATGTAATAAGCAAAATATAACAAAAATTATGCGTGTCTTGACATAAGACACTAATAAAACAAATCACCTTGGCACAACAGTCAATTTTTCGCTTTAAACCATTCACATTCACATGCACATGAAATGAAATTGTCATAAAGCATTGCGCATAGCACTATGTGACAATCACTAATTAGGGCAGTGAAATGTCAAGTTAATAAAATGGTAAACTTTATCTGACTAAAATGTTAAAAAGTAAGGAAGACAAAACTCAAAAAACGAGCTCTATTGCAGAAAACAGAAAAGTGACACGATTTGCATTTTACTCTACTGTAAGTAATCGTAACAGAAATTTGGCATCCAATAAAAAAAATAAATAAGTTGTGACTCGACAACAAAAAGCTAAAATATTTGTAAAAACGGAAATTGGAAGTAATTTTTGAGTGTGCATGATTTTCAGAAAAACGTTAAAAAACTAATTTTGTAACGTTTTGGAATGAAAGAAACGTTAAAATAGTTTTAGAAAAGCAAGGTTGTTAATACCTGTTAATAAAATTCTAATAAGCTTTAAAAACGTAATTCATTAGATTACAATGTTACAAAACAAGTCAGAAAAAGTCAGCTCTAAATAAACGTTAAATTTGTCCTTAAATTTTTGCTCGAAAAAGTTTTTGTCATCCGAAGGACTTTCTAAAAATAGCAACTACGTCACTTGGCCTAAGCCAAAATAATTTTTCAAGGTCATCATCATTTGACGTCATTTGACCGCTGGAAACACATATAAAGAGAGAACATTTTTTCTTCTTTGAAAAAAAATCAACAAATTTGTAGACAACAAAGCAGAAACCATATTAACTAAACGAATTAAACTAACTAGTGTGAAGTAAAAATGTAACGATTTAAATGTAAGTGTTATTACAGGTCAACATCGCCCAGGCTTTCCATCAAAGCAGCCTTGTCATTCTTGGCCTTTTTAACTCGGCCATAGACAGCTCGACCGCTGCTGCCGCTGCCACCGCTAACTTTGATTTGTTTGTCCTCATCATCGTCTTCGTCTTCGTGAACTGCGCAAGATTCCGGGGCACCAAAACCCGACGTTGCATCGCCTTCGCTGGCATTTATGAGCTGGGTGTACTTATATTGCAGTCTAAAATGTTCGATTAAATTTGTATAGTGTAGCGCAAGCGCAATTGTACAATTGCTTACAATTTAGGCGCAGGGAGTGTAAATTGAGGGCAGAGAAAATATAGGGGCCAGTTTAGGCGCCGGAGTGTACATTGTGGGCAGAGAAAATATAGGGGCCAGTTTAGGCGCAGGAGTGTACATTGAGGGCAGAGAAAAGATAGGGGCCAGTTTAGGCGCAGGAGTGTACATTGAGGGCAGAGAAAAGATAGGGGCCAGTTTAGGCGCAGGAGTGTACATTGAGGGCAGAGAAAAGATAGGGGCCAGTTTAGGCGCAGGAGTGTACATTGAGGGCAGAGAAAAGATAGGTGCCAGTTTAGGCGCAGGAGTGTACATTGAGGGCAGAGAAAATATAGGGGCCAGTTTAGGCGCCGGAGTGTACATTGAGGGCAGAGAAAATATAGGGGCCAGTTTAGGCGCAGGAGTGTACATTGAGGGCAGAGAAAATATAGGGGCCAGTTTAGGCGCAGGAGTGTACATTGAGGGCAGAGAAAAGATAGGGGCCAGTTTAGGCGCAGGAGTGTACATTGAGGGCAGAGAAAAGATAGGGGCCAGTTTAGTTTCAGGAGCACTTGTACATTGAGGGCAGAGAAAAGATAGGTGCCAGTTTAGGCGCAGGAGTGTACATTGAGGGCAGAGAAAAGATACGTGCCAGTTTAGGCGCAGGAGTGTACATTGAGGGCAGAGAAAAGATAGGTGCCAGTTTAGGCGCAGGAGTGTACATTGAGGGCAGAGAAAAGATAGGTACCAGTTTAGGCGCAGGAGTGTACATTGAGGGCAGAGAAAAGATAGGGGTCAGTGTAGGCTCGGGAAGGCCTAAGGATATATCGGGTATTATGAGTACAAGTTAATAGAGAGGCTTCTGCAAGTAACAAGGGCATTTAGCGATATATAAAATACAGCAGAAATCTGAAACCATTTGCACACTACAAACAGTATTGCAATCAATCGAGAGATCGAGAAATCGATTTGAGTTTGCTACGTATATATATATATATATATATATATAGCTGTGTAGCAAATAGTATGCTCACTGGGAGCAAAGAATCTGAGAAAGGAAACGGAAATTAACACTTCGATCCCAAGGGAATGGAGGTGGCTTTGGGCTTGTAAGGCAGAAAGCCTCATAAAAATCGTAGGAAATTTTTCCTAACGAAGCACATACTCCCGCACTTAAGAACAACCGGAAAGGAAATTTTTTAGGGAAAATAGCAAATGGAGTATTTTGAGCAGTCTGATAGCTGCACAGATCTCAATCTAAAAAATATAGAAATAAACTCACGATTTATTTTTCCTGTAGCAGTAGCATGCCAATAAGCAGCTGAATAGGCCAATAGCAATCAGGGTTAACAGCAGAACCAGTATTGGCCCGGTCACAATGGGACACATAACGATTCGTTCACTTCTTTTTGGCCTACTGCCATCTTTTTCAAAGCAGAATCTGCAAGCAATGATATTTATGCATAAATGTTCTGATGTCTAGATTGGGTTATTGACCAGCTATAGACGACACTTAGCTCCGCATTGCTTCAGCTCACCCAGCTGTTAAATGGGTACCAGCATCAGCTGGGGTAATTAAGATTTGGTGTGGCCTCCCACCAGTCCATGGACTGAACGCAGCCTTCAGATGCGCCGCGCAATAGCTGCGAGAATTGCTTTAAAAACTTATCACAATCTTGCAGCTTGGTATAATCATTGTTCTAAGCAATTGTATCATTTTTACGACAAACCTGTGCCATTAAGGGCTTTTTACTCGCTTTTGGTATATTAATGTCTATAGCCTATGGTCAAGACCATCTAGTAGAATCAGAAAAGCAACTACAATTTTCTACAATAGTTCGTTGTGTATGGAGAAGAACAAAATAAGAACACAAGACTTACTTCGGTGGCAATAAGTGTATAGTCTGTTTTCCAAGAAAGCACTCTCCTTTGACCCGGTCGAAATCGCTGAATCGGCACACTGGACAAGCGCGTCGGGACATCAGCAATAACCTAAACTCGCAGCCGTCGCAGGTGCCATCAGGGCAGGCTGGTGGTAGCAACAGTCGGTCAGCGTCAGAACTATTAGCTAATTGATTGTTATTGATATTTGCATTCGGATCGCAGCGCAGAGTCACCCTTGCCAGGTGTCCATTGGGACAGGCGTCACTGACACCTGTTTAATAATTTAGATAGAGAATGGCTATCACTCAAATCTATGGCCAAAATCTGTCCTGCTAAACTGCCCGTAACTTTTGGCCATAGACATCTAAGGCATGTAAAAATAGGCCTCCATAGGATCCTTCCAAAAAGAAGGGGATGAGTGGCGGAGTTAAAGTCCCTGAGCGGCGAGGCCACATTCGTTTGGGGCGCAGCCGCGGAGAGAAGGCTTGGGGGCTTGTCATGCAATTTACGCCCTTGAGGGCCAACCTCGAGGGGCGAGTGGGTCAGCGGCTAACGCCGCTGCCTCGCACTCCAAAGGACGCTAGTTCGATTCACCCTTCAAGTCAGGATTAATTTTGGGGCTTGTTGGGGGGTTTGGACAGTAGCGACCGGCGGAGGTGCACCATATTTCGTGCAATCAAAGCTTGAAATAATAGCTTCGCTCCTACCTTCTGTGTGCCTGTTCTGCGTTATGTGAGTTGTGTGCGTTGGCGCTGGGGCGTGAGACCTTGCGGGGGGTGGCTGGAGGGCGGGTGTACACCGCCGCGCGCTTTCTGGACTTCCGTCAGCGCGATTGGATAAGTGTACACTCATCACCCGGCCCCCCTGAGGACTGATTTCTTATCAGCCTTCCGCCCAGGCTTGGTCTGCTATGTGCGTGTGGGGCTGGGGTGGGGGACACTGCTGCCTATTCTGGGTGCCTCCTGCCCTCCCCGGCTGGTCTGTGCTGCTGTGTGTGGTGCCTGCTCAGGGGAGGCGGCGCGATGGGCGCAAAAGCGCCTAGTTCGCCGGTCTGGGGGCGTGCCGCTCCGTCGCTTGTGCGACAAGTGCCCCGGCCCCCCTGCAAATAGATAGATAGAGGGCCAACCTCCAAGGCACAGTGAGAGTGTAGACTGCCTGACGATGAGAAATTGTGCTCAGGAGTCAGCGAAATGGGCAGACTTGTCTCCTCGCTGGCAGCGGAACACCGTTCCTTTGGGAAGGATTATTATTATCCTTCCCAAAATGGGGAAAATTAGTTTTTTCTTATGGACAAAAAATGGTTTTCCCCTAGGCTGAGATTCGAACTCATAACCTCTCGCTCAGATTGCTGATGCACCCAAGAACGAGTTTGTAGAAATTACCTCTGTCACCGGACACACCGAACCAAATATCCATGTCATAGGTCATGAGATCGGACCCAAGGCCAGCTAGTTCGTCTGAGAAGCCTTCTGTCATTAATCTATCGTCTGTTTTGCGGCGTTCAACAAAGCTGGCATTCAATAACTGGTCCGTTAGTTCGATTGGTAGCAACAGGGTTGGTCCATTGTTGCCGCCAGGGCCCGCTTTATTATTAGCTGCAGACTTTGGAACTAGAGTGCTGCGACACAGGTAAGTGTTGGAAACTCGAGTCACCATCTGCACAATTGTGGGGTTCGTTATTCTGGTTGTAGTCATGTTCAGAAGTAGAGAGAAGGAGACAGAGGGAGAGATAGAGAAGGGGATAGAGAAGGAGATAGGGAATGAGATAGAGAATGAGATAGAGAATGGGATAGAGAATGAGATAGAAAGTAAGATAGAGAATGAGATAGAGAATGGGATAGAGAATGAGACAGAGAATGATATAGATAATGGGATAGAGAATGAGATAGAGAATGAGATAGATAATGAGATAGAGAATGAGATATAGATAGAGAAGGGGATAGAGAATGAGATAGAGAATGAGATAGAGAATGAGATAGAAAATAAGATAGAGAATAAGATAGAGAATAAGATAGAGAATGGGATAGAGAATGAGATAGAGAATGGGATAGAGAATGGGATAGAGAATGAGATAGAGAATGAGATAGAGAATGGGATAGAGAATGAGATAGAGAATGGGATAGAGAATGGGATAGAGAATGAGATAGAGAATGAGATAGAGAATGGGATAGAGAATGAGATAGAGAATGGGATAGAGAATGAGATAGAGAATGAGATAGAAAATAAGATAGAGAATAAGATAGAGAATGGGATAGAGAATGAGATAGAGAATGGGATAGAGAATGAGATAGAGAATGAGATAGAAAATAAGATAGAGAATAAGATAGAGAATAAGATAGAGAATGGGATAGAGAATGAGATAGAGAATGGGATAGAGAATGGGATAGAGAATGAGATAGAGAATGAGATAGAAAATAAGATAGAGAATAAGATAGAGAATAAGATAGAGAATGGGATAGAGAATGAGATAGAGAATGAGATAGAGAATGGGATAGAGAATGAGATAGAGAATGGGATAGAGAATGAGATAGAGAATGAGATAGAAAATAAGATAGAGAATAAGATAGAGAATGGGATAGAGAATGAGATAGAGAATGGGATAGAGAATGAGATAGAGAATGAGATAGAAAATAAGATAGATAATGAGAGGAAGAGGGATAAAGATTGCAAATCACAAAGTTCTAATAAAAACTTAGTAAATCACAATTTGCAGTGCTATCCAGGCTGGTTGTAATGATGCATCTTTAATGTTTAGATAAAGCGGCAATCTATCAAAATGTGAATATTTGAACCAAAACAGCAAACTAATCGGCTTATAGAAGTTAAAATTAGGTTATCAATCAATCAAAGCTACTCGTTAGCATTAAAATCATGGCTTTGATAGCTACTAGAGTGTTGGATCAACTTACGGTGTCGGCGAATTCAGTGCCTCTCATGGCACGTAGGAAATCCTGTTCAATTAATAATTACTCGAGTTTAAACAAACAAATATTTCTGATGACTAGCTGTGCATAAAAACTGTGCAGTGTGATTTCCAAATTGTAAAAAATAGAGAAACTAGAACTGTTTGTTATAGGGAAGGATCAGTAAAACGAAATACAATAATATAACAGTAGGCAGGGAGTGGAGAAAGAAGGAGAGGGAAGGCTTGAGGAGAGAAATAGAAACTAGGAGAGGGAGACAGAGAGGGAGAAAGAGAGGGATACAGAGAGGGAGAGGGAGAGGGAGAGGGAGACAGAGAGGGAGAGGGAGACAGAGAGGGAGAGGGAGAGGGAGAGGGAGACAGAGAGGGAGAGGGAGAGGAAGAGGGAGAGGGAGACAGAGAGGGAGAAAGAGAGGGAGAGGGAGAGGGAGAGGGAGACAGAGAGGGAGAGGGAGAGGAAGAGGGAGAGGGAGACAGAGAGGGAGAAAGAGAGGGAGAGGGAGAGGAAGAGGGAGACAGAGAGGGAGAGGGAGAGGAAGAGGGAGAGGGAGACAGAGAGGGAGAAAGAGAGGGATACAGAGAGGGAGAGGGAGAGGAAGAGGGAGACAGAGAGGGAGAGGGAGACAGAGAGGGAGAGGGAGACAGAGAGGGAGACAGAGAGGGAGAGGGAGACAGAGAGGGAGAGGGAGAGGAAGAGGGAGAGGGAGACAGAGAGGGAGACAGGGAGGGAGAGGGAGAGGAAGAGGGAGACAGAGAGGGAGAGGGAGACAGAGAGGGAGAGGAAGAGGGAGACAGAGAATGAGACAGAGAGGGAGACAGAGAGGGAGAGGGAGAGGTAGATAGAGAGGGAGAAGGAGAAGAAGTGGACAGAGAGAACAGTGAGGGAAAAACATGCAGAATTGGAAATTAAATGGAAACAGACAGTAAAAGTATAAACCAAGCAGCAAACAACAATATGCAAAAGGCAAACAGAACAGGCAAGCCACCAACCTTGGTGGCGTTGGACTGACAGACAGCCTGGCCAGTCAGTGACAAATTGTACAGGTGGCTGTACTGAGCCCCGCTAAGCGCGAACATCTTGCCGCTGCTAGCTAGCAGGTGCCCCCTGCCTGGCGCATCAGCTGGCAGCAACAGTCTGTCAAGATGATAAGTCCTGCCATTGTTATCCACCGGCCTATTGTTCAATTGACAAGCGACTCCAGAGACGGCTATGAGGCCTGCTGGGCAAGGTGAGCAGGATTCCACACCGACCGCCGGGTGCCGAATCACCCTGGTGCCAGCTGGGCAGGGCAGGCAGGTGCCAGGAGATTGCGAGCCACCAGCTGATGCTGCTGTCGAACTGGCATTGTTGGCGTGTGCTTCGCCATCTATGTAGTAGTGACCCGGCATGCAGGGAATGCACCTGCCGTCATTGGATGCAAACATCTTTGTTGTCAGCTAGATTATCTACTAACAGAAGCGTGCAATCTGTAGTCACGTGACTCTCTTATCAGTGCAATCTGGAGTCACGTGACTCTCTTATCAGTGCAATCTGGAGTCACGTGACTCTCTTATCAGTGCAATCTGGAGTCACGTGACTCTCTTATCAGTGCAATCTGGAGTCACGTGACTCTCTTATCAGTGCAATCTGGAGTCACGTGACTCTCTTATCAGTGCAATCTGTAGTCACGTGACTCTCTTATCAGTGCAATCTGGAGTCACGTGACTCTCTTATCAGTGCAATCTGGAGTCACGTGACTCTCTTTTCAGTGCAATCTGGAGTCACGTGACAATTTGATCAATAATACAATCTGGTGTCAGGTGACTTAAAGGTGAGGTAAGTCAACATATTAATTAAAAAAATTATGTCTTGGATAAAAATACTTCCTTAGAGTTGAGACTTATGTGAAGTAATTCCCCCCCCCAAGGAAGTTAAGCGGGATCATTTGACCTCCCCTCAGAGTGGATTATTATAGGTAGGGACTAAAAAAATGGGTTCACCTGACCCCCGTCCTAGTGAGAACTCACTTGGCATCCTTGAGTCCCATCGGGCATGGGGTGCAGGCGACAGCGCCGGATCCGTTCGCATTGGTGACGTGCACCGCGAATACCTTCAGGTGATCAGCCGTGGCCTTCTCTCTGACGATCGGGTCAACCGAGACAACTGATTCGAACACCAGTTGAAATGTGACAGCTCCGGAGCTCTTGATTTCGTACCTGTCAGGTGATTTGGACGATGCTTTTTGATCACTGAATCAATTCTAAATGAGGTCAAACAAAATTTTTAAAAGCCTTTATGTACTCGGCGCGATCTTCAGACACGTGAATCTCTTATCGGCACAGTATTGAGTCACGTGATTTTTATCAGCAAAATATTGAGTCACGTGATTTTTATCAGCAGAATATTGAGTCACGGGATTTTTATCAGCAGAATATTGAGTCACGTGACTTTTATCAGCAGAATATTGAATCACGTGACTTTTATCAGCAGAATATTGAGTCACGTGATTTTTATCAGCAAAATATTGAGTCACGGGACTTTTATCAGCAAAATATTGAGTCACGTGACTTTTATCAGCAGAATATTGAGTCACGTGATTTTTATCAGCAAAATATTGAGTCACGGGACTTTTATCAGCAAAATATTGAGTCACGTGATTTTTATCAGCAGAATATTGAGTCACGGGACTTTTATCAGCAAAATATTGAGTCACGTGATTTTTATCATCAGAATATTGAGTCACGTGACCTCCTATCGTTGCAATATTAAGTCACCAGACTTTTATCAGCAGAATATTGAGTCACGTGACCTCCTATCGTTGCAATATTAAGTCACGTGACTTTTATCAGCAAAATTTTGAGTCACGTGATTTTTATCATCAGAATATTGAGTCACGTGATTTTTATCATCAGAATATTGAGTCACGTGACCTCCTATCGTTGCAATATTAAGTCACGTGACTTTTATAAGCAGAATATTGAGTCACGTGACTTTTATGAGCAGAATTTTGAGTCAAGCGACTCTCATACCGGCACAATATGAGTCACGTGACTTAACGGTGCAATATTGAGCCACGTGACTCTTATCGGTGTAAACTGGAATCGACTTAATAAAATCCGCAATAAAATGAGTGCTCTCACGTAAAATTCTGTCTCGCCTGAGTGTTGGTCCATTTTCTGCGCAGACTTGAGCCTCCCTGGGTGGAATACTGAAAATGAAAATCGTGTAAAATGTTTACCAGAAAATCTATTGATTGATAAAATTTTATGCAATTTAAAAAAACGTAAACATAGTTTCTAATAATATGAAATGAAACACTAAAATTGAAAAAATGCAATCATTTTAAACCTAGGTTTCTTAGAAACATAATTCGAATACTTAGCGTCTAATTTATTTCTTGCCTTTTGCTTTTTGTACCTTGAATAAATAAAAAATAGTGTTTATTAACGAGAAATTCTGAATACTTCTAATAATAAAATACTTCTATCTATCTTTCGTTAAGCAAGTTATTATAGTATAAATATTGAAAAGCTGGTTTTTTCTGACTATAAAAAGGTCACATTTTCTAAGAATCAATGTATTGTTTCTAAGAAATAATTTTTCTATAAAAAACTTTCTGATAAGCTAATTGATCGTTATTCAAAGACTAATGTTTCATTTTTCAAGCAAATAAAATCTTAACAGAAAATAAGTCTTTCTATCCTAATTCAGTTACTAAGAATGAATAATTTTTTAATTCAAACTTAGATTTTCTTTTAAAGAATCAGGATTATTTTTAAGAAATTTTTGACTAATTTATTATAATGAATAATAATTGATTACACCTGCCCCAATTGGGCCAGATGTGCAGCCGACAGCACAGCCGCAGCTAATGGGCGGCGCATCCGAAGGCTGCGTACGGCTGTTCAGTCCATGGACTGGGGGGACGCCACACCCACCTTCAATTTACTCCAGTTAATTAATGCTGGTACCCATTTAACAGCTGGGTGAACTGAAGCAATGCAGAGTGAAGTGTCTTGCTAAAGGACACAATTTGTTCCAGTGGAGTCGGGAATCGAACCCCCGACCTTTAAGTTGTGAGTCCGACGCCCTAACCACTAGGCTACAACCTATCACTAGGCTACAACCTATCACTAGGCTACAACCTATCACTAGGCTACAACCTATCACTAGGCTACAACCTATCACTAGGCTACAACCTATCACTAGGCTACAACCTATCACTAGGCTACAACCTATCACTAGGCTACAACCTATCACTAGGCTACAACCTATCACTAGGCTACAACCTATCACTAGGCTACAACCTATCACTAGGCTATAACCTATCACTAGGCTACAATCTATCACTAGGCTACAATCTATCACTAGGCTACAATCTATCATTAGGCTACAATCTATCACTAGGCTACAATCTATCATTAGGCTACAATCTATCACTAGGCTACAACCTATCACTAAGCTACAACCTATCACTAGGCTACAACCTATCACTAGGCTACAATCTATCACTAGGCTACAACCTATCACTAAGCTACAACCTATTACTAGGCTACAACCTATCACTAGGCTACAACCTATCACTAGGCTACAACCTATCACTAGGCTACAACCTATTACTAGGCTACAACCTATCACTAGGCTACAACCTATCACTAGGCTACAATCTATCACTAGGCTACAACCTATCACTAGGCTACAACCTATCACTAGGCTACAACCTATCACTAGGCTACAACCTATCACTAGGCTACAACCTATCACTAGGCTACAACCTATCACTAGGCTACAACCTATCATTAGGCTACAATCTATCACTGGGCTACAATCTATCATTAGGCTACAATCTATCACTAGGCTACAACCTATCACTAGGCTACAACCTATCACTAGGCTACAATCTATCACTAGGCTACAACCTATCACTAGGCTACAATCTATCACTAGGCTACAACATAATAAAAATTTAAAACAATTTAAAATGTGCATTTTTCATTTTAGAAACAATGTTAATCATTTCTAAGAATGCACCGAGGCCTTACCTCGTACAGCGACAGCTGGCAGAGCATGCGGCACTCTGTTTCAAATTCCAGTCGCAGTTTGGCGGCGAACGCTGGATTCTGACGCCCGAACAAGTCGCTAGTCGGCGTCAGGAAGCCGCGAGCTAGGCGGATTTGCAGGGCCCGGGAACTGAAGCCCCTGGCGGCGGCAGTCCGCAGATAAGACCTCGTCGCCAGCCAGCCGCCATCGGGACAGCCGACATCCTGATCCGTGGCGTGGCAGGAGACACTCAGGAAATCAGCAGTGGTGCCAATCAGATCCGAAGTTAGCTTTTTCTTCTGGTCCACCCTGATGCGTAGGGATTTTTACAGATTGGGTATAATAAATATTATTGCGCAGCGCATCTGAAGGCTGCGTACGGCTGTTCAGTCCATGGACTGAGGGGACGCCACACCCACCCTTAATCACCCCAGCTAATGCTGTTACCCATTTAACAGCTGGGTGAACTGAAGCAATGCAGAGTGAAGTGTCATTGCCAAAGGAATCGAATCCCCGACCTTCCAGCCGTATGTCCGACACTAACCACAAGATTAGAAACATGTTTAGGTGAAAGCCAAACAGGGATTTCAATTGAGAAGTAAGTATTGAATTTGGACTTCTATACTTCTAAGGTTATAAATATACTTTAACGTGAGAAGTAGACTTTGTAGGTGACAAGTAGACATTCTATTAGAGAAGTAGACTTTCTATTTGAGAAGTAGACTTTGTAGGTGACAAGTAGACATTCTATTAGAGAAGTAGACTTTCTATTTGAGAAGTAGGCTTTCTATTTTGAGAAGTAGGCTTTCTATTATGAGAAGTAGGCTTTCTATTTGAGAAGTAGGCTTTCTATTTGAGAAGTAGGCTTTCTATTTGAGAAGTAGGCTTTCTATTTTGAGAAGTAGGCTTTCTATTTGAGAAGTAGGCTTTCTATTTGAGAAGTAGACTTTCTATTTGAGAAGTAGGCTTTCTATTTTGAGAAGTAGGCTTTCTATTTTGAGAAGTAGACTTTCTATTTTGAGAAGTAGACTTTCTATTTTGAGAAGTAGGCTTTCTATTTTGAGAAGTAGACTTTCTATTTGAGAAGTAGACTTTCTATTTGAGAAGTAGACTTTCTATTTGAGAAGTAGACTTTCTATTTGAGAAGTAGACTTTCTATTTGAGAAGTAGGCTTTCTATTTTGAGAAGTAGGCTTTCTATTTGAGAAGTAGAGCTTAAGCAAGCAATTGAACCCCATGTAAAAAGCAGAGTATTAGCTAATAAGCTATGGAACTCACCGCACAGTGAGTGGCATTAGCAGCCAGTTGTTAACCAGCAGTTCAATCTGTGGCTGTGTATTAGGCGGACAAGGCAGGCAATGTCCAGCTGAGTTTGTTGAGTACTGACCCACCGGACAAGCCCTACAAAGCAGGGTGGAAGTTGCACTGGACTCAACCAGCTCGGAGCCCGGGTAGCAGGGGTCCTTTGAGCAGGACTCTTCTGGACCGGGTGCTGGAAGTTTCACACCGTCGGGCTGATCGGACTCCCGGCAAACCTGTGGGATAAATTGTGGTGATTTTAGTGATTAATATTATTTTTTGCTGTTGAATATTTAAAATGGAATATTCGATCAAAAAAATTTTCTGCTTTCAGTTGGCGTTTAAATTAATAATATAATTCCCTTCAGTATTAAAAGAAATCTCAATCTGCAAATTATCCTCAGAAAATCAGATAAAAAATATCCCCAGTTAATAACTATCACAATCAGATTGCTTAACATCCCCACAGTTATTAATTATCCCTATCAGATTACAAAAATCCCCTCAGTTTTAAATTATCCTAATCAGATTGCTTAACATCCCCTCAGTTATTTATTATCCCTATCAGATTACAAAATATCCCCTCAGTTATAAATTATCCTCATCAGACCACAAAAATCCCCACAGTTACTAATTATCCCTATCAGGTTACAAATTATCCCTATCAGATTACAAAGTATCCCCTCAGTTACTAATTATCCCTATCAAATTTACAAATATCCCCTCAGTTATTTATTATCTCTATCAGATAAAAAATATCCCCTCAGTTACTAATTATCCCCATCAGATTACAGAATATCCCCTCAGTTATTTACTAAGCCCAAACAGATTACTAAATGCCTCACCTGCGGCTGCACCCATCGGTATTGCAACCGGGTAGCAACAGTCTTAGCTGTGCAAGACGGTGATTGCCATGGTTCAAACACTCGACAAACAGGCCTAGCCTGGCACTCGGCCGAGCCGGGTAGGGCAAACCGATCGGATGAACAATTCTGACACGGTGCGCCGCCACCCGGCGAAAATTGATCCCTAGGACAGGCCGAACACCTGGTCTGACCTGGCTTAGCCGCGTAGGTCCCAGCGTGGCACGGCTGGCAGCTGTACACAAACGGCAAGCCGGTGACCTCAATAGAGTGCAGCAGGGCTGGATAATTATAGGCGAGCAAAGATTGAGCCGCATCTTTGTTTACAGACGCGCCGGCGCCAAATTCTAAGATCGGTTCTAGCGGCATCTTC
Source organism: Macrostomum hystrix (assembly GCA_950097015.1). Lineage (NCBI taxonomy): Eukaryota > Metazoa > Platyhelminthes > Macrostomidae > Macrostomum > Macrostomum hystrix. The sequence continues at coordinate 3,350,401 of CATNEN010000003.1, forward strand.
TGGGGAGCGACTAGGGTCCAAGACAGCACATTTATGCCCATGCGAAGGCTGGTCTGAAAAAAAAAGAATTTTTTTAATGTGGAAATAAATCGAAAATTTGTTTAACAATAGAACAACGCACGGGGATTTCCCCCCCCCGACAATTTTTGTGCTGCACCCGAACGGAGCAACGCAAGCACACGAAACTCAAAACACGGACCAACTTTTTGTTGCGCATCTTTTGAAACAATAATCAAGTCGCCAGCTCTTTAGACCGTCGAGTTATTCAATGTTTCTGGCCCAAGGTCGGATTTTTCTCATAAGCGCTAGTGTATTTCATACACCCCTATACACGAGTTGGCACTGCGGCCTTGCCAGGCCTTCAAAATTCCGCATATCACCCGAATGTCCCTGCATCATCTGCGTCTTCGAAGGTCACCTACTTTTAATTCTCCTTGGTTTGTTATTTCGCGCGCCCTTTTAATGTACTCTCTCCTCTCTCCCCCTGCCTGTTCAATTTATTTATTAACCTTATTTTCTCTCTCGGCTCTGATTGGCTCTCACCTCGTCTCTCTTCCTTCCTCTGCGTTTCATCTCTTACCCTCTGGCCCGTCCTCGCACATGTTACCCTTCTAACCAACCCTCTTCCTTATCGCTCGTCAAAAGTTAAATATGTTTGACTCTCGGCCTGAAAGGGCTCCGTGCCGTATAGACGGGCTCTTAATGCGAAGACTTAATTTATTGCATAAATTAATAGACGTTACACCTACCTTTATCTAGACGGATTTGCTAGACTTTCTAGCGCTACAACAGGGGGAACTAGGCCACTATGGACACCCTGACGCGAATTTCTCAAATGTCACACTGATCATGCCTAAATATTAGGCGCAGCTCAACCACAGTACATCATCGCCTAGTCCGTCAACCAATCAGTCACCACCCAACTATGTTAGCATTCAGACGATGCCAAAAAAATCCTGGTCGTGGGGATTTATCCACATTTAAATTTATCCACAGAAAATGAGCCTCACCACGCGAGAGGCAACCTCGCCTTGCTCAGTCTCCTCCAGCCAGGGCACGGCGCTCTCGTCGCCCAGACTCTCGCACCGATCGTTCTGCACTTCGAACATAAACAGAGCCTCACTGAGCCTGTACTGATAGCGGAATGTCAGCATGCCGGGTGTGACCAGGTTCACTGTTAGTGTCAGCTTTAGTACGCATCGAGCAGTTAGCTTGCCGGCAAGGAAACTTCCCATTGGCAACCAGCCAGCTCTGCGATTCGGGAGTGGGGGTGTGATAGTATCTTTTAGGTTAGGCTGGGATTCGAACTCACGACCACTCAGTCAAGTAGCAGCTAAGTAGTAAGTAGCTAGTAGCAGTATTGGTAGAAATATTCCTGGTTGTACTAGCAGTCGTATCACGGGGTTGGTGGCAGAGCAGTTAACACATTTGCCAATGACACAAAAGTCTCTAAGCTTGATTCCACATCAAAACCACATTCATTTAGGGCGCAGTTGCTGAGAGAAGTCTTGGGGGTTTGTCATGCCATTGACAACCTTGAGGGCCAACCTTCAAGGCATAGTGAAATGTCTCGTACACTGCCTGACAATAAGTCAGTCTGGGCAGATGTACACACCTGTGCATCCAAGTGCATGTGTGCTCAGGAGTCAGGAAAATTGCAGAATTGCTTTCTCGCTGGTGGCAGGTCTAGTGTCACCAAATGCTGTGCCATAGCTATTATTATAAGCAGTTGTATCCAGTATCATATCCAGTTAGTACAAATAAAGTAATCATTTTTATTACTAGATGACAACTAGGAACAATTTAAAATGTACCATTATTAAGTTTTGAGATATAAAATTTCATATGATGATATAATTTTACACATTTTTACTAAGAATACAGTAGGCCTATAAAAATGAATTTGAATTTATATTGCATATAAAATGAAATAAATTATATGCGCCCAAATTTAGCTTATATACTTTATTGGTGACATGAGGTCTTCAAATGCCTAAATGAATCAACTAATTGAAGTAAATAATCATCCATTTGTTTAGCTACTAACAACTAGGGCCTAAAGCTCATTGTGTTATTAATTAGACAAGTTGTAAAACTGCATGAAATGATTAACTTAGCAACTTACCCTTTGCATGAAACATTTGTAGGAGTTCCCAGCACATCAGCTGTAGAAACTAGCTCAGTTGGTAATGAGTAGAATGTGTCAAACAGCATACCAGAGCCCAGGGAATAATAGCCAACAGAGCACTGGCTACACTTTGAGTTCGATATGTCTAAGTAGTTACCAGGTGGGCAGGTAAAATCTAAAATTTGTTTGTTTGAGTAAATAATGGCTTTATTTTTTCATTTTTCCTTTTATTCAAAACTCTTTGCTAAATATTATTTTAGTTTCAGATTGATGGTTTTACAATACTTATAGAACAACAGAATAAAGTTAATCTAAATAATAATTACCTAACACAAAAATAGGGATTAGAAATGAATTAATTCTGTGTAAAACCTTTTTATTGACATTTTTGCAATCTGAATCTGGATAAGAAAAGAAAAAGAAAAACAAAATAAATTAACTTACTGCATGGCAGGCCTTGAGTTGGAAAGGCAACTGTGACAAGTTGGCAATCAATCTCAGGTCTGGGCACCTGAACACGCCACCTCATATTGTTGCTGCACTCAGTATAGGCATAGGTCAGATCAGTCTGTTAAGAAAAGGAAATTGCAACATGTCACAACAAAACATTTAAACTAGCTAGATAGTATAAAAGAGACCCATAAAAAGAAATGATATAAAGCCACAATATTTAGACAATAAATATGCGTAAAAATGTACGATGAGTAATCGAGCACGTTTTAATTACTTTTTAGCTATTTAATTATTTAATTAGCTCTATTCGCACTGACCTGAGTACAGACTCGAGCGCTCGCTGTAGTGGCGAGTGTAAGCAACGATGATACCAAAATTAAAAGCGTCACAGAAAATATTTTCTGCATCCTGAAAGTCAGGAAAAGATAAAAATCTTATCCAGCGTTAAAAATTCAATAGATTCAGTTACTGCTTCATAGTGTAATAAGCAGCGTTAGCTGTTTCTTAGAACATTCATGTAAAAATAAAAATTTTAAAAGACAACTAAAAAACAAATACAAGCAAAATTATTGCTAATTTATTTGTTCAGCGGCAAATAATACCGAAATTTGTAGTAATTTAGTTAACTTACAACCTTTTAGCTGCTCTTTTTGGAATATATCTCATGCTATAAACAAGCAAATGCTACGCACATTTTTAACTTTGTTGAAGAAAGATTTTTTGGTGCCAATTTGCATTACTGGCTTTTTTGTTTTTATTCTTTATTGCTGGACTTACTTTCGAATTAGTTGCTTTTACAAAAAAGCGCTCGTCATATGCTATAGATTACATACTCAATAACAATTTTTATTTATCATAAACAACAAAAATATATTGTGATTAGGTTAGGTTTAAAGGTTTCAATCTATTTTGTTTAATAAAAAGCTGAGACTGAGATGGTTTCGGTCGAATATCTGAAGACCACTGCCCGACTTCAAGAGTCGGTATTAGATTGGTAATTTTTCGTCTAAAATTTTTGTTTCTGCTTTTAAGAACATGCATTTATTAATTATGTCATATTTCAAGCAGACCATATAGACACTTAGGTATTTAAAATATGAGTTTCAGGGTGAATGGTAAATGTCGCGACCAAATCTAATATTTTATTCATTTGCATGAGGCAGGGTATTTTTCATTGTTTTCCACTGACTTGCTATATTGTTAATCGTGTAATTATTCTTCATGAAAATCGTTAGTTCATATTTCGAATATCAGTTATATGTCTACCACAGACTAGCTATACTGTAAGCATTACAATTTTGGGGCTTAAAAAATAAAGCAATTTTTCCTTCTCCGTTATTTACCTCTGTCTAATTACTACTATGCTTGACTAAAAAATAATAGCTCCGCCCACAAACTATACTGAGGTGATTTCGTCGCAAGATCAGAAAGGGAAACCTACCATACTCTATGGCCAGAATTCCGTTCGAAGCTTTAAACTTGCAAAAGTCTAGAAAACAAAATTAAACTAATTTGGCACTCTATAGTTCTCAGCTAAAGTTTAAAAAAGACGAGCATATAAAAGCAAATGTCCGACCTGCCAAGCTGCCAAAGCGCATTAGACCTGTCAGAAGCAAGCGATGTCGATGAAACGTCCTTCTCTAAGACTCCGATTCGTGTGGATGACGACGACGCTTCGATTGCGTCAGACATTTCTAGCGACAGCAGCGGCGGATCTGTGCACTTCAACGAGCGCGGCGATCGTACCTACTTTCACGTCTGGAGCGACATGCTCACCTGCGATGAAATGAATCTATTAGATTCAAAGGCCGAAACTGAGTTGCCAAACTATGTTGAAGGCGACGAGATCAACAATCCGAACATTCACAAGCCGCTGAGCATTGATACGAGCCTGCCCTGTCCACTGATTCAATTCGGCCCGATACCGAAGCGTTGCAACAAAGTGGCAGCAAAAACGGAAAATGCATCCGAGACAGTGGATGATTCACCCACAAAGTCAAATTTTGCTGGAGACATTGTGGCAAAGAACAATGACGAGGCGGCTTTGAATGTCAGTGCTAGCCTTCGTCAACATCAGCGAGAAGCTGAGAACGAGAACGATGAGGCATCTGATGGCCCTGGCTGCTCCGCAAAGCATGGTCACGATGAGCGCTGCTGCGATTTCAGCTTGGTGGCCGCAAAAAACAACGCCCGACGCAAAATGGAGGCTAAACAGCGTCGCCTAGAACGGAAACGCCTAGTTCGCAACTGACTGCTGAGGCTCACGGCCCTGCTGTTGCTAAAATTCTGTCTTCTTTTATTTTCTAATCACGATCGCCGTAATAAACACAAAGTGAAGTCTTTCTTAGACTGTCTTTGTATTTCGTGAAGTTTTTTTCGTCCACGAAACAGTGAATGCTGTGAGGTCAAATCTTTGTCACAATGCTTGTTAAAGCATCAATACAAGATAAGGCTGAAACAGGTTAAATAAAATTAAAGCTTTATTTCGTAATTCAAAGACACCGACTTTGTTCTGACTTTGTTCTGACATTGAAACATTTCTGTGTCACGGTGTAAGACATTCGCATCTTTAAATGTGATACTAGCAGTTGATTGAATAGTGTTTTGGTGTGCACTGCTTGCTGTTTCCACCGAAAGCTGTAGGGTTGTCACTCTATATCTTACCGGTGACTAAGGGTGTGTTTGTGTCTATTATCCAAGTTGGCTTACTAATGTCCATAGGTGGGCATAGTAAAACAATCCTAAGAAAAAAATTTAACTTGTAAACGTACTAAACTATATAGTAACTAACCAGTCATCATAACACATCGAATCATTTGATCAACTTGATTTTTTGTATTTTAGCGAATCAAAGCGGTTAAGCCTGGAGCAGAAGTTAAAGGCACTTAAAAGCGGGTGAGTTCACGAGCTTAATAGCTTCTTTACAAGCGATTCTTTCAAGACAACTTGACTCGACTCGTCCTTCCCTTCCAAGTTACGAAAAATTACGACTTGTACTTGTTGTTTCTTGCCGACAAAAACTTGCTCTCCATTCTCATTCAAACCATGTTTTTATCGTCTGGCTGATATTCAGATTTTATCTATGGCTGGTGTGCTTTACACGCACACTCTGATTGGCTAACAGGGTTTATCTACGCTCTTATTGACTAGAAGGGTTATCCACTCTGTCATTGACTGGCTGTCATACACGAGTATTTAATAGGAATTAAGTCTGTCCTAAATTCTGATTGGCTGACGATTTTTTAAGTATAAAAAGAACTTATCCAAACACAGGTCCAATGGCGCCACTTCGACTGCTCTTTCCGGCTACTACCAGGATCTCTGTCAACGCGAGACCTCAATGCAGCGTCGGGCTCAACAGCTGCTTGCCGACCTGGACCGTTCCGAAGCCAGTTTTCGCACCTTAGAGCGTCGAGTCGGTCAGCTGCGCGCCAGACGGGACGCAATTTTAGCCGAGCACGGACCGCATTGGCGCGACGAGCTCATCGACTTCCTGCGCCGTCGGACTTCCGACGCATCTGAGAAGATCTCTGGCTCAGTGTCGTTTAAGCCTGACGCGTCGAAGATTGTGGCAACACCTGTCGCAGGTACATTGCTGGACAGCGCCACTGTCGACAGCGGCGTGCCACCGTTGCACCTGTCTCAGCTGAGCAAGTCTGGCGGTGGCAGCACTGCCGCCGCTAAAGCCGCCGCAGTCGCCTCGGGCTCCGGTGCCGCTGCTGGCGGTGGTTGGAACACCAGCGGCGCCTTGCTGGGCCTGACTGAGTCCACAATGGACTCAACAGCATTCTCCAGGTATGAGCTGAGTATGAATGCGTGAAGCGGACAAAGAAAAGGACTTCAAAACTGCAAATCAAATCGTTTCAGATCGGGTAGTCAGCTTGGCGACACCGCCCGACAGAAAACTCCGAGATCGTCTCTACAGCAACAGCAGCAGGAGGAAAAACACTCGCCGCCAGCCCCAAATCCAAAGCTCACGGAGACGGCCGATGTATCCGACTTGACAGTGCATGGCCTGCACCGACTTCTGGACTTTATCGATGCCGAGATGAAGCGAGCACAGCCCCGCATACTTGCTAGCTATTACGCAACGTCACCGCCGTCCGACGCAATGCGAAACGAGATCTGCAGAGCCGCTAACTCGGACGCAGGCATCCCCAGTCACTTGTCCGCCGTAAGTGCCAGAATATATATATTGATTTGCCAAAGTTTACCTACCTTAAGTAGCATAACTAGATGATGTTTAATAGAATCCAAAACTTGCACGCCAAAGGTATCGGCAACCGCTCTACTTCTGGAAGAGCTTGATGCGCTCGTGGACACCCGGTTGCCAAGCAGATGCGTCTTCACTGACAGCCTCGTGTCGGCTCTGTCTGGCATGTCTGATCCTCGCCAGCTAGTTCGCCAGATCGACATGAACATCGGCGACGAGCTGGCAAGGGAACTTTGGCACCGCCTGCTGCGCCACATGCGCCAGCTGAAGCTGCGCACTGACCGCTCCTCCTTGGATATCGCCAGACTGTTCTGCCCCGCCCTGCTGCCTATGAGCAGCAAGGCCAGCGTGGCCGATCGACTGGTCCGCGAGACCGTCCGCATCCTCGACTGCGGCGCTGACGATGACGGTATCGACGATGTCGACGGTGATGACGATGATGATGAGTCATTGACGATAGCCTCGGATAGGAAGCCTCAGCCGCAGAAAAAACCGCAGCGGCCACCGTCGCCCAAGTCAGCTGCAGTGGCCGAGTCGATGCAGGCCACGGCCGGCTCGTTTGTTGACGAAGGCGAAGCAGACGAAGATGAAGACGTCCTAGAGGACGATGATGATGACGATGATTTTGACGTTGCGAAAGGAAAGACGCCGACTGCTGCTGCTGCAGCGGCTCCCGACAGCCTCAATGTGACAAGGAACCCGGAGCTTCGAGCCAGCAGCTCCGATGCACACGTCAGAGGTTCGTGGTAGAAGCTTAGACTAGCAATCTATTCTGTTCCTTCATCCACTGAGAGGCTAGACTAGCAATCCATTCTGTTCCTTCATCCACTGAGAGGCTAGACTAGCAATCCATTCTGTTCCTTCACCCACTGAGAGGTCTAGACTAGCAATCCATTCTGTTCCTTCATCCACTGAGAGGCTAGACTAGCAATCCATTCTGTTCCTTCATCCACTGAGAGGCTAGACTAGCAATCCATTCTGTTCCTTCATCCACTGAGAGGCTCGACTAGCAATCCATTCTGTTCCTTCATCCACTGAGAGGCTAGACTAGCAATCCATTCTGTTCCTTCATCCACTGAGAGGCTAGACTAGCAATCCATTCTGTTCCTTCATCCACTGAGAGGCTCGACTAGCAATCCATTATGTTCATTCATCCACTGAAAGGATAGACTAGCAATCCATTCTGTTCCTTCATCCACTGAGAGGCTAGACTAGCAATCCATTCTGTTCCTTCATCCACTGAGAGGCTAGACTAGCAATCCATTATGTTAATTCATCCACTGAGAGGCTAGACTAGCAATCCATTCTGTTCCATCATCCACTGAGAGGCTAGACTAGCAATCCATTATGTTCATTCATCCACTGAGAGGCTAGACTAGCAATCCATTCTCTTCCTTCATCCACTGAGAGGCTAGACTAGCAATCCATTCTGTTCCTTCATCCACTGAGAGGCTAGACTAGCAATCCATTCTGTTCCTTCACCCACTGAGAGGCTAGACTAGCAATCCATTCTGTTCCTTCATCCACTGAGAGGCTAGACTAGCAATCCATTCTGTTCCTTCATCCACTGAGAGGCTAGACTAGCAATCCATTCTGTTCCTTCATCCACTGAGAGGCTAGACTAGCAATCCATTCTGTTCCTTCACCCACTGAGGGGCTAGACTAGCAATCCATTCTGTTAATTCATCCACTGAGAGGCTAGACTAGCAATCCATTCTGTTCCTTCACCCACTGAGGGGCTAGACTAGCAATCCATTCTGTTAATTCATCCACTGAAAGGATAGACTAGCAATCCATTCTGTTCCTTCATCCACTGAGAGGCTAGACTAGCAATCCATTCTGTTCATTCATCCACTGAGAGGCTAGACTAGCAATCCATTCTGTTCCTTCATCCACTGAGAGGCTAGACTAGCAATCCATTATGTTCATTCATCCACTGAGAGGCTAGACTAGCAATCCATTCTGTTCCTTTATCCACTGAGAGGCTAGACTAGCAATCCATTCTGTTCCTTCACCCACTGAGAGGCTAGACTAGCAATCCATTCTGTTCCTTCATCCACTGAGAGGCTAGACTAGCAATCCATTCTGTTCCTTCATCCACTGAGAGGCTAGACTAGCAATCCATTCTGTTCCTTCATCCACTGAGAGGCTAGACTAGCAATCCATTCTGTTCCTTCACCCACTGAGAGGCTAGACTAGCAATCCATTCTGTTCCTTCACCCACTGAGAGGCTAGACTAGCAATCCATTATGTTCATTCATCCACTGAGCGGCTAGACTAGCAATCCATTCTGTTCATTCATCCACTGAAAGGATAGACTAGCAATCCATTATGTTCATTCATCCACTGAAAGGATAGACTAGCAATCCATTATGTTCATTCATCCACTGAGAGGCTAGACTAGCAATCCATTCTGTTCCTTCATCCACTGAGAGGCTAGACTAGCAATCCATTCTGTTCCATCATCCACTGAGCGGCTAGACTAGCAATCCATTCTGTTCCTTCACCCACTGAGAGGCTAGACTAGCAATCCATTCTGTTCCTTCATCCACTGAGAGGCTAGACTAGCAATCCATTCTGTTCCTTCACCCACTGAAAGGATAGACTAGCAATCCATTATGTTCATTCATCCACTGAGCGGCTAGACTAGCAATCCATTCTGTTCATTCATCCACTGAAAGGATAGACTAGCAATCCATTATGTTCATTCATCCACTGAAAGGATAGACTAGCAATCCATTATGTTCATTCATCCACTGAGAGGCTAGACTAGCAATCCATTCTGTTCCTTCATCCACTGAGAGGCTAGACTAGCAATCCATTCTGTTCCATCATCCACTGAGCGGCTAGACTAGCAATCCATTCTGTTCCTTCACCCAACTGAGAGGCTAGACTAGCAATCCATTCTGTTCCTTCATCCACTGAGAGGCTAGACTAGCAATCCATTCTGTTCCATCATCCACTGAGCGGCTAGACTAGCAATCCATTCTGTTCCTTTATCCACTGAGAGGCTAGACTAGCAATCCATTATGTTCCTTCATCCACTGAGAGGCTAGACTAGCAATCCATTCTGTTCCTTCATCCACTGAGAGGCTAGACTAGCAATCCATTCTGTTCCTTCATCCACTGAGAGGCTAGACTAGCAATCCATTATGTTCATTCATCCACTGAGAGGCTAGACTAGCAATCCATTATGTTCCTTCATCCACTGAGAGGCTAGACTAGCAATCCATTATGTTCATTCATCCACTGAGAGGCTAGACTAGCAATCCATTCTGTTCCTTCATCCACTGAGAGGCTAGACTAGCAATCCATTCTGTTCCTTCATCCACTGAGAGGCTAGACTAGCAATCCATTATGTTCATTCATCCACTGAGAGGCTAGACTAGCAATCCATTCTGTTCCTTCATCCACTGAGAGGCTAGACTAGCAATCCATTCTGTTCCTTCATCCACTGAGAGGCTAGACTAGCAATCCATTCTGTTCCTTCATCCACTGAGAGGCTAGACTAGCAATCCATTATGTTCATTCATCCACTGAGAGGCTAGACTAGCAATCCATTATGTTCATTCATCCACTGAGAGGCTAGACTAGCAATCCATTATGTTCATTCATCCACTGAAAGGATAGACTAGCAATCCATTCTGTTCATTCATCCACTGAGCGGCTAGACTAGCAATCCATTCTGTTCATTCATCCACTGAGCGGCTAGACTAGCAATCCATTCTGTTCATTCATCCACTGAGCGGCTAGACTATTGTCTGTCTCGTCATCCCACAGCCTACGCAGCGGCCCTTCAGGATGACAGCGCTGACGAGAGCAGCATCACGGAGCTCACAATGCAGTCGGGCACAAATCGAAGTGGATTTTTCTCACACAATTCGCCACAACCGAATCTCAAAGGTGAGTCTACTTATAGTAATACTTATAGTATACGAGTGCGCGAGTAAAATTAAAAAATTATGATTCCTTAATGCATTTTATTTATTTCTTGGGGAAGAAGAGGAAAATATTTTTATGAATAATTATTTGTAATTTAGTACATTGCAAATCAGTTTAGCGCTACTGATTGACAACCTCAACTCGAATCTTGCTGCACAGCAATGCCAGCGTATTAACAAGCGGCTCCAAGCAGACAGACAGTGAGATGGCATAGAACAGCTTCATAATCTTGGCCTGCATTTCGAAGGCCCTCAGCGCGGGTCGCCAGCACCAGATGATGTGACAGGCCAGACAGGCAAACTCGAAGCCCCAGTAACAAGCGGCCGGCACAGCGCAGATCAGTGTCAGAATTCGGTAGGTCCACAGCTTGGTGGTGTAGTAGCAGGTGTGAGACAGTTTCCAAACAGCGTCGAACGAGTAGACGGTGTGGTGCGGTTCGCCGAAGACCTCCTCCCAGCGGACGTGCAGATCCTCGTTGATCTTCAACGGGTCCCGCTCGTGCACGTCGGCCTTGGACTCGTCCTCCATCCGGACGTTGACATCGGACTCGGCTACCTGCAGTTTCGAGTCGCCCTGGGCTGCCATAGCTACGGGTTTGAGGTTGCGCGTCTATCTCGTATCCAGCAATCAAAATTTCTGCATTCGGCCTAAAACGAGTTTGCGGTTTCACAATTTTATTAGCTTTGCGAGTGCTGCCTTCGGAACTGCACATGGGTTGTTCGTGGATTTGATAACGGCCTATGCTTAGGGCCGTTTTATCAACCTGAGATATCTCAGCGACCAAACTGATAAGCTTGAAATTGCAGAGGCCGAGTTTGAGATACCTGAACTCAGTCAGGCTTCTAGGCTCTGGGGCGATTTGAACAATCTATGTATACGCATTGGACCGCCTATTTATCATGTTGTTGCACGCCTTAATAGTAAATTATGATCATTTCAAAGAGATCTCAGAGATACAAAAGAGATCCCACAGAGATCCCACAGAGATCCCGCAGAGATCTCACAGAGATCCCACAGAAATCCCACAGAGATCCCTCAGAGATCCCACAGAGATCCCACAGAGATCCCACAGAGATCCCACAGAGATCCCACAGAGATCCCACAGAGATCCCACAGAGATCTCTCAGAAATCCCACAAAGATCCCACAGAGATCCCACAGAGATCCCACAGAGATCCCACAGAGATCCCACAGAGATCCCACAGAGATCCCACAGCGATCCCACAGAAATCCATCCACATGCTCTCTGATTCAGTTCGCGGGTTACAATCACACACACACACAGCATCGATGTACTTTTAACTTTATATGGTCGAATTCTACGCTAACTAACCGAAAAAATACTTCAAACGCGACTTTCATCAGATAAGTAGCAAAGTGTAGTTTGAATCATGGAACTTTGCGTGCCACACCCAAGTCAGTAGCGTCACACAGTTGTCACACACTGTTGCACTATGACTTCACTTCGATGCCGCACCCTGGGAAATGAAAAGGAAAATGCTTTGGATTTGGTCTGTTTGATGAAATGCGAGACGCATAATTTCTGTTTAAGCTAGTTTTTAAACAGTTTTTCTCTTAAAATAGGCGAGAGGAATGCTTTTTGTTGCTACATTCACAAGTCCTCAATTTTCCATTTTGGCAAAGTGGTTTGGTCGCACTCTAGTAGTGAACTGACAGTTATCTTATCTTTGTACTCTGATAAAGGTTCCTAATTTATTGAGCTCAAAAATGTATAGAAACTGACCACTGACCACTGCCCACGAAACCACATTATCTTGGCTATCCAACTAACACTGCCCATGGTTAAATATAAAAAATTAACCGTTTAACCAATCAAAAATATTCAAACAATTATAGCCGACATTGTCACGTGATGAAATTTTATAAAACGGAAAATTTTAGAAAATTCCCGTCCTTACTGGAACAATTTGTGTACTTTAGCAAGGACACTTAAACTATGCATATATGACCATCGGCCTTTACTGGTACAGGGTTCTCTTTTGATTTGTTATCGTGGGCAAAATGTAAGCCAATTAATTATCTAGATCAATGCCGTCTCATGTTTAATTAGGCCATTCAAAAATAACATGTCAAACAATGGGCGCAATCTTTCGCGCGAGATATTTATTCTGATAACTGGCGAAATCTTTCTGACTAGCTCGACAAAGTACGATGGTTGTTGTACTTTTGTATTTTTATTAAAAAGACTTGATCAAGCCGAATATATACATTTAATGAATAGATAAAAATGCTAGACAATACTGGAAAATTAGATAATGACACTGCATTTTTACAGGGCGCTACCTGTTAGACAGATGTGCTTCTCTGTTAGACAGAGGCTTACCTGTTAGACAGATGTGCTTATCTGTTAGACAGAGGCTTACCTGTTAGACAGATGTGATTATCTGTTAGACAGAGGCTTACCTGTTAGACAGATGTGCTTATCTGTTAGACAGAGGCTTACCTGTTAGACAGATGTGCTTATCTGTTAGACAGAGGCTTACCTGTTAGATAAATTCTTACCTGTTAGACAGATGTGCTTATCTGTTAGACAAAGGCTTACCTGTTAGATAAATGCTTACCTGTTAGATAAATGCTTACCTGTTAGACAGATGCTTACCTGTTAGACAGAGGCTTACCTGTTAGATAAATGCTTACCTGTTGGACAGATGCTTACCTGTTAGACAGATGCTTACCTGTTAGATAAATGCTTACCTGTTAGACAGATGCTTACCTGTTAGATAAATGCTTACCTGTTAGACAGATGCTTACCTGTTAGATAAATGCTTACCTGTTAGACAGATGCTTACCTGTTAGATAAATGCTTACCTGTCAGACAGATGCTTACCTGTTAGATAAATGCTTACCTGTTAGATAAATGCTTACATGTTAGACAGAGGCTTACCTGTTAGATAAATGCTTACCTGTTGGACAGATGCTTACCTGTTAGACAGATGTATTTTTCCTATATTCCCAGGTTCCAGCGCCTACCAGAAGCTGCTGCAAGGCGCTCTGGGCGCCAGCGCAAATCTTGCCGCAAGCAAATCTTCGGACGATCAAACGGAGCCGACGACATCAAAGGCGCCGCCGGCTGGGGCGGGCGGTGGTGCAGCCGCATCAAAAGAAATTAGCGGCGGACCCTCTCAGTCTGATGATAAGCAGTGGAAGCCCACCGTCATTGCTAAAGATGGTGAGAACAGCCGCTAGTAGATCGATGTTTTAGCAGACAGTTTGAGTAGACACAGTTTTGAGTAGACACAGTGGATTTGATGATGACAAAATGAATAACATAATAATTTTTCGCAGACATCGAAGCAAATGACACAGGTAAGTTATCGGGTCAATTTGATTTCTCACAGAACTGTCTAAGCATCATTTTCAAACTCACAAAGTTGTTGGAAAACATTTGAAATAGCATTTTGATATCCACAGAATAAATTATGATCATCAAACCTTCAGCCGAAATAATTACATTTAAAAGTGAACTTAAATAAACTTTATGCTCACCAAAAGTACTTTTCTTCAATTGTAGAGCAATGTCGTTTTACAATTCCTTGCTACGACTGTTTTCCTCCGTTTGATTCAATGCTACAGCTAGTCACAAAAAGTATTATTGTACCCCTCCAGACCCCACCTCACTCCCACAGCAAACCCGACCGACCGCTCATTTCCTACCCCTCCACACCCCACCTCACTCCCACAGCTAACCCGACCGACCCCTCATTTCCTACCCCTCCTGACCCTAATTCACACCCACCACTCATTTCCTACCCCTCCTGACCCCACTTCCCCACCACAGTTCATGCAGCGAACCTCACCCCTCATTTCCTAACCCTTCCAGACCTCAACCTCACTCCGACCGTATTTTTATCGATCCACTTCAATGGCGTCTGAAACCCGCCCACCCTCTCCAGATCACGACCTGGAATCGGACATAGACTCAGAACTGGAGAACTCTTTCCGTCTAAGACTAAGCGGCGGCGGCACTTTGAAAAGCCAGCTGCAGGCGAGCCAAGCCAGCCAACAGAGAAAGCCGCAAACTCACGCAGAAGATGATGACGAAGATTTCGGAGGATTCTACGATTGATTTATTTCTTTTTTTCTTACCTTTAATACGTTCTTCAGAACTGTTTTCAGATTATTAGTCACATGTGTTGATCACTTAATGGCTATTATATTCTTCACTTTTTTGTCTTTCTAGTGTTAGGCTTGCACTATACTATATAGAATTACGAGTATACTATACCAATCAAGTTGTTCAATTCAGACTCACGATTTGAAGATCGCGGGTTCGATTTCCGGCTCCTGCGGAAAAAATTGCGCTTTGGCTAGATACTAAACTCAGCATTGCTTCAGTTCACCCAGCTGTTAAATTGGTTAAATGTCTTGTCATCACAGTCCATGGACATATTGACCCGATTGGAGAATATGTAATAAATTGTTTTTATGAACAATAATAGTTTAGTAACAGTATGAAAAGGTAATTAAATTATTTTACACAGGGTGAGGCCATAGACGAAATAACTTTGCTTAGAGGACCGAGTATTTTTTCCGAAGCAAAACGATCGGAGGAAATAAAGTTGATTAAGATTAAAGTCAAACCAACTCATCTATTCGGCGTGCCTGCATGCCTATAATCTTAATTTAATTTGTAATGTACGATTGCAAAACAGAGAAGTGAAAAACAAATAATAAAAAATCTTATCGCACCAGCATTGCTAGTTAATTACGTTTGTCAATATATTTTAGATTTTTTTTAATTTAAGGTACAAAGGGCAAGACGATGAGGAAGGAACGGTTTTTTGTAAATTTTTGCCAAACATTAAATTTTACAAGCTAGTAATGCAAAGTGAAGCGTCTTGATAAAGAATACGAATTGTTCACTTCGAGTCGGGAATCGAACCCCTGACCTCCAAGTCGCGAGTCTAGAGCTATGTTGTATCTTTGAAATAAAATAAATAGATTATTATCTGGAATGCAACTGGTAAATGTTAAAACGACATCTTTGTAGCTTAATTATTCATTATTCGCATGAAGAAGTATCAATAATGTATCTTTAACCAAAGCGTCTTGCCTGCGTTTGATACTTTGAATGTCTCATTTTTCTGATAATTTCTAACCCATTGGTGATCGTGAAGCGTCAGCTTTCAATTAACTGAGGCCTAAGGATTTCAAAAGCTTGAGAATCGTCAAGTTTGTTCTTTTAAAAAGTATTCTTTTCTCGAAATAGGACTTTCTAGTAGCATTTAGACACGTAAAAATCAGTTCTAAAAGCGAATTCTAAAAAAAAACACAATCGATCTAGCCGGAAAAACAAGAGGCAGGACACACCTGTCACGCAACTCACCTTCGAGTGATAACGTTCGTGTATGCTCGAAGTTTTGCTAGTCAGCTAACAGTCAGCACTGTCTCTAATTAGTTTTAAACGATTTGTCATCTGACGGCCTGATGCTAGTCCATCACTCCTCCCTCACTCCAGTCCAGTCCTGTTGGTTGTAGACATCTCGTCAGCAACCGTACCGATCATTGAGGCGTTGTAGTTCTTGACCAGTTCGGCCCGGTCGAATACAACAGCGTAGACCTTGGGCAGGAACAGGATGCTCACTGCGAACAGGTTGGTGAACAGCAGAACAAAGACCAGCAGAGCGGCGGCTGAGGTGAGCGAGGCCAGCGTGACGAGGCTGGGGATGAAGGCGATCCACACGAAGGTGGCGCAGGCGCTGAAGGCCAGGATGCACTTGCTGTCGTGGAAGTTGTCCGGCAGGCTGCGGATTCGCACTGCCAGCGAGCACGTGACCAGCATGAGCAGCAGGTTGAGCGCGTAGGGAATCCACTGGCTGCTGGAGAAGTAGTCGCACTGGAACTCCACGACTGGCCGGGTGTCGGAACGGAGGCCGGTGAGCACGAGCTTCACGGGCCGGATCGGACGGACGCTGAGGACGCTCGACAGCAGCACCACCTGAGTGGTTTGAGATCGAGTTCTAGGAAGTATTTCTCCACGAGTGTCAAAAAATATGAGCTACTAAATATTAAAACAAGACAACAAAGCACGCTGTCAAGGTGAAAAAACGATGCGTCACAGGGCGCGCTTCAGAGCTTGCTTCCGAACAATGGCCCCACTCTGGAAGAGTCTGGAGCTTCAGCGTCGACGAAGCGGGGCCAGCGTGAGCAGCAGCAGCTCGGTGCAGCTGATGTGGCCTGCCAGCTGGAGTCACCGACAACGTAGAACTCACTTTGACGGGTCAGGCCGGCGCGGCGATAGAGTGCTACGTACGTTAGTGACTAGCTCATCACTGATCTTAAATGTCGCCACGTTTACCTGCTACCCGTCAGCTTTGTACAGCGGGACGGTCTAGACCATCGCCTGGAACAGCGCCACCCTCTGGCGATCAGTCAGGCCCCAGACTGAACAACTGCCCTCCCAGAACTTCTTCGCAGACGTCAGGTACTAGTTAGATTGCTGGATAAGATTTTTTTATAAAATGATTTTTTCTGCTTTGGCATTAATTAGCGACTGTAGACTGTCGACAGTATTCATGAATAACGATAGACAGTAGAAGGTTATGCTTTCTGTGTGAAATTCGCTACCAGCGCACATGGGACATTCAAGGTGGAGAACCTCATAGTCTGTCTGCTCTTTGACTATCGATATTGTCATCGGAAGACTCATGAAGTCAAGTCTCTAGCCTAGTTTGTTAGCTCGACCACAATATCAGATTTCTGCGTATACTGCTGCGGGTGAATACTTGATCGATCTGAATGCGCTTCTCAACAAAATGTGAACACCACCATCGTTAGCCAAAATGAGATTCGATTTGCAATGACATAGTCATCATTAATTAATGAGCTAAGAATTAGCGAGTTTGAAAGAGAAAATGAGAAGTGAACTAAATCGACTCAGTAAACCACAGAGGGTATTTCAAATAACCACATTTTTCATTTTTATGTATCTCCTAAAATATTCAACCAATCGCCATGAAAATGCAAAGAAATGGCCTAAATTTTGTGCTCTATCCCATGAAACAACTTCCAGAATCGCAAAACATCGGCATCCTTGATTCAAAGATATTCAACGATCAGGGTCGTCGACAAGAATCGCTGAATATCTCGATGACGCTGGCTCGTACGGCTTTGAAAGTTAGTTTATCGTAAGGGGTGGGAAATTTTGATTCCGATAGTGGACTTTCACGAATATCGGTCATTCGGTTTGTGAGCTATCGTGAAAAAGGCAGTGGCTATTTTAAATACCCCCCTGTGGTCTTTCTATTGTTTAAATCAAAAAGTAAAACCATGCTGTACCTGAAGTAGGCACACGAGGACCGTCATTACGACGACAGCTCTCCGTCCGGTGAAGTTCAGTCCCGCAGCACCCCGCAAGGAGCCCACAAACACGCGGTAGATGCGAGCGCTCTTTGTGAGCAGAGCCGCGTACACCATGGTCAGGCTGAAGTGGTACAGGAACGCCTGCACGTTGCACACGGTGAGGGAGGGCTCGCCGAAGAACAGCGCCACATCGACCAGTCCGAGCTGGATGCCCACCTGCTGGAAGAGGCTCAGCTCGAGCGACGACGCCTTCAGCAGCGGCACGCTCGACCTGGCGAGGAAGAACACGCCCGTCGCAATGGTGACGGCCGAGCCGAGCGACGCGACGCTGATGAACACGATGCCGCTCGTGTCGCTTGGTCGGAGAACGGTCAGGTCGAGCGGTGAGCAGCGCGAATAGTTTGAGCTCGGCCAGGTGAGCGAGGCGCACTTCTCGCACTGGGTGCCGTTCGACCCGACGATCTCGTCCGAGCTGCAAGGCCTGCACACCCAGCAGCACTTGCTCACCTGAACTCGGTACTCGTGACTGCCGCACGGTAGAGAGCACACACTCATTGGCACCTGCTGCTGGTCGCTCGCCACACTTCCCGGCCACGAGATCAGACTGCGGTTCAAGCTGAGACCGAGCTCAGAGCTCCACACTCCGACAGTGAGGCTCGAGCTCACCTGCTGACTGCTCTGGTACAGCACCACATACGAGGCCGGACCGTTTCCGCCGCTGTCCAGCTTCACTTGTCCAGTGTAGCCGGTGAAGTTCGTCCTGTACAGCTGCTTCAGCAGCAGCGGTCCGGTCACGCATTGGAGCAGCGCCGACTTGTTGAGCTCGGGCTCCAGACTCGAGCCGCACTCGGACCTGGCCACCGCGTCGATGGCGTGAGCGAACGCGAGAAACGCGTCCAGCATCCGAGCCACCGGAGCCACGATGCTGGCCGGCCTCAAGCTGGTCGACTCGGACATCCGACGGGTCGAGTTCGCGAAGCAGCAGGCGCAGGCCGAGCAGTTCATCAGCTGGTCGAACATGAGCGCTCCGTTGTACATCGGCGAGAGGTCGGCGTAGGTGAGGTTCCGGTACCATTCCATCAGGTCTGGCGTTGGATATAGACTGAAGTAGACAATAAATGATCCGTTCGTGTAGGTGTTACTGTTGTAGCCCGAGTCGCTGAAAATGACGATGATTCCAGCCTTGCCAAGCGCAGTGAGAAGTTCTTGTTTGGTGCTCACGGAACTAAGCCAGACCAGAGCTCTGAGATTCTCCTGCGACTGGACCGTTTCCAAGACCTCACTGTCCATTGTGGCGCCAGTTAGGGGAATGATGAAGGCCAGACAGGCCTTGGGGAATCTGGTTGGCAAACTAGACGAGAACTGCAGAGCTATATTAGTGAAGTAGACATTGCTAGCTTCGTAAATCAACCCGATGTAGGTCCAATCGAACTCGCGAACAATGTCTATCATGGCCATGGCCTGGTAGGAGTCGGGGCTGACCAGGCGCACCAGATTAGGGTACTTGGCCCGGTCGCTCAGTGAGTCGCTGCTGCTCTCGGTGCCAATCATTGGAATGTCGAACGGTTGCAGAGAGAACGACAGAACCTGCGTCTCTGCGCTCGACCAGCCGCCAACCACTCCATGCACGGGTCTCATCGGGCTACCGTCGGGCCAGTCGGTTAAGCTGCAGCCGACAGGTGCGGAAGAACTTATCGAAGAGGCCTGCCAACCCGGAGTAACTCGGTGAGCGGCCTCGATGGCATTGGGCTCCCGGAAGCAGGTCTCCAGGAATGCCAGGCCAAGTGTGAGATTTTTGGCTCCGAACAGAAGATCGCGTCGTTTTTGTATTTTTTCTTGAATAAATATCGGCATGGTCTGGCGCAGGAAGGCAGACTCCGCGAGCCTGCTGGGGCACAGGTTCGTGCCATGCAGCAGGGCCAAGGTGATGTCTCCTGGAATGCAGTAACCGCTGGCCGCTTCGACGGTTGGCGCACTATCTAGCCCTAGCAACAGAAGCTGCACTAGCGGTAGCAGCAATCGAAATGGCATCGTGGTTGAGCACTGAAGGTGTGAAAAAGAAATTTAAATCAATTTAAAGAGCAGAAAATTAAATTCTATAAATGCGTCAAGGAAACAGAAGCCTTGCTGCGATCCTAGCAACCCATGACAAGTCTTGCTGCGATTCTAGCAACCCATGACAAGTCTTGCTGCGATTCTAGCAACCCATGACAAGTCTTGCTGCGATTCTAACTACGTCTTACAACCCTTGCTGCGATTCTAGCAACCCATGACAAGCCTTGCTGCGATTCTAGCTACGTCTTACAACCCTTGCTGCGATTCTAGCAACCCATGACAAGCCTTGCTGCGATTCTAGCAACCCATGACAAGCCTTGCTGCGATTCTAGCTACGTCTTACAACCCTTGCTGCGATTCTAGCAACCCATGACAAGCCTTGCTGCGATTCTAGCAACCCATGACAAGTCTTGCTGCGATTCTAGCTACGTCTTACAACCCTTGCTGCGATTCTAGCAACCCATGACAAGCCTTGCTGCGATTCTAGCAACCCATGACAAGTCTTGCTGCGATTCTAGCTACGTCTTACAACCCTTGCTGCGATTCTAGCAACCCATGACAAGCCTTGCTGCGATTCTAGCTACGTCTTACAACCCTTGCTGCGATTCTAGCAACCCATGACAAGCCTTGCTGCGATTCTAGCTACGTCTCACAACTCTAACCTGACAAGAAAGCCATACTTGACTACGAGAAATTGTAGCCTAGATGGTAGCGATGTGAAGGTCAGGGATTCGATTCCTGACTCTACTGGAACCGAGTTTGTCCTCTAGCAAGACACTTATCTCTACATTGCTTCTGTTCATCCAGTTGTTAAATGGGTACCAGCATCAGCTGGGATAATTGAAGGTGGGTGTGGCATCCCCCCAGTCCATGGACTGAACAGCCGTACGCAGCCTTCAGATGCGTCGCGCAATAGCTGCGGCTGTGCTATCGGCTGCACATCTGGCCCAATTGGGACAGGTGTACTCTAACCAATAATTATCAAAATACCAGTTCCTGCTGGGATTCTAGCTACGACTCCCTGTCACGTTTATTTAGTTTCTAGCGGTGGCTTTTCACACTTTTCCAGATAGCTCCAGTAATAACAGCTTGTAATACTTACCTGGCCTGAGATTAGGAGGCTGTCTAGCAGTAACCGCTCAGCAACCATCGACTGGAATGTATATTCGATTCCAAGTCACGACCAGACGAGCCCATCAATCCAGGTGGATTTGTAAGATTATATACCTTTTATCAGGTGATTCGACAGGCAGAGCACAGCCTCACTCCACACCAAAATCGGAAAGCATGCTCGGAGCTGCAGTGATTTGCTAGATTAAGGAGCTAATCCCAGAATAGGAGATTAATCCTACTCTTTGCCATTTGACATCAACGCAGACAGACAATATTATTCTTGGATGAGGGCATGTTTTTGGCGAAAATTAATTCGCTTTTCTTCTTAGAAAAGAATCGACACAGGATACGAAATTTGCCAACCATTTTTGTTTCGCAGGTTGCGTTGAAGGTCACTAGTTCGAATCCCACGGCTAGGGATGGCGTCTTTCTAAGTCCCAAGGAGAAATAACGGTCACTTATCAAGCAAAGCACAAATTTTGTTTCATTTTTTTAACATAATTAACGTAAATTAACGTTTGTGTATGTGTGTGTAGAGTTCTATGCTCTAAATTCGTCTTAATACTGGGACCGTCTTACTGTAATCATAATAATAATAATAATAATTACAGGAGGGCTGCGGGCAGTGGCACATCATTTGGTGACACTAGACCCGCAGCCAGTGAGGAGGCAATTCTGCCCATTTCGCTGACTCCTGAGCACACACGCACACAGATACTGTACGCAGGCACACGCTCACACAGGTGTGTACATCTGCCCTGACTTTCTCATCGTCAGGCAGTGTACACTCTCACTGTGCCTTGGAGGTTGGCCCTCAAGGGCGTAAATTGCATGACAAGCCCCTCAAGCCTTCTCTCCACGGCTGCGCCCCAAATAAATGTGGCCTCGCCGTGGAATCGAACTTAGGGACCTTGGTGCGAGAGGCAAACGCGATAACCGCTCTGCCACCGACCCCCCACCGTCTCACTATACTATTCAAGTGAATCAGGTGAGCTTGTAGCCAATTTATTAGAGTTTCGAACATCTAACTAGGAGGGTAAGAGATCGATTTTCTAATCAAGGGCGAGCAGTTTAAATCATTGAGCACGAAACTTAAATCCACATTGATTGAGTCACCCTGTTGTAAAATGAGTTCCAGCAGCAAAACTGAGAGAGACAGACTGAATTGTCAAGCTGGCCTGCAGGTAGCTTATGGAGAGTAGCGAAGTCAAGTGAAGTGTGAGGGCGTTGTGCTCTGGACTATATATTTAAACATGGTTAGGCTGGACAGACTGGAGGAGGTTGGCGGTACGATAACAAGAGTGCGCGACTGAGGGTAGGAGAGGAGGCTAGAATGTGAGCGGCGGACCAATCAGAAAGGAGGAAAGAAAGAAAGGATAGAGAATGAGAGATCAGCCGCAGAGATAACGAGAGAAAGAACTAGATTGAACTGGACGATGTAAACAATAAAAGTGCAGAGAACGAAAGAGTGAATAGAGGACAGAAGGCAGAGACGAAAGTCGCGACACAGCATTACCTGGTGGTGTGTAAAAACACTTTGGTTGGCGTGGCGGCTTGCCCCAGTCTTCGGACTGATTATAACAATTAATATTACTAATTACACCTGCTCCGATTGGGCCAGATGTGCAGCCGACAGCACAGCCGCAGCTATTGCGCGGCGCGTCTGATGGCGGTGTACGGCACGGCTGTTCAGTCCATGGACTGGCGGGGACGCCACACCCACCCTCAATTACCCCAGCTGATGCTGGAACCCATTTTACTCATTTAAAAGCAATGCAGTGCTAAGTGTCTTGCTAAAAGAGACAAATTGTTCAACTGGAGACGAGAATCGAACCCCCGACCTTCTAGTCGTTAGTCCGACCGACTAGCCACTAGGCTACAACCCCTCCACAAGCTTCAACCCCCTCCACAAGCTTCAACCCCCTCCACTTGGCTACAACCCCCTCCACAAGCTATAACCCCCTCCACTACGCTACAACCCCCTCCACAAGCTTCAACCCCGTCCACTAAGCTACAACCCCCTCCACTTGGCTACAACCCCCTCCACAAGCTATAACCCCCATCACTAGGCTACAACCCCCTCCACAAGCTTCAATCCCCTCCACTAAGCTACAACCCCCTTCAATAGGCTACAACCCCTCCACTAGTCTACAACCCCTCCACTATAGGCTACAACCCCCTCCTGTAGGCTACAACCCCCTCCACAAGCTTCAACCCCCTCCACTAAGCTACAACCCCCTCCACTAGTCTACAACCCCCTCCACTAGTCTACAACCCCCTACAATAGTCTACAACCCCCCACAAGCTACAACCCACTTCACTAGGCTACAACCCCCTCCACTAGTCAGTCTACAACCCCCTCCACTAGTCAGTCTACAACCCCCTAGACTAGTCTACAACCCCCCACAAGCTACAACCCCCTCCACAAGCTTCAACCCCCTCCACTAAGCTACAACCCCCTCCACTAGTCTACAACCCCCTCCACTAAGCTACAATCCCCCACAAGCTACAACCCCCTCCACTTGGCTTCAACCCCCTCCACTGAGCTAAAACCCCCTTCAATAGGCTACAACCCCCACAAGCTACAACCCCCACAAGCTACAACCCCCTCCACTTGGCTTCAATCCCCTCCACTGAGCTACAACCCCCTTCAATAGGCTACAACCCCCCACAAGCTACAACCCCCCCACAAGCTACAACCCCCTCCACTAGACTACAACCCCCTCCACTAGTCTACAACACCCTCCTCAAGGTCACATGGACTTAAATCAAGGATCGGAGACAATGGACTAATATCCTAAATTCTAAATAAAACCTACTTTAAGACGCCGTCGGCGTTAAATCCGGTTGAATATGCAGACTCGCACTCAAATTCCGTAAATCCGGATAGAGTTGTATAATCCTTATACTCGTATTATAGGTGTATTAGCTGACGCACTCTTTAAATCAGTTTTCTAATCCGGCTAATAAAATATGAAATCCATTTCGTGATCTGAGATTATTCATATAATTAGCTATTTTAGCACCTCTGGGAGCGGTGCTTTGCAACTTTTGCTTTTAATTAACACTTTAAGTTCAATTGGTTCTGAAGCCCTATGGTTCAATTTAACTTATTCGTGATTGCAAGTTAAGGTCATTCGAGATTTTATTAGTGGAAATGCACTATTATCTAGCTACCTATCTGCAGTCCTGTTAATAATTTATGATCAAGTCCATCTATTTTATTCATTAGATTGGAATTCGAGATGCTTAAATTGATGGAATTTAATTCGTTGCTATTGTAGCATTGTATCATTCTATAATAGAATGACATTCAATTCAATTTTTAAAAAATTCGAATTCCTTTCCACTAAAAGCTAAATGACGATTTTAAATAGTTGAATTCCTAAAGGACTACTGGCCCAGTTCTATTTTTAGCACAATTATTAGAAATTTGAATTCCTAAAGGACTACTGGCCCAGTTCTATTTTTAGCACAATTATTAGAAATTTCCAGCCAATGAAAACACCCGACCTTAAGGCACGCGAGAAGTGGATGTCCAAATTGGACAGGATTCGAAGTGGTTAGTCCCATTTGGTGCCCCGTATTTCGTGTCTTTCAATTTCACTTTGCGAAAAATTCGTTCCTAAAAGGATTTTCCTCTGCACTCCATTGAATGGATTGCTAGTCTAGCCTCTCAGTGGGTGAAGGAACAGAATGGATTGCTATTCTAGCCTCTCAGTGGGTGAAGGAACAGAATGGATTGCTAGTCTACCCTCTCAGTGGAAGAAGGAACAGAATGGATTGCTAGTCTAGCCTTTCAGTGGATGAAGGAAGAGAATGGATTGCTAGTCTAGCCTCTCAGTGGATGATGGAATAGAATGGATTGCTAGTCTAGCCTCTCAGTGGATGAAGGAAGAGAATGGATTGCTAGTCTAGCCTCTCAGTGGGTGAAGGAACAGAATGGATTGCTAGTCTAGCCTCTCAGTGGGTGAAGGAACAGAATGGATTGCTAGTCTAGCCTCTCAGTGGGTGAAGGAACAGAATGGATTGCTAGTCTAGCCTCTCAGTGGGTGAAGGAACAGAATGGATTGCTAGTCTAGCCTCTCAGTGGGTGAAGGAACAGAATGGATTGATAGTCTAGCCTCTCAGTGGGTGAAGGAACAGAATGGATTGCTAGTCTAGCCTCTCAGTGGGTGAAGGAACAGAATGGATTGCTAGTCTAGCCTCTCAGTGGATGAAGGAACAGAATGGATTGCTAGTCTACCCTCTCAGTGGGTGAAGGAACAGAATGGATTGCTAGTCTAGCCTCTCAGTGGGTGAAGGAACAGAATGGATTGCTAGTCTAGCCTCTCAGTGGGTGAAGGAACAGAATGGATTGCTAGTCTAGCCTCTCAGTGGGTGAAGGAACAGAATGGATTGCTAGTCTAGCCTCTCAGTGGGTGAAGGAACAGAATGGATTGCTAGTCTAGCCTCTCAGTGGGTGAAGGAACAGAATGGATTGCTAGTCTAGCCTCTCAGTGGGTGAAGGAACAGAATGGATTGCTAGTCTAGCCTCTCAGTGGGTGAAGGAACAGAATGGATTGCTAGTCTAGCCTCTCAGTGGGTGAAGGAACAGAATGGATTGCTAGTCTAGCCTCTCAGTGGATGATGGAATAGAATGGATTGCTAGTCTAGCCATTTCAGTGGGTTTTTACGCTGGCTTATATTGTCAATGTAGGCCAGCGTAACAATTACAATTCATTTAGTTTTAGCCACAGATACTAAATACCCTAGATATGTCACTCTTTCATGCTCGCTCAAACTACTTTCTGGGAAGTAGTATAAAAGACGATTAAAATATTTGTTTTTTCAATCAAGTAAGACGGACAAAAAATACATTTAAACTGTTAAACTGTCTTTTCGAAGTCAAGTTTAGAACTGCCTTCAATAAGTGGCATACGGTTTGGAGAGATGTCTATGGTTAATTTAGGAGAGAAAAAAGTCTTAGTATACGAGTATAGCGCAAGTAATTTCCGCATCAACTACTGCCCAGAGAGTAGGCAACAAGAATTTTACATGGGGAAGATCGTGAGTTAAATATCTAGGGTATTTAGTATCTGTGGTTTTTGGTTGTTTTTAAAGAAAATACGCCAATTTGGCTACTGTAAGTAAGCTACACTATATACGTGATGTCTCTCTGTACCATTAATAATGAAACAAAAAGCAAACCAATTTCGATGCTTTTTCAGATTTTTAGAGCATTATCAAAATCTGATTATGCAAATCATACGAATGATAGAATAACCGATTACATAGAAAATAAGTACGTACTATGTGACCAGTGAATCAGTCACAAACCAGTGAATCAGTCACTAACCAGTGAATCAGTCACTAACCAGTGAATCAGTCACTAAGCAGTGAATCAGTCACTAAGCAGTGAATCAGTCACTAACCAGTGAATCAGTCACTAACCAGTGAATCAGTCACTAACCAGTGAATCAGTCACTAACCAGTGAATCAGTCACTAACCAGTGAATCAGTCACTAAGCAGTGAATCAGTCACTAAGCAGTGAATCAGTCACTAACCAGTGAATCAGTCACTAAGCAGTGAATCAGTCACTAACCAGTGAATCAGTCACTAACCAGTGAATCAGTCACTAACCAGTGAATCAGTCACTAAGCAGTGAATCAGTCACTAACCAGTGAATCAGTCACAAACCAGTGAATCAGTCACTAACCAGTGAATCAGTCACTAACCAGTGAATCAGTCACTAAGCAGTGAATCAGTCACTAACCAGTGAATCAGTCACTAACCAGTGAATCAGTCACTAAGCAGTGAATCAGTCACTAACCAGTGAATCAGTCACTAAGCAGTGAATCAGTCACTAACCAGTGAATCAGTCACTAACCAGTGAATCAGTCACTAACCAGTGAATCAGTCACTAAGCAGTGAATCAGTCACTAACCAGTGAATCAGTCACTAAGCAGTGAATCAGTCACTAACCAGTGAATCAGTCACTAAGCAGTGAATCAGTCACTAACCAGTGAATCAGTCACTAACCAGTGAATCAGTCACTAACCAGTGAATCAGTCACTAAGCAGTGAATCAGTCACTAACCAGTGAATCAGTCACTAACCAGTGAATCAGTCACTAACCAGTGAATCAGTCACTAACCAGTGAATCAGTCACTAACCAGTGAATCAGTCACTAACCAGTGAATCAGTCACTAACCAGTGAATCAGTCACTAACCAGTGAATCAGTCACTAACCAGTGAATCAGTCACTAACCAGTGAATCAGTCACTAACCAGTGAATCAGTCACTAACCAGTGAATCAGTCACTAACCAGTGAATCAGTCACAAACCAGTGAATCAGTCACTAACCAGTGAATCAGTCACTAACCAGTGAATCAGTCACTAACCAGTGAATCAGTCACTAAGCAGTGAATCAGTCACTAAGCAGTGAATCAGTCACTAACCAGTGAATCAGTCACTAAGCAGTGAATCAGTCACTAACCAGTGAATCAGTCACTAACCAGTGAATCAGTCACTAACCAGTGAATCAGTCACTAAGCAGTGAATCAGTCACTAACCAGTGAATCAGTCACTAACCAGTGAATCAGTCACTAACCAGTGAATCAGTCACTAACCAGTGAATCAGTCACTAACCAGTGAATCAGTCACTAACCAGTGAATCAGTCACTAACCAGTGAATCAGTCACTTACCAGTGAATCAGTCACTAACCAGTGAATCAGTCACTAACCAGTGAATCAGTCACTAACCAGTGAATCAGTCACTAACCAGTGAATCAGTCACTAACCAGTGAATCAGTCACAAACCAGTGAATCAGTCACTAAGCAGTGAATCAGTCACTAAGCAGTGAATCAGTCACTAACCAGTGAATCCGTCACTAAGCAGTGAATCAGTCACTAACCAGTGAATCAGTCACTAACCAGTGAATCAGTCACTAAGCAGTGAATCAGTCACTAACCAGTGAATCAGTCACTAACCAGTGAATCAGTCACTAACCAGTGAATCAGTCACTAACCAGTGAATCAGTCACTAACCAGTGAATCAGTCACTAACCAGTGAATCAGTCACTAACCAGTGAATCAGTCACTAACCAGTGAATCAGTCACTAACCAGTGAATCAGTCACTAACCAGTGAATCAGTCACTAACCAGTGAATCAGTCACTAACCAGTGAATCAGTCACTAACCAGTGAATCAGTCACTAACCAGTGAATCAGTCACTAACCAGTGAATCAGTCACTAAGCAGTGAATCAGTCACTAACCAGTGAATCAGTCACTAACCAGTGAATCAGTCACTAACCAGTGAATCAGTCACTAACCAGTGAATCAGTCACTAACCAGTGAATCAGTCACTAACCAGTGAATCAGTCACTAACCAGTGAATCAGTCACTAAGCAGTGAATCAGTCACTAACCAGTGAATCAGTCACTAACCAGTGAATCAGTCACTAACCAGTGAATCAGTCACTAACCAGTGAATCAGTCACTAACCAGTGAATCAGTCACTAACCAGTGAATCAGTCACTAACCAGTGAATCAGTCACAAACCAGTGAATCAGTCACTAAGCAGTGAATCAGTCACTAACCAGTGAATCAGTCACTAAGCAGTGAATCAGTCACTAAGCAGTGAATCAGTCACTAACCAGTGAATCAGTCACTAACCAGTGAATCAGTCACTAACCAGTGAATCAGTCACTAAGCAGTGAATCAGTCACTAACCAGTGAATCAGTCACAAACCAGTGAATCAGTCACTAAGCAGTGAATCAGTCACTAACCAGTGAATCAGTCACTAAGCAGTGAATCAGTCACTAAGCAGTGAATCAGTCACTAACCAGTGAATCAGTCACTAACCAGTGAATCAGTCACTAACCAGTGAATCAGTCACTAACCAGTGAATCAGTCACTAACCAGTGAATCAGTCACTAACCAGTGAATCAGTCACTAAGCAGTGAATCAGTCACTAAGCAGTGAATCAGTCACTAACCAGTGAATCAGTCACTAACCAGTGAATCAGTCACTAACCAGTGAATCAGTCACAAACCAGTGAATCAGTCACTAACCAGTGAATCAGTCACTAAGCAGTGAATCAGTCACTAACCAGTGAATCAGTCACTAACCAGTGAATCAGTCACTAACCAGTGAATCAGTCACTAACCAGTGAATCAGTCACTAACCAGTGAATCAGTCACTAACCAGTGAATCAGTCACTAACCAGTGAATCAGTCACTAACCAGTGAATCAGTCACTAACCAGTGAATCAGTCACTAACCAGTGAATCAGTCACTAACCAGTGAATCAGTCACTAAGCAGTGAATCAGTCACTAACCAGTGAATCAGTCACTAACCAGTGAATCAGTCACTAACCAGTGAATCAGTCACTAACCAGTGAATCAGTCACTAAGCAGTGAATCAGTCACTAACCAGTGAATCAGTCACTAAGCAGTGAATCAGTCACTAACCAGTGAATCAGTCACTAACCAGTGAATCAGTCACTAACCAGTGAATCAGTCACTAACCAGTGAATCAGTCACAAACCAGTGAATCAGTCACTAACCAGTGAATCAGTCACTAACCAGTGAATCAGTCACTAAGCAGTGAATCAGTCACTAACCAGTGAATCAGTCACTAACCAGTGAATCAGTCACTAACCAGTGAATCAGTCACTAACCAGTGAATCAGTCACTAACCAGTGAATCAGTCACTAACCAGTGAATCAGTCACTAACCAGTGAATCAGTCACTAAGCAGTGAATCAGTCACTAAGCAGTGAATCAGTCACTAACCAGTGAATCAGTCACTAACCAGTGAATCAGTCACTAACCAGTGAATCAGTCACTAAGCAGTGAATCAGTCACTAACCAGTGAATCAGTCACAAACCAGTGAATCAGTCACTAACCAGTGAATCAGTCACTAAGCAGTGAATCAGTCACTAACCAGTGAATCAGTCACTAAGCAGTGAATCAGTCACTAACCAGTGAATCAGTCACTAACCAGTGAATCAGTCACTAACCAGTGAATCAGTCACTAACCAGTGAATCAGTCACTAACCAGTGAATCAGTCACTAAGCAGTGAATCAGTCACTAACCAGTGAATCAGTCACTAACCAGTGAATCAGTCACTAACCAGTGAATCAGTCACTAACCAGTGAATCAGTCACTAACCAGTGAATCAGTCACTAACCAGTGAATCAGTCACTAACCAGTGAATCAGTCACTAAGCAGTGAATCAGTCACTAACCAGTGAATCAGTCACTAACCAGTGAATCAGTCACTAACCAGTGAATCAGTCACTAAGCAGTGAATCAGTCACTAACCAGTGAATCAGTCACTAACCAGTGAATCAGTCACTAACCAGTGAATCAGTCACTAACCAGTGAATCAGTCACTAACCAGTGAATCAGTCACTAAGCAGTGAATCAGTCACTAAGCAGTGAATCAGTCACTAACCAGTGAATCAGTCACTAACCAGTGAATCAGTCACTAACCAGTGAATCAGTCACTAACCAGTGAATCAGTCACTAACCAGTGAATCAGTCACTAACCAGTGAATCAGTCACTAAGCAGTGAATCAGTCACTAACCAGTGAATCAGTCACTAACCAG
Source organism: Macrostomum hystrix (assembly GCA_950097015.1). NCBI lineage: Eukaryota > Metazoa > Platyhelminthes > Macrostomidae > Macrostomum > Macrostomum hystrix. Next base: position 3,381,224 of record CATNEN010000003.1, read on the forward strand.
TGAATCAGTCACTAACCAGTGAATCAGTCACTAACCAGTGAATCAGTCACTAACCAGTGAATCAGTCACTAAGCAGTGAATCAGTCACTAACCAGTGAATCAGTCACTAACCAGTGAATCAGTCACTAACCAGTGAATCAGTCACTAACCAGTGAATCAGTCACTAACCAGTGAATCAGTCACTAACCAGTGAATCAGTCACTAACCAGTGAATCAGTCACTAACCAGTGAATCAGTCACTAACCAGTGAATCAGTCACTAACCAGTGAATCAGTCACTAACCAGTGAATCAGTCACTAACCAGTGAATCAGTCACTAACCAGTGAATCAGTCACTAAGCAGTGAATCAGTCACTAACCAGTGAATCAGTCACAAACCAGTGAATCAGTCACTAACCAGTGAATCAGTCACTAACCAGTGAATCAGTCACTAACCAGTGAATCAGTCACTAACCAGTGAATCAGTCACTAACCAGTGAATCAGTCACTAAGCAGTGAATCAGTCACTAACCAGTGAATCAGTCACTAAGCAGTGAATCAGTCACTAACCAGTGAATCAGTCACTAACCAGTGAATCAGTCACTAACCAGTGAATCAGTCACTAAGCAGTGAATCAGTCACTAACCAGTGAATCAGTCACTAAGCAGTGAATCAGTCACTAACCAGTGAATCAGTCACTAAGCAGTGAATCAGTCACTAACCAGTGAATCAGTCACTAACCAGTGAATCAGTCACTAACCAGTGAATCAGTCACTAACCAGTGAATCAGTCACTAACCAGTGAATCAGTCACTAAGCAGTGAATCAGTCACTAACCAGTGAATCAGTCACTAACCAGTGAATCAGTCACTAACCAGTGAATCAGTCACTAACCAGTGAATCAGTCACTAAGCAGTGAATCAGTCACTAACCAGTGAATCAGTCACTAACCAGTGAATCAGTCACTAACCAGTGAATCAGTCACAAACCAGTGAATCAGTCACTAACCAGTGAATCAGTCACTAACCAGTGAATCAGTCACTAACCAGTGAATCAGTCACTAACCAGTGAATCAGTCACTAACCAGTGAATCAGTCACTAACCAGTGAATCAGTCACTAAGCAGTGAATCAGTCACTAAGCAGTGAATCAGTCACTAACCAGTGAATCAGTCACTAAGCAGTGAATCAGTCACTAACCAGTGAATCAGTCACTAACCAGTGAATCAGTCACTAAGCAGTGAATCAGTCACTAAGCAGTGAATCAGTCACTAACCAGTGAATCAGTCACTAACCAGTGAATCAGTCACTAACCAGTGAATCAGTCACTAACCAGTGAATCAGTCACTAACCAGAGAATCTGTGATCTGAAGGGATAAGATACTCTAAGGGATAATATCTAATCAAGAAAATTTTTCCAACCCACTAAGGACCAATCGGACGAGTTTTGGCTGCTAATCCCCTACCTAATGATTATAAATAGCAGGTATCTGAATGCATTTAGCTAATAAATCCTCTCTGGTGCTCAATAAAGTTCCTTCACTAAAAGCTTGTTCATCTGTATACCTGCCAGATGATGCCCAGGTAAGTTTGTCGCAGAAAATTGTGCCAAAAAACTGTTTGACACATATTAGACCAAACAATTCAACACCAAGCCATGCTCCAGTTCATGATGCATTTACACGAACAACTGATAGCTGATCCGAAAAAGGACAGTTTAACATTAAACAATGCCGATTGTGAGTAAAATGTTGACAAAGCATTACTTCTGTAGGGTAATGCTGTCATAAAAATTATGTGACTAGTTCTTCAAAGCTATTGCTGACAAAGTACTTTAACGGTACAAAGCATGAGTATGCTTCCTTACTTATAGAACTAATTCAAACTCTTAATTCAAAGAGAAAAGAATTCGCAGCCTCAGTCTCTGTCTCTCGTACTACAGCCTCAGTCAAGTACTCAGCACAACTCAGCTAAATCTTTCAGTGTTCTCAAATGATCCTGGATCTGAGAATAACAACAGCAGAATCTTTATCCCCGTTGCTTTGCAGGGCTAAAGCAACAACTGCTGAGATAGTTGCAGTCACCATAACATTGACTCTGACAATGTTAAACTCGGCGCCAGACACAACTGGCTATTGCACGGCTGGGGATTTCATGCTGGGCATGCTGCACGGAACAAGCTACTGCTCCAGCAAACTCGAAGAGCGAGAATTCCTGCGCCAAATCGTGCCTCAATTTGCGCTCGGAACACTGCTCAAAATACTGCCTGGCACAATATTCAGCCAGACGAATATCTCCATGGGCGTCGTGTTTCTTGAGACGTGCTTTGCAGAGTCCATCGGAGCAGCGAATGCGGGTCGAGTGCGGGCTGCCTGGAGTCGACCCGCACTGCTGGAACAGGGGCGTCGGTGTGGCTACCTCAACGGGATCGATGCTAAGCCGGTGTACCTGGTGCACGGTGTCGTGGGTGCCTGGTCGAGCTCCGTCGCCCAGGCGATGCTCTACACTCTGCAGAATGAAGAGCTGCCCACAGTCGGTACGGAAAGCAGCAGCGATACGCTGAGCGATCGAGAAAGATTTCCCAACTTTGTCCGGCTCGTGAGTCCGGACTCATACCAGGCCATGGTGATCATTGATCTGCTCAAGGAGTTCAACTGGACCTACATTGGGTTGCTGTACAACCCTGGAAGCGTTTACGACACGAACATTGCTCTTCAGCTGACATCCAGTCTGCCCTCTAGATTTCCGCAGGCTTGCCTGGCCTTCATCATTCCGCACACCAGTGCGACAGAACAAGCCGATGTCATAGACGCAATCAACCAGCAGCCCAATATGAGAGTTCTTATCTGGCTGAAGGACATCGATGGTCAGTGGCAAACAACTCGCCTGCTAGAGGCGGTCGGAAGAACGGGAGTGGCGATTGTGACGAGTGACGGAAACTACAATAAAAATGTTTTTACCAACTCCACCTTCACGATTTACTTCAAGCTGTTCCCTACGCCAGACCTGATGGAATGGTACCGGAACCTCACCTACGCCGACCTCTCGCCGATGTACAACGGAGCGCTCATGTTCGACCAGCTGATGAACTGCTCGGCCTGCGCCTGCTGCTTCGCGAACTCGACCCGTCGGATGTCCGAGTCGACCAGCTTGAGGCCGGCCAGCATCGTGGCTCCGGTGGCTCGGATGCTGGACGCGTTTCTCGCGTTCGCTCACGCCATCGACGCGGTGGCCAGGTCCGAGTGCGGCTCGAGTCTGGAGCCCGAGCTCAACAAGTCGGCGCTGCTCCAGTGCGTGACCGGACCGCTGCTGCTGAAGCAGCTGTACAGGACGAACTTCACCGGCTACACTGGACAGGTGAAGCTGGACAGCGGCGGAAACGGTCCGGCCTCGTATGTGGTGCTGTACCAGAGCAGTCAGCAGGTGAGCTCGAGCCTCACTGTCGGAGTGTGGAGCTCTGAGCTCGGTCTCAGCTTGAACCGCAGTCTGATCTCGTGGCCGGGAAGTGTGGCGAGCGACCAGCAGCAGGTGCCAATGAGTGTGTGCTCTCTGCCGTGCGGCAGTCACGAGTACCGAGTTCAGGTGAGCAAGTGCTGCTGGGTGTGCAGGCCTTGCAGCTCGGACGAGATCGTCGGGTCGAACGGCACCCAGTGCGAGAAGTGCGCCTCGCTCACCTGGCCGAGCTCAAACTATTCGCGCTGCTCACCGCTCGACCTGACCGTTCTCCGACCAAGCGACACGAGCGGCATCGTGTTCATCAGCGTCGCGTCGCTCGGCTCCGCCGTCACCATTGCGACGGGCGTGTTCTTCCTCGCCAGGTCGAGCGTGCCGCTGCTGAAGGCGTCGTCGCTCGAGCTGAGCCTCTTCCAGCAGGTGGGCATCCAGCTCGGACTGGTCGATGTGGCGCTGTTCTTCGGCGAGCCCTCCCTCACCGTGTGCAACGTGCAGGCATTCCTGTACCACTTCAGCCTGACCATGGTGTACGCGGCTCTGCTCACCAAGAGCGCCCGCATCTACCGCGTGTTCTCCGGATCGATGCGAGGCGCATCGTCGCTCAAGTTCACGGGTCGCCGAGCCGTGGTCGTCATGACGGTGACGCTCTGTCTGCTGCAGGTTCGTCACGCTGATTTTGATCAATGGATTTTGAGCAATCGCTATAAATGACCTGTGATTTCTTCCCTCAGGTGGTGCTGCTGTCGAGCGTCCTCAGCGTCCGTCCGATCCAGCCCGTGAAGCTCGTGCTCAACGGCCTCCGCTCCGACGCCCGGCCAGTCGTGGAGTTCCAGTGCGACTACTTCTCCAGCAGCCAGTGGATTCCCTACGCGCTCAACCTGCTGCTCATGCTGGTCTCGTGCTCGCTGGCAGTGCGAATCCGCAGCCTGCCGGACAACTTCCACGACAGCAAGTGCATCCTGGCCTTCAGCGCCTGCGCCACCTTCGTGTGGATCGCCTTCATCCCCAGCCTCGTCACGCTGGCCTCGCTCACCTCAGCCGCCGCTCTGCTGGTCTTTGTTCTGCTGTTCACCAACCTGTTCGCAGTGAGCATCTTGTTCCTGCCCAAGGTCTACGCCGTTGTATTCGACCGGGCCGAACTGGTCAAGAACTACAATGCCAGTGTGATCAACGCAAGCTGTTCGACTTAGCTTGATGTCTAATACTCGGAGCTTTAAACCAGCCAGCATATTGAGGAAGCATATTTAAAGTACATTGACCTTCGCCTTGACTTTGGCTGTGTTGTGAATCACACCCTCCCCTTGCAGTGGTGAGTGAGCTTTGCCACCTCCTCGAATCGTGTTGTGTTCCCCTGCTCTCCTGATTGGCTGTCTCGCAATCGCTCTCGCTGTCATCCACCCCCGTGTGACCCTCGGCCGCCATTGTTAATCGTTGATAGTGTTAATGCCATTAAGGCCTTATTGTACCATCAGGTCTCATATCAGTGCAACAAACTAAAGACACTGTCTGAATTTGTACACCGAATGGACTCATCGAAATCTGAAGTTGACGAGCTGATGGCGCAAAATTGAAGTGTTCTTTGCCTCGTTGTTTGCATTGTTTTCTGACCAACTTCTTGCTTGTCAATGAAAATTATCTGACACTGACATTCTGACTTCCTTTTTCATTTCTCTAAACCAATTCCGGAACTGTTTGATCCGTTTAAGCGACTGTGATAACTCACATTACATTTCCAGTGAGACATGTGGATAACCATGTAACTTTTAACGGATGTGGCATGTATGCTGTTACTTACTATTCGTTGCTATAATTGTCACTGTCTACGGTTTATACTCACAATTTATCTAGAAAACGTATTTAACATTCACTGAGCTGAGATTACTAAAAAGAAGCACTATTTCCAAAAAAACACTTAATCTGTTAAAAAATACTATTACGATATGTGTTTCTTTTTCTATTGAAGAATAAATCATCTATGCTACTTTCAGTAGAGTCAGAAGTTTTTGTTATCTAAAAAAGTATGTAACTCTAGAATTATGTGAGTATGAATAATTATAGCTCGCTTATTTTGTTTGTCTAGAAATTGAAAAACACACATCTAGTTAAATGGATTAACATTTGGAATTTTAGCCCCTACTGCAAATGGTAGAACTATGCAAACTCATGTCTAGTTTAATTTTTATAACACCTGTTAGTATGAGACAAGCGCTCGACCCTTACTCAAGTCCCAGTCCTGCCCTCAGTCACTATGCTGAGCCTGAGCATAAGAAGGTTAAACCGTAGTTTTTTTAAACTTCTCAACATTGCGATCGCGTGAAGTGCGGATGTGTCGTTCCTCCAGTCCATGGACTGAACAGCCGTACACAGCTTTCAGATGCGCCGCGCAATAACTGCGGCTGTGCTGTCGGCTGCACATCTGGCCCAATAGGGACATGTGTAATCAAGTATTATTAATTTGCTCATAAAATATTATTACAGTCTTGGAGCGAATATGCTTTCCTTGTCCTGAATTTTGCTACCATTGGGCCAACCCCAAGCCAAAATGAGAGAAATTTTTCATAGCTGTAGCAATACCATTACCACACGTATTCTCAATATCAAGCTGTAACTAGGGGGGTCGGTGGCAGAGCGGTTAACGCGTTTGCCTCTCGCACCAAGGTCCCTAAGTTCGATTCCACGGCGATGCCACATTCATTTGGGGCGCAGCCGCGGAGAGAAGGCTTGGGGGCTTGTCGTGCAATTTACGCCCTTGAGGGCCAACCTCTAAGGCACAGTGAGAGTGTACACTGCCTGTTGATGAGAAAGTCAGGGCAGATGCACACACCTGTGTTCATGTGTGCTAAGGAGTCAGTGAAATGCGTCCTCGCTGGCTGCGGGTCTAGTGTCACCAAATAATGGGCCATTGCCCGCAGCCCTCCCGAAATGATTATTGTTTTAAGCAGTATAAATATATCGTAACTTGGTACTTTTAATCGAAAGGGTCAGGAGCTTGAACCTACAATTATTTCCTTGAGCAAGACATCAATTCCCAAGTGTTTTAGTTCACCCAGTTAAAAAATTAGATACCAACCGAAAAAACTCAATGGCGATAATTGTGTTGCAGACAATGCCCCAGCATTTCAGCTTACACCGTGGGAAAATTCACTTTATCGATCATTTAGGCCAGCACCTGCTGGCATTAGAATGCTTTATCGACAGCAGAGATTTGCAGAAACATTTTCTCATATGCATCCCATATTGTGTGCAGCTCCCTACTGTAAAAGTACAAAACATACTAGGAAATGGTGAGCTCGGTATAGTCATGACTCAACTAATAAGTATTATATTAAGAGTTTTAAATTGCCTTCTAATAACTTTCAATGCAAATTAAATCAGTTGAGTTGTGGCAAATTTCCAATGCGAAAGTACTGACTGCATAAGCTGACTCGTTTATCCCATTGGATGGGGAAATTTATTCATGTACCAATGGGAATAGTTTACATCGATACAAACTGACTTAAATGGTTATCGTGTAGAAATCTTTTGTATTGGACCAAAATGCTTTAACTGCAAACTGACATTCTATAAGCAGAACAAAATCTTAGCAAAGACTTTTCATACACACAAAGGTAAGAGTTCTTCATGTAACTATGTCATTGGTTTCTGCATTTCTGACATCAGAAGGCTAAACATTGCTTCTTATCAAGTTCTCTGAATCAATGAGGTTGTAGCCTTGTCGGACTCACAACTTGCAGGTCGGGGGTTCGATTCCTGACTCCATTGGAACAATTTGTTTCCTTTAGCAAGACACTTAACTCTGCATTGCTGATGCTGGTACTTAAATGGGCAACAGCATCAGCTGGGATAATTGAAGGTGGGTGTGGCGTCCCCCCAGTCCATGGACTGAACAGCCGGACGCAGCCTTCAGAGCCTTCAGGGCTGGGTGTTCTGAATGAAGTCTGGGGTGTTCTGAATGAAGGCTGGGTGTTCTGAATGAAGGCTGGGTGTTCTGAATGAAGGCTGGGTGTTCTGAATGAAGGCTGGGTGTTCTGAATGAAGGCTGGGTGTTCTGAATGAAGGCTGGGTGTTCTGAATGAAGTCTGGGGTGTTCTGAATGAAGGCTGGGTGTTCTGAATGAAGGCTGGGGTGTTCTGAATGAAGGCTGGGTGTTCTGAATGAAGGCTGGGTGTTCTGAATGAAGGCTGGGTGTTCTGAATGAAGGCTGGGTGTTCTGAATGAAGTCTGGGGTGTTCTGAATGAAGGCTGGGTGTTCTGAATGAAGTCTGGGGTGTTCTGAATGAAGGCTGGGTGTTCTGAATGAAGGCTGGGGTGTTCTGAATGAAGGCTGGGTGTTCTGAATGAAGTCTGGGGTGTTCTGAATGAATGCTGGGTGTTCTGAATGAAGGCTGGGTGTTCTGAATGAAGTCTGGGGTGTTCTGAATGAAGTCTGGGGTGTTCTGAATGAAGGCTGGGGTGTTCTGAATGAAGGCTGGGGTGTTCTGAATGAAGTCTAGGGTGTTCTGAATGAAGGCTGGGTGTTCTGAATGAAGGCTGGGGTGTTCTGAATGAAGGCTGGGGTGTTCTGAATGAAGGCTGGGTGTTCTGAATGAAGACTGGGGTGTTCTGAATGAAGGCTGGGGTGTTCTGAATGAAGTCTGGGGTGTTCTGAATGAAGTCTGGGTGTTCTGAATGAAGGCTGGGTGTTCTGAATGAAGGCTGGGTGTTCTGAATGAAGGCTGGTGTTCTGAATGAAGGCTGGGTGTTCTGAATGAAGGCTGGTGTTCTGAATGAAGGCTGGGTGTTCTGAATGAAGGCTGGGGTGTTCTGAATGAAGGCTGAGTGTTCTGAATCATTTTAATTCCTAATCCTAGCTAAATGAATGCTCAGTGCTAAGCCAAATGCATTCCAATGATACTAATTCTGAATGATGGGTAAGTATCTAAATGACTTAAATGAGCTGAGTGACTGTTTTCAAACAATGTCCCATTGGGACTGCTATTATTTTTAACGGAACTGACAGCCTTAATAAGAATTTTAGAATTGAGTAAAAAATTATTCTCTAGATAGACTATTTAAACGACTAAGGTAAGGCTAACACTTGCCTTACCTGCAGGAATAGGACAGATAAAGAATAACAGTTTCCTCGGTCCCAGACACTCCACTGAAGAGTCGTTAGCAACCGTTGGTAGGCTGCAATAATTTACGGATCTGAAAGATGAAGTCGTTTGAATAAATGCAACATATTTCCCTGCCCAAGGGGGCTATCAGTAAGCACTAGAGAATTGGGAATTGACAAACAATAATCAACGCGCAACTTGCTCGGTGTGAAAAACACTTTCGGGTCACGTGCTGTCACATGACCATAATTTACACAGGCGTTCTGAACGCTGATTCGAGCGCGGCAAAAAAACAGGCAAGGGAGAGGGATAGAAAAATGGGGCTTTTGTAGATTTAACGACCAATCAGGACGGACTCGCCTTGATTCACCAGGACTCTGTGGGTTATGTAATGACTTTGGCTAAGCTAAAGCCTAGTAATTGGGCAGTTATTAGCGGAATACTGAGCAGTATGTTATTTTAATTGCTCGACATTTCCGACCCCAGGGGGGTATAAAAAAGAGTAAAATTATTCGGTTAAAGCAGATCTCCAGGAAAAGAACAATTATTGGAAAATTTCCCGACTTATCCCGAAATCAGATCTTAGATCAGATATCAATTTTAAAACAATTTTTTGAAAAAACTTCCAGATTTTAGTCCAAGTAGAGACCCACTCAATGACATGCGGAAATCTCGAATGGCAAATCATTTTTCTCTCCATTTACAAACCTCACAAAGGACCCTAGGATGAACACGTATAAGTTCTCTGCCATGGGTTGGTAAATCGATAAATATGCAAATGAAATTTGATACGCAAAAAGTACACTTTCTCCTATCTGAAGAAATCTATAGTTATCAGTGTTCTCGCCCAGATCGCCTAGGTTGCTCAGCCAAGTGAAGTTCTCGCTTGTGAGCTAATTTCGAATTGCAAATTATCAATTTCAAAGATTTGTCTCAACTGAAAAAAACTAATTTATTCGATTGTCATAAAATAATTTTCTGAATAATTGCATGCACTTTTAAGTTTTGAGAATACTCAATTAACCCCTGCCAGCTGCATTGAGCATCCATAAATTATAGCTCATAGTAGACATGCGATAGAGATTCAGAACTGAATTGATTTGCATCATGCAACTGGGAAAGAATATTTTCAGCAAAGAAAGGAAAGATGAAAAGAGACTGTTGCAGTGCCTAAAGAACGATATAATTACTATTTTGCAATCCACTTTATCATACCAGTTGATTGATATATTGCAGATATAATTGGGACAAACGTCAGGACAATATGATACAATTCTCCTTAAATCCTCCGTGTTTGGACAACATCCTGTAGCTTATCAAAGAGCATCATCATCGAATCACATGCTTTCATTCCAGAATGCAGCCATGCCCTCCTGTTGTGCTCGCATCGATTTTGGTTGCATCCTTGTCAGCTTTGCCTACGCCAAGCACTAGCGGATTCTGCGAGTCCGGAGACTTCATGCTTGCCATGCTGCACGGAACAAGCTATTGCCGAAGCCAGCTGGAAGAGGAGGACTTCTTACGCCAGATGGTGCCGAAATTCTTTCTCAATCGACTGGCTCGACTGCCTGGCACAATATTCAGCCAGACGAACATCTCCATGGGCGTCGTGTTTCTTGAGACGTGCTACGTCGAGTCCATCGGGGCAGCGAACGCGGGTCGAGTGCGGGCTGCCTGGAGTCGACCCGCACTGCTGGAACAGGGGCGTCGGTGTGGCTACCTCAACGGGATCGATGCTAAGCCGGTGTACCTGGTGCACGGTGTCGTGGGTGCCTGGTCAAGCGCCGTCACCCAGGCGATGCTCTACACTCTGCAGAATGAAGAGCTGCCCACAGTCGGTACGGAAAGCAGCAGCGACACGCTGAGCGATAGAGAAAGATTTCCCAACTTTGTCCGGCTCGTGAGTCCGGACTCATACCAGGCCATGGTGATCATTGATCTGCTCAAGGAGTTCAACTGGACCTACATTGGGCTGATCTACGATCCAGGCAGTGTTTACAACACGAACATTGCTCTTCAGCTGACATCCAGTCTGCATTCTAGATTTCCACAGGCTTGTCTGGCCTTCGTTATTCCGCTAACAAGCTCTACTGAGGCATCCAGTGTCCTTGACGCAGTTTATTCACAAAGGAACATGAAGATACTTGTCTGGCTAAAGGACATAACGGGTCACCTCGAGAACACCCAGCTTCTGCAGTCACTGGGGCAAGCTGGAATCTATTTACTCATGGCTGATGGCAACTTCAATGCGAATCAGTACATCAACAGCACCTTTACGATTTACTTTAAGCTGTTCCCTACGCCAGACCTGGTGGAATGGTACCGGAACCTCACCTACGCCGACCTCTCGCCGATGTACAACGGAGCGCTCATGTTCGACCAGCTGATGAACTGCTCGGCCTGCGCCTGCTGCTTCGCGAACTCGACCCGTCGGCTGTCCGAGTCGACCAGCTTCAGGCCGGCCAGCATCGTGGCTCCGGTGGCTCGGATGCTGGACGCGTTTCTCGCGTTCGCTCACGCCATCGACGGGGTGGCCAGGTCCGAGTGCGGCTCGAGTCTGGAGCCCGAGCTCAACAAGTCGGCGCTGCTCCAATGCGTGACCGGACCGCTGCTGCTGAAGCAGCTGTACAGGACGAACTTCACCGGCTACACTGGACAGGTGAAGCTGGACAGCGGCGGAAACGGTCCGGCCTCGTATGTGGTGCTGTACCAGAGCAGTCAGCAGGTGAGCTCGAGCCTCACTGTCGGAGTGTGGAGCTCTGAGCTCGGTCTCAGCTTGAACCGCAGTCTGATCTCGTGGCCGGGAAGTGTGGCGAGCGACCAGCAGCAGGTGCCAATGAGTGTGTGCTCTCTACCGTGCGGCAGTCACGAGTACCGAGTTCAGGTGAGCAAGTGCTGCTGGGTGTGCAGGCCTTGCAGCTCGGACGAGATCGTCGGGTCGAACGGCACCCAGTGCGAGAAGTGCGCCTCGCTCACCTGGCCGAGCTCAAACTATTCGCGCTGCTCACCGCTCGACCTGACCGTTCTCCGACCAAGCGACACGAGCGGCATCGTGTTCATCAGCGTCGCGTCGCTCGGCTCAGCCGTCACCATTGCGACGGGCGTGTTCTTCCTCGCCAGGTCGAGCGTGCCGCTGCTGAAGGCGTCGTCGCTCGAGCTGAGCCTCTTCCAGCAGGTGGGCATCCAGCTCGGACTGGTCGATGTGGCGCTGTTCTTCGGCGAGCCCTCCCTCACCGTGTGCAACGTGCAGGCATTCCTGTACCACTTCAGCCTGACCATGGTGTACGCGGCTCTGCTCACCAAGAGCGCCCGCATCTACCGCGTGTTCTCCGGATCGATGCGAGGCGCATCGTCGCTCAAGTTCACGGGTCGCCGAGCCGTGGTCGTCATGACGGTGACGCTCTGTCTGCTGCAGGTTCGTCACGCTGATTTTGATCAATGGATTTTGAGCAATCGCTATAAATGACCTGTGATTTCTTCCCTCAGGTGGTGCTGCTGTCGAGCGTCCTCAGCGTCCGTCCGATCCGGCCCGTGAAGCTCGTGCTCAACGGCCTCCGCTCCGACACCCGGCCAGTCGTGGAGTTCCAGTGCGACTACTTCTCCAGCAGCCAGTGGATTCCCTACGCGCTCAACCTGCTGCTCATGCTGGTCACGTGCTCGCTGGCAGTGCGAATCCGCAGCCTGCCGGACAACTTCCACGACAGCAAGTGCATCCTGGCCTTCAGTGCCTGCGCCACCTTCGTGTGGATCGCCTTCATCCCCAGCCTCGTCACGCTGGCCTCGCTCACCTCAGCCGCCGCTCTGCTGGTCTTTGTTCTGCTGTTCACCAACCTGTTCGCAGTGAGCATCTTGTTCCTGCCCAAGGTCTACGCCGTTGTATTCGACAAGTCCGACAATGCGAAGCACTACAACGCCAGTGTGATCGACGCAAGCGGTTCGTCTTAGCTGAAGTCTAGTACTGCGACACAGTTTCTAGCTCATGTCCTTAATCCGAAAATGAAAGAGTTTTTGGAAGATGTCAAAACTTTGTTGTGTCTTGCTTTGTTCACTTGTTCAGTATGTTACTGCTCTTTGTTCACTTTACGGATATTCTATTTGAAACTTTTATCGTTATTTCACTATTTTCGCATATCTAAAAATAATTTATTATAATCTTTTACTCTTTTCAAATCCTTGCAATATTTTTGCTATTACCAACTTGACATATCGCTCGTCTTGAAAGTAACGATTCTTACGCAAATGTCACGCACTACGTGCGCCTGCGTGCAATATGAAAGAGTTAGTATATTTGTCAAAAGTTTTTTTCATCTATCTGCTAAACTTAATATACATGAAAACTTTCAATCGCAAAATCGCAGCAAAAGTGTTGACTTCAAGTGATGGGTGTTAGAAAAATAATGATTGGATTCAATATTTACAAACTGACTTCAGCTAATATGGGACGGCATGTTATTGCACAGCTAATTAACTAGCTGTTGATCGAAACATTTCAATAAAAAAGTGCTAGTGCTATAAGCTCGTGACGCAAAACTCGAAGCATGCACTAACAATTGAATTGCTTTCGACGTTCAATAATCAAGGCAGACGTCCAGGAAGGAGTGGTAAAAATGGTGTGCTGATAATTTATTGCAGGATTTCATTCTTGAAAATTTTAAACGCATGGAAAGCCACAACCCCAAATACGCGAGTATTTTTAAGATCATTTGTCAAAGAAACTTCAGAGAATCATCAGAAATAATCGAAAATTTTTTAACGAACAATTATAAGCACCACATATTTTCTACACAAAGATGTCTCGAGTCCATATCGTAAATCCTTACGTGCAGTCTTCTTTCATTGCCCTTGTTTGGGCGGAGTTAATTGTTAACGGTTTAAAGGTAAAACAAAAGACATAAATATGTGGAGCAGGTGCACCACAGAAAAATAACTGTATAAAATTGTATGCACGAAATAAAAGTTATCGGTTATATTTAGCTAGTAACTCTTAAAATGTACTGTTTTTATTAGAAATATCTAACTTATATTGTGTTTGATTTTAGCAGCGAATCTCATTTTATGTCATATAGTGTGTTGGATTTGTAAAATAGTATGATTTAGAGGCTATAATATGTTACTGTCTTTCGTATTGCTTGTATATCACGTAAGATAATCTGTGATTATCTTGATTTCTAAAGTTTTGTCTCACCTTACATTTTTTATTCTCGTTGCTTGCCTCATAAGGCACTGGCCAAATCTGAATGCGACTACTTGTCCTGAGCTGGATTTTTAACCGATTGCGTCGTATTTATATATTATTTCCGATTTTGTTTCTCGCCGGAGGGTTTCTAGTTTTCTTTTCTAGAAAGGAGGTAAGCACTAGAATATTTTTACTTACGTGTATGTCATTGAAACTTTTTTGATGTTTTTGAATAAGCAAAGGGCTGTTGTAAATTCCAATAAAAAAACTGTAACGGTATTGTTTATTGTTCTGCATCTCTAAAATATATAGCACTAGGCCTATTAGTCTATTTTACGTAGTAATTGCCTCAAATTTAAAGCAACAAAAGTAAAATACAGTAACCTTTGCCAAAACCATAGTTATGCAAATTGGAGCAAAAATAGATATCTGTAACACTCTAAAACATATCTGTTTTGACTTTATGTAAGTATTTATCACTGATACCACTTTGGTGACTAATACACATATAATATGCTATTACCTTAATGTAAACTAGCTAACAAGCAATTGCCTGAAATTCTAGGCTATTTTTTATTGGCTAAAACTAATATAAGGCCTGAAGATGAGGCAAATATAAAGATTGCTTTTAGAAGATATGAATGAAATTTCATATGCTATTAATATTTGTCAGCATTTTGTTGATTTTTATTAAAGTTTAGTAAAAAAGTAAGCAAGCATTCTATTCTCTTTTCACTATCTCAATAAATTTAATTCCCTCCAGGTCATACACAACTTAGGACCGCCAAGCAGTGCTGAGCAACTCCGCCATTTCAAGTGGCAATCTCGTCATCCCTTGGATCTTGAGCAGTCTAATTCAGACAAGAACAGCACAGGATCTGGATTCACAGACTCAGCAGTTGCCAACACCAATAGTTTGCAAAAGGGTTCTGAGCAACAGAAAGTCAGGTGAACATTTTTTGTTATTTCTTACCTGACCCAGTTGGGCTAGATAGATGCACAGCTGGAGGCTGAATGGAAGTGCCTTAAAATCGAACTCCTGACCTCTCCTTCTGAAGTCCAAAGCAGAAAACCGTAGGCAATAATCTTCCTTGCCTTGCATAATTTATGCACAGTATAGTATAGGCACATTAATGTGTTGGACTTACGACTTGAAGGTCGGAGGTTCGATTCTCGACTTTTCTGGAACAATTCGTGTCCTTTAGCATGCACAATGCATTGCTTCAGTTCACGTTCACCCAATGGGTACCAGCATCTGTTGGGGTAATTGTGGGTGGGTGCAGGGTTCAGATGCGCTACGCTAGAGCTGCGGCTGTGCTGTCGGCTGCACGTCTGACCAAATTGGGTCAGCTGCAGGTGTAATCAATTTTTATGCTCACATTTATCACTTATCACTTATCATTTATCAATTACACTTATCAACTCTAATTCTCGTTGCTAGACAATACACCTGTCGCAATTCTATCGGCGGTCGTGACGCCCTAGTTGATGAACGAGGCGTCGTCTGTGCGCGTCGAAATCTCCTACCCGGCGGGTGCTGCGCCTATCCTAGCGAGGGAAGTGTCCGATTTCACTGCTCAGCCTGCAGCCATCTGAATCTGTGCTGTCGCAGTTTTGAGTCCTGCGTCTCCTGCTGCTTGTTGCCTAGCCAGCGGCCGGTGCTTGAAGCGGTTCTGCTCAGGGCCAGAGCGCTTGGCGACAAAGTCCTCGCCTGGGTGACGGACAGATTCCAGCTCTGCCTGGCTCGCTGCAGGACCAGCTCGGAGAGTGTTCAACACGAGAACGCTTACAGGTCGGTGCGCTGAAATTGCCTCTATTAGCTCAAGGATCTGCGTGATTTTGAGAATGAGGATTTCGGATTTAGAACTGGCTTTAGAACTGATTTAGATGTGGGACCTTGATGATAAGCAGTAGAGCTACTAAGGGGAGAATTCCCCTACCCTTGGCAATTTTTTGCTGAACCCTAACAAAGGATTCTTACCATATGAGCCAGTGTATTTCCAGCAGCTCCGTCTAGACACGGTGGTCGGTGACCACCGAAGACGGAGATGATGCTGGCACATTCGGATGACAGCCGGTCATCCGATATAATCGTAACAGGAATCGTAGATAGAACCATATCAGGTATTCTGATATGAGGTATCAGGTACTCAGTCTCTCTCCATATCACTCAGTCTCTCTCCATATCTATCAGTGTCTCTCCAAATCTCTCCGTCTCTCTCCATATCTATCAGTGTCTCTCCATATCTATCAGTCTCTCTCCATATCTCTCAGTCTCTCTCCAAATCTCTCAGTCTCTCTCCAAATCTCTCAGTCTCTCTCCATATCTCTCAGTGTCTCTCCAAATCTCTCAGTGTCTCTCCATATCTCTCAGTGTCTCTCCATATCTCTCAGTCTCTCTCCATATCTATCAATCTCTCTCCACATCTCTCAGTCTCTCTCCAAATCATCCGATATAATCGTAACAGGAATCGTAGATAGAACCATATCAGGTATTGTCTCCACATCTCTCAGTCTCTCTCCATATCTCTCAGTGTCTCTCCATATCTATCAATCTCTCTCCACATCTTTCAGTCTCTCTCCAAATCTCTCAGTGTCTCTCCATATCTATCAGTCTCTCTCCACATCTCTCAGTCTCTCTCCAAATCTCTCAGTCTCTCTCCATATCTATCAGTCTCTCTCCAAATCTCTCAGTCTATGAAATATAAAAACGGGCAGCAGTCTAACACGAATTAAAAACACCTCCAAACAATCAACAGGGACCCAGTTAACAAGCACTGCTTTGGTCTTCTACCACCGACTTTAAGAGTTGCAAAGCTTTAATTAGAGCTTTCATCCAATTGCGTCATGTCTGAGAAGCCATTCACGCAGCGCTGGCTTAACAATGCCTATCAGGATAGCCTGCAGCCAACCAGCCAATGGCAGCGCGCCTCTCACCTATTGGCTGAACGCCTAGCCAATAGCGTCGAAGCTGAGCCAGCTTTCAGCCAATCGGAGCGCTTCAAACAGATGACATTTCAATTGCTTGGCGAAGTATTTGTTCGATCGTATTTTCCGCACGATAGCATTGACCCCGGCGTTATTGTGAGTTGCTTAAGATCTCAAGTTAAAGCCGAACAAGTTCATTCTTAATGTTCATTGTCAATCATGTACTTAATCATGTGCTTTGTACATTTTTATACTGCTGCTTAATATTTCATTTAAATATCTCTTATCTGTCGCATATTTTGATAAATGTGGGTTTAATTAATAACGAATTATTAATTACGCAATCGGGTCAGATGTGCATCCGACAGCACAGCCGCAATAGCTGCGTACGGCTGTTCAGTCCATGGACTGGGGGGACCCCGCAGTCGCAGATTTTATTGTCTTGCTAAAATACACTAACTGTTCCAGGGAATCGAACCCCCGACCTTCAAGTCGTAAGTCCGAGGCTCTAACCACTCGGCTAAAACCCCTATAAACAGTTTTAAAATAGCGTTGATTAAAGAACAGTTCTATGATATTTAATAATGCATTCGTAGTCCAATCAACAAAGACCTATAGTCAATTTTTCACTGGCTGTATTGTTTGCAGACCCCGCCTAACATAGCCTGGGAGGAAAGGCGCACTTTAGAAACCGATTGCAAAGCTTGGCTTGATGCCAAACTCAAGGATTGCGCGGAAACTTTGCCTACTGAGTAAATCTAACCAATTTTATTTCATCAGTTTTCATTTTAATGTACTTGAACATTTTCTAATCTCCCTAATTTAGTAAACCTAGCTCCGCCTAATTATGTTTATCTGCGTATTTTAATTTGTCCTATAGTACGGCTAATATAACAGATGATCAGATGACGATGCATTGAAAATTTGTAAAAAAAAACTCGCTATTTTACCTCGTTAACCTGTGTGGCGAAAATATAATTAGCAGCTTTGTGTGCGTCTGATTTAGTTTTTCTAACAGAATGATTTGCTAAACAAATTTTTCTCCTAAAAACCTAGTAGCGATAATCCAGATTTAAATACGTTTCAATTGTTTAATCGTGCACTTCTAAATCCTACTTGCTAAACTAATTAATATCGAAATTGAAACTTCTAAATGACGCATTTTAATTTAATATAGTTTCTTTGCATTCCAGATAATAAAATCTTCGTTGAATCGAAAAAAGCCAAAATCTAAAGTCTTTGCCACTGATATCGTTCATTGTCTATGGCATTGTTCGACTGAATATGCGTTCAATTTGAGAAACCACAAAAGTTAAAAGAATGCTCTACATGTGCTCTAAGCGATTGTCTATGGTCCTTAATAGTTTCGTCTATGGTCCTTAATAGTTTCGTCTATGGTCCTTAATAGTTTTGTCTATGGTCCTTAATAGTGTAGTCTATGGTCCTTAATAGTTTTGTCTATGGTCCTTAATAGTGCTGTCTATGGTCCTTAATAGTTTCGTCTATGGTCCTTAATAGTTTTGTCTATGGTCCTTAATAGTGTAGTCTATGGTCCTTAATAGTTTTGTCTATGGTCCTTAATAGTGCTGTCTATGGTCCTTAATAGTTTTGTCTATGGTCCTTAATAGTGCTGTCTATGGTCCTTAATAGTTTTGTCTATTGTCCTTAATAGTGTAGTCTATGGTCCTTAATAGTGTAGTCTATGGTTTCTAAATTGAACGCTGGTTTTCTTGAATTGAATGCAGTTCTGTCAATTTTTACCATAGAGAATCACTGATTGATGCTGTTGGCGGCTTATCCTTTTTTTTCAATCAAACACAGCTTTTCTTAACCATGAAGCAAAAAATTTATAATTGCACAGATGTTAATTATCCAACAATTGCGCGGTTTAGTGCTAACAAAAAAATCATAATCTGTTTAATTCTTGGTGTAACATTACACCATTGTAGTACATTTGCATTTCAAGGCACAGATACTCAATCGATAATCTCATAGGCGGTGCCTATCTCACAATAGGTTTCAAAGCATTTTTTAGGTTCTTATCGAAATAATTACTTAATCAGTAAGAAGCATTAATAATTCAGTCAGAAAAAAAGTATTCCTTTGTAGAATAGAATTTAATTTTCTTATTTACAAGTTTTTTAATAGGCGAATGTTTTCTTATTTTCTTAGATACTTAAATGAGCTGTTAGACACTTTAATAAAACTGTTAGACACTAGGATGAAGCTGTTAGACACTGGAATGAGCCTGTAACACACTAGAATGTGCTGTTAGACATTATAATTACATGTTAGACACTATAGCGACTTGTCAGACACTAGATTGAAGCTGTTAGACATTATAATGACATGTTAGACACTATAATGACCTGTCAGAAACTATAATAAAGCTGTTAGACACTATAATGACCTGTCAGAAACTATAATAAAGCTGTTAGACACTATAATGACCTGTCAGAAACTATAATAAAGCTGTTAGACACTATAATGACCTGTCAGAAACTATAATAAAGCTGTTAGACACTAGAATAAAGTTTTTAGACACTAGAATGAAGCTGTTAGACACTAAGATGAAGCTGTTAGACACTAGGATGAAGCTGATAGAAACTATAATAAAGCTGTTAGACACTAAAATGAAGCTGTTAGATACTAGGATGAGGCTGTTAGATACTAGGATGAAGCTGTTAGATACTAGGATGAAGCTGTTAGATACTAGGATGAAGCTGTTAGACAGTACAATTACGTGTTACTCATCTGGCTTAACATAAAAGATTTTTATTGAAGCCTGTTATGTATCAGCTTAATAACTTGTTAGACATCATCGGCTGGTACTGTTAGACGCAAAATAACCTGTTAGATATTTGTTAGTGTTGTAACAGCCCAGCTGTTAACGGTATTGCAGAGCATCACAAGCAGTCACCCAGTTCCAAACCGAATGTGCTCAACTGGTTGGCTTGGGCCTAGACAAAGAGCTGTACAGGCGACAGCTCAACTATATGGTAAGTGCCGATGAAATGAGCCATGCTTCATACTTGCTACTAACAGTAGGCACGCGAAATGTACCCATTGCACTTTTGCATCGAATCAAAAGCTTTTGGTTTGCTTCTAGATTTAATATCGGAACCTTTGTGACTCGGAAAGTTTAGGTCTCACAGATCCTAAACCATTGATTCTGACCCACTGAGCCTGACCCACTAGTCGTGACCAACTGAACCTGACCCACTTCTCCTGACCCACTTGTCCTGACCCACTTATCCTGACCCGCTCATCCTGACCCATTGATCCTTAACCCACTTGTCCTGGCCTACTGAACCTGACCCACTAGTCGTGACCTACTGAACCCGACCCTGTAGGCCACTGTAGGCGACCGTGTAGGCCACTTATCCTGGCCTACTGAACCTGACCCACTAGTCGTGACCTACTGAACCCGACCCTGTAGGCCACTGTAGGCGACCGTGTAGGCCACTTATCCTGGCCTACTTAATCTGACCCAATAGTCGTGACCTACTGAACCTGACCCACTAGTCGTGACCTACTGAACCTGACCCACTTATCCTGACCGACTTAACCTGACCCACTTATCCTGAACCGTTCAACCTGACCCATTGATACTGACCCACTTGTCCTGGCCTACTTAACCTGACCCACTAGTCGTGACCTACTGAACCTGACCCACTTGTCCTGACCTACTTAACCTGACGCACTTATCCTGACCCACTCATCCTGACCCACGGGTCCTGACCCACTGAACTTCTGTTCGAAGGCTTAAAAAATATCTTTCTCTAACCATCACAAAAACAGCGCGATCCACAGAAAGCTGAAGCAGCGTGGACCGCACAGCCTCCTACAACTAGGCAACAGCAGCAGCGAAATCTTGGTTCTCGGGGCGCCGAATCAGATGATTTGGAATCCATTGGTGAGTTACGGGTTGCCGTCCATCAGTTACAGTATTGGCATTTCACTCCCTGAGTTTTGACCGGAAGAATAATATCATCTGAGTAGACTATGACCTGAGTAGATTATGACCTGAGTAGATTATGACCTGAGTAGACTATGAGCTGAGTAGACTATGACCTTGAGTAGACTATGAACTGAGTAGACTATGACCTTGAGTAGACTATGACCTTGAGTAGACTATGACCTGAGTAGATTATGAGCTGAGTAGACTATGACCTGAGTAGATTATGACCTGAGTAGACTATGAGCTGAGTAGACTATGACCTTGAGTAGACTATGAACTGAGTAGACTATGACCTTGAGTAGACTATGACCTTGAGTAGACTATGACCTGAGTAGATTATGACCTGAGTAGACTATGAACTGAGTAGACTATGACCTTGAGTAGACTATGAACTGAGTAGACTATGACCTTGAGTAGACTATGACCTGAGTAGACTATGAGCTGAGTAGACTATGACCTGAGTAGACTATGACCTGAGTAGATTATGACCTGAGTAGACTATGAGCTGAGTAGACTATGACCTTGAGTAGACTATGACCTTGAGTAGACTATGACCTGAGTAGATTATGACCTGAGTAGACTATGAGCTGAGTAGACTATGACCTTGAGTAGACTATGAACTGAGTAGACTATGACCTTGAGTATACTATGACACCTTAGTAGACTATGACCTTGAGTAGACTATGACCTGAGTAGATTATGACCTTGAGTAGACTATGAGCTGAGTAGACTATGAGCTGAGTAGACTATGACCTTGAGTAGACTATGACACCTGAGTAGACTATGACACATGAGTAGACTATGACCTTGAGTAGACTATGACACCTTAGTAGACTATGACACCTGAGTAGACTATGACACCTGAGTAGACTATGACACCTGAGTAGACTATGACACATGAGTAGACTATGACCTTGAGTAGACTATGAGCTGAGTAGACTATGATCTTGAGTAGACTATGAACTGAGTAGACTATGACCTTGAGTAGACTATGACACCTTAGTAGACTATGACCTTGAGTAGACTATGACCTGAGTAGATTATGACCTGAGTAGACTATGACCTGAGTAGACTATGAACTGAGTAGACTATGACCTTGAGTAGACTATGACCTGAGTAGACTATGACCTGAGTAGACTATGAACTGAGTAGACTATGACCTTGAGTAGACTATGACACCTGAGTAGACTATGACCTTGAGTAGACTATGACCTGAGTAGACTATGACCTTGAGTAGACTATGGCTACTGAGTAGACACTATCACATCAATAGAACTTATTGAAAGCATTACGCCCGAAAAGAAATTTAAAAAACGTAAAAACATTAAACTAGTAATTTATATATGATTCCACTGTTAGTAGCTTAGCTAGATTTTCTTGTTAAAATCAAGAAACTCGCTAATTGAAGAATTGAAACATGTATAGATAATCAGGTGAAGGATTAACAGATTAGAGAACGCCTGTTCAGTTAATCCTACACTAACAGAATCGTGAAATCAAAAGCAGCAAACAAAATAATACTAGGCCCTAGGTCGTATATTATTCGGAAATGTTTTACTAGCTAACTCTCCTCCGTTTCAGAATTCCTAGTTGTAAATTATTCAAGAAATAATTTCAAATTTCTCGCATCCTCTGCTGCAAAAGAAAAGCAAATAAAAGATTGTTGCGAATGTAGCGATGTAGCGATTACTTCTGCTGGAAGTAGTTGAACAAAAGGACCGCTCATTTTCTTTGCTGCTTTTTCAATTGATTCTAAAATGTTTCTACTTTAAGTTACAAAATAGATCCAAGCCATGCTGGGTGTTATTCGTTCGCTTCTTTCAATTCTTTCTCTTGTGTGATTTAGTCTTAATCCAACTGTACATTGTTACATTTTCTCTCTGATTCTTATGTCCTAGTTAATCTTGCACTCACCCACCTGACAAATCTCTCTAACTCACTCTCGCTTTCTCACTCTCTCTCTCTCTCGCTCTCCCAATCTCTTACTCTCTCCCTCTTTCACTCTCTCACTCTCTCACTCTCTCACTCTCTCACTCTCTCACTATCTCACTCCCTCACTCTCTCACTCTCTCACTCTCTCACTATCTCACTCCCTCACTCTCTCACTCTCTCCCTCTTTCACTCTCTCACTCTCTCACTCTCTCACTCTCTCACTCTCTCACTCTCTCACTCTCTCACTCTCTCACTCTCTCACTCTCTCACTCTTTCACTCTCTCACTCTCTCACTCTCTCACTCTCTCACTCTCTCACTCTCTCACTCTCTCACTATCTCTCTCTTACTCTTTCACTCTTTCAGCGCTTCACTTTTTCACTCTGAACTCTCTCATTCTCTCTCAGTCTCCCACTGCAGCCATATAGAACAGGTGGCTGTGCAGCACTGATTCACCTACAATAATATAGCAGCTTTGGGGTGATTACTTGCAGTTCAGGTCCAACGTAAGAAAGATTATTGACAGTTGCCGAAGATGACAGTAAATATAAATATACAAGTTTGCAATTCCTGCGCAGAGACAACGAATCATTGCAGAAATTGCTTTGGCCAACACACCAGATAGGCATCATAAACGCTGGATGCGACCATAAAAGTTTATAAAAGTTTTCACACGAGAATAATGCGAATCGGATGTGTTGCTTGTGTGCGTTTGTGACAAATGTTTATGCTACTTCTGCATCGCACTGCAAACGGTATGGTGTTCTAGTAAACTGTATATTCAACGAGTGTACAGTTATCCCAAAACTGTCAATGTCCCACTGTTAGAGCCTGGAATGAAAAACGTGAAATGGAGCTTGAATTTTTACCACAAGTTTGTTAAAAACTTGTAATTAAAAGAGGAAAGACAAGCGAGCGTGAGAGAGATAGGAGAGGGTGAGAGATAGGAGAGAGAGATAAGAGAGGGAGAGATAAGAGAGAGAGATAAGAGAGGGAGAGAGATAGGAGAGAGAGATAAGAGAGGGAGAGATAAGAGAGGGAGAAATAAGAGAGGGAGAGATATATGACAGAGAGAGAGATAAGAGAGGGAGACAGATAAGAGAGGGAGAGAGATAAGAGAGGGAGAGATAAGAGAGGGAGAAATAAGAGAGGGAGAGATATATGACAGAGAGAGAGATAAGAGAAGGAGAGAGATAAGAGAGGGAGAGAGATAAGAGAGGGAGAGAGATAAGAGGGGGAGAGAGATAAGAGAGGGAGAGAGATAAGAGAGGGTGAGAGATAAGAGAGGGAGAGAGATAAGAGAGGGAGAGAGATAAGAGAGGGAGAGAGATAAGAGAGGGTCAGAGATAAGAGAGGGAGAGAGATAAGAGAGGGTGAGAGATCAGAGAGGGAGAGAGATAAGAGAGGGTCAGAGATAAGAGAGGGAGAGAGATAAGAGAGGGTGAGAGATAAGAGAGGGAGAGAGATAAGAGAGGGAGAAAGATAAGAGAGGGTGAGAGATAAGAGAGGGTGAGAGATAAGAGAGGGAGAGAGATAAGAGAGGGTGAGAGATAAGAGAGGGTTAAATAGATAAGAGAGGGAGAGAAATAATAGAAGGAGAGAGATAAGAGAGGGTGAGAGATAAGACAGGGTGAGAGATAAGAGAGGGAGAGAGATAAGAGAGGGTGAGAGATAAGAGAGGGAGAGAAATAAGAGAGGGAGAGAGATAAGAGAGGGTGAGAGATTAGAGAGGGAGAGAGATAAGAGAGGGTGAGAGATAAGAGAGGGAGAGAGATAAGAGAGGGTGAGAGATTAGAGAGGGAGAGAGATAAGAGAGGGTCAGAGATAAGAGAGGGAGAGAGATAAGAGAGGGAGAGAAATAAGAGAGGGAGAGAGATAAGAGAGGGAGAGAGATAAGAGAGGGAGAGAGATAAGAGAGGGTGATAGATAAAAGAGGGAGAGAGATAAGAGAGGGTGAGAGATAAGAGAGGGTAAGAGATAAGAGAGGGAGAGAGATAAGAGAGGGTGAGAGATAAGAGAGGGTAAGAGATAAGAGAGGGAGAGAGATAAGAGAGGGTGAGAGATAAGAGAGGGTGAAAGATTAGAGGGAGAGAGATAAGAGAGGGTGAGAGATAAGAGAGGGAGAGAGATAAGAGAGGGTGAGAGATAAGAGAGGGAGAGAGATAAGAGAGGGAGAGAGATAAGAGAGGGTGAGAGATTAGAGAGGGAGAGAGATAAGAGGGGGAGAGAGATAAGAGAGGGAGAGAGATAAGAGAGGGAGAGAGATAAGAGAGGGAGAGAGATGAGAGAGGGAGAGAGATAAGAGAGGGAGAGAGATAAGAGAGGGAGAGAGATAAGAGAGGGAGAGAGATAAGAGAGGGTGAGAGATTAGAGAGGGAGAGAGATAGGAGGGGGAGAGAGATAAGAGAGGGTGAGAGATAAGAGAGGGTGAGAGATAAGAGAGGGTGAGAGATAAGAGAGGGTGAGAGATAAGAGAGGGAGAGAGATAAGAGAGGGAGAGAGATAAGAGAGGGAGAGAGATAAGAGAGGGAGAGAGATAAGAGAGGGAGAGAGATAAGAGAGGGTGAGAGATAAGAGAGGGAGAGAGATAAGAGAGGGAGAGAGATAATAGAGGGTGAGAGATTAGAGAGGGAGAGAGATAAGAGGGGGAGAGAGATAAGAGAGGGAGAGAGATAAGAGAGGGAGAGAGATAAGAGAGGGAGAGAGATAAGAGAGGGAGAGAGATAAGAGGGGGAGAGAGATAAGAGAGGGTGAGAGATAAGAGAGGGAGAGAGATAAGAGAGGGAGAGAGATAAGAGAGGGTGAGAGATAAGAGAGGGTGAGAGATAGGAGAGGGAGAGAGATAAGAGAGGGAGAGAGATAAGAGAGGGAGAGAGATAAGAGAGGGTGAGAGATAAGAGAGGGAGAGAGTTAAGAGAGAGAGAGAGATAAGAGAGGGAGAGAGATAAGAGAGGGTGAGAGATAAGAGAGGGAGAGAGTTAAGAGAGGGAGAGAGATAAGAGAGGGAGAGAGATAAGAGAGGGTGAAAGATAAGAGAGGGTGAGAGATAGGAGAGGGAGAGAGATAAGAGAGGGTGAGAGATAAGAGAGGGTGAGAGATAAGAGAGGGTGACAGATAAGAGAGGGAGAGAGATAAGAGAGGGTGAGAGATAAGAGAGGGTGAGAGATAGGAGATGGATAGAGATAAGAGAGGGAGAGAGATAAGAGAGGGTGAGAGATAAGAGAGGGTGAGAGATAAGAGAGGGTGAGAGATAAGAGAGGGAGAGAGATAGGAGAGGGAGAGAGATAAGAGAGGGTGAGAGATAAGAGAGGGAGAGAGATAAGAGAGGGAGAGAGTTAAGAGAGGGAGAGAGATAAGAGAGGGTGAGAGATAGGAGAGAGAGATAAGAGAGGGAGAGATAAGAGAGAGAGATAAGAGAGGGAGAGAGATAAGAGAGGGTGATAGATAAAAGAGGGAGAGAGATAAGAGAGGGTGAGAGATAAGAGAGGGTGAGAGATAAGAGAGGGAGAGAGATAAGAGAGGGTGAGAGATAAGAGAGGGTGAGAGATTAGAGGGAGAGAGATAAGAGAGGGTGAGAGATAAGAGAGGGAGAGAGATAAGAGAGGGAGAAAGATAAGAGAGGGTGAGAGATAAGAGAGGGAGAGAGATAAGAGAGGGTGAGAGATAAGAGAGGGAGAGAGATAAGAGAGGGAGAGAGATAAGAGAGGGTGAGAGATAAGAGAGGGAGGGAGATAAGAGAGGGTGAGAGATAAGAGAGGGTGAGAGATAAGAGGGGGAGAGAGATAAGAGAGGGTGAGAGATAAGAGAGGGAGAGAGATAAGAGGGGGAGAGAGATAAGAGAGGGTGAGAGATAAGAGAGGGAGAGAGATAAGAGAGGGAGAGAGACAAGAGAGGGTGAGAGATAAGAGCGGGAGAGAGATAAGAGAGGGTGAGAGATTAGAGAGGGAGAGAGATAAGAGGGGGAGAGAGATAAGAGAGGGAGAGAGATAGGAGAGGGAGAGAGATAAGAGAGGGAGAGAGATAAGAGAGGGAGAGAGATAAGAGAGGGAGAGAGTTAAGAGAGGGAGAGAGATAAGAGAGGGTGAGAGATAAGAGAGGGAGAGATAAGAGAGAGAGATAAGAGAGGGAGAGAGATAAGAGAGGGTGATAGATAAAAGAGGGTGATAGATAAAAGAGGGAGAGAGATAAGAGAGGGAGAGAGATAAGAGAGGGAGAGAGATAAGAGAGGGTGATAGATAAAAGAGGGTGAGAGATAAGAGAGGGTGAGAGATAAGAGAGGGAGAGAGATAAGAGAGGGTGAGAGATAAGAGAGGGTGAGAGATTAGAGGGAGAGAGATAAGAGAGGGTGAGAGATAAGAGAGGGAGAGAGATAAGAGAGGGTGAGAGATAAGAGAGGGTGAGAGATAGGAGATGGATAGAGATAAGAGAGGGAGAGAGATAAGAGAGGGAGAGAGATAAGAGAGGGTGAGAGATAAGAGAGGGTGAGAGATAAGAGAGGGTGAGAGATAAGAGAGGGAGAGAGATAGGAGAGGGAGAGAGATAAGAGAGGGTGAGAGATAAGAGAGGGAGAGAGATAAGAGAGGGAGAGAGTTAAGAGAGGGAGAGAGATAAGAGAGGGTGAGAGATAGGAGAGAGAGATAAGAGAGGGAGAGATAAGAGAGAGAGATAAGAGAGGGAGAGAGATAGGAGACAGAGATAAGAGAGGGAGAGATAAGAGAGGGAGAAATAAGAGAGGGAGAGATATATGACAGAGAGAGAGATAAGAGAGGGAGAGAGATAAGAGAGGGAGAGAGAGAAGAGAGGGAGAGAGATAAGAGGGGGAGAGAGATAAGAGAGGGAGAGAGATAAGAGAGGGTGAGAGATAAGAGAGGGAGAGAGATAAGAGAGGGAGAGAGATAAGAGAGGGAGAGAGATAAGAGAGGGTCAGAGATAAGAGAGGGAGAGAGATAAGAGAGGGTGAGAGATAAGAGAGGGAGAGAGATAAGAGAGGGAGAAAGATAAGAGAGGGTGAGAGATAAGAGAGGGTGAGAGATAAGAGAGGGAGAGAGATAAGAGAGGGTGAGAGATAAGAGAGGGTGAGAGATTAGAGAGGGAGAGAGATAAGAGAGGGTGAGAGATAAGAGAGAGAGAGAAACAAGAGAGGGTGATAGATAAAAGAGGGAGAGAGATAAGAGAGGGTGAGAGATAAGAGAGGTTGAGAGATAAGAGAGGGAGAGAGATAAGAGAGGGTGAGAGATAAGAGAGGGTGAGAGATTAGAGAGGGAGAGAGATAAGAGAGGGTGAGAGATAAGAGAGGGAGAGAGATAAGAGAGGGAGAGAGATAAGAGAGGGTGAGAGATAAGAGAGGGAGAGAGATAAGAGAGGGAGAGAGATAAGAGAGGGAGAGAGATAAGAGAGGGAGAGAGATAAGAGAGGGTGATAGATAAAAGAAGGAGAGAGATAAGAGAGGGAGAGAGATAAGAGAGGGAGAGAGATAAGAGAGGGTGATAGATAAAAGAGGGAGAGAGATAAGAGAGGGTGAGAGATAAGAGAGGGTGAGAGATAAGAGAGGGAGAGAGATAAGAGAGGGTGAGAGATAAGAGAGGGTGAGAGATTAGAGGGAGAGAGATAAGAGAGGGTGAGAGATAAGAGAGGGAGAGAGATAAGAGAGGGAGAGAGATAAGAGAGGGAGAGAGATAAGAGAGGGAGAGAGATAAGAGAGGGAGAGAAATAAGAGAGGGAGAGAGATAAGAGAGGGAGAGAGATAAGAGAGGGAGAGAAATAAGAGAGGGAGAGAGATAAGAGAGGGAGAGAGATAAGAGGGGGAGAGAAATAAGAGAGGGAGAGAGATAAGAGAGGGAGAGAGATAAGAGAGGGAGAAAGATAAGAGAGGGTGAGAGATAAGAGAGGGAGAGAGATAAGAGAGGGTGAGAGATAAGAGAGGGAGAGAGATAAGAGAGGGAGAGATATAAGAGAGGGAGAGAGTTAAGAGAGGGAGAGAGATAAGAGAGGCAGAGAGATAAGAGAGGGTGAGATATAAGAGAGGGAGAGAGATAAGAGAGGGTGAGAGATAAGAGAGGGTGAGAGATAGGAGAGGGAGAGAGATAAGAGAGGGAGAGAGATAAGAGAGGGAGAGAGATAAGAGAGGGTGAGAGATAAGAGAGGGAGAGAGTTAAGAGAGAGAGAGAGATAAGAGAGGGAGAGAGATAAGAGAGGGTGAGAGATAAGAGAGGGAGAGAGTTAAGAGAGGGAGAGAGATAAGAGAGGGAGAGAGATAAGAGAGGGTGAAAGATAAGAGAGGGTGAGAGATAGGAGAGGGAGAGAGATAAGAGAGGGTGAGAGATAAGAGAGGGTGAGAGATAGGAGATGGATAGAGATAAGAGAGGGAGAGAGATAAGAGAGGGAGAGAGATAAGAGAGGGAGAGAGATAAGAGAGGGTGATAGATAAAAGAGGGAGAGAGATAAGAGAGGGAGAGAGATAAGAGAGGGAGAGAGATAAGAGAGGGTGATAGATAAAAGAGGGAGAGAGATAAGAGAGGGTGAGAGATAAGAGAGGGTGAGAGATAAGAGAGGGAGAGAGATAAGAGAGGGTGAGAGATAAGAGAGGGTGAGAGATTAGAGGGAGAGAGATAAGAGAGGGTGAGAGATAAGAGAGGGAGAGAGATAAGAGAGGGAGAGAGATAAGAGAGGGAGAGAGATAAGAGAGGGAGAGAGATAAGAGAGGGAGAGAAATAAGAGAGGGAGAGAGATAAGAGAGGGAGAGAGATAAGAGAGGGAGAGAAATAAGAGAGGGAGAGAGATAAGAGAGGGAGAGAGATAAGAGGGGGAGAGAGATAAGAGAGGGAGAGAGATAAGAGAGGGAGAGAGATAAGAGAGGGTGATAGATAAAAGAGGGAGAGAGATAAGAGAGGGTGAGAGATAAGAGAGGGTGAGAGATAAGAGAGGGAGAGAGATAAGAGAGGGTGAGAGATAAGAGAGGGTGAGAGATAAGAGAGGGAGAGAGATAAGAGAGGGTGAGAGATAAGAGAGGGTGAGAGATAGGAGAGGGAGAGAGATAAGAGAGGGTGAGAGATAAGAGAGGGTGAGAGATAGGAGAGGGAGAGAGATAAGAGAGGGAGAGAGATAAGAGAGGGAGAGAGATAAGAGAGGGTGAGAGATAAGAGAGGGAGAGAGTTAAGAGAGAGAGAGAGATAAGAGAGGGAGAGAGATAAGAGAGGGTGAGAGATAAGAGAGGGAGAGAGTTAAGAGAGGGAGAGAGATAAGAGAGGGAGAGAGATAAGAGAGGGTGAAAGATAAGAGAGGGTGAGAGATAGGAGAGGGAGAGAGATAAGAGAGGGTGAGAGATAAGAGAGGGTGAGAGATAAGAGAGGGTGAGAGATAAGAGAGGGAGAGAGATAAGAGAGGGTGAGAGATAAGAGAGGGTGAGAGATAGGAGATGGATAGAGATAAGAGAGGGAGAGAGATAAGAGAGGGAGAGAGATAAGAGAGGGTGAGAGATAAGAGAGGGTGAGAGATAAGAGAGGGTGAGAGATAAGAGAGGGAGAGAGATAAGAGAGGGAGAGAGTTAAGAGAGGGAGAGAGATAAGAGAGGGTGAGAGATAGGAGAGAGAGATAAGAGAGGGAGAGATAAGAGAGAGAGATAAGAGAGGGAGAGAGATAAGAGAGGGTGATAGATAAAAGAGGGAGAGAGATAAGAGAGGGTGAGAGATAAGAGAGGGTGAGAGATAAGAGAGGGAGAGAGATAAGAGAGGGTGAGAGATAAGAGAGGGTGAGAGATTAGAGGGAGAGAGATAAGAGAGGGTGAGAGATAAGAGAGGGAGAGAGATAAGAGAGGGAGAAAGATAAGAGAGGGTGAGAGATAAGAGAGGGAGAGAGATAAGAGAGGGTGAGAGATAAGAGAGGGAGAGAGATAAGAGAGGGAGAGAGATAAGAGAGGGTGAGAGATAAGAGAGGGAGGGAGATAAGAGAGGGTGAGAGATAAGAGAGGGTGAGAGATAAGAGGGGGAGAGAGATAAGAGAGGGTGAGAGATAAGAGAGGGAGAGAGATAAGAGGGGGAGAGAGATAAGAGAGGGTGAGAGATAAGAGAGGGAGAGAGATAAGAGAGGGAGAGAGACAAGAGAGGGTGAGAGATAAGAGCGGGAGAGAGATAAGAGAGGGTGAGAGATTAGAGAGGGAGAGAGATAAGAGGGGGAGAGAGATAAGAGAGGGAGAGAGATAGGAGAGGGAGAGAGATAAGAGAGGGAGAGAGATAAGAGAGGGAGAGAGATAAGAGAGGGAGAGAGTTAAGAGAGGGAGAGAGATAAGAGAGGGTGAGAGATAAGAGAGGGAGAGATAAGAGAGAGAGATAAGAGAGGGAGAGAGATAAGAGAGGGTGATAGATAAAAGAGGGTGATAGATAAAAGAGGGAGAGAGATAAGAGAGGGAGAGAGATAAGAGAGGGAGAGAGATAAGAGAGGGTGATAGATAAAAGAGGGAGAGAGATAAGAGAGGGTGAGAGATAAGAGAGGGTGAGAGATAAGAGAGGGAGAGAGATAAGAGAGGGTGAGAGATAAGAGAGGGTGAGAGATTAGAGGGAGAGAGATAAGAGAGGGTGAGAGATAAGAGAGGGAGAGAGATAAGAGAGGGTGAGAGATAAGAGAGGGTGAGAGATAGGAGATGGATAGAGATAAGAGAGGGAGAGAGATAAGAGAGGGAGAGAGATAAGAGAGGGTGAGAGATAAGAGAGGGTGAGAGATAAGAGAGGGTGAGAGATAAGAGAGGGAGAGAGATAGGAGAGGGAGAGAGATAAGAGAGGGTGAGAGATAAGAGAGGGAGAGAGATAAGAGAGGGAGAGAGTTAAGAGAGGGAGAGAGATAAGAGAGGGTGAGAGATAGGAGAGAGAGATAAGAGAGGGAGAGATAAGAGAGAGAGATAAGAGAGGGAGAGAGATAGGAGAGAGAGATAAGAGAGGGAGAGATAAGAGAGGGAGAAATAAGAGAGGGAGAGATATATGACAGAGAGAGAGATAAGAGAGGGAGAGAGATAAGAGAGGGAGAGAGAGAAGAGAGGGAGAGAGATAAGAGGGGGAGAGAGATAAGAGAGGGAGAGAGATAAGAGAGGGTGAGAGATAAGAGAGGGAGAGAGATAAGAGAGGGAGAGAGATAAGAGAGGGTCAGAGATAAGAGAGGGAGAGAGATAAGAGAGGGTGAGAGATAAGAGAGGGAGAGAGATAAGAGAGGGAGAAAGATAAGAGAGGGTGAGAGATAAGAGAGGGTGAGAGATAAGAGAGGGAGAGAGATAAGAGAGGGTGAGAGATAAGAGAGGGTGAGAGATTAGAGAGGGAGAGAGATAAGAGAGGGTGAGAGATAAGAGAGAGAGAGAAACAAGAGAGGGTGATAGATAAAAGAGGGAGAGAGATAAGAGAGGGTGAGAGATAAGAGAGGTTGAGAGATAAGAGAGGGAGAGAGATAAGAGAGGGTGAGAGATAAGAGAGGGTGAGAGATTAGAGAGGGTGAGAGATAAGAGAGGGAGAGAGATAAGAGAGGGTGAGAGATAAGAGAGGGTGAGAGATTAGAGGGAGAGAGATAAGAGAGGGTGAGAGATAAGAGAGGGAGAGAGATAAGAGAGGGAGAGAGATAAGAGAGGGAGAGAGATAAGAGAGGGAGAGAGATAAGAGAGGGAGAGAAATAAGAGAGGGAGAGAGATAAGAGAGGGAGAGAGATAAGAGAGGGAGAGAAATAAGAGAGGGAGAGAGATAAGAGAGGGAGAGAGATAAGAGGGGGAGAGAAATAAGAGAGGGAGAGAGATAAGAGAGGGAGAGAGATAAGAGAGGGAGAAAGATAAGAGAGGGTGAGAGATAAGAGAGGGAGAGAGATAAGAGAGGGTGAGAGATAAGAGAGGGAGAGAGATAAGAGAGGGAGAGATATAAGAGAGGGAGAGAGTTAAGAGAGGGAGAGAGATAAGAGAGGCAGAGAGATAAGAGAGGGTGAGATATAAGAGAGGGAGAGAGATAAGAGAGGGAGAGAGTTAAGAGAGGGTGAGAGATAAGAGAGGGAGAGAGATAAGAGAGGGAGAGAGATAAGAGAGGGTGAGAGATAAGAGAGGGTGAGAGATAAGAGAGGGTGAGAGATAAGAGAGGGAGAGAGATAAGAGAGGGAGAGAGATAAGAGAGGGAGAGAGATAAGAGAGGGAGAGAGATAAGAGAGGGAGAGAGATAAGAGAGGGAGAAAGATAAGAGAGGGTGAGAGATAAGAGAGGGAGAGAGATAAGAGAGGGTGAGAGATTAGAGAGGGAGAGAGATAGGAGGGGGAGAGAGATAAGAGAGGGTGAGAGATAAGAGAGGGTGAGAGATAAGAGAGGGTGAGAGATAAGAGAGGGAGAGAGATAAGAGAGGGAGAGAGATAAGAGAGGGAGAGAGATAAGAGAGGGAGAGAGATAAGAGAGGGAGAAAGATAAGAGAGGGTGAGAGATAAGAGAGGGAGAGAGATAAGAGAGGGTGAGAGATTAGAGAGGGAGAGAGATAAGAGGGGGAGAGAGATAAGAGAGGGAGAGAGATAAGAGAGGGAGAGAGATAAGAGAGGGTGAGAGATTAGAGAGGGAGAGAGATAAGAGAGGGTGAGAGATAAGAGAGGGAGAGAGTTAAGAGAGGGAGAGAGATAAGAGAGGGTGAGAGATTAGAGAGGGAGAGAGATAAGAGGGGGAGAGAGATAAGAGAGGGAGAGAGATAAGAGAGGGAGAGAGATAAGAGAGGGAGAGAGATAAGAGAGGGAGAGAGATAAGAGAGGGAGAGAGATAAGAGAGGGTGAGAGATAAGAGAGGGAGAGAGTTAAGAGAGGGAGAGAGATAAGAGAGGGAGAGAGATAAGAGAGGGTGAGAGATAAGAGAGGGAGAGAAATAAGAGAGGGAGAGAGATAGGAGAGGGAGAGAGATAAGAGAGGGTGAAAGATAAGAGAGGGTGAGAGATAAGAGAGGGAGAGAGTTAAGAGAGGGAGAGAGATAAGAGAGGGTGAGAGATAGGAGAGAGAGAGAGATAAGAGAGGGTGAGAGATAAGAGAGGGTGAGAGATAAGAGAGGGTGAGAGATAAGAGAGGGAGAGAGATAAGAGAGGGTGAGAGATAAGAGAGGGTGAGAGATAGGAGAGGGAGAGAGATAAGAGAGGGTGAGAGATAAGAGAGGGTGAGAGATAAGAGAGGGTGAGAGATAAGAGAGGGAGAGAGATAAGAGAGGGTGAGAGATAAGAGAGGGTGAGAGATAGGAGATGGATAGAGATAAGAGAGGGAGAGAGATAAGAGAGAGAGAGAGATAAGAGAGGGTGAGAGTTAAGAGAGGGAGAGAGATAAGAGAGGGTGAGAGATAGGAGAGAGAGAGAGATAAGAGAGGGTGAGAGATAAGAGAGGGTGAGAGATAAGAGAGGGTGAGAGATAAGAGAGGGAGAGAGTTAAGAGAGGGAGAGAGATAAGAGAGGGTGAGAGATAAGAGAGGGAGAGAGATAAGAGAGGGAGAGAGATAAGAGAGGGTGATAGATAAGAGAGCGAGAGAGATAAGAGAGGGAGATGCCGGTCGGGTGCTTTTGTTGGGACCGTATGTGAATGCTGTGTACGGCTGTTCAGTCCACTGCCTAGGGGCCGCCACATCCACCCTCGATTGCCTCATCTAACAGTTAAGGGTTTTGCTAAACCTTCAAGTCATGAGTCCAACGTTTTAACCGATAGGGTACAACCGCTGGGAAAGGAAACGAAAAGAGATGCCAGGTAAAGTCAATAAAATAAATCCAATTTTACTATGCTGCTTTGGTTTATTTCTGCAACTATTTGGCTACAGATTGCGAATACTGTGTTAAGCCACCTTGACATATGAGGCCAGGCCTCAGGTATAAAATTTCTGCACCGTTTTTTAAACCCTATGGTTCGGGTCCTACGTTTCGTTTTTGTTTTGAACGAGTTTTCAGACAAGAATGAAAAACAAATGAAACTGGGGAGGGTGATCGATGGCCTCGTTTCATATGGCCCAAATGCGTCATCGAATGCTTCTCACAGTGGCTTTTTAAATCTGTTTTAGCTTTAAAGGCTGGGAAACGGATTTAAGGACTTACTGGCTTGCGATTGAGAGGTCGTGGGTTCGATTGTCGGCCAAAATGGATGCTATTTCTGTCTTTTTATCCTTAATAAAAATAATAATTGCAGGAGGGCTGCGGGCAATGCCACATCATTTGGTGACACTAGACCCGCAGCCAGCGAGGAGGCAATTCTGCCCATTTCGCTGACTCCTGAGCACACACGCACACAGATACTGTACGCAGGCACACGCTCACACAGGTGTGTACATCTGCCCTGACTTTCTCATCGTCAGGCAGTGTACACTCTCACTGTGCCTTGGAGGTTGGCCCTCAAGGGCGTAAATTGCACGACAAGCCCCCAAGCCTTCTCTACGCGGCTGCGCCCCAAATAAATGTGGTCTCGCCGTGGAATCGAACTTAGGGCCTTGGTGCGAGAGGCAAACGCGATAACCGCTCTGCCACCGACCCCTCAACACATCCTTAATTCTCAATTGCTTCTCAACCCAGCTGTAAAATGAGTTCGAGCATTAGCTTAGGTATAGAATTTTTTTGACTTTGTAGGTTCCCAGTCCATGGACTGAACAATCTGTACGCAGCCTTTGTACGTGAAGGCTGTGCGAAAGCGAACAAAATTATTTTAGCTTCAAAAAACTTATTCTTGTGAATTCTTTAAAAAATGTTTCCTTTTTCTAACAGAATTTTCTTAAGAAATGCCACGCAAATTGTTGGCTCAATGTAAAGACTAGATGTATATTGTGAGTTTTTTGTAAAGTTTACTTTCATTAAAAAGGCCATTAGCAGAAATTTAGTTTGCAAATACCGGGAAGTAGGCAGGCGGGTATTTGAAATTCTCCCGTGCTCAGTGAAGATAATTAGGTCTTTGTACTTTTGAACCTCGATCTGTCATTTAAACAGCCCAGTAATAAAAAAACTCATCAATTGATTTGTATTTTAATTAATTTCGTTGCAGCTTCGAAAACTTCAAAAAAAAACAAATTAGAAAATAGATTTTTGCTGATTTCTCTCTATTTTGAGACCTTTTTTCCAAGCTTCCACAATTATTTTATACAACAGTATCTTGGTGCAGTATTTTAAATATAATGTGCAGGATATAGTACATTTCACTTGGTTTTGATGCGCATGCCTGTCCAGATGGATGGTGCTCGTTTTCTTGAAGCAAGTTTTCTAGAAGGGAAAGTTTACACAGAAAACAGCTGGACTTATCTTATCTACCTCAAGGGTGTATTTTAGACATCTTTGTTAATTGAATGCTTTTTAGGACAAAAAGTGCTTCTGCTTATATTTTTCATACTTTACTTATATTCCTGTTTCGTATTGCAAAAAGGACAAAGATTTTTTATTTTATTTTATTTTTATTTTTAATTTTTATTTTTATTTCAAAAGCCCAGCTTAGATTATGAAGAAATCGCTTTTTTGGCAAAAAAAAGTACAATGCTCTTTAGTTTTTTCTTCATTTCTAGAATCTCAGAAGCAAATGTATAGCCGGATTCTTATAATTGTTTTGTTTCCAATAAAGCATCATGTTTCAATAATTTTGCGTGTTTTTATATATGCTGAGATGAAGAATCAACTCGTAAAAATCCGTGAATTTCCTGATATCCAAAGCCCATTTCCAAAATATAACTGGCCTTCAAGAATCGACGACATCCTAAAAATAGATTATGTAACGATTTCTTATGCAACAAATTGAGTCCTCGCAGTAAGAGCCCGTTCATACGGCTGTGAGCCAATTCAGGCCGAGAGTCAAGTTAATTTAAGTTTAACAGAGCGATAGGAAGGGGGGTTGGCGGTACGATAACAAGAGTGCGCGACTGAGGGTAGGAGAGGAGGCTAGAACGTGAGCGGCGGACCAATCAGAGAGGAGGAAAGAAAGAAAGGATAGATAATGAGAGATCAGCCGCAGGGATAACGAGAGAGAAAGAACTAGATTGAACTGGACGATGTAAACAAGAAAAGTGCAGAGAACGAAAGAGTGAATAGAGGACAGAAGGCAGAGACGAAAGTCGCGACAGGTTAGGTTTTGTAGATTTCCGAGTCGAAAAAGAATTCTGAGAAATGATAAAACTCTTAGGAAATAGTTTAAATTCAAAGAAATAGCCGAGTTCATCGGAATAAATCAGAGAGTTAAAAACTCGTTTGAGTTTTATAAAATCATCGAATTCTAAGAAATCGTCGAATTCCAAGAAATCATCGAATTCCAAGAAATCGGCGAATTCCAAGAAATCTTCGAATTCCAAGAAATTTTGTAGTTCTAAGAAATCGTCGAATTCCAAGACATCGTCGAAACTCAAGTTGTCGTCTAATTCCAAGAAATTGTAGAATTAGAAGAAATCTTTGAATTTCTAGAAAAAGTCGATTTCAAGGAATCGTCGAATTCCTAGAAATTGTCGAAAAAACAATAGATCGGCGAATTCTAAGAAATAATTGAAGTCCTAGAGCAGGGGTCGGCAAACTCCTGCCCGCGGGCCAGATGCGGCCCTTGAAGCTCCCAAATCCGGCCCGTTGCCCCTTCTGACATCTACAGTGTCCTGTTTCATCTCTCCCGTGTCTAATCTCTCCTGTGTCTCATCGCTCTCGTGTCTAATCTCTCCTGTGTCTCATCGCTCTTGTGTCTAATCTCTCCTGTGTCTCATCGCTCTCGTGTCTAATCTCTCCCATGTCTCATCGCTTTCGTGTCTTATCTCTCCCGTGTATAATCTCTCCTGTGTCTAATCTCTCCCCTGTCTTTTCTCTCCCGTGTCCGATCTCTCCCCTGTCTTATCTCTCCCGTGTCTCATCTCTCCCGTGTCTCATCTCTCCCGTGTCTAATCTCTCCCCTGTCTTATCTCTCCCGTGTCCAATCTCTCCCCTGTCTTATCTCTCCCGTGTCTAATCTCTCCCGTGTCTAATCTCTCCCGTGTCTCATCTCTCCCGTGTCTAATCTCTCTCCTGTCTTATCTCTCCCGTGTCCAATCTCTCCCCTGTCTAATCTCTCCCGTGTCTCATCTCTCCCGTGTCTCATCTCTCCCGTGTCTCATCTCTCCCCTATCTCATATTTATACAGTCAATGCGGCCCGCTGTCGTCTTTTAGGTTCTCTCTTTGGCCCGCCAGCAAATAAGTTTGCCTACCCCTGTCCTAGAGAAATCATCTAAAGTAAGGATACAACGAAGCTCATTAAAATAGACTAACAGACGAGAATAAATGAAATGATATATCAAACCGAGTTCTCCTATCTTCAGTAGACAGTAAAAATTGCATTTTTATGCGACACTTAAGAACACATTAAGCATATTTTTTTGCCAATTTAATATCTATCTATTATAGTCAAGCGAATTTCGTCTTATCATTTCAACATCACTGCATTAGCAGTACTTGATACACAATGACTATATATCAGGCAATTGCTTCTGTCAATGAATGATGAAATCGACAAAGCAACTGCGTATAACATAGATAAAGATAAGATCTATAGATGACCTTCTGAATGCACTGCTAGTCTAGATCTAGTAGTCCACTATAAAAGCCGGTTCGTGCAGCAGTCCTCATATGTACGGTTTCGAATTTCACATTCAGCCTAGTATAGATATTTTTCCTTCCCCCGTTATTGCTGCGTAGGTTAAATAATCTTACTGAAAGTCTTCGGAAAAGAAAAAAAGAAAATGTTTATACCAAAAGAAGAGACACACTGGAAAAATTCTAGGCCAAAGAAAAAAGAGAAGAGTGGAGCATAGGGAGAGAATATTCGAGGGATTAATTTGGGGATTTTTATGTAAGCAAATCAATACCGCGCATACAGTTTAGTCTATAGTTTTTTAGTGCTTCTATGTGCTAGGAATAAATTTGACTTCATTTACATTCCTTTCCTGTCCAGCCATTAGAGGATAATGCCGACTATAAATAATTACTAGTACCTGCGTAGTTTTAACAAAACTTATCTGGAAAACTAATGTCAACAACAGAAATAGTGAACAAATAGCAAAATCGAGGCAGCGAATAAGAGGCCGAGGGACTCGGATATATTTTACTCTCTGGGATTGAGGATGAATCCAGTCTGATAGTCTATTGGCGTGAGGGTGAATTCAATCTAATAGTCTATGGGAGTGAGGGTGAATTCAATCTAATAGTCTATGGTAGCAAGGGTAAATGCAATCTGATAGTCTATGGGAGTGAGGGTGAATTCAATCTAATAGTCTATGGGAGTGAGGGTGAATTCAATCTAATAGTCTATGGTAGCAAGGGTAAATGCAATCTGATAGTCTATGGGAGTGAGGGTGAATTCAATCTAATAGTCTATGGTAGCAAGGGTAAATGCAATCTGATAGTCTATGGGAGTGAGGGTGAATTCAATCTAATAGTCTATGGTAGCAAGGGTAAATGCAATCTGATAGTCTATGGGAGTGAGGGTGAATTCAATCTAATAGTCTATGGTAGCAAGGGTAAATGCAATCTGATAGTCTATGGGAGTGAGGGTGAATTCAATCTAATAGTCTATGGTAGCAAGGGTAAATGCAATCTACCCACAGTAGTCTATGGGAGTGAGGGTGAATTCAATCTAATAGTCTATGGGAGTGAGGATGAATTCAATCTAATAGTCTATGGTAGCAAGGGTAAATGCAATCTACCCACAGTAGTCTATGGGAGTGAGGGTGAATTCAATCTAAGAGTCTATGGGAATGAGGTAGAATCTAATATAATAGTCTATGGGAGTGAGTGTGACTAGATTATTCTACGAGATAAAGTAGTCTACGAGAACAGGTTGGACTCGAATTACGAGTATATTGGCTCTTTGAGGACACTAGGATTTTGAGTTTCTTTTTTATAGATCAGCTCAAATTCTAGACTGACTAGCTAAACTTAATAGCGAATCAGTTTGAGTGACTATAGACAATGATCCTCACCTATCAAAGTCGACTGGATTATAGGATAATGGGGATTGCTTCTGGATAAACAATACCATGCACATGCTTCCCACCTGAAAAAATGAAATACGAAACTTTTGACCCACTTTACGGTGGGTGGTATTGGTTCAAAACTCCACCGACTCTATTTAGGGGGGATATTTCCGCAGCTTTTTTGCACTTGCAGTATCCTATAAGCGGCGCCACTGAATCCCTTTTATGGCTTGCGTTACGTAACACACAGACGGACAGTTTTGCCAACAAGAAATTCAGTTCAGCCATAAAGGCTTCTTGTCTAAACACTGCCAGCAATACTAAAGGATTTAGAAATGGTTTTACGTAGAACGAAGATGAAGCGAAGCAGAGATGCGCTCGATGGCTTTTCGAATTGCGAATGAACGCCAAAAGGTTCGTCCTTCAATACGCAGCACGTGCGTATATAGATCTTGCCCAACTGCGTGATTGTAAAAAGTGTTTACCAAGGTCACCATATGTATGTTTAGGCACTGTATGACACTATCAGGCGTACAGATTTCGATCTGAAGCAGAAATTTTTCTACTAACAGAACTGTGTGACACACTGGCTACATCGCTTAATTGTATCTCCGATTTTTCATGATTTTCATGCAAGCGACAAAAATAGGAAAGAAATTTGGTTGATTTTTTACTGGGATAAAATCTTTCTTATAACAAATGATGTAGAATTATTAGTTTTTCCTTTATAGTTTGTAGCTCTGCGTGTAGTAATTAGTGCTCTTGTCCCTGAACCAGGTGCTGTTGTAGCATCTTGGTGCTATTTTTCCATACTGTGGGTCTCTTTTCCCATTCATTTTTCATTTTGTGCTTTCTTGGTAGCAAAATTTGTATAGCGGGACACAGATACTCGCGTTAGACCACCGAAGTCGAATAAAATTGAAAAATACACGTGAGTCTGGTTTTGCAAGGAAGCATTTATCAATACATACTCTCATCTGCCTCATCTCTCATCTGCCTCATCTCTCATCTGCCTCATCTCTCATCTGCCTCATCTCTCTCATGTGTCTTATCTCTCCCCTGACTCATCTCTCCTCTGTCTCATCTCTCCTCTGTCTCATCTCTCCTTTGTCTCATCTCTCCCCTGTCTCCTCTCCTCTGTCTATTCTCTTCCCTGTCTCATCTCTCCCCTGTCTCCTCTCCTCTGTCTATTCTCTTCCCTGTCTCATCTCTCCCCTGTCTCATCTCTTCTCTGTCTCATCTCTTCTCTGTCTCATCTCTCCCCTGTCTCCTCTCCTCTGTCTAATCTCTTCCCTGTCTCATCTCTCCCCTGACTCATCTCTCCTCTGTCTCATCTCTCCTCTGTCTCATCTCTCCTTTGTCTCATCTCTCCCCTGTCTCCTCTCCTCTGTCTATTCTCTTCCCTGTCTCATCTCTCCCCTGTCTCCTCTCCTCTGTCTATTCTCTTCCCTGTCTCATCTCTCCCCTGTCTCATCTCTTCTCTGTCTCATCTCTTCTCTGTCTCATCTCTCCCCTGTCTCCTCTCCTCTGTCTAATCTCTTCCCTGTCTCATCTCTCCCCTGACTCATCTCTCCTCTGTCTCATCTCTCCTCTGTCTCATCTCTCCTTTGTCTCATCTCTCCCCTGTCTCCTCTCCTCTGTCTATTCTCTTCCCTGTCTCATCTCTCCCCTGTCTCATCTCTTCTCTGTCTCATCTCTCCTCTGTCTCATCTCTCCTTTGTCTCATCTCTCCCCTGTCTCCTCTCCTCTGTCTATTCTCTTCCCTGTCTCATCTCTCCCCTGTCTCCTCTCCTCTGTCTATTCTCTTCCCTGTCTCATCTCTCCCCTGTCTCATCTCTTCTCTGTCTCATCTCTTCTCTGTCTCATCTCTCCCCTGTCTCCTCTCCTCTGTCTAATCTCTTCCCTGTCTCATCTCTCCTCTGTCTCATCTCTTCTGTCTCATCTCTCCTCTGTCTCATCTCTCCTCTGTCTCATCTCTTCTCTGTCTCATCTCTCCTCTGTCTCATCTCTCCTCTGTCTCATCTCTCCTTTGTCTCATCTCTCCCCTGTCTCCTCTCCTCTGTCTATTCTCTTCCCTGTCTTATCTCTCCCCTGTCTCATCTCTCCTCTGTCTAATCTCTTCCCTGTCTCATCTCTCCCCTGTCTCCTCTCCTCTGTCTAATCTCTTCCCTGTCTCATCTCTCCTCTGTCTTATCTCTTCCCTGTCTCATCTCTCCCCTGTCTCATCTCTCCTCTGTCTCATCTCTGCACTGTCTCATCTCTTCTCTGTCTCATCTCTCCTCTGTCTCATCTCTCCTCTGTCTCATCTCTCCTCTGTCTATTCTCTTCCGTGTCTTATCTCTCCATTGCTCATATCTGCACTGCATCATCTTTCCCCGTGTCTAATCTCTCACTTGTTTCATTTCTCCCCTGTCTCATCTCCTCCCTGTCTTTTCTCTACCTTATTTAATAATCGACACACGTTCGGTCTGATTAAAAAGGAATACATTTTTTCTTTAATTGCATCCAAAAATGTAAAAAACTAGACGGACCGAATGGCAGATCAATCTAATTGGGCATTATTATCGTCAGAAACTGAGGAAGTCATTGCGTCATAAAAATAATCATTCGAATCGGAAATTCTTAGTTTCACAGGAACGACAGACGCGCGACAGTTAATAGCACTTTTTTATGATCGGCAACGATAATTATTATTGACACATTAACTTAAAATTGACCTAAGTCAAAAATTATTACTAATTATTCACACATTCATTTAAGTCAAAACTGAGCATGCTAATTCAGTCATATTTTACCTGCGACTTTGGTGCAAAAAACAATTATTATGGCAATAATAGCAGGTGCACGAATATGCTATAATTAAGTTAGACCGACAAGTAAAAACGTAAGTAAAACAAACACAGTGCACGAATTAGGAACAATAGGGGGCCAGACAGGGAAGATATGAGGCAGGGGAGAAATGAGACAGCGGAGAGATAAGACAGGGGAGAGATGAGACAGTGGAGAGATAAGACAGGGGAGAGATAAGACAGGGGAGAGATGAGACAGAGATGAGACAGGGGAGAGATGAGACAGTGGAGAGATGAGACAGAGATAAGACAGGGGAGAGATAAGACAGGGGAGAGATGAGACAGAGATGAGACAGGGGAGAGATGAGACGGAGATGAGACAGGGGAGAGATGAGACAGAGATGAGACAGGGGAGAGATGAGACAGTTCAGAGATGAGACAGTGCAGAGATGAGACAGTGCAGAGATGAGACAGGGTAGAGGAAGTGTGCTCGTGGATATTGAGGGGCCAGTGAGCAGGATTAAGGGAGCCGTATCCGGGTCGCGGGCCGGCGGTTGCCGACCCGGTCTAATGTAATCCGTCATTTTTATTTCTCCCACGTTCAGCTGTGCCCTTGCACGGCTCAAAGTCACGCGGTTCTCCCAGCTCGGCTATGCATGCTAGACTCTCATCTCTCTTCTCCCATCTCCCCTTCGCAGTCTCGCTCGCGCCCCCTTCTCGTATAGTCTGCATCCTAAAATAAATTCCTTCCAATTTTTTGCATCCCTCACTTTCTCCTTCCGCGTTTCAATTGAGTGGACGCAGTGGATATGGGAGGCACTTCCCCAACCATCCTGCAGCCTACTTCCCCAGAGTCCGTGCCATCGGGGATTTGAGTCCCCCTGTCCAAGGGGATTTCGGATGAAATTTGCCCCAGTCGCCCACCCAATCCAGGAGCGAGAGGAGAAGGGAAGAAAGAGAAAGTAAGAAGCGACAGTAATTGGGATTTGGAATGAGGTGCGAGAGTTTGAGTCCTGTATGTGGGGGAAAGTGAGTTAGTGAGTGTTAGCCAGATCCCCATGCCATACTCGAACTAAGTTCTGTTCATCAATAGCTAGTTCAGAGTAGTGGGCAACCCTTTCATCATCTTGTCGCAATAATGTATGAACGAGTATGCGAATGTAAGAAGATGAAATGAAGAGATTAATTGTGTCGCCGCCGCAGTCTGTACTTTACAGCAGAATCGAAACGCTTAAAACAGTTTTTTACGTGAATATCCTAAAAGTATTTTGCTCTCAAGTTTCCCGCTATATATAACTAGTCTCGTGGGGTAAGAGAAAATTCATCTCATATTCAAGCAACAACCAACAATATTTCTTCAAGCAACAACATTTTTAATAGCTTTTAATTTTGATTTTCAAGCATGAATTTTTAATACAAGGCGAGTTCTGCTTTACTCATGCTTACCTGTACATCTCTCTCTGGAGAGATGAGACAGGGAAGAGATTAGACAGAGGAGAGATGAGACATGGAAGAGATTAGACAGAGGAGAGATGAGACAGGGAAGAGATTAGACAGAGGAGAGATGAGACAGGGAAGAGATTAGACAGAGGAGAGGAGACAGGGGAGAGATGAGACAGAGAAGAGATGAGACAGGGAAGAGATTAGACAGAGGAGAGATGAGACAGGGAAGAGATTAGACAGAGGAGAGATGAGACAGGGAAGAGATTAGACAGAGGAGAGGAGACAGGGGAGAGATGAGACAGAGAAGAGATGAGACAGGGGAGAGATAAGACAGGGAAGAGATTAGACAGAGGAGAGGAGACAGGGGAGAGATGAGACAGGGAAGAGATTAGACAGAGGAGAGGAGACAGGGGAGAGATGAGACAGGGAAGAGAATAGACAGAGGAGAGGAGACAGGGGAGAGATGAGACAAATGAGAGATGAGACAGAGAAGAGATGAGACAGGGGAGAGATGAGACAGGGAAGAGAATAGACAGAGGAGAGGAGACAGGGGAGAGATGAGACAAAGGAGAGATGAGACAGGGGAGAGA
Source organism: Macrostomum hystrix (assembly GCA_950097015.1). NCBI lineage: Eukaryota > Metazoa > Platyhelminthes > Macrostomidae > Macrostomum > Macrostomum hystrix. The sequence goes on from CATNEN010000003.1 coordinate 3,425,472, forward strand.
TAAGACAGGGAAGAGAATAGACAGAGGAGAGGAGACAGGGGAGAGATGAGACAAAGGAGAGATGAGACAGAGGAGAGATGAGACAGGGAAGAGAATAGACAGAGGAGAGGAGACAGGGGAGAGATGAGACAAAGGAGAGATGAGACAGAGGAGAGATGAGACAGGGAAGAGAATAGACAGAGGAGAGGAGACAGGGGAGAGATGAGACAAAGGAGAGATGAGACAGGGGAGAGATAAGACAGGGAAGAGAATAGACAGAGGAGAGGAGACAGGGGAGAGATGAGACAAAGGAGAGATGAGACAGAGGAGAGATGAGACAGGGAAGAAAATAGACAGAGGAGATGAGACAGAGGAGAGATGAGACAGGGGAAAGATGAGACAGGGGAGAGATGAGACAAAGGAGAGATGAGACAGAGGAGAGATGAGACAGGGGAAAGATGAGTCAGGGGAGAGATGAGACAGAGGAGAGATGAGACAAAGGAGAGATGAGACAGAGGAGAGATGAGACAGGGGAAAGATAAGACACATGAGAGAGATGAGACAGATGAGAGATGAGGCAGATGAGAGTTTTTCTTGTCAAGTTAAATCCACAAAATCAAGGGTAGGTCCTGTATGATTTAATTCAACAGCAAAAGCGCCGGGACTTCACGTTTCTAAGAAAAGAAGTCAGCTGTGCATAGGTCTCACAGCTTTGTTATGAATGACGGTCTATCATTATTCATCCCATGCAAAAGGGCCCTATAAACTGTAGGATTTTTGCGCAGAAATGAACGGCTGCAAGGATGCTGAATTATTTAAATCCTTTTCGGCCCATAACTCCCAAAACCTAATGCCTAAAGCATTGTCCGCAGAACAATTACTATCTATCTATATTTCCCGGAGATAAATCCTTTGTGATTTTCTTAGTGACCATTTCCCGGTGTGCTGTTCTTTCCGGGATTTGTCCCGGGGAAAATTACCGATTTTCTCTATGAAATCAGAAATAAACATTTAAAGAAATTTGTTTTACGAACGTATAAACATAACGACAATCGTTATTTTCACAATGAGTCAAAGCTTCCGTCAATTTGGCTCCTAATTATTGTTTAATTCAGGGGTCGGCAAACTCCGGCCCGCGGGCCAGATGCGGCCCTCGAAGCTCCCAAATCCGGCCCGTTGCCCCTTCTGACATCTACAATGTCCTGTTTCATCTCTCCCGTGTCTAATCTCTCCCGTGTCTAATCTCTCCTGTGTCTTATCTCTCCCGTGTCTCATCTCTCCCGTGTCTCATCTCTCCCGTGTCTTATCTCTCCCGTGTCTCATCTCTCCCGTGTCTCATCTCTCCCGTGTCTTATCTCTCCCGTGTCTCATCTCTCCCGTGTCTCATCTCTCCCGTGTCTCATCTCTCCCGTGTCTTATCTCTCCTGTGTCTCATCTCTCCCGTGTCTTATCTCTCCCGTGTCTCATCTCTCCCGTGTCTCATCTCTCCCGTTTCTTATCTCTCCCGTGTCTCATCTCTCCCGTGTCTCATCTCTCCCGTGTCTCATCTCTCCCGTGTCTCATCTCTCCCGTGTCTAATCTCTCCCGTGTCTCATCTCTCCCCTATCTCATCTCTCCCCTATCTCATATTTATACAGTCAAAGCTGCCCGCTGTCGTCTCTCTCTTTGGCCCGCCAGCAAATAAGTTTGCAGAACCCTGGTTTAATTTGAATTCGTCAAATGTTTAACAACTATATAACAACTTGTAGGCGTTGCAATCCCGGATTCCATGGAATATGGATTTCCTGGGATTTGATGAAATTTCCACGGAAAATTCTTCCGCTATTTAAAAAGTAGTTGAAATTCCTAAATGTCACCAAGCCCAGATGTTACCCAGATGTTATTTGTTGTAATGTTAGACATTGCAACAAAGAAATGAAAGGAACAATTACAAAAAAAGACTGTATATAGATTTGAGTTGCCTGAAAAGCATGCTTCAACGTTGCCTGCTTCAGTGAAAGCTGTCGAACGTCTGATTTCTTTGCTTGCATAAATTATATTTTCGTTAATAATTAGCAAATCTGCGTATGAAGCTTTTAGTGGCAAAAGTGCAACTGACTCTATTTGTACATTGCGATAATTTTTTCCTTTTCGGACAACTGTACAAACTCGTGATGGGATTGTACAGCTCTGGGGTACTTATTGTAGAATTCAGTAAGTAAGCAGTAGCCAGATATTTACAAGGAATACAAAAAACATAGAAGGATGAGTGCAGGACATTGCTATTATTGCATCTTGTATTGCACATGTTCGAAATGAGGGGCGCAAGCTGTTTTTCTATACTTATTGGGTTCATTAGGTGCGAAAAATATTAGTTAAGCAGACCTCTTTCCAGGTGCCTGAAGTACAGTGCTTACAGATTTTATTTAGCATACTTTGGGGTGAAATTGTCTTGTGATACTGGACTGAAAACGAATAATCTTCTTGAGATGATATTTGAAGGTTAAAAATAGAATGTTGGTGAGAAATGACAAAGTTTTAATACCGAACATTCGACTAATTAATAGTAGAATTTTCTGAAACTCAAAAAGGAGACCTTTTTCTTCGCTTTTTTACAACTGAATGAGTGAGTGAATCAGCAACTTGGACCACCGCCACTAAACTCGGTCGCCTTGTCATGCGACACACCTACATGGCTTAGGCTATACATGCCTCTTTTAGTCCGGAAGAAGAAGAAGAAGAGAATGAAATCGGTGCAAAAATAATCAAAGCCGCCCTCTAGCTATATTATAATATTGGGAGGCCAGTCTGCCGCGATTGCGTAATCTTTTCAAGGTGGTAATTTGCCTGTCAATCTGAGAGACAGAGAGCGGAGAAGAGAGAAGGGGAGATAGGGGAGCGGCTGTTCCCCCCAAGAAGCCTTCCCACTCCAACGAATCCCACGTTTACCTGGCCCAATCAGCACTTATTCAAGCTCAGTCTAATTTTAGTCACTAGATCTGCTCAATGAACTCAATTGAGTACCCGGACTCCATTTTTTTTGGTTTGGGGATAGAAATTTTGAACTGTGGACAATGAACCGTCGCTTCTTGCGAGGGATAGAGAGAGGAGAGAGAGGGGGAAGAGGGGAAGACTGCAGAAGAGGAAGAGAAAGGAGGCCATGTGGCGTGGTGGGATGAGTCATAATTTTTTGCTTTAGTGGGACAGTTTCACCCGTGTTTGCATGTCCCTTCGCATCTGCTTGGATCCTATCCTATTTCCCAAAAGCCGGAAATTTTCCTCTTTTATATGTTTCGCCGTGCGCGACAACTTTCTTGGTAGGCAAAGCCAGCAGTGACAAGAAAGTTAGGTCAGAATTTAAGCTTCCTTGGCGACAAACTTGCAAAATCGCTGCATAACTATTACATAGTTATCACAATCGTGATGACCCTAATCCATTTTTCATTCTACTGAATATTCAGATTATTCTCATTTCTACCTGTCTTCTTAGTTTCCTCTTTTAGAAAAATCCCCAAATATATATTTCTGGTTCCATTCGGTTTGGTTGGGTTTTTAAGGGGGATTTATGACCAATTACCGTTCCCAATTAAAATAGAGTTTCATGTTTTAGAACCATTTGATCCAAGAATTAGTCTAGTAGGAGTTTTAATGTTTCGCTTTGATTTTGTTTAACTTCAATTTCTACATGTGTAGCTATCCCAGAAAACATAATAAAACACAATTCTTATGTTGAAGCCTTTTGCCAGTCTGACATTTCGCGACTCGCATCTTAAAAGCAAGAGGAAGGAAAGAATGATTTATAACTAGCATAATCAGTATTAGCTACCTGTGCTATAATATTCATACTTGTTTTAAAAGGGCTTAAACCTGGCTTAGCTATATGTAAAAAGCACTTAGCAGTTACAGCAAACACACTATTTAGCATGTCCCAGTTCTGTTGGAGTGAGTCACAGTCCAGATCATAGCCTGATTGTGAACAATATGCATGGGTCTAGCTATAGAATAAAGACGTGAATATAACAAAGCTTGTATGACTGACAAAAGCGAGCATTGACAGTAATCATGCATGGCACCATTATTTTGTCAGGCATAAGAGTTCCCCAACTTAACAAAGACTGGGTTCAAGTGAGAAACCCAGAGGCTTTTTTTCGTTTCGTAAAAGCAATAATTTAGTTTTCTTGCAGCTTTTTCTAGATCCAATCTAGCTATTGCTCACCAAAGCTGTAACACGCGTTAGAATCTCAATCTCATAGGAGATTCTTAGCTGATAGTCTATAGTGTCAGAGAGAAAATAAGAGGTCTCTTTCAAGGTCTGGAACTCAAGCGATAATTAACTTGTTAATAATAATGCTCTGCTCACGAAACTAATGCAAGCAGCATGTCAATTATCAAAAATAAACTAAAAGTGACAAGTTACAAAATCCCAGACTTCACGGTGAGAACAAAAAGGTCGAACCTCGCAAATAGAATTCATCTTATTATGTAGCTCAGAGTAAATCAATTTTTGTTTCGACTGACATTGTTAACTCCGCGCAGTCACCGATTTTTTAACTGGGAAATTCTCACCGGTGCTGATAATCGCTCCTGGCGATGCTGTGATTAGGGCTTGGCGGCTCTGACAGGCCCAGGTCGCGCGGGCCAGGTGGGTGGTGGTGCATCAGCTCTCGCTGCTTGCGGGCCTGTATGCTGCCCAAGGTGAGGTAGCCATTGGTGTGCACCTGGCCGTGATGAATGACCCGAGGCCTTCGCGGCATGGTTGCCTGCGCGGTCATAGAGTGCGCCTTCTCGTGCAGGTGATGGTGGTGGTGATAGTGCTGGCCGCCGGGGAAGTCCATCAGGGAGGACGCCGTCCGCGGGATGCTGTTGCCATTCTTGCCTATGTGGCCGGAGCCTTCGCCAGCCAGCCTGGCTCCTTCGGCAGCTTCGACTGCGGCAGCGGCCGCTGCCTTCTCAGCGGCCCGGCGCCTGGTTCGGCAAACAATGAGCAGAGCGGTGGCCAGACTCAGGCAGAGCACGCCTAGGAAGGCCACGGCTGCCAACGGCCAGGCGAAGTCGAGACCGCCGGCGCCGAAGCCAGCTTGGTTGACGCCCGAGCCGCAGGCGCATGGCAAATTTGATGACGACAACGAAGATGAGGAAGAAGGCGCCACCGGCACTCGAGGCGGAGGCAGTGTAGCCAGGGGGCGCTCTTTGACGCACAGGATGATGGAAGGCTGGTCGCCGTCAATCTTGTCGCTGTCGGAGCTCAGCTCAGTCACCAGCATCTTGTTTGGCTTGAGCTCAACCAGCTGCTTCTCTCGCCGGTGCGGGCTGTCGAGGAAGAATCGTCCCGGGGCCATAGACCACATAGGGACGGTCTTGAAAAATCCCTCTTGCCTGTCATTCTGGCTATAGACAAGTTTAATCTCCTGCTTGGTTACGCCGACCTTGATGAAGTCGCTACGGTTGAATATGTAACGCTGGAACAGATCGCCAGCCAGATCTTCTAGGCGGGGCAGGCGGGTGTTAGTGCTGGAGCAATTCGACTTGGCCTCCTTGTAAGACTCGGATATGCCCAAGAGACGGATTACGTTGACGGTCTTGTAGCGGAAGGTGTACTCAGTGTTGCTGTTAAATGGCGAGGTTGACCACTGGTCTAGGCTGGACCAGGAAGCTGAAACTTCAGCAGCTGTTGGCTCAGGTTGCCACAGTAGCAGCAGACCCAGGATAATGAGTGATGCTGAGGGCGTTTGTTGCTGACGCCGCTTGTGTCTGGACAATGAGACTAGGCTCAGCATTTTCAAATGAGGCCTGGTGTTAATCCTTTATTTGTAATGCTTGGATTTGGATGCTTGTAAATTCTTGTCAAAATACGTTTTGAGCACTCCTTCGCCTTGTTTAAACAAGTTGAGTCAGTGAGTAGCCCTCAGAGACGAGTGTGGGAGTGTGGGGAACTTTGCTGGGTGAGTCCTACCTAATGCTGATGATGGGAATGGCAGAGTATGGGGAGACGGGACGGCCTCTAAATGCACGCAAGCGCACGAGGCAAAGGAGCCAAAACAACCCCCGTCCCTGTCTGTGGCGCCCACCCCAGTGCAAGCCCCAGTGTCTTCTCCCCCATGTCCCAATGTCCCATGTCCCAATCCGATTCGCCCTAACCTCCGTCCAATCCAACCTCAGCCGCTCTACCCCCACTCAACCCCACCCCGTCAGTCAAGTTTCATTTGTGGAAGGCTTTGTTCTGCTTGTTGGCCATGCCAGCCACCCAAAGCATTGAACGAAGGAGCGAGAAAAATAAGGAACGAAAGTGCTGGGTGGAGCTGCGGCGGGGGTGGATGTTGCTTCGGAAGGCTTTAATTTCTGCCTGGGGTTTCGGGTCTTGGGGGGTTTGGTCTGACATGAAAGCCCGCTGGCTTCAGTGAGCGGCTGGGGGTGGCAAACGCCCGCCACCCCACTCCACTCCGACCCTCTCTGCCTTTCATTGAGGAGCAGAATAGCGAGAATAGGACAGGAAAAGTAATAGGAAAGAAATGGTTGTGTTGAGGATTAAAAGGCGACTCGGCTTCCTTTCTGCTTTTGGCTAAAATTGCTCACTCAAGCTAGGAAAATCATGCATGTGCGATGCAGCCACACAAGTCCAAGACAATCTGCATGGTTCACAAGGCTTGATGAAAAAAGAATTATTATAATACCAGCCAATCGACACAAATTAATCCGCAATTCTGTGCTTTGTTTTTCTAAACATTCAACACAGCTAGCTCTTTGTCGTCTTATCTTGACCCCATCGCTCACTGGGACTTTGCCAAATTAGCTAATTATGTGTGAAAATTGTTTTATGGGTCGATTTCACACTTGCGATTAATACGCCTGACTAAATGACATATGATAACCAGCAAGTTGCAGTTGTAGTAGTTAATCAAATGGGGTGCTAATTAAATAATTAATCTTGATTCTTGTACTGTCATGCTACACTGCCATAACATAGGAGCCAGAGCCAGTAACTCTAATGGCGCAAATTGTCGAATCTAAACAATATCAGAGGTTCAGAGGCTTCACGGCAGCGCCGGTCGGTTGGTGAAAGTGATTCTCTAAGGCCTTTTTCTTCAGTCGAAGTCGTAGAGTCTAACAATTAGGCCGTATATTCTACGAGCATATTGTGCGCTTCTGTTAATAATTGAGCTGTTTGGCGTTGCGAAGCTAGGACTCGATTCAGCATTATTGCGCCGAATTCTGGTGAGGTATCGTGTCTTCTCACTTCTGAGCTTATCTATAGTCAAGCGGTATGCTTTATCCACCCAACAAAGCTACTGAATACGACCCTTTGGACTCTTCCCTTCGAACATCTACGCTCCCTTTTCTTATCTGTCGTTGGCCGTGTCTCATCTCTCCTGTCTTATCTCATTCATCTGATCCCGCCCCCGTCTCATCACTTTCGTCTCATCTCTTCGGTGTCTCATCTTTCCCTGTCTCATCTCTCCACTGTCTCATCCTCGCTCTCTCATCTCTCCCATCTCATCTCTCCCTGTCTCATCTCCTCCTGTCTTAACTCTCCCCTGTCTCATCTCTCCTGTGTCTCATCCTCCCTGTCTCATCTCTCCTGTGTCTCATCTCTCCCTGTCTCATCTCTCCCCTGTCTCATCTCTCCCCTGTCTCATCTCTCCCCTGTCTCATCTCTCCCCTGTCTCATCTCTCCCCTGTCTCATCTCTCCCCTGTCTCATCTCTCCTGTGTCTCATCTCTCCCCTGTCTCATCTCTCCCTGTCTCATCTCCCCCTGTCTCATCTCTCCCCTGTCTCATCTCTCCCCTGTCTCATCTCTCCCCTGTCTCATCTCCCCCTGTCTCATCTCTCCCCTGTCTCATCTCTCCCCTGTCTCATCTCTCCCCTGTCTCATCTCCCCCTGTCTCATCTCTCCCTGTCTCATCTCTCCCCTGTCTCATCTCTCCCCTGTCTCATCTCTCCCTGTCTCATCTCTCCCTGTCTCATCTCTCCCCTGTCTCATCTGTATCAATAAAACAAACCTCAGCTTTATTTTGGAGACTTAGTTTTGCAAGATTTCTGACAGAAGTACTTTTGTAGGTGTTTGTTTTTACGTAAAACTGTTATATCGGCCTCTTAAAAAGAATATTTATGATCTGGGGACACTTTTTCGGGAAAACTGAAAAAATCAAATCGATATTTTGTTGTTTCGTTTGCTAAATTTTAAAATTAATAAATCAAATATGTTTCTACGAATTTGACAGAACCTGAAGCTTTTAATCTAGTTTCATTTTTGTCAATTTTTTGGCTGTTTATTCATTTCCCAATTAATCTTTAGCAACAGCAGCAAATTTAATTAAAACTGCATTTTCACACCTTACTACTTAGTTTAAAGGACTACAAAATAAGTTTATGTTATATTAGTGTGTGAAACAGGGACCTTGCACCACTTATAGCTGAAAGAGAATACAAATTATGACAAAATCGAATTGATGAGTGATTGAGACAAGGAACAGGTGAGACATTGGAAAGATATAAGAGTTGGGAGATACAAGACAGGATAAATGAGACACGAAACAGATAGGACACGGTATAGATGAGATACGGGAGAGATGAGATAGGGCATGCAGAGATAAGACACAGAGAGATGATATAGAGGAGAGATAAGACATGGATTTAAGACAGGGGAGATGTGAGACACAGAGATATGAGACGGGGAGAGATGAGACAGGGTAGAGATGAGACAGGGAGAGATGAGACAGGGGGAGATGAGACAGGGAGAGATGAGACAGGGGAGAGATGAGACAGGGGAGAGATGAGACAGGGGGAGATGAGACAGGGAGAGATGAGACAGGGAGAGATGAGACAGGGGGAGATGTGAGATGAGATGGAGAGAGATGAGGCGTGGAGAGATTAGAGAATGGTGAGATGGCAATGAGGATTTCTCGGAGTTTCAAATTTATCGGGAGTCATGGGAAGGTTTTTGTTTTCAGTTAACATCCATTGTTTGCATGTTTATAACGTGAAGTGTATATTCCTGTGTGTTCCTCGGGCATTAGCTATCTTTCTTGAATTCATAGAAGTGTGTAATACTTTTTATGAAGCAGTTTAGTGACTAATAAATTAACTAATTTATTTGAATTGTTCCTAAGCATTCAGCAAAACTGCCGACTTTATAAACCGACACTAATCAGGAATATATTAGTAGACAGACACTACTTGTTTGTTGTCTCATTACCCCGATAAATCTCTTAGGATATGAAGTTCAGCAAGATTTATCTAACAGTCTATAACACCTTCCTGTGTAAAACACTGCGCAATAGAACTTTATGAAGTTCACTTTCACAGCCAATTTTGTGCGAAAATGCTGTTTGTTTAAGTGCATTGATCGAATCACGTCAGTTTTTGTCGACAACGCATCCACTATCACTGTCTGAAGAAAATAGAGAAATCAGAGTTTCAAAGCACTATTTGCTAATTCTAAAGAATTATTTTTTAAATCAAGTGCTTGAACTTATTCTATCGGACAACTCTTTTCAATCTTGATTTAGTTAGTTAGTTAGATGTTGGAATCTTGAAACATCTCTGCCGTGACGTGATCTTGAATTTCTTTAAAGTTACGAGTATTACCAATGGCAGAGGGTTTCTCAAGGTTTTGAGCTTGCAAATTATCTGTTCTAATTCTGTACAATTAATTGGTTTTAATTTTGTCTTGCAATAATTTACTTTTGCGAAAAATGCGATTCAATGTCTCTTGAATATTTTAGGATTGTGCAGCATTCGTTACAGGTAATGTTTCTAAGAAAGTTACAGTATCGAAGAAACTTGATAGTTTAAGAATTTTGCAGTTATAAAAAGTTATGCTTTTCTAAGAAATTTCTGTTATTAGAAAAATGACAGCTTAAAAAAGCTACGGTTTCTAGGAAACAGTTTCGATAAGTAACATTTTATTGAAAGAAAGATAAAGCCTTGTTTTAAAAAAGTTTCTGTTTCTGAGAAAATGCCTGTTTCTTAGACCTGACTCTTTTAGGAAAGTGACGGTCTTCAAACGATACCAGCAATGTTTTCTTAATTAAAACTTACACTCGCATACTTCTTCTCTTTCACTTGCTGCTCCCAAACTCAAAGCCCACACCCTCTTTGGACCTTTGGGAATTTTCTGACTCACACAGCACCCCACTCACGTTGCGGTGCAGAAGCCTATTTGATCAAATCAAGCCTGCCAATATATTGCATCCTTTGGTCTGCCGAACAACCCATCCCAACTCCACTGCATTCACACGCCACTATGGTCAGAGTACACTCAAGACCTGGATAGATGCAAAAGCCTCTACTAATTTAATTTCTGGATTGTGAACTAGTTTCCTTCCTCTTGCATGAAGATTTCCCTAAAGAAACGGTAAATTGCGTACTACAAGCGTACATCCAACTAATTGCTGATCATAATTGAAAGTGATTATAAAACTGAGCCTAAGCCTAAGCCGGTTTCCGTATCAGTAAGGGCGATGATAAACGACCTGAAAAAAGAAAGATATTTCTTTGGAGGGGCCCTGAGCTCCGGGGCCCCTCCAAAATTATATTTCCTGTCTCATCTCTCCCCTGCCTCATCTCTTCCTGTCTCATCTCTCCCCTATCTCATCTCTTCCTGTCTAATCTCTCCTCTGTCTCATCTCTTACTGTCTCATCTCTCCCTGTCTCATCTCTACCCTGTCTCATCTCTCCCCTGTCTCATCTCTCCCTGTCTCATCTCTCCCCCTGTCTTATATCTCCCCTGTCTCATCTCTACCCTGTCTCATCTCTCCCCTGTCTCATCTCTCCCTGTCTCATCTCTCCCCCTGTCTTGTCTCTCCCCTGTCTCATCTCTACCCTGTCTCATCTCTCCCCTGTCTCATCTCTCCCTGTCTCATCTCTCCCCCTGTCTTATATCTCCCCTGTCTCATCTCTACCCTGTCTCATCTCTCCCCTGTCTCATCTCTACCCTGTCTCATCTCTCCCCTGTCTCATCTCTCCCTGTCTCATCTCTCCCCTATCTCATCTCTTCCTGTCTAATCTCTCCTCTGTCTCATCTCTTACTGTCTCATCTCTCCCTGTCTCATCTCTACCCTGTCTCATCTCTCCCCTGTCTCATCTCTCCCTGTCTCATCTCTCCCCCTGTCTTATATCTCCCCTGTCTCATCTCTACCCTGTCTCATCTCTCCCCTGTCTCATCTCTCCCTGTCTCATCTCTCCCCCTGTCTTGTCTCTCCCCTGTCTCATCTCTACCCTGTCTCATCTCTCCCCTGTCTCATCTCTCCCTGTCTCATCTCTCCCCCTGTCTTATATCTCCCCTGTCTCATCTCTACCCTGTCTCATCTCTCCCCTGTCTCATCTCTCCCCTGTCTCATCTCTACCCTGTCTCATCTCTCCCCTGTCTCATCTCTCCCTGTCTCATCTCTCCCTGTCTCATCTCTCCCCTGTCTCATCTCTCCCCTGTTTCATCTCTCCTGTCTCATCTCTGCCCTGTCTCATCTCTCCCGTGTCTCGTCTTTCCAGTGTCTCATCTCTGCGTGTCTTATGATTGACATCATCCATTTTCTTATCCATGATATTCATCTTTTCCAGTTTGTCATGTCTCATTTGTCCCTTGTTCTAGTAAAAGTTTTTGTTCTCAAATCAAGGTAGAGCATTCTTCCATTTATCGACGATGAGAAAGTCTATTAAAGCAGAAGTATTCTTATATGCGTCCACATGCTTCTGTGCTTGGTTCGGTCATTCTTTTTCATGGCATTAAGATGATCCTCTCAATGAAAATTTGGGTATTTAATCTAGGATGTTGAGTTCTCTAATCCTTAATCAGATAAGCAGAAAAGAAACAAGATGTTAAAAACGTTCTAACATCGTCTACACTTTCAGAAGAGGCCCTGGGACCAGTTAAATACAGAAATTATATAATGAACTATTAATATTTATGCAAAATTTGTTAATAGACAAAAGAATTTACCCAAATTCGCTCTAGACAAAAATGTGACTGTAAATAAGAAAGCCTGGCATACCTGTACTCTTCGCTTCAAAAAGTTGCAAATTGAGAAGGCTTTCTCAAGTGAGTTAAGCATACTTTAGGGCACAAAAACTGTACGTATTATATGAAAATACCGTGATACGAAGCAAAACAAAAAAATAGTGATATTAAACTTTTCTTTGTTTTTTTAGAGCCGATTTGTTATAGTTAAACTACCACAGGATTGAAATTGAACACACAAACGGACTGCATAATGAAAAGCTGCGAACTATTTAGTTTTTGGAAACAAAGAGCAACATTTATTACAGACTTCTATTCTCGCCTTTGTTGCATAAAATAAATTAAGTAAATATTCACTACGTTCATCAAAGTTAAACATTGTTTGCACATGACAGGGATAGAATAAGGGGCCGTCACTTACTGTCACTTACAACTGCGCAGAAAATAATGAAAGATGAGCTCAAATATGGTCTGGCAACATGTACGGCCTCTGTAATTGTGCTCATTTACTCGGGACAATAAAATAAATAAAAAAACGAGACTTTCCTTTGGCTCTGAGCTTTGCTTTCGACGCCAAAGTTTATTGAAGTATTTAACTGGCTTTTAAAAAACAGAACGGCTCCTCAGTGTATTAGTCCTGTAGCGGTGCAGTATATGTACACGAAAAGGCTATTGCTAAAGGGAAGGAGAATAGGAAATCGCAGCACCAAGATTTCCTCAACTTGAGCTGTCGGTGTGTTGCTGACTCAAAGCGCTTGAAATGCCAGCACTAAATAATCAGTTTTGTTGGCCAAAAAGCAGTACAGGTTGAGCATGCGCTCAACATTTGCAAGGTGCCCGGAACGGTACAGGTCAGGAGATGTTGAAATTAACAAAAATGTTATTGGCAAAATCTATAACACAATAAGCGCCATAAGTTTGTAAAATGTTTGCACCTATTGTTAAAATTAATGAAATCATTAAAAATATGTTAGCAACCATTTCTACATCAAAAAGAGCCAGTGTTCTGAAGAAGTTTTACGTAGGCAAAAAGAATTAATGTCAAATACAGTATATTAATTAAGCCTAAAATACGTTAAGTTTAAGTTGTGCATCATCATTTTATGTGGAGAAAGGAAATTGTAAGTTTGGTCTACTAGATAAAAAAGCACTTTTAAGGTTTACAAGGTACAGTACAAAGTCACTCTTGTCAGTGTAAATATAAATTGTTGTTAAATGTTTGACATTTCTGGTATTGAGGACAATGTCTGCTTTGTGTCGATAATTGCATTGTCAAACTCATTAGAACAATGAACTCCCGACTTGTCCGTCAGTATTCTATGACCCAATGACAGCACAGACTGGCTCTTAATAAAAAATGTTTTTCGCACAGTTCAGTTCTGATATAGTCTATCAGACCAACTGCAGGTGATCAAAGCTGGCCCGCTTCTCGTCAATAAACGGCAAGGTGAAGCCCTCACCGAAGGAGGAGCTGCACCTGAAGTTGCCGACTTCGCCGCTGCGCATTTGCAGCTCTATGGAGCGCCGACGTCGCCGCACTCCGCCCGAGCCGGTGGCACCGCCGGTGGTGCTGTCCAGCACCGAGAACTGGTGCTGCTGCGCCTTGTTCCGCCTGACAATGCACACCAGGCCGATCACCATGGCGACGAACAGTAGCGAAGAGAGCAGAATGACGCTCATTAGTACAATGTCCTCCTTCGTGAGGTTCAGGCCCTTCTGCTTACCTAATTCTTTCGTAGAGGCTGAAGCATTCGCTGTATCAGTTGACGAACCCGGCGAAATGGTCTCTACAGATACCGTTGTCTTCGATGCCTCCGTGGTTGTTGGTGTGACCTTCACGACTGCAGTTCCTGCCCTGTTGCGTCCACTGCTAGTTTTTCCTATTTTCGTCGTCTTTATCGCCTCAGTCGTGGTTTCAGTAGTTTCTGATTTTGTTGATAGTGCTGTAGAGGACTGTTCCGCTGTTGTCGATGCGAGCTGAATTATGGTCGTCTCAGGCGTTGTTTTTCCCTTTGTAGTGGTCGACTCATCCGGCCTAATACCAGCAGTTGTCGGTGCTTCAGTTGTTGTGGTAGTCGGTGCTTCAGTTGTTGTGGTAGTCGGTGCTTCAGTTGTTGTTGTTGCTTCAGTTATTGTGGTAGTCGGTGCTTCAGTTGTTGCGGTAGTCGGTGCTTCAGTTGTTGTGGTCGTCGATGTCTCAGCTGTTGTTGTTGTTGTCGGTGCCTCAGTTGTGGTTGTCGGTGCTTCAGTTGTTGTTGTCGGTGCTTCAGTTGTTGTCGGTGCTTCAGTTGTGGTTGTCGGTGCTTCAGTTGTGGTTGTGGTTGTCGGTGCCTCAGTTGTGGTTGTGGTTGTCGGTGCCTCAGTTGTGGTTGACGGTGCCTCAGTTGTGGTTGTGGTTGTCGGTGTCTCAGTTGTGGTTGTCGGTGCCTCAGTTGTGGTTGTCGGTGCCTCAGTTGTGGTTGTCGGTGCCTCAGTTGTGGTTGTGGTTGTCGGTGCCTCAGTTGTGGTTGTGGTTGTCGGTGCCTCAGTTGTGGTTGTCGGTGCCTCAGTTGTGGTTGTGGTTGTCGGTGCCTTAGTTGTGGTTGTGGTTGTCGGTGCCTCAGTTGTGGTTGTGGTTGTCGGTGCCTCAGTTGTGGTTGTCGGTGCCTTAGTTGTGGTTGTGGTTGTCGGTGCCTCAGTTGTGGTTGTCGGTGCCTCAGTTGTGGTTATGGTTGCCGGTGCCTTAGTTGTGGTTGTGGTTGTCGGTGCTTCAGTTGTGGTTGTCGGTGCCTTAGTTGTGGTTGTGGTTGTCGGTGCCTTAGTTGTGGTTGTGGTTGTCGGTGCCTCAGTTGTGGTTGTGGTTGTCGGTGCCTCAGTTGTGGTTGTCGGTGCCTCAGTTGTGGTTGTGGTTGTCGGTGCTTCAGTTGTGGTTGTTGTTGTCGGTGCCTCAGTTGTGGTTGTCGGTGCTTCAGTTGTTGTTGTGGTTGTCGGTGCCTCAGTTGTGGTTGTCGGTGCCTCAGTTGTGGTTGTCGGTGCCTCAGTTGTGGTTGTGGTTGTCGGTGCCTCAGTTGTGGTTGTCGGTGCCTCAGTTGTAGTTGTCGGTGCCTCAGTTGTGGTTGTGGTTGCCGGTGCCTTAGTTGTGGTTGTGGTTGTCGGTGCCTCAGTTGTGGTTGTCGGTGCCTCAGTTGTGGTTGTCGGTGCCTCAGTTGTGGTTGTGGTTGTCGGTGCTTTAGTTGTGGTTGTTGTTGTCGGTGCCTCAGTTGTTGTGGTTGTTTCAGTTGTCGCTTCGTCGGCTTTCAGGGAAGTCGCAGTTTTTGAAGGTGTTGTTTTTGGCTCTTCAGCTGCGTTTTCCGCCGCGGTACTCGTCTGTGCCATAACTTCAGGGCTGGTCGATTTCGGATCGCTTGTCTGCGGCCCACCGGTTGGTTCTGGTTATGCAATACGAGAAATAATTAAATAAATAAAAAAATAATAATAATAAGTGATTACACCTGTCCCAATCGGGTCAGATGTGCAGCCGACAGCACAGCCGCAGCTATTGCACAGCACATCTGAAGACTGTGTACAGCTGTTCAGTCCATGGACTGGGGGTCGCCCCACACACCTTCAATTATCCCAGCTAATGCTGGTACCCATTTTACAGCTGGGTGAACTGAAGCAATTCAGGTTTAAGTGTCTTGCTAAAGGACACAAATTGTTTCAGTGGAGTCGGGAATCGAAACCTCGACCTTCAAGTCGTGAGTCCGACGCCCTAACCACTACGCTACAACCTCTGTTGCAGAGGAAGGAAGGAAATCGAACGGAAACAGAATGTGATTGCGGATAATTATGTTTAGAGCGCCTCGAGGGACTGATTTGAGTAAGGGTATCGATTTGAGCACTGATTGATGTTACATGGGCGAGTGATTTGATTCAATCAGCTCTGCGATAACAACCTCGCTAGCTCAAGGGGATAACGGGGTCGATGGATGAAGGACTGTGGACTAGAAACGAGTTCCTGTGTCAACGAATCCTTGGCTGGATGATGTAATTTTATAAGGAAAGTTTCGTTCTGCAACATTCTTGAATCTTTTGGCCCGATCTCTCGGTTTCGAATAAAATCATAAAATACGTACTTATAGGTTGTATATATAAATTATGAAAATTACCTGACAATAGATTGGGGACGAGTTGAATACCGACAGCCAAGTTGGGCATTAGCAGAATTGTTTGGAGTAGAACGACAACTCCAATGCACACAATGGCAGAGTTTTTCATTGCCATTCAGCTTGTCTGACTGCTTGCGGATGCTGTAATCTCCAAGGTGTCTTTAGACGCTGACGACTGATTCCTAAGGTGCGAAAATGATTGTAATATTTCTATGATTTCCTACAAGGACAAATTATATTGCAAAAAATCATACGTAGAAATACTTTGCTCGGGGCTGAGTAATTCGTGCATAATTTGGCGACAGTCGAGGTGGCAATTCTGCCCTTTTATGTGACCTAATTGAGCACACACACTGCGGATTCGATCTCAGGGGCCTTGGTTACAGCTACGGCACTTAACCCCCTATTGCATACCCTGATGATATTCACTCCAGATGGTCCTTAACTCGATGAGTGACATAGTCAGACTCTGAAAGAAGTCCTTCCGAAAAGCACCTTAACTGCTGCTTGGCTATATACGGACCAGAAAAACGGTTCGAAGCTCCAGGTAATAGCCAATCAATCTTCAGATGTATAGTAAATATATTTTCGACCTTTCCATCCTTGCACTTTATAGCTTGTACGCTAAAAAATGTTTGGCACTTGAAAACTTTTCTAAGAACCGATTATGAGACACAGGCAATTATTGTGGCACTGATTTAGTCGGCCAGTTGCATTACCTTTGGTCTTATTGTACACCTGGGAGTCTAAGCGATCTCGAGTCGAATTGAATCAAACTTTCGGCTGCATTAAACCATGCAGAATTATGGGTCTAAACAGTGACTCTGCGTCCTTCTGCGCCAAATGGCATTCGCAACAGCAGTCTATATCAAATAGTTTTATAGGCAGAGTTTGACGCCACCATGCGACGCGCACCAAGCCAAAAACAGAGAAGCCAGGGAAAAAGGACAGAAATGTTTTCTCTTACCAATATTAATCTTAATAGCGAGGCGCAGCTCTTTTCTCTCTATTATTGCTGCGGCCTCTGCTGCTGGCGTTCAGTAATCCCGGCTTTCGTATTTGAACACGCCTGTAAAAGCCGCAGATCTATAAGGCTTGGCTTTTGGATCCACAATGGGAGCTTGATTCCTACCTCTTCCCTTCATTATATTTCCCACGGCACACAGAAGGCCAGTTGCAAACAAGAGGTGGGGAACCCTGCCTATAGCCAGGTCCCAATATAGGGGAGGGCGCTGTCTGTCTCTAGCCACCCCCAGTCTGCTTTGCTTTTCCAGCGTTAAAGGGAGGAACAAAGCCAAGCAAAAACTTAAACTGTTAGGACATTGGCTGGCTGGTGACAGGCTGAAAGCACGTTATAACTCTGTATTTGTGTGTCCCTCGAAAACTCCCATAACCCATACAACACAGCCTATTCCCGAAACGAAGTTCCCCAACCATTGAACTGTCTTGACGAGATAGGAATAAGTTAGCCCATAGCTACTAAAGTATTTACCTGTCGTTGCCTAGTCGTTACTTTTAATGGTACTTTTAAAGTAATGGCACTTAACCCAATTAGGCAAGGCGGAGCGGTTATCGCGTTTGCCTCTCGCTCCAAGGTCCCTGAGCTCGATTCCTCGACGAGACCGCGTTTATTTAGGGCCTGGGGGCTTGTCGTGCAATTTACGCCCTTGAGGGCCAACCTCCAAGGTACTGTGAAAGTGTACAGTGCTCAGGATTAAGCGCAATTGGCAGAATTGCCTTCTCGCTGGCTGCGGGTCTAGTGTCACCAACTAATGTGCCATTGCACGCCTCCCTCCTGAAAATATTATTTAATATTAACCTGATTGGACCAGAATCAAACAGTTATAAAGCAGATTATAAGCAAAACAAGTAATCACAGCGCATCTATAGTAAGTTATCGCTTGGCTTTCGTGACATTTCGACTGCAAAAGTTGAAATTATGTAAAAAAGCTTTACAACTAGAAATATTTTTTAAGGTTTGCTAATGCGAGAAAACACTATTGCTATTACCAGTCCTACCACGTTCAATTCCTAAAGATTTCTCCCACTGATTACAAAAACAGTCCAAATAAAATTAAACAAAGAAAATTAGACAAATTGGTCTTCGCTTACCTTATCTTATGTTACCTTATGCTTCACCATATGGTTTTTATGATTGGAAGAATGAAATGTCTGGTAAAATAAAAGTTCAAATCCTTGTTTATTACTATTTAGCCTTGTATGCATTGGACCCGAACTTTGTAGTATTATTCTGTACTCATTGCCTTCAAGTTCGAAAGAATTCAACTTTCTTCGTCTCGTCTTCTCAGTATTCTCACCCTTCCCACTTATCTTCTCACCCTTCCCACTTATATTCTCACCCTTCCTTCTTATATTCTCACCCTTCCCACTTATCTTCTCACCCTTCCCACTTATCTTCTCACCCTCCTTCTTATATTCTCACCCTTCCCACTTATCTTCTCACCCTTCCCACTTATCATCTCACCCTCCCCACTTATCTTCTCACCCTTCCCACTTATCTTCTCACCCTTCCACTTATCTTCTCACCCTTCCCCGTTATCTTCTCACCCTTCCTACTTATATTCTCACCCTTCCCACTTATCTTCTCACCCTTCCCACTTATCATCTCACCCTTCCCACTTATCATCTCACCCTTCCCACTTATCTTCTCACCCTTCCCACTTATCTTCTCACCCTTCCACTTATATTCTCACCCTTCCCACTTATCTTCTCACCCTTCCCACTTATCATCTCACCCTTCCCACTTATCTTCTCACCCTTCCCACTTATCATCTCACCCTTCCCACTTATCTTCTCACCCTTCCACTTATCTTCTCACCCTTCCCCGTTATCTTCTCACCCTTCCTACTTATCTTCTCACCCTTCCCACTTATCATCTCACCCTTCCCACTTATCTTCTCACCCTTCCCACTTATCTTCTCACCCTTCCACTTATCTTCTCACCCTTCCCACTTATCTTCTCACCCTTCCCACTTATCTTCTCACCCTTCCCACTTATCATCTCACCCTTCCCACTTATCTTCTCACCCTTCCACTTATCTTCTCACCCTTCCCCGTTATCTTCTCACCCTTCCTACTTATCTTCTCACCCTTCCCACTTATCATCTCACCCTTCCCACTTATCATCTCACCCTTCCCACTTATCTTCTCACCCTTCCCACTTATCTTCTCACCCTTCCCACTTATCATCTCACCCTTCCCACTTATCTTCTCACCCTTCCCACTTATCTTCTCACCCTTCCCCGTTATCTTCTCACCCTTCCTACTTATATTCTCACCCTTTCCTTCCTATCTTCTCACCAATGCTTCTTCCTTTCCAGATTTTTATAGTTAAAAAATAAATATACTTGTACGAGCGTATATAAGCAATAAATTATAGGTAATTTAGTTTAATTTCTTACCAAATTGGTTATGAACCAATCGCTGAGTAGGATTTGTAATGTATCTTTAATTCGGTAACCTAAATTAGTATTTAAACAATAAGTGTAAGGAAAATTTTCAATAACGGTTGAACGGTTTTCTTGTCGACCTTTTGTGCAGTGTAGAAAATTAATTCACTCAATCACTAACCAAAGTATGTCTCTTTTGCTATTATCGTCTTTTCAGTCAGGCCGTCTGTTTTTCTCTTTATTTCGGGGAAAGAGTTTGGAGAGAGAGAGAGGCGGTGAGAGAGGTGAGGTAGGGGAGCAGGGAGTGGAGGTGGACTGTCAGGTATTAAGCTTGACGATGAAGCAACGAAGATAGTGTAGGTGATGTAGGTGGGAGTGGCTGGGGTTGGCTTGTACTGCAAAACACGCACGCAAGGTTTGATGCCGTGATTTTAACTACCCCTCAAGCCGCTCTAAACCTAGTGTCGGTCGCAACTCTATCTCTAGATTTTATTAAACACTCTCTCTTTATTCCGTGTAATTCAATGCTGCAGTTTTCATTTAACATGCAACAGCACAAGCAAAGAGCCTAATTTGTTAAGTTTTGATTTCTTACAATGAAGCAAATAAATGCATGGCTTGTGCATCATTGAGATGTAACTGGACATTGGGTGTAGTGTGCGACACTGATTAGCATACACTTTAGTGTGTCTGCACTTCCGGTGAATTTAGACATCCAACTACACTAAATCTCTAAGATCTTCTATTTACTAACAGTCAGTCTTGCGTTCATCTTGAAAACTCAAGCCTCTTTTCAGCTAGCATTACGAGATATAAATTCGTAGTTTTTTATATTAAAATATAAATACCATAATAAGATAGAGTTTGGATGAGGCAGGAGAGACACGATACAGGGAGAGATGAGACGAGAGAGAGTTAAGACATGAGAGATAGGAGAGAGATAAAACTGGGGAGAGATGAGACACGGGAGAGATGAGACACGGGAGAGATGAGACACGGAGAGATGAGACACGGGAGAGATGAGACACGGGAGAGATGAGACAGGGGAGAGATAAGACAGGGAGAGATGAGGCAGGAAGAGATGAAACAGAGGAGAGATGAGACAGGGGAGAGACTAGACAGGGGAGAGACTAGACAGGGGAGAGATGAGACAGGGAAGAGATGAGACAGGGGAGAGATGAGACACGGGAGAGATGAGACACGGGAGAGATGAGACAGGGAAGAGATGAGACACGGGAGAGATGAGACACGGGAGAGATGAGACACGGGAGAGATGAGACACGGGAGAGATGAGACACGGGAGAGATGAGACACGGGAGAGATGAGACACGGGAGAGATGAGACACGGGAGAGATGAGACAAGGGAGAGATGAGACAGGGGAGAGATAAGACAGGGAGAGATGAGGCAGGAAGAGATGAAACAGAGGAGAGATGAGACAGGGGAGAGACTAGACAGGGGAGAGATGAGACAGGGAAGAGATGAGACACGGGAGAGATGAGACACGGGAGAGATGAGACACGGGAGAGATGAGACACGGGAGAGATGAGACACGGGAGAGATGAGACACGGGAGAGATGAGACACGGGAGAGATGAGACACGGGAGAGATGAGACACGGGAGAGATGAGACACGGGAGAGATGAGACACGGGAGTGATGAGACACGGGAGAGATGAGACACGAGAGAGATGAGACACGGGAGAGATGAGACAGGTGGGAAATGAGGCACAGGATGGTGAGAGGAGACAGAGAAGAGTATAGGTGCTTGAAGTGACCAGGGGAGCCGATTCATACTTTTTTCGAGCCGTAAAATAGTCATCTACAAGTATTCGGAGTTAGTCGGCCTCAGGTTAATTGGGCTTTAGATTATCAAGGTAGCTTATTTGTAAGCAGTCAATTTTGCACTCAGTGTCTGATATTGTCAAAAGTCCAAGGCAGAGTCCATACTTCACATTGTTCTATTAATAGAAGGAATTTTTTATAAATTTAGAAAGTTCATATCATTCAACTGAGTTCACACAGTCGGGCTGCATCGTGATTTGAAAATAAATGGGGTCTCAAGTCCAGCAGTGTGGGTTTTAGCGCTGGTAAAATATATACAGGGCCAGTAATTACTCCAGAGCAGCTGTGAAGCAGAAAAAAACAAAACAGAGAAAAGAGAGCTGCGCAAGAAGAAGAGGAAGAAGAAGAAGACAAAATAAATGATTAATGCGTAGCGGTTACTCATTTTCTTCTTTCACTTAAGCCATCTTCGTTCTACCTGAAAGCTGTCACTCAGTGTGACAGTCCTTATCTACTGCCTTTGCTGTCCTCTACCTCTTACCAACCTTTCTTACGCAGTCTGTTGCATTGTCGAAACTCGGTTACTTATTTATTTTTTGTGTTTTCCGGGCCAAAATCTCTCCCCTGTCTCATCTCTCCTCTGTCTCATCTCTCCCCTGTTTCATCTCTCCCCTGTCTCATCTCTCCCCTGTTTCATCTCTTCCTGCCTCAACTCTCCCTGTCTCATCTCTCCCCTGTCTCATCTCTCCCCTGTTTCATCTCTTCCTGCCTCATCTCTCCCTGTCTCATCTCTCCCCTGTCTCATCTCTCCCCTGTTTCATCTCTTTCCTGTTTCATCTCTTCCTGCCTCATCTCTCCCTGTCGCATCTCTCCCCTGTCTCATCTCTTCCCTGTCGCATCTCTCCCGTCTCATCTCTCCCTGTCTCATCTCTCCCCTATCTCATCTCTCCCATGTCGCTTCTCTCCCCTGTTTCATCTCTCCCCTGTCTCATCTCTCCCCTGTCTCATCTCTCCCCTGTCTCATCTTTCCCCTGTCGCATCTCTTCCCTGTCGCATCTCTCCCCTGTCGCATCTCTTCCCTGTCGCATCTCTCCCCTGTCGCATCTCTTCCCTGTCGCATCTCTCCCGTCTCATCTCTCCCCTGTCTCATCTCTCCCCTGTCTCATCTCTCCCCTGTCTCATCTCTCCCCTGTCTCATCTCTTCCTGCCTCATCTCTCTCCTGTCTCATCTTTACCCTGTCTCATCTCTACCCTGTCTCATCTCTACCCTGTCTCATCTCTACCCTGTCTCATCTCTCCCCTGTCTCATCTCTCCCCTGTCTCATCTCTCCCCTGTCTCATCTCTTCCTGCCTCATCTCTCTCCTGTCTCATCTTTACCCTGTCTCATCTCTACCCTGTCTCATCTCTACCCTGTCTCATCTCTACCCTGTCTCATCTCTACCCGTCTCATCTCTCCCCAGTCTCATTTCTTCCCTGTCTCATCTCTCCCTCTCTGCCCTGAGACATTGTTACTTTTTGGTTCTCTGCAAAAGGACGCTATGGTTAAAAATTAAAATAATTATTTTCCTGCAAACAGAATATCACTTCTAGAACAATATTTCTTAACCTTTTTTAAAGTAAAACTGAAATGCACCTATTTAGTAGAAAATTTATGGGAACAAAAACCAGTCAGGGTTTTGTCAGTTCAATTTCTGTCTTGCCCCATTGGGAAATATGGAAGAATAACATTTGAATCCCGAATCAACACAAGCGAATGGCTTAGTGTCAGCAAATTCGTTTTCTTTTTTCGAAATCACTTCGTCTGAATGACCTCCAATGACCCCGCGAGCCGTTCGTCTGTCACTCAGTCCTAGATAAAAATAATTGCAGGATGGCTGCGGGCAATGGCAAATCATTTGGTGACACTAGACCCGCATCCAGCGAGGAGGCAATTCTGCCCGTTTCGCTGACTCCTGAGCACACACGGACGCAGATACTGTACGCAGGTATACCCTCACACAGGTGTGTACATCTGCCCTAATTTTCTCATCGTCAGGCAGTGTACACTTCACTGTGCCTTGGAGGTTGGCCCTCAAGGGCGTAAATTGCACGACAAGCCCCCAAGCCTTCTCTCCGCGGCTGCGCCCCAAATAAATGTGGCCTCGCCGTGGAATCGAACTTAGGGACCTTGGTGCGTGAGGCAAACGCGATAACCGCTTTGCCACCAACCCCCTCTCAGTCTTAGATATCTCTTCCATTTTTCTCCCTTGTGTCTTTCCCCATTTTTCTTCCTCGCTGCCTTATTCCCTCCCTGTCCTCTCCCTCCTGACTTTTCCCTCCTCCCTGTGTTTCTCCCTTTCTCTGTCTTTCTCAATCCTGTCTTCTCCCCTCACTGCCTTCTCCCTCCCTGCCTTCTCCCCTCCCTGCCTTCTCTCCTCCCTGCCTTCTCTCCTCCCTGTCTTCTCCCCTCCCTGCCTTCTCCCCTCCCTGCCTTCTCTCCTCCCTGTCTTCTCCCCTCTCTCTCTTCTCCCCTCTCTGCCTTCCCTCTCCCTGCCTTCTCTCCTCCCTGTCTTCTCCCCTCTCTCTCTTCTCCCCTCTCTGCCTTCCCTCTCCCCTCCCTGTCTGCTCCCTCTCTGTCTGCTCCCCTCTCTGTCTGCTCCCCTCTCTGTCTGCTCCCCTCTCTGTCTGCTCCCCTCTCTGTCTCCCCCTCGTGCATTTCTCCCCCCTGTCTTCTCCCTCTACTGTCCTTTTCCCGAATGTCTTCCCCAACACTTATAAATAAATAAATCCTGTACTTATCCCGCTTGCCCGCCACCGCCAGGCACTGCCACCTCCGTGAAGCCGAAAGGACCGCACGAACCTTACGACGCCCGACCGCCAGTGTACTCAAGCTTCCACGCTGAGCACTGCGCCGAGTCTTTGGTCGCCGTTCTACGCTCCAATCCGGATCGATTTACGGAATTCTGTGAACGACTACGCGGCAGACGACTGCCTCAGGCGATGCGACAGTTTGTGTGGCGCGAGGGAATGTTTAAAGCAGAGAGAAAGCGAAGCGGCCAGTGGTGCGTGTTCTGGGGTATTTGGTGTAGGTGTTCTAGGGTATTTGGTGTGGCTGTTCTAGGGTATTTGGTGCGGCTGTTCTAGGGTATTTGGTGTGGCTGTTCTAGGGTATTTGGTGTGGCTGTTCTAGGGTATTTGGTGCGGCTGTTCTAGGGTATTTGGTGTGGCTGTTCTAGGGTATTTGGTGTGGCTGTTCTAGGGTATTTGGTGTGGCTGTTCTAGGGTATTTCGGGTAGGTGTTCAGTCATTTCTGTGGCGCGTGTTGTTGGTTTTAAAAAATGTTTTTCATAATTTTGGTTTGTTCTATTGTTAGTTTTGTTTAAAACAAGTGTGGGGGTTTCCATAAAAATGTGTGTCTTGTATTTTTAATTAATTAACCAGTGCTGAAAGACACTGAATGTTACTTAAGTGTATTATTTATTAAAAAAAAGCTTTTCAAGCAATTGATATACAATAGAAAAGGTTTAATTTTTTGCGAACGAGCAGCTTTGCAAAAGTGCAATAGATAATTTCCCATTGCTTTATTTCCTGCCTTTTTTGGGAATGAATTCCCAGTCATTCATCATGGCTGCTAATTGACCAGCGTGCAATAAAAAAATTCATTTGCTTTCAAATCTGATTGATGGGATTTCTACATTTAGCTCTCTGTTTCCTGGAAAGAAATCTAATTTTAAATTGGCGCCACATTCCCCCCTAATTTCCAGGAATGTTGAGCGCTTCTTTCGCGAACGCTTCGGCAAAACTGTGGCCAGAGGCGTCGGCGAATTGAAAATCAAACGAGCCACGCAGTCGCCGATCAACAATCTGCTTGAGAATGCCGTCATTGAGGTTGGCTGCCGTGCAACTAGATTGGACTGTTATAGGGCCCGATGAGTGATGGAGCTCTGCTTTGATAGGAACCGGTCACGGAGATTGGGATTTTTTATTAACTAAATATTTCACTCTTCTTAAATCGACATTGCACACTTTTTCTGACGTCTTTCAAGCAAAACTGCATTCCTGTTCCTTACTGAGGTTACTGAGTCTCTCTCCTTGAGTCTCTCTCCTTGAGTCTCTCTCCTTGAGTCTCTCTCCTTGAGTCTCTCTCCTTGAGTCTCTCTCCTTGAGTATCTCTCCTTGAGTCTCTCTCCTTGGGTCTCTCTCCTTGAGTCTCTCTCCTTGAGTCTCTCTCCTTGAGTCTCTCTCCTTGAGTCTCTCTCCTTGAGTCTGTCCCTGAATCTCTCCCTGAATCTCTCCCTGAATCTCTCCCTGAATCTCTCCCTGAATCTCTCCCTGAATCTCTCCCTGAATCTCTCCCTGAATCTCTCCGTGAGTATCTCTACCTGAATCTCTCCGTGAGTATCTCTACCTGAATCTCTCTCTGAGTATCTCTCCCTGAGTATCTGCACCTGAATCTCTCCCTGAATCTCTGTTTCTGAGTCTCTCTCCACAAATATTTTGAAAGTATTTCTCTTCACAAGAAGGTGACTAATCAATTATACAACTAAAGCTTAAAAAATGGCATATTATCTAGGTGAATATTAATTATTCATTACTAAAGATTCACATTATTTTACGGGATTAAAGGCTTAGAACGCACAACAAAGTGGCACTTACCATCGCCCATAATCTCTGTCTCTATCTCCCTCCTTCTATCTGCCATCTTTGCATTCTTAGCTTTATTCTGCGTTATCAGCGCCCACCTGCTTGCAGCTGATTGTTGAACCCGAAATCTCAGGACTTCCCTGTCAGTACCTGATGCATTTCCTGCGAACACAAACATATCCCCTCGAGTTTATATATCTATCTTTATCCCAAACTTATTCAAGTCTAAATCCCGGAGTTGGGGATCTGGGTCCAAATGGATGAGAATTGCGCAATATTCTAACACATCCCATCGGGACTGATAAGCAAACATTTCTCTGGCATTAGGCAATGCATAACAGCAGTCTTATGTTTGGTTCTTAGTAAAGCCATACAAAAAAATTACGGGATTAAAGGCTTAGAACGAAGTGGGCCCTAAGATAGACGTCTGGTTAATAAATTTGTGTTCCTAGTTTTTAGTTTAGAATGTATAATGTATGAGACTGGGGTATCTAGTTTATGAGACTATGAATTTATGTGTTGGGGTGTCTATAGTTGATCAGTTGGGGTGTCTATAGTTGATCAGTTGGGGTGTCTATAATTGATCAGTTGGGGTGTCTATAGTTGATCAGTTGGGGTGTCTCTAGTTGATCAGTTGGGGTGTCTCTAGTTGATCAGTTGGGGTGTCTATAGTTGATCAGTTGGGGTGTCTATAGTTGATCAGTTGGGGTGTCTCTAGTTGATCAGTTGGGGTGTCTATAGTTGATCAGTTGGGGTGTCTATAGTTGATCAGTTGGGGTGTCTCTAGTTGATCAGTTGGGTGTCTACAGTTAATCAGTTAATCAGTTGATCAGTTTGGGTGTCTATAGTTGATCAGTTGGGGTGTCTACAGTTAATCACTTGATCAGTTGGGGTGTCTCTAGTTATAATTTGAGTTTAGACAGGTGCGTCTATCGTTATGAGGCTGAAAAGTGTGTCAAAGCAGTGGACAGCACGCGGACTCATCATTCATATTTTAATTGCAGACCTACGAGAAGACCAGCGCCACGAAGGAGCTGAACAATGCGCTATTCCTAACCGAGGCTGTCCGGGTCCTGAATGTACTTTACGTTTATGACCGCAGTTATGAGCCGTTTCTCATTCTTTGGCTTGTGCCGCTTCAGGTGGCCTTCAGGGACGAGGCCAGTGCTGCCGACTTGGGTGAGCTTCGTTTGGTAGGAGTAGGTAGGGTAGACAGGGTAGACTGGGTAGGTAGGGTAGGTAGAGTAGACAGATGGTAGGGTAGACAGATTATCGAAGGTAGAGAAAGTTGATAGGGTAGACAAGGTTGACAAGGTAGAACATAGTTTGGGTAGACAGGGAAGGTAGTTTAGACAAGGTAGTCAGGGTAGACATGGCAGACATGGTAGACAAGGTAGATAGGATATACAAGGTAGAGAGGGTAGATAGGGTAGACAGGGTAGAGAGGGTAGATAGGGTAGACAGGGTAGAAAATGTAGGCAGGGTAGACAGTGTAGACAAGGTAGACAGTGTAGACAAGGTAGACAGGGTAGACAGGGTATACAGGGTAGACAAAGTAGATAGGGTAGATTGGGTAGACAGGGTATGCAGGGTAGGCAGGGTAGACAGGGTAAACATGGTAGACAAGGTAGACAGTGTAGACAAGGTAGACAGGGTAGACAGGGTAGACAGGGTAAACATGGTAGACAAGGTAGACAGGGTAGGCAGGGTAGGCAGGGTAGACAAGGTAGGCACTGCATGCTTGCTGTAGATGCAGATGAATTTCGCTAATATAATTTGTGCTCAGAGCTTGGCTGGTGTAAGCTAGTTTCTTAGAAAGTTTTTTCTTTGTTTGTTTACGATCAGTTTTTAGATTATTTTATCGTACTAATTAGTAAAATATCAAAGCAGCAAATCTATTGTGCAATGTCATCAAGAACCAGTAGAGTCAGGGTCAAAGTGGCCTGCACAAAGCGGGCTCACACAATGAGACCTCAGCCCAATCATGGGCTGAGGTCTTTTAGTGGCACATTTTCTTGTCAAGTGGACTTTGTGTGTGTGTGTGTGTGTGGCTTGTCTCACACTCCTCACAGGTTTTAAGTGCAGGGCTCAGCAAACTAAAGGCTTAAACCTTTATATGTCAATCAAAAAAGTTAAGCATTGCTTGGCACTCATTATTAAGTCAGCTAGTGCTTGACTCATACATAAAATACGTAAAAGACAGATTAAACAGTTCTGCGGGATATGAGATTGATGAGAAGTGAGACAAATTGAGATTAGATAGATTAGGGGTGAGACAAATTGAGATGAGATACATTAGGGGTGAGACAAATTGAGATGAGATACATTAGGGGTGAGACAAATTGAGATGAGATAGATTAGGGGTGAGATAGATTAGGGGTGAGATAGATTAGGGGTGAGATAGATTAGGGGTGAGATAGATTAGGGGTGAGACAAATTGAGATGAGATAGATTAGGGGTGAGATAGATTAGGGGTGAGATAGATTAGGGGTGAGATAGATTAGGGGTGAGATAGATTAGGGGTGAGATAGATTAGGGGTGAGATAGATTAGGGGTGAGATAGATTAGGGGTGAGATAGATTAGGGGTGAGATAGATTAGGGGTGAGATAGATTAGGGGTGAGATAGATTAGGGGTGAGATAGATTAGGGGTGAGATAGATTAGGGGTGAGATAGATTAGGGGTGAGATAGATTAGGGGTGAGATAGATTAGGGGCGAGATAGATTAGGGGTGAGATAGATTATGGGCGAGATAGATTAGGGGTGAG
Organism: Macrostomum hystrix; assembly: GCA_950097015.1. Classification (NCBI taxonomy): domain Eukaryota; kingdom Metazoa; phylum Platyhelminthes; family Macrostomidae; genus Macrostomum; species Macrostomum hystrix. The sequence goes on from CATNEN010000003.1 coordinate 3,454,093, forward strand.
ATAGAGAATAAGCTTACAAATAAATTACACATCTATAGGTTTGAGTAGACTGAAATACAGTAAAAAAGCGAAATCAATATTAACTCATATAGACTCGCGATGACTCATAGAGAGGATTTCATATAATACATTCAGTAGCTCGAGGCAGTAGTCACGCAGAATGGCAAGCAGACTTGACAAGAGAAATGATATTTTGGGTGCGGCCTGTGTGACGCAATACAAAAAACCATAAGATAAAAACAACATGCTATAGTTTGTTATTTTTCAAAAGCATGCCCTTGTTTGTTTTTGCTCTAATAGGTTTCATGTGGACCAGTTCATTTTGTTAAGCTGTGTTTTAAAGAAAAACAAGGATTCTGTTTTACAGATTCTGTTTTACAGATTCTGTAATTAGATTCTGTTTTACAGATTCTGTAATTAGATTCTGTTTTACAGATTCTGTAATTAGATTCAGTTTTACAGATTCAGTAATTATATTCTGTTTTACAGATTCTGTAATTAGATTCTGTTTTACAGATTCTGTAATTAGATTCAGTTTTACAGATTCTGTAATTAGATTCTGTTTTACAGATTCTGTAATTAGATTCTGTTTTACAGATTCTGTAATTAGATTCTGTTTTACAGATTCTGTAATTAGATTCTGTTTTACAGATTCTGTAATTAGATTCTGTTTTACAGATTCTGTAATTAGATTCAGTTTTATAGATTCTGTAATTAGATTCTGTTTTACAGATTCTGTAATTAGATTCTGTTTTATAGATTCTGTAATTAGATTCTGTTTTACAGATTCTGTAATTAGATTCTGTTTTACAGATTCTGTAATTAGATTCTGTTTTACAGATTCTGTAATTAGATTCTGTTTTACAGATTCTGTAATTAGATTCTGTTTTACAGATTCTTTCATTTCGATTCTGTTTTACAGATTCTGTAATTAGATTCTGTTTTACAGATTCTGTAATTAGATTCTGTTTTACAGATTCTGTAATTAGATTCAGTTTTATAGATTCTGTAATTAGATTCTGTTTTACAGATTCTGTAATTAGATTCTGTTTTATAGATTCTGTAATTAGATTCTGTTTTACAGATTCTGTAATTAGATTCTGTTTTACAGATTCTGTAATTAGATTCTGTTTTACAGATTCTGTAATTAGATTCTGTTTTACAGATTCTGTAATTAGATTCTGTTTTACAGATTCTGTAATTCGATTCTGTTTTACAGATTCTTTCATTTCGATTCAGTTTTACAGATTCTGTAATTAGATTCTGTTTTACAGATTCTGTAATCCGATTCTGCTTTTATGGATTCGTGTATTAACGGGCCATGTTAACAATCCTGCTCAGTATTATCATAGGATATGAAATGTGTTACGCGAGCAGACACACACACACACTGACATCTGAAACTCGATTCTCATCCGATAATGAAGCAGGTTAGGAACAGAAGTAACAATAGCTATTAGACATATTCCATCGCTTGTACTCACTAGTATATCAACTTATCGATATCAGAAAGGCAAGCAAATGACTAAAAGGATCACTGAGATCAAAGCACAACAAGGTCGACCTCGCATTGATTATATATAATTACCTCGTACTTCGGTTCCAAGTTTTTTGTCAATGAATCAAAGTTAGAATATCATATTTGCTTTGTTACTTATCAGTTAGTTTGAACAAAAATAAACGAATGAACGCGACCTCAGGTCAACTGCGCGAGATAGGGCTTGTTTAAACAAAATCTCTAGCTTCGTTAGAAATAATTAGAGATTGAGGGAGAAAAACCTACTTTTTTAGAACCATCTTGAAATCAAATTCTCTGATAAGGTGCACAGATACTGGGTTCGTGATTTTTCGTAGCCTTTTTTCTTCGAGCTAAGTTTAATGCGCTGCAGATTTTCAATTAGATTAAGATTTTTTGCTAGTTGTCAGGATATTTCGCAAAAAATGTCCGAAAAAATTTCGATGATGGAAGTGATCGTTCTTTGAGATGGTTGAGCCGGTCGTTTTAAGGTGGTTGAGCCCGTTTTAAGGTGGTTGAGCCCGTTTTAAGGTGGTTGAGCCCGTTTTTAAGGAATTGAGCACGTTTTTAAGGTGGTTGAGCCCGTTTTAAGGTGGTTGAGCCCGTTTTTAAGGAATTGAGCACGTTTTTAAGGTGGTTGAGCCCGTTTTCAAGGTGGTTGAGCCCGTTTTTAAGGTGGTTGAGCCCGTTTTTAAGGAATTGAGCACGTTTTTAAGGTGATTGAGCCCGTTTTAAGGTGGTTGAGCCCGTTTTAAGGTGGTTGAGCCCGTTTTTAAGGAATTGAGCACGTTTTTAAGGTGGTTGAGCCCGTTTTTAAGGTGGTTGAGCCCGTTTTTAAGGAATTGAGCACGTTTTTAAGGTGGTTGAGCCCGTTTTAAGGTGGTTGAGCCCGTTTTAAGGTGGTTGAGCCCGTTTTAAGGTGGTTGAGCCCGTTTTTTAAGACGTTTGAGCCCGTTTTTAAGAAGGTTAAGCCCGTTTTTTAAGGTAGTTGAGCCCGTTTTTATAGGTGGTTGACTCCATCAATCGAAGGATGGTTGAGCTCATTGTTGAATGATGTTTGAATCATTCTGTATATCGATACACATCTAGGAGTACAAACTCACAACTGCCTTACTCATTCAGGCGAACAGGTGTACGAGTTGGCCATGCTGCTGAGTCTGCTGCACCGCGGCACGTACCCTGGTTGGCCTACAGTGTTCGCCATAGCCGAACGCAGTCTGGAGCTGGTTAGGGAGGCCGACCCTGACTTTCACGCCCACCTAATCGACATAGCAACCAAGAATATAGACGCCAACCTGAAAGACTTCATGGTGCAGGTGATTCACGAAGAGTTCGAGAGAGCCCAGAGCCTGCTGAAGACTCACTCGGATAGTCCCAGGCAGCAGCGGATGTCCAAGAATGTGCTCGTCAACCCGGCCATCTTCCTGCGCAAATGGATCGGGGAGGTGAGCATTTTGAGAGCGTCACTAAAGGAGGGGTCATCAGTGGGGTCATTGGGGGGAGGGGTCAAAAGTTGGGTCATTGGGGAACAGGTCAACAGTGGGGTCATTGGGGTGAGGGGTCAACAGTTTGGTCATTGGGGTGAGGGCCAACAGTTGGGTCATTGGGGTGAGGGGTCAACAGTTGGGTCATTGGGGTGAGGGGCCAACAGTTGGGTCATTGGGGTGTCTCTCCTCTCTCCTCTCCTCTCTTGTCTCTCCTCTCTTCTCTCTCCTCTCTTCTCTCTCCTCTCTTCTCTCTCCTCTCTCCTCTCTCCTCTCTCCTCTCTTCTCTCTCCTCTCTCCTCTCTCCTCTCTCCTCTCTCCTCTCTTCTCTCTCCTCTCTCCTCTCTCCTCTCTCCTCTCTCCTCTCTTCTCTCTCCTCTCTCCTCTCTCCTCTCACCTCTCTCCTCTCTCCTCTCTTCTCTCTTCTCTCTCCTCTCTTGTCTCTCCTCTCTCCTCTCTCCTCTCTCCTCTCTCCTCTCTCCTCTCTCCTCTCTCCTCTCTCCTCTCTCCTCTCTTCTCTCTTCTCTCTCCTCTCTTGTCTCTCCTCTCTCCTCTCTCCTCTCTCCTCTCTCCTCTCTCCTCTCTTCTCTCTCCTCTCTCCTCTCTCCTCTCTCCTCTCTCCTCTCTTCTCTCTCCTCTCTCCTCTCTCCTCTCACCTCTCTCCTCTCTTCTCTCTTCTCTCTCCTCTCTTCTCTCTCCTCTCTCCTCTCTCCTCTCTCCTCTCTCCTCTCACCTCTCTCCTCTCACCTCTCTCCTCTCACCTCTCTCCTCTCTCCTCTCTCCTCTCTTCTCTCTTCTCTCTCCTCTCTTGTCTCTCCTCTCTCCTCTCTCCTCTCTCCTCTCTCCTCTCTCCTCTCTTCTCTCTCCTCTCTCCTCTCTCCTCTCTCCTCTCTCCTCTCTTCTCTCTCCTCTCTCCTCTCTCCTCTCACCTCTCTCCTCTCTCCTCTCTTCTCTCTCCTCTCTCCTCTCTTCTCTCTCCTCTCTCCTCTCTTCTCTCTCCTCTCTCCTCTTCTCACTCTTATTCATTTTTGTTGATTTTTAAAGGATCCTATCACTCGGTCTTTAGATCGCATAAGTTTTTCAGATAGTCACATAGTACATGGCACTGAATGCAGTACCAGAAATGAGATGCTTTGATTTCAGCATCTACCTCGATCTGATTAGCATTGAATGAGATTTCATGTGAGCCTACATAGCAGCTAACGCAAGCAGAATAAACCATTTCAAGACAATCTTCTCAGAGCTTTAACTCATCATCTGTGTTATTCTTCTTCCTGTCCCTACGTTGCTCGAAAGCGAGGCCTTAATGTAGGGCAATGCTAATTAGCAGCAAAACGCACATCCTTTGTTCCTGTTTCTTTTTAACTTTCAAGTAAAACGCCATCCTCGCCTTTCCTCTTAGGGGCGGTGCTGGAATGGCTAGGCGTGTCAGATTTCGAAATAAACCTAATGTGGGATTGCGGCGAACCATTTCTGCGCTGTATTTTACCTTTAATACCCGGCGGAGAAGGAGAGGAGAAGGAAAGGGAGAAGGAGAGGGAGAGCGAGAGCGAGAGGGAGAGGGAGACAGAGTGGGAGAGGGAGACAGAGTGGGAGAGGGAGAGCGAGAAGGAGAAGGAGAAGGAGAGGGAGAGGGAGAGGGAGAGGGAGAAGGAGACTCAGACTAAGACTGCAGTTATTTCCGATGCTAGTTGAATCCTCACTACTCACCCAATGATCCAAGGGTTTCGTGGGTGTGCTCAGTCTGCACGCGGCCATGTTCTACTGGGACCAGTGCTTCCTGACGGACTTCGCCTCGGCCACAATCGAGGACGCGGCTCTGGCGGCGCTGTTCCTACTCCGTGACCGGTTTATGTCGGCTAAGGACTACCCGGAGATGAAGGCCGTATTCCTGTCTGCGCCAAGAGAGATATACACTGCGGATTTCATCAGGGCCTGGTGCCACCTGCAGGATCGCGGCGATCCAACCCTGGTGCCTGGAATGAATCGGCGAAAGCTTGAGGAGCCGCAGCCACCGGACCCGGAGTTCGGTTCGCCGACCCCGGTGCCGGCCACTCCGCTGCAGCCGACGCCCCTGCCCGGACTGTCGATCGATCTGGTGAATGTGCGGCTGCAGCTGATGAAGGACGGGCCGAGACAGGTAGTTTTGAAATTGCACAGAAATATTAAGTTTACGGATTCGAACCCTCGACCCTCCGTGCAAAGCCGTTTCATATTAGAATTTTTAAATTTCAATTTTAACTTTTAACTACAAATTTCTAATTCATCTACTGATAGTAGAAATGCGAGTATTTTAACGGATAAATTAATCATGGCAGCTAAAAACCTCTCACATCAGAAACTGCTAGCCAGCTCATTCTCCGAGGCGAATCTGTCGGTGCGAATTCACCGCCGCTACGGCTCAGTGCACCTGGGCTCTCACCTGCTCGGCCAGCGTGGCCAACTGAAGCCAATCGAAGACAGAACAGAATTCCGAACCCTACAGTTAGGCTACAATGACCGCTGCGATTATCCCGAGGTCGATATTGCCCAGTACGATTTGGAATCCCATCTGGGCACCGAGCCCTACTTTCTGGTGCAGCTGCTCTACGAGCCACCTGACTTAGAGCCAGGTGAGAAGGCTGCTGGGAAGATTTTACATATTCGTTGATAGATGCCATAGATTTGTGGATAAATTCGTAGATAGATTCGTAGATAGATTCGTATATAGATTTCTAGATAGATCCGAAGATAGATCCAACGATAGATTCGTAGATAGATTCGTAAATAGATTCATTGATAGATATGTAGAGAGATGTGTAGATAGATTCGTAAATAGATTCATTGATAGATATGTAGATAGATTCGTAGATAGATTTCTAGATAGATTTCTAGATAGATTTCTAGATAGATTCGTAGATAGATTCGTAGATAGATTCGTAGATAGATTCGTAGATAGATTCGTAGATAGATTCGTAGATAGATTCGTAGATAGATTTCTAGATAGATTTGTAGATAGATTTGTAGATAGATTCGTAGATAGATTCGCTCAGATAGATTCGTAGATAGATTCGTAGATAGATTCGCTCAGATAGATTCGTAGATAGATTCGTAGATAGATTCGTAGATAGATTCGTAGATAGATTTCTAAATAGATTTGTAGATAGATTTGTAGATAGATTCGTAGATAGATTCGCTCAGATAGATTCGTAGATAGATTCGTAGATAGATTCGCTCAGATAGATTCGTAGATAGATTCGTAGATAGATTCGTAGATAGATGCGTAGATAGATTCGTAGATAGATTTCTAGATAGATTTCTAGATAGATTTGTAGATAGATTTGTAGATAGATTCGCTCAGATAGATTCGTAGATAGATTCGTAGATAGATTCGCTCAGATAGATTCGTAGATAGATTCGTAGATAGATTCGTAGATAGATTCGCTCAGATAGATTCGCTCAGATAGATTCGTAGAGAGACTCTTAGATAGACTCTTAGATAGATTCGTAGATAGGCATGAGGGTCGGTGGCAGAGCGGTTAACGCGTTTGCCTCTCGCACCAAGGTCCCTGAGCTCGATTCCGCGGCGAGGCCACATTCATTTGGGGCCCAGCGTGGATAGAAGACTTGGGGGCTTGTCGTGCAATTTACACTTCCAAGGCACAGTGAGAGTGTACACTGCCTGACGATGAGAAAGTCAGGGCAGATGTACACACCTGTGTGAGCGTGTGTCTGCGTACAGTATCTGTGTGCGTGTGTGTCGCTAAATGATGTGCCATTGCCCGCAGCCCTCCTGCAATTATAATAATTATATAATTCGTAGATAGATTCGTTCGTCGTTATTCAGTTACAATAAATTTACTCACTGAATGGACACTCAATACCGTCCGGCCCTACCAGTGATTCTCGGCTGGTCCAGACTGACTCCCTACGAGCGTCTGAACACTGGCCAGTTCGCACCTGTGAAGCGATTCCGCCTGACCTGCCCAATTTATCCGGGCCACCTGCCTGACGACCCACTGGGATGGCAGCCCGGAGACTTGCCCGACTTCGACGGTGAGGCTTTTGGAGAGTAGGGATGAGAAGGTAGACTGAGGGGATTAGAAGGTAGACTGAGGGATGAGAAGGTAGACTGAGGGGATTAGAAGGTAGACTGAGGGATGAGAAGGTAGACTGAGGGATGAGAAGGTAGACTGAGGGGATGAGAAGGTAGACTGAGGGATGAGAAGGTAGATTGAGGGATGAGAAGGTAGACTGAGGGATGAAAAGGTAGACTGAGGGATGAGAAGGTAGACTGAGGGGATGAGAAGGTAGACTGAGGGGATGAGAAGGTAGACTGAGGTATGAGAAGGTAGACTGAGGGGATGAGAAGGTAGACTGAGGGATGAGAAGGTAGACTGAGGGATGAGAAGGTAGACTGAGGGGATGAGAAGGTAGACTGATGGGATGAGAAGGTAGACTGAGGGATGAGAAGGTAGACTGAGGGATGAGAAGGTAGACTGAGGGTTGAGAAGGTAGACTGAGGGTTGAGAAGGTAGACTGAGGGGATGAGAAGGTAGACTAAGGGGATGAGAAGGTAGACTGAGGGGATGAGAAGGTAGACTGAGGGGATGAGAAAAAGAGTATGAGAAGAATGGGATGAGAAGAATGGGATGAGAAGAAGCGGAATGTTATCCTAAAATCGGTATATTCGCAGAGGTAGATCCGGACGAGAGACAGCAGGCTGCCGAATACCGTGACAGCCTCATCAACGGTGAGCACATGAGCTTTCTATAAGCTTCGTATTGCAAAATATGGTGATGGAAGCGAGAATAATTTAATTGTCATATTCTTTCTCCAAATAATTTCAGCCTACCTCGGCGACTTCTCCGAGATCAGCCTTCACGGCTACGCCATCCGCGAAGCGCCCAGCCCGGAGGTGGCTGCGGCGCCGCCTCCGCCGGTGAAAAAGAAGACACCCACCCCACCTCCGCCAAAACCGGCTCCGCCGCCGCCAGAGCCAGCTCAGGAGTGAGGATGAATGACCAAGATTTCAGAATGACCAAGATTGTTGAATGACCAAAATTGTTGAATGACCAAGATTGTTGAATTACCAAGATTACCAGACCCCACACAGTAGAATGACCCCCCACACAGTAGAATGACCCCCCGACACAGTAGAATGAACCCCACATAGTAGAATGACCCCCCACATAGTAGAATGACCTCCACACAGTAGAATGACCCCCACACAGTGTGGCCATTCACACCTAAGCGAGCTGTCATTCTCACTCGAATAACTCCATGCGACTCAGGCCTGTGCGACAGCCGAAGGACATCCCGCGTCGGCATTGGACAATTCACGATCCGGCGATTGAGAAGACCTACCCAGAAGCCACGGCCACCAATCAGCCATTCGATGTGTACATCGATCAGATTCGATACATGCTCGATGGCATCACCATTGTGAAGGTGATGATGGAATTGTGGGCACTGGCACATCACAGATGTGTACAACTGTCCTGACTTTCTCATCGTCAGGCAGTGTAAACTTTCACTGCGCCTTGGAGGGGTTGGTCCCCACTCCCCCCTGATGACATCAGCCAAAAAAATCGATAAATCAATCACAAACTCCCCATTGCAGCTAACCGGTCGCTTCCTGAACACCGGTCACGACACCGACATACCGGACATCCTGCTGATCCCAAATCCTAAAGTGTCGCCTAGAAATTTAATGTTCTTCGCTAATCAGAGAGTTCAAGTGGCCGCGTCCGACGCGATGAATTTGAGCAAAGACAGCGCGCTGGTTATCAGGGTCTATACTCTCATCAAACCGGATCTGGAACTTGTGGTTGTTGGCACCTGCGTGCTGAAGATCTTCGATAGTCAGGTGAGCTTTGCTAATCTGCTACACAAAAGCCTCATTGTAAAAGTGGGAATTTTAGCCTAGTTGGTTAGAGCGTCGGGCTCACGACTTGAGGTCGGGGGTTCGTTCCCGACTCCTCTGGAACAATCTGTGTCCAGTAGGGAGACACTTAACTCTGCAATGCTTCAGTTCACCCAGCTGTTAAATGGGTACCAGCATTAGCTGGGGTAATGAGGGGTGGGTGAGGCTTCCCCCCGTCCATGGACTGAACAGCCGTACGCAGCCTTCAGATGCGCCGCGCATTAGCTGCGGCTGTGCTGTCGACTGCACATCTGCCCTAATTGTACAAGGGAAATCAATTTATTAGTAAATATTTTCAATTATACAATCTTCTCTCACCAATTGTACACAATCATCTGTCACCTATTGTACACAATCATCTCTCACCTATTGTACACAATCATCTCTCACCTATTGTACACAATCATCTCTCACCTATTGTACACAATCATCTCTCACCAGTTGTACACAATCATCTCTCACCAGTTGTACACAATCATCTCTCACCAGTTGTACACAATCATATCTCACCAGTTGTACACAATCATCTCTCACCAGTTGTACACAATCATCTGTCACCTATTGTACACAATCATCTGTCACCTATTGTACACAATCATCTCTCACCAATTGTACACAATCTTCTCTCACCAATTGTACACAATCATCTCTCACCTATTGTACACAATCATCTCTCACCAATTGTACACAATCATCTCTCACCTATTGTACACAATCTTCTCTCACCAATTGTACACAATCTTCTCTCACCAATTGTACACAATCATCTCTCACTAGTTGTACACAATCTTCTCTCACCAATTGTACACAATCATCTCTCACCAGTTGTACACAATCTTCTCTCACCAATTGTACACAATCATCTCTCACCAATTGTACACAATCTTCTCTCACCTATTGTACACAATCATCTCTCACCAATTGTACACAATCTTCTCTCACCAATTGTACACAATCATCTCTCACCTATTGTACACAATCATCTCTCACCTATTGTACACAATCATCTCTCACCAATTGTACACAATCTTCTCTCACCAGTTGTACACAATCTTCTCTCACCAATTGTACACAATCATCTCTCACCAGTTGTACACAATCTTCTCTCACCAATTGTACACAATCTTCTCTCACCAGTTGTACACAATCTTCTCTCACCAATTGTACACAATCTTCTCTCACCTATTGTACACAATCATCTCTCACCTATTGTACACAATCTTCTCTCACCAATTGTACACAATCATCTCTCACCTATTGTACACAATCATCTCTCACCTATTGTACACAATCATCTCTCACCTATTGTACACAATCTTCTCTCACCAATTGTACACAATCTTCTCTCACCAATTGTACACAATCATCTCTCACCAGTTGTACACAATCTTCTCTCACCAATTGTACACAATCATCTCTCACCAATTGTACACAATCTTCTCTCACCAATTGTACACAATCTTCTCTCACCAATTGTACACAATCATCTCTCACCAGTTGTACACAATCTTCTCTCACCAATTGTACACAATCATCTCTCACCAGTTGTACACAATCTTCTCTCACCAATTGTACACAATCATCTCTCACCTATTGTACACAATCTTCTCTCACCAATTGTACACAATCTTCTCTCACCAATTGTACACAATCATCTCTCACCAATTGTACACAATCTTCTCTCACCTATTGTACACAATCATCTCTCACCTATTGTACACAATCATCTGTCACCTATTGTACACAATCATCTCTCACCTATTGTACACAATCATCTCTCACCTATTGTACACAATCTTCTCTCACCTATTGTACACAATCTTCTCTCACCAATTGTACACAATCTTCTCTCACCAATTGTACACAATCATCTCTCACCAATTGTACACAATCTTCTCTCACCAATTGTACACAATCTTCTCTCACCAATTGTACACAATCTTCTCTCACCAATTGTACACAATCTTCTCTCACCTATTGTACACAATCTTCTCTCACCAATTGTACACAATCTTCTCTCACCAATTGTACACAATCTTCTCTCACCAATTGTACACAATCTTCTCTCACCTATTGTACACAATCTTCTCTCACCTATTGTACACAATCATCTCTCACCTATTGTACACAATCATCTCTCACCTATTGTACACAATCTTCTCTCACCAATTGTACACAATCTTCTCTCACCTATTGTACACAATCATCTCTCACCAATTGTACACAATCATCTCTCACCTATTGTACACAATCTTCTCTCACCAATTGTACACAATCTTCTCTCACCTATTGTACACAATCATCTCTCACCAATTGTACACAATCTTCTCTCACCAATTGTACACAATCATCTCTCACCAATTGTACACAATCATCTCTCACCAGTTGTACTCAATCTTCTCTCACCAATTGTACACAATCATCTCTCACCAATTGTACACAATCATCTCTTACCAATTGTACACAATCTTCTCTCACCAATTGTACACAATCTTCTCTCACCAGTTGTACACAATCTTCTCTCACCAATTGTACACAATCTTCTCTCACCTATTGTACACAACCATCTCTCACCAATTGTACACAATCTTCTCTCACCAATTGTACACAATCATCTCTCACCTATTGTACACAATCTTCTCTCACCTATTGTACACAATCATCTCTCACCTATTGTACACAATCATCTCTCACCTATTGTACACAATCTTCTCTCACCTATTGTACACAATCATCTCTCACCTATTGTACACAATCTTCTCTCACCTATTGTACACAATCATCTCTCACCTATTGTACACAATCATCTCTCACCAGTAGTACACAATCTTCTCTCACCAGTAGTACACAATCTTCTCTCACCTGTTGTCAACTGCGTCATCCAGGGTCGCCTAAACACAGGCGGTCACCAGCTGCGCCTTCGAGAGCACTCCGCGGTCGTGTCGGCGAACAGCGGCGGCGCTGGACAGCCGTTGTCAGTCAGCCTGGATGCCATCAACAAAGCCAGGAGCTTGCCCTGCGTGACTGCGCTATTTCGGGTGCAGCCAACAACGGCCAGAGTGTGGGACGCGCCGGATTACACCGAGGGTTACTACCGGTCTGAGGAATGCCGCCCAACTGACTTTGAGCTGCGAGTCTTCATGGAGCACGACCGATACGAGAATTATCCGGAAAATTTTATTCCGCTGATTAATTATGTTCAGGCTAGGGATAACGCCAAGTCGTCGGCTAGTGACTATAACCAGGTAGGTCAGCTGTCATTCAGCCATTCAATCAGCCATTTATTGAATCGGTACCTCGTCGGCTCCACAGATAATGGCCTACGTACCGGGTCGCATGGATCCAGTACGATGTTTGCCGGCTAACACGGCTCCTAAGGCCATGCCGCAAGCTCTCTACTTTCACTATCGTGCTCTCTCGGGCGCCTTCGTTCGTTTAGAGGCCGCTTACGGTCTGCCACGCGGAACAACGTCGGCGGCGGCCGCTGCGTCTACCTCGAAAGAATTGATGTTCGGCGTGCTGATGTCAGTGATCGGAATCCAGCAGATGGAGAGCGTGCCGAGCAAGGCTTTGGGAATTGGACACGACACTCTGGCTGTGTTTGTGCAGTCTGGTAGGTTTGGAAACCTCTGGTATGGTTGCCCATGAATATCTGGCTGTTTAGTCTAGAAATGCGTCAGTTAGTGTAGTTCAGGAACGTTTCTCGTAGTGTAAATAATGATCGTTTTTAGAGTGTAGATAATGGTCGTTTCTGGTAGTGTAGATAATGATCGTTTCTGGTAGTGTAGATAATGGTCGTTTCTAGTAGTGTAGATAATGGTCGTTTCTAGTAGTGTAGATAATGATCGTTTCTAGTGTAGATAAATGTGTCTTTTAGTGCAGTTCAGGAATGTGTCTGGTAGTGCAGTTCAGGAATGTGTCTGGTAGTGCAGTTCAGGAATGTGTCTCGTAGTGTAGTTTATAAATTCGCTATGTATAGGGCGTTTCAGGGAAGTCTGGTGAAGTAGCATCACCTTTCGATGGATCGTCTCAACCCAACCGACAAATTTTCTCTAAAAACTAGGAGGCGGTCGCTTCTTGCGCCGCGCAGTGCAGCTTTGCCCCCGCTCGGATCACGCCAACTCCCTGCTGGTGCAGTTCTTTCGTCTGCCCAATGTCTCTTATCGAGCCGGTAAACTATACGAAAACGTCGTCGGTCAAGGTGAACAGGAGGTGAAAGAGCTGCGTGGCGAGCACTTTGTTGCTTGGGCTGTCTGTCCTCTGCTTAACGAGTGAGTTTACGTATTTCTGTAACGTCATTGGTCCTCGTAAATGTCACTTTAGTATGCTTCCCAGTAATTATCTGCATTTAGGAACAAATTCTCATGTGTTTGGTCGATAAGATTATTGTCCGCGAAAAAAAGTTACAGCTGTTCCTCCCTCGATACAACACGTAGTCATTTTCTTGAACCTACAGTCCTTCGTTGAAAGATTCTACAGTCCTTCGTTAATAGATTCTACAGTCCTTCGTTGATAGAACCTACACTGTCCTTCGTTGATAGAACCTACAGTCCTTCGTTGATAGAACCTACACTGTCCTTCGTTGATAGAACCTACACTGTCCTTCGTTGATAGAACCTACACTGTCCTTCGTTGATAGAACCTACACTGTCCTTCGTTGATAGTTCCTACACTGTCCTTCGTTGATAGATTCTACAGTCCTTCGTTGATAGAACCTACACTGTCCTTCGTTGATAGTTCCTACAGTCCTTCGTTGATAGAACCTACACTGTCCTTCATTGATAGTTCCTACAGTCCTTCGTTGATAGTTCCTACAGTCCTTCGTTGATAGTTCCTACAGTCCTTTGTTGATAGAACCTACACTGTGCTTCGTTGATAGTTCCTACAGTCCTTCGTTGATAGAACGGGACAGTCTTTTGTCAATTGAGCGTCGAATCTACCAACGACAGTTTTGTTCGTCGATAGAACATTCAATCGTCTGTTGATCGAACGTACCTTCTTCGTTAGTTGATCAAATGCTCATCGACTCAACGTACCTTCGTTAGTTGATCAAACGTACTTTCATTCGTTGATAAAAGCGTAAAATCGTTCGTTGATTGAATATACCATTGTTAGAATCATAAAATTTACTCTCGGTCTTTGATAAAAATATCTAGATTACTTCTAACAACGATAAATTTTACCATGATTCTTATTAATGACAAGCCTAATCGTTGATCTTTAAAGTCCATGCTCTAATTCTAGAATTGATTTCGATTTTATCGAGCCAATGTCAAATTTTACTCTCCTAACTCAGAGAATACACCTACAATGGCCGACATCGCGTTCCGGTGTTCAACCAATCAGACTTGCCCCTGACTGTCGGTCGGGTGAAGGCAATGCGAACTCGCGGTTTGACTGGCGCACTCAAGGCCGATGTTGGACTGCCAAATTATGTGGTGAGTCTGGTCTGGGATCTGCAATGCTTTGAATTGGAGAGACTGGCAAAGACTATCGATTCATTAGGGACATTGTTTCTCTGCTGCTGGGGGGATATTGGTTCTCTGCTGCTGGGGGGACATTGGTTCTCTGCTGCTGGGGGGATATTGTATCTCTGCTGCTGGGGGGACATTGGTTCTCTGCTTCTGGGGACATTGGTTCTCTGCTGCTGGGGCGACATTGGTTCTCTGCTGCTGGGGGGACATTGGTTCTCTGCTGCTGGGGGGACATTGGTTCTCTGCTGCTGGGGGGACATTGGTTCTCTGCTGCTGGGGGGACATTGGTTCTCTGCTGCTGGGGCGACATTGGTTCTCTGCTGCTGGGGAATATTGTATCTCTGCTGCTGGGGGGACATTGGTTCTCTGCTGCTGGGGGGACATTGGTTCTCTGCTGCTGGGGCGACATTGGTTCTCTGCTGCTGGGGAATATTGTATCTCTGCTGCTGGGGCGACATTGGTTCTCTGCTGCTGGGGCGACATTGGTTCTCTGCTGCTGGGGGGACATTGGTTCTCTGCTGCTGGGGGGATATTGTATCTCTGCTGCTGGGGGGACATTGGTTCTCTGCTGCTGGGGGGACATTGGTTCTCTGCTGCTGGGGCGACATTGGTTCTCTGCTGCTGGGGCGACATTGGTTCTCTGCTGCTGGGGGGGGGTAGGTTTTGTCTGCTTAGGTTGCCAGCCATGAGGTGATTATGTTTGGAGCCAAGAGGAGGGAGCGTATTAGCTTATTGACAGGACTAGTGTAACTAGCATTATGAACTTAATAAGGCAATTGTATGAATCCTGAAATTCCGCTTGCGATTCCCGGATGGGGCTAAAATTTCATTTTTATTCTAAATATAAATATATAAAAAATTCCAATTGTTAACTCAACCACTTGCAGGCAACTAGCAGCTCACTACTCTCAGTAGTAGATGGCCATCTTGACTACAAAGAAGCTCCAGATAATGCACCGGTTAGTTCAATTTATTTTACTCTTCAAAGTATACACGTGTTCTGTCGTTACTAAACAAAGAAGTGAAGTCAAAGGCCGACTATCGTTAAAATTTACAACAGTCACCTTATGTAAGATGTACCTTATTTCTTTCTTTGTTGTTTTACACGCAGGTTCACACCTCTGTCTATCAGTACCTGACCAAGACAACACCGGTTGACTATCAGAGAGCTATCGATGCTGCTCAGCTAGAGACATCCAGCTTTGGACAGGACTGCCAAGAGGCTCTGGGCAATTTGATTGTGAGAGAGGGACCACTATTGTGTCTCATTTTTATATGGCTTAACCCGAGTCTTACCATCCTCTCTTCTGAAATCCCACTGAATTTTTCCAATACAACAGCCTTAATCTTCTCTCCAAATTTCAGGCTGCCGTACCCCGCAAGCAATACGAGCCATTGTTTGTTGCCGCCTGAATTGCAACCTATTGAACTTAAAATGGTGATTTCTAATCACCGCTTCTTACTGCTAGTAGTGAGACTGTATAATCATGTTTTTAATCAGCTTTTTTATACCACTCTGTTAAATGTTTAATCAATGTTAAACACGTTTCCGTTTAAGGAGAGATTTTTTAAAATTAATTTTGTTATATTTTAGTTTGTTTCTTTTTTCTAAGACATCCTTTCTTTACTTCTTTGAGTAGAAAATTGGACGCATAAAAATACTACAATTTCAATATAGATGAGAAGAAATGTTAAATGGTACAAAACCTATGGTTCGATTTTCTGACTTTGACAAAAATAGAGTTTCCTCGTCCGAAAAGCAATCACTTGTTTACAAATAGATAATTGCTACGATAGGCTATAATATCGAACGAATTTAAACTTATTGTAGAAGTGTGACATGCAGAAAAAAAGTTTTTTCATTCAAGCTGCGAGTATTTACACATAGATCAGCAAGATATGGTATTTTTCTATAATAAAATGAGCAGATGAACATTGCCGGGTGTACATTACCAGATGTACATTGCCAGATGTACATTGCCAGATGTACATTGCCAGATGTACATTGCCAGATGTACATTGCCAGATGTACATTGCCAGATGTACATTGCCAGATGTACATTGCCAGATGTACATTGCCAGATGTACATTGCCAGATGTACATTGCCAGATGTACATTGCCAGATGTACATTGCCAGATGTACATTGCCAGATGTACATTGCTAGATGTTCATTGCCAGATGTTCATTGCCAGATGTACAAGTGCGTGACTTCAAAGCTTGAGAGCGTCAGTAAGTTGCGCAGCTGCGAATTTCAAGCAGTGCTTCAAGACGAGTGCCAGGATTCCACAGGCGCCACAGTAGCTGAACTCCAGTGCGAGTCAAACTGCTGGAGCCGTCTCAGTCTGGACAGTCGAGCCTTGTACCTCTGCACGGAGCCGTCTGTCCGACCAATCGACAGCGGCTTCCGCTGAAGGCCGGCAAACTTGCGCAGCGGCTTCCTGGCGGAGACTTCGCGAAGCCTGCGCGTCAGTTGGACATTGAAGCTAGACGTGGCTGCGGCAGTTGCGGCTGCGGTGGCCACTGTCGATAGTACCGCTGCGGTTGCAGCTACATCCGCATCGGCGTCATTATCGACGGTTGTTGGCGTGGAGCCGGCGGACACGTCTGGAGCAACGCTCGCTGATAATTTGGCGTTGCAGAGCAGCGTCAGAGGCTTGACGATGACGCACCAGATGATGCTGAACAGCAAGCTGGCTGACAGTAGGGTTAATGACACCGTGGCGATAATTCGAACCAAGGACCGTGGAGGCTTCACAGTCATGTCTGACGCTTCGGTTGTCTGAATCAAATCAGTCTGCCGGGTCATTGACCTTGGCGTTGTTGCTGTGGATGTACCCCTTGAAATGATCGCAGTCCTTGAAGTGAAATTTTTCAATGTTCGTGGCAGAGTTGTTGCCTGTTCGCTAGCCAGCGGTGTTGCGGTTGTCCTCTGAAGGGTCGTTAGCTGCCTTGAAATCATTTGAGGTCTTGTTGATTCTGGTCTAGTTGCGGTAGGATTTGTTGGTAGAGGCAGTCTCGTAGTCGAAGGTGATCGTGCTGTTGATTCTGGTCTAGTTGCGGTAGGATTTGTTGGTAGAGGCAGTCTCGTAGTCGAAGGTGATCGTGCTGTTGATGCTGGTCTTGCTGCCGATTGAGCCCATGTTGTCAACGAGGTCCGTGTTGTCAATAATGACTGTGCTGATGATGGTGGCCGCGGTTTCGAGGTTGGAGTTGTTGATTTTTGCCTTGTCATCAATGAGGACAGTGTCATTGATGGCAGTCTAGTTGACGAGGGTAGTCTTGTTGCTAATTCTGATGCGCCTGAAACTGGTCTTGTTGACAATGGTAAACGAGCTGTTGATGATGAGCTTGTTGATGGCAGCCGTGTTATTGATGGCGGTCTTGTTATTGATGGTGACATTGTTGTTGATGGCGGTCTTGTTGTTGATGGTGACATTGTTGTTGATGGCGGTCTTGTTGTTGATGGCGGTCTTGTTGTTGATGGTGACATTGTTGTTGATGGCGGTCTTGTTGTTGATGGCGACATTGTTGTTGATGGCGGTCTTGTTGTTGATGGCGACATTGTTGTTAATGGCGGTCTAGTTGTTGATGGCGGTCTTGTTGTTGATGGCGACATTGTTGTTGATGGCGGTCTAGTTGTTGATGGCGGTCTTGTTGTTAATGGCGGTCTTGTTGTTGATGGCGGTCTTGTTGTTGATGGCGGTCTAGTTGTTGATGACGGTCTTGTTGTTGATGGCGGTCTTGTTGTTGATGGCGGTCTTGTTGTTGATGGCGGTCTTGTTGTTGATGGCGGTCTTGTTGTTGATGGCGGTCTAGTTGTTGATGGCGGTCTTGTTGTTGATGGCGACATTGTTGTTGATGGCGGTTTTGTTCTTGATGGTGAAATTGTTGTTAATGGCGGTCTAGTTGTTGATGGCGGTCTAGTTGTTGATGGCGGTCTAGTTGTTGATGGCGGTCTAGTTGTTGATGGCGGTCTAGTTGTTGATGGCGGTCTAGTTGTTGATGGCGGTCTTGTTGTTGATGGCGGTCTAGTTGTTGATGGTGGTCTAGTTGTTGATGGCGACATTGTTGTTGATGGCGTTCTAGCTGTTGATGCTGACATTGTTCTTGAAGGCTGTCCTTCTGTTGATGTCGTTCTAGTTGTTGATAGCGGTCTAGTGGTTGCTAGTAACATCGTTGTTGATGAGTGCCTTGTTGTTGACGCTGACCTTGTGGTTGCTAGTGACGTAGCTGATTGTGACCTTGTGGTTGCTAGTGACGTAGCTGATGGTGACCTTGTGGTTGCTAGTGACGTAGCTGATGGTGACCTTGTGGTTGCTAGTGACGTAGCTGATGGTAACCTTGTGGTTGCTAGTGACGTAGCTGATGGTGACCTTGTGGTTGCTTGTGACGTAGCTGATGGTGACCTTGTGGTTGCTAGTGACGTAGCTGATGGTGACCTTGTGGTTGCTAGTGACGTAGCTGATGGTAACCTTGTGGTTGCTAGTGACGTAGCTGATGGTAACCTTGTGGTTGCTAGTGACGTAGCTGATGGTAACCTTGTGGTTGCTAGTGACGTAGCTGATGGTGACCTTGTTGCTGATGGGATCAATGTTGTTATTGGTGACTCAGTTGCAGGCTGTAAATGTGGCGTTATAATTGTTTGTAACCCTGTTGATTGCGATATTGTTGATAGTTGTTGGGCTCCCATGGTTGCTTGCGGACTTGTTAGCTGTGTCGGCACTGATGTTGTGGTCAATTGAAGTCGTGTTTGTTCTTTTCTTGTCGTGAACTGTGATCCTGTTGTTGACATTTTTGGGGGTGATGTTGTGGTCAATGGTGTTGGTAATTGAGCTCTTGAGGTCTTTGTTTTAAATGTCGTGGTACTTATGGTCATCGGCATTCTTGTTGTCATTCGAGTGGTTCTGATAGACGCAAAAACGGTTGAAGTTGTTGGCCAAGTGCTTGTTTGAGATTCAGTTTCAGCTCTTATCAGCTCAGTTGCTGATCTGTCTTCAGTTGTTTCTGCTGGTCCTGTTATTGACGTGGACGAAGCTACAGTTGTGCTCTCATGATAAGCTTCTTGTGAAGGCGACAGGTTTGAATTTGCTTGTGACGTAACGTCGGAGCCAACTGCAATGGAAGATCGATGAAGACTGCTTGACGGAGCGAAAGTCTGATCAGTCACGATGGCTGATGGTTGCGCTAAAAAGGTTATCAGTAGAAAGACCATCACGATATTTCCCTCTAGGGAAAGGATTAAAAATACCCTGGTCTTTCTACTGTTTATCATGCACATGTCATTGTTCTTCTCAAGATTAAGACCAGTACAGACCAGCGGTCAGAACGCAGAAAACTTACCAGATGAATTATCAGCGAAACTAACATTAACTGGCGCTGCACGAGACAAATTCACGAAGACAAGCAGAAAAGCAATATAGTTCAGTAACATATTTTATTTACTACTTAATTTCCACAAGTTGCACCTTCAAATGGTGTGTCCATCAATCCGAACTGATAATTGACTTTTCTAGGTCGTGTTGTTGTAACGGCAGACTCGTTTGCTTAATGATATACCTCAATGGTGTTGTCAAGGCAACGCATTTCTAACCAATGCGAAGGTTTTAGTTGCCAAGCTAACGGATAAGTTGAAGGAAACAAGATTGCGTGTTTTACAATATACGTTATGACATTATGCTAATTTATTCAAGACACTTCCTGTACGCGAGGCTGTGCCATGTGGCGGATAAAAAAAGATTATTTTTAGTCGTATCGATAATGTCAATTCGGCCTCTATAAACTAAACTTTACTAAGCTATCGATGAGACAGACAAGAGATAAGACTGTGATAGTACCATAGACTAATGCAAATTGCAGAGTGCTGTGTCCAAATTTGGTTGCAGCATGTACGAGTACCGGAGGCCAATGAAAATCCAGAAATTAATTCAGAAAGTATTAACTGTAGACAGTTTTTTGTGCTGCACCCGAACGGAGCAACGCAAGCACGCGAAACTCAAGAACACGGGCCAAATTTTTGTTGCGCATCTTCTGAAACAAGACTCAGTCGCCTGCTCTTCAGAACGTCGAGATATTCAATGGTTCTGGCCGAAGGTCGAATTTGCCCATAAGCGCTAGTGTATTTCATACACCCCTTTACACAAATTAGCACTGGGCCTCAGTGCGGCCTTGCACGTCCTTCATACTCGAATCATCTTCATCTTCGGTGGTCACCGACTTTTATCTAGACGGACTGCTGGACCTTCAAGGGCTGCAGCAGGTGGAACAAGGCCACTATGGACACCCTGATGCGAATCGCTCCAATTTGACTGATCAAGCCTAAATATTAGGCACAAGCTCAACCACAGGACACCATCGCCCAGTCTGTCTACCAATCAGTCACCATCCAGCGCTGTTAGCATTCAGGCGCTGTCAAAAAAGTATTTTCAAGTGAGGGTGGGAAATCGCCCTTTGGTATAAAAACTTGGCAAATGGCTTGGTAGTTCAACTGAAAAAAGTAGAGACAAAAACAAAAAAATTGAACTGCAATTAAAAATTCATAAGTTGACACGCACAATTCATAAAGTTATGCGATAATTTTTCTTAAATTCAAGTGTGCCGCACAATGCACATACTAAGAGGCTGTGTGTATTATCTGTCTAATTGGTTTGCTATTTCGTATAAATAAGCTTATTCGTGTTCACCAGTTGCAAGAGAAGGTTAGATTTCAAGAGGGCGAGACACAGACACAGAGCATGCACACAGAGTTTTTTGTTGATTCCAGGAAAACAAATTTACAAATTGATAATAGAACAATAAATAAACAGAATTACAAATACGAACAACAACTATAGAAAGTGAAAGGAGAAATAGTTTTAGACAATTTATAATCATTGACAAATTAAAACTTTTTGTTAAATCAAAATACACATTGAGTAGGGACAAAGTGAGAAGCAATAGAAACAGGCAGAAGGCAGTTATTTGTTAATTTTAATGTTTTTTTATCCTAGTAAATAAACGAACACAAGAAGCATTATTAACCCAAAGGGCCAAAGTGTGAGGAGATAAAAACGTGAATAGGATAGGCAAAAAAAGAATTAATTAGACAGAAGCTTGAAGTAGTCAATAACAAAGCAAGCCGTGAATATTACTCACAGTAGTAATATTCGCATTAGCAATGTCTTCCAATTTTCGTCATTAAACAACTTTTGCAAACAAACGCGAAAAAAGTAACGGAACAAAAAGAAACGATTTTATGGCGTTAAATATTTTCTACAAACGCGTCAACAAATATTACAAGAACCCGTAGACGCGCGCAAAAAAACAAACGAGCTAGATACAATACAAACTAACTAGAGGATGAATTAAACTTGTGGCAGACGTTTTTAAACAGGACATAGGAAACTAAGAATTTATGAAGTAATAATGAGAAAAGTGTCACAACAAACTTTCCTAATCGTGTTGTTTTAACAGAACGCAAAGTCACATTTGCACAGCAACAAAAACTATCGCCAGATCAGATCATCATCACTTCTTGCCGGGCTGTGGCGGCTGCTGAGAGCCAATAGTCGACCAGAGGCTGGTGGGATTAAAGTTCATGCCCTGACGCATAGCTTGCTGCAGCATTGTCAGATAATTGGCAGGCATTGTGTATGGATAAGAGCTGGCACTGGCCTGGCCAGCAGTTGGATACAGATGCGATATAGCCTGCAGTTGGGCGTGCAAGAATTGAGTATGCTGACGCTGAAGCTGTTCAACAGCGGCTGCGGCTGCGGCCTGAGATGCGGCGGCCGCTGCAGCCGCCTGCTGCTGCTGATGCTGAGTGGTGGCAGCTGAAGATAGGCGGCTAAGGCTAGCGCTAGATCCTGTTAGCGACTGCAGCGAACTAGCAGATCGATGAGCAGCCGATAGGGACGGCATGTGATGATGCTGCTGCTGCTGCTGCGGATGATGATGCTGATGATGATGCTGGTGATGAGACTGCTGCTGAGTCTGCTGCGGCTGAGGTGCTGGCTGAGGCAGCAGATGAGGGAAGGCTTGAGCGGCCAGTTGCGGATTAGCGGCGTAGCGTTTAAATTCCTTTTCAATTTCTTCTTCCTGTTTGAGAGCTTTAACAAAAGCGGCCTTAAGCCTGGCAGTGTGCTCTTTGCGAATTGAATTCTTCTGATTAGTGGACACACAGTCCTCGCAGATGACATTTTTAGAGCCGGGCTTGTCGCGTTTCCAGACCGGGGTGTAATCTGTGCCGCACTGGACGCAGGTGAACGGATGAAAGACGTATTTGACCTCGGTTGGCTTGCCGCCTTTTAGTACGGCGTCGTATTCGCTAATGTTGCGAACGACTTCTTCTAGGCCAACTAGGGCAATGAACTCGTTAGTAACCGTGCTGGGAATGAAATTTAGTTCCGAAGGCGGCGGCTGAGGATTGGGAATTTCAAGGAGGGATTTTTCTAGCTGCTTTCTAAGAGCCAGCTTCTTCTGCGCCTTCTGAGCGTCCAGCTGGGACTGGCTAATCTGGGGCGTCGGTTGCGCAGCTGCGGCTGGCTTAGCTAGGCCGGCAGCCGACGTCGAAGATTTCATTGGCAGAGTGGCGGCCGACTGCGACCGACCAATCGCGGCAGCCGATGGCGACTGTTGATGATGAAGATGCTGCGATTTCTGACTGCCAGCCGAACCGGGCGTCTGGGCGGAGGCTAAACCACCGCTGCGACCTTGCACAGCTGAGGCAGCTGGCCTAGCCGAGGCTGGGGTACCTGATGAAGCTGCTGCGGCACCATTCTCCTTCTGCAACAGCTGCTGCTGATGATGATGAACGGTGCCTGGAGCGGACATTGATCGCTGCTGAGAATGTCGCATAGCTTTCAGCAGAGCCAGTTTGCATTCTTCGCTGCGCAGCGACTCGCGTAGGCGAGTGAGCATAGCGGCTTGCTCTTTCATTAGGGTGACAACCGCTTCAGAATTGACATCGCCAGCTACAGTTTCAGCCTGCTTAGCCACCAATAATTGAATCTCTTGCTCTTCATCGTCTGACAAAGTGATCACATCGTCTGTTGCAGCTGTAGCCGCTGCAGTAGCGGAAGACGCCGAAGCTGTTGTTGCAGGGGTCTTTTTCCGGCTCAGATCCATTGGAGCCAGGCCGCCCTGAACTGCTGCGGCAGAGGCGGCCTCCAAGGCTGAAGCTTTCGAACGCTTCTGCAAGACATCGGACGTCTCTGGTAGAAGACGCTTACGCTGCTGCTGTGCAGTCTGCATTGGCTCCAATGATTGATAGCTAATGCTAGTTCGTGTAACTGCCGATTCTGTTGACGCTAACAAATTTGCCGACTTGACGGGAAAAACTAAAAAAAACAAATAGATAGGCGAAAGATTAAAAAATATGGTCGCATACTCTAAACTTAAGCTTTAGTTCTGCAAATCACAATGATATCTTAGTTGTATAAAGTTCCTACAAGAGGTTGTAGCCTAGTGGTTAGGCCGGCAGTTGTTGGCTGCACATCTGACCCAATTGGGGCAGGTGTAATCAATTATTAATATTAACTATTATAAAGTACAACCAAAAAGTGTTTTTATCCATTTACCTATCTCTTTGACTAACTTATTAATATTGTATTTGCTAGCTATTAAGCATATAGTGAACATTAAACTAACCCAACTGCCAGTTGAAAAGTGACCAAGATTAGAAGTTTATTGCATAGCATTTATTGTAAGAGATCAACTATGAGTCATGTTGATCTGCCAGTCAAACTAGTACATTAAACTTTTTTGGCCTATCTGCACCACTACCTCATTCTTATGACTTGCTACATAGCAACTGGGCATAATGCTTCTGCTTTTTGTTTTCACAAAATTAAACCTACCCAGATCATCATTTTTGTGTAGAAAATTTTGAGTTTAACTTATTTAAGTACATTTTTATATTTAGCAGAATTATGGAGGCATTAGAGAAAAGCAGAATATTGGGATAGCATAGAGAAATATAAATGGTTTGAAAAAGATAAGCACACCAATTTAAAGTCAGTGAATAATATAAATTTACTCTTATCTCATTCTTCTAACCTGGTTTTCTTCCCTTGGCAGCAACAGCAGAAGTTTTTTAATATAATATCTTTATCCAATATTTTGTTCTCAGTTAGTGTTTGGCTTTAAGATTTTGCCAATGATCTCAAAGCAGGCTAGCCAAGTAGGGAAATGGTTTATCTGACAGCCTATTTCTACATTAATTAAAAAACTAAAAACTATTTTAACATTTTAATTTAAACACACATATTCAAGTTAAAAAAATTATAAAATAAATGTTGAGCTAATGTGGCTTTTGTTTAGAATTTTTGTCTACAATAGTCAACTTATTATTATATTTTTATAAGAATTAAGCAGGGAATAATTTCCTACTTATCCACATAGCACACTGACTGAAGATCCACACCCGGGTGTTGCGCATGTATGGACTAATAATAATATATAGGCCCTACAATTTAAAATGATATTTACAAATGGATAGGCCTAGTCATACATGCTCAACACCCGGCCGATCCAGCCGAACCGGCCGGGTGAAATGAGGGCCAAGCAAGGTAAGTCGCAAAGACCAATTGACCAAGCACAAAAAAATCAAAGGGGAGACCAAGGGACAAAAAAGGAAAGCATGAAGAAAAGGAAAAAGGGGAGAGAAAAAGAGAGCAAATGAGAGCAAACTAAGTCGTAAATAGAGCAATGAAACAAACTAAGTCGCAAATGAGAGCAAAAACTAAGTTGCACGGCCGGCTAAGATTTGGGAGGTTGCGCATGTATGTGGATAGTTATAATATAGCTAGCCATATACAACAGTATATCACTTAATTACTGACTAAAATACCTTGCCTAATTTAGGCTAATTATCTAGCGCCTATAGCTAGGTGTAGGTGGGTGTCTGTTCATCAGTCACTGTGTCACTAATTAGATAGGCTTGCTTAACACATTTAGTTCTAGAACTGGCACTTAGCATGAAGTAGGGGACTGTGGGGTATAGAATGCTTAATAAGCATAGTCTAGCCAAGCCGAGTAAGAACCAAATAAAGCTACAAAAAATTGCTAATAGGAAAATGTAACACAAGCGGGTCCTGATTAGGCTATAACTGTAATCGTATGATTTAATTATTCACAACTAGCATACACTCTTTTATTGAAATTTGCTAGGGTTAATGGATTTAAAGCTAAAATACATGAGATTAGACCGTATTACTAGGGCTCGACACGGCTGTGTGCTGTATGCCGTAGCTAGACCTAGCCCCAGCTCAAGGTGCTACAGCTAGCATGGAGTATGTGGAGAATCAGTTAAAAGAAAATGTACTTTTAACTTTTACTTGGCAGGTAAGCCGATATTTATAACACACCATTCCAGTTAGTTTTTTAATAAATCTAATTGGAAAATAAACAAAAGTAACTTAGAATTCAGAGAGTCAGGATCGTCCTATTATTCCGGAAGTGTACCGTTACTAATGAATTTTTTGATTAAAAGTAATAACAGTGGTTTTAAACACGTGCCAATCAATATTTTTTTAAGAAAAGTATACATCCTGAAATAAACAAAGAAAAATGTTTTGTAAATAGTTTTATTGTTAAAAGCTTCTCAAATTTTGTACTGCAATAAAAATGCTGTTTTTAAGACGCACCATACTGTCTCTTGCATTGCCAGAAAGTAAACAAATATATTTTTGTAATAATGTCATGACACTATTGTTCGTTTAAAATCAATGAATTTTCATCGATTTTTTATTGGCCAGCAGACAATCAATAACAGTCTATCAGTCAAAGCGATATGTTGAAACAATCCGCTGATAATAATAAAAATGAGAAGCAGAGGCTACTAATTTTTCTAGATATCATTCTTTATAAGCTAAAGAAGTTGTGATATGTGCGGCATGTGCCACGACGTTCTTCATTTAGTTAGACAGTTTAGCGATTACTCGTATTTTAGCCAATTTCGTTTCTATATAAAATAATTATAGCTTCCTAAGGATTTGAAGCAATTGTTTTTGCCGTAGTGGTTGAGCTTATACTTATAAACATTTTGTTTTTTACTGATGAGTTATACTGCCTTACAGATGGTTTTAAAATGAGTTTTAATTTTGGATGAATTGTGTCTAAAGTGCTTTTGTTACTTATAATTGCTTACAGTGTGATAAAGATAAAGATAAAGCTTAAGTGTTTAAATGTTTTTTTATAAGATTACAGCACTTACTAACACCAGGAGTATTGTAATTGTAATTATAAAACTTGTAAAATAAATAGCAAGCAAATGTCTAATTTTCACTCAGGTTCATCTACTATAGCACATTACTATCTTAAAGTGCAATTAGCCTGGGAGCATAACTATCTATACTTAGACTAAATCAAGTTGTTACAGGCCTTTGCCTTTGTCTATATTCTAAGCAACATATATAATACAATAATTGCAGCACATGTAGCAGACCTGATTTTTTAGAGACTGCTTGATTGTAACTGATATTTTAAAATAAATTTTAAGTGAATTGGAAACTAACAAAAATTCTTGCCAGCTGGCATATTTACCTTAGAATATAAGAAGACAGCATGAATCCAGTTTGAGCAATAAATTCGACTTCTTAGCTATTTTGATTGCATAATTTCTGTTCACCAGACAATTGAACAAATTAATCAGGCAGGAAAGCACACAGGCTGACTATTTGACATGCAGAAATTTAGTTATAGATCTAATTAAACTAATCACAGCCACTAAATTCAGTCAACTCATACCCCCCACAATAACTATTTTCAGTTGCTGTCACCTGACAAAAAGAGATTTGTCACCCAACGAAAGCATAGAGGCAAAGATAGGCGTGTGATTGTAGTCACCTGTTCTTTTTTCTCTCTTCCCAAAGCCCTGCCAAGACCGATTCGCTGTCAGCTAGCCTGCGCCTTAGTCTAATATCTGAGATATAACTAGCTTAAGTGCGCGCCAATCCCGCACCATGGCCGAATACGGCGCAGGACCCAGCGAGAGGGCCAAATTTACTAAAGACACGGAGGAAGTGGCCATCGATCCTACTAGTGGAGAGCGTCGGGTCGGCGGCCGTGGCGGCGGCGGTAGTGGACTGCGGCTGCGTCGCCTGACCCTATTCGATCGCTCGTCTGGCTCATTGTTGAATCCCAGCTTTTCTTCCGGCGTGATCGAGAGTCACTATCAGCTGATTAGTTATCGCCAGTCTGTGTCCCGCCTGCGCTATGCCTGCATCTACCTGGCACTGTGCTCTTTGGCCTGGCTAATCTATTTCGCTATTAGACAGACACCAATTTGGTGGGGCATGCTAATTACTGAAGCTATAGCTGTTGTCATCTTTGTCGCACTATTTGGCCTGTCATTTGCCGACGCATTATTTCGGAATCATCACCTGTGGATGTCTATAATTGCCGTGTTACTGAAAGGCGCTCTGCTATTATGCAACATGGCCGCTCTAAAAGAAGATAGCGGATTTGGCTATTTGCCAATTTTCAACTTTGCCGGAGTTTTGCAGGTTCGGCTTGTTGACTAATTTCAATATCTGTTTTAATTAGACGTTTTAATTACGGGAAGTGTAAAAACTATATGCTCTATGGCCGAATCTGCCTCTTAAACAGATCGTGATGGTATCCTACACCCTGGCACCGATTCCGCTGTACATGTCCGTACTATTCGGCCTATTATTGAGCGCTCTGTACTTGCTCTGTCTGGTATTCTGCATTGGAGTTGAGACTCCGCTAATTCTAGCTTCGCATGCTGTCATGCTGATTGGAGTACAGGTCATCGGATTTCAGCTGCATATCATGTCACAGGTGAGTGAGATACATGAGCTGTCTCTCATGAGATGGGTGAGCTGTATCATGAGATGGGTGAGCTGTCTCTAATGAGATGGGTGAGCTGTCTCATGAGATGGGTGAGCTGTCTCTCATGAGATGGGTGAGCTGTATCATGAGATGGGTGAGCTGTCTCTTATGGGTTGGTTGAGCTGTCTCTCATGAGATGGGTGAGCTGTCTCTCATGAGATGGGTGAGCTGTCTCTTATGGGTTGGTTGAGCTGTCTCTCATGAGATGGGTGAGCTGTCTCTCATGAGATGGGTGAGCTGTCTCTTATGGGTTGGTTGAGCTGTCTCTCATGAGATGGGTGAGCTGTCTCTCATGAGATGGGCGAGCTGTCTCTTATGGGTTGGTTGAGCTGTCTCTCATGAGTTGGGTGAGCTGTCTCTCACGAGCTGTCTCTTATGGGTTGGTTGAGCTGTCTCTCATGAGTTGGGTGAGCTGTCTCTCATGAGATGGGTGAGCTGTCTCTCATGAGATGGGTGAGCCATCTCTCATGAGTTGGGTGAGCTGTCTCTCATGAGATGGGTGAGCTGTCTCTCATGAGATGGGTGAGCTGTCTCATGAGATGGGTGAGCTGTCTCTCATGAGATGGGTGAGCTGTCTCTTATGGGTTGGTTGAGCTGTCTCTCATGAGATGGGTGAGCTGTCTCTCATGAGATGGGCGAGCTGTCTCTTATGGGTTGGTTGAGCTGTCTCTCATGAGTTGGGTGAGCTGTCTCTCACGAGCTGTCTCTTATGGGTTGGTTGAGCTGTCTCTCATGAGTTGGGTGAGCTGTCTCTCATGTGATGGGTGAGCTGTCTCTCATGAGATGGGTGAGCTGTCTCTCATGAGTTGGGTGAGCCATCTCTCATGAGTTGGGTGAGCTGTCTCTCATGAGATGGGTGAGCTGTCTCTCGTGAGATGGGTGAGCTGTCTCTCATGAGATGGGTGAGCTGTCTCTCATGAGATGGGTGAGCTGTCTCTCATGAGATGGGTGAGCTGTCTCTCATGAGATGGGTGAGCTGTCTCTCATGAGATGGGTGAGCTGTCTCATGAGATGGGTGAGCTGTCTCTCATGAGATGGGTGAGCTGTCTCTTATGGGTTGGTTGAGCTGTCTCTCATGAGATGGGAGAGCTGTCTCTCATGAGATGGGCGAGCTGTCTCTTATGGGTTGGTTGAGCTGTCTCTCATGAGTTGGGTGAGCTGTCTCTCATGAGAAGGGTGAGCTGTCTCTCGTGAGATGGGTGAGCTGTCTCTCATGAGATGGGTGAGCTGTCTCTCATGAGATGGGTGAGCTGTCTCTCATGAGTTGGGTGAGCTGTCTCTCATGAGATGGGTGAGCTGTCTCTCGTGAGTTGGGTGAGCCGTCTCTCATGAGTTGGGTGAGCTGTCCTAGGGTGAAAGATTTATTGCCAATACTGCCTATACCCAGATTCCTCTGTACCGATCTATTCCCGGATCTATGATCTATTCACAGCTGATCATGTCATGTACATAAATCAGCTTAAACATCTAGTCGTCAGTTCCTTAATAAATAATGCAGCAACCGTGAGCTAGGAAAGGATAAGTTTAACTATAGGAGAAACAGCTGCAGAGTGAAGGCAAGTAAGTAGACTATATTTGAGTATAGGGTTTGAGTAATCAGATTTTTTGTCTATTTATCATTGATACTCCTAAACTACTTGCATTTAAGACTATTGCAATAGAAAGTGTTAACCAGCATAGGCAGTAAAAGCTAATCTATTAATCGTAGTATACACAGTGTTTTAATTCGTCGTCAATGTATGCCCCTTACTTTTAGAAGAATTCTATATTGCTTTTAGAAGAAAATTTGATTATCTTCTTCGTATCTTCTTACCGTTTAAATTATTTTTCTGTCCCTATGCAAGCCAGCAGGATCTGCAAGCTAGTCTCGGGTTTTTTGTTAATCTCCAAATTCTATTCAACCGCTTCCTATTATAAATTTAAGAAAAGTATACTTATAGAATGCCCATGCAGAGCTTTACATTCTCTTTCTCTAGCTTAGAATTCTCAAATCTGTTAAACCTGATTACGAGCTGCACACCCGCTGTGTGACAATGTACGCTTAATAACTGCCTTAGGGAAATTCAGCTGAGGATTATAGGGCGTTGCGATAGTAAGTACTTCTTCTATAGGCTCTATGCGATAAGATCTGCGGTGGTCTTGTCCATGGGTGGGCTAGCACCGACTCTTGACCCTCCTCACACATCTCCCCTGCCTTATCTTATCTCCCATTGATTCCCAGTTGTATCTCTCCCCTGTCTCATTCATATCCCGTCTCATCTCTCTCCCTATCTCATCTCTTCCCTGCCCCATCTCTCCCATCTTATCTAATGTCTCTCCTTAACTCATTTCTCTCCCTTATCTCATCTATCTCCTGTCTCATCTCTTCCCTTTCTCATCTCTTCCCTTTCTCATATCTGCCCTGTCTCATCTATCTCCTAGTCTCATCTCTCCCCTGTCTTACTTCTCCATTATCTCATCTATACTGTGTCTTATCTCCATGTGAAGCGGTGAAACAGCCCGTACTTGGCAAGTTGACACAACCGGTTATAAATTATGCCGTACACACAATTTGCATATATGGGTCTATATATGTTTTCTCGTCCTAGTCCTATACCTCCGTCCCTCCTTCAGCGGTCTCTCACTCTTCCGTTACTAATATTCCTGCTGCTTGCTAAAAGCGTTGTTGCTAAGAAGCGAAACAGTTTTCAGCTCCCTAACTTTCTCTCCTTATGATATACCTCGTAGCTTTCTTTTCACCGTGTGCCGTCATGTTCTGCTATATAGGTACTTTTTCAAGATTCCTCTTTCAACGTTGCTTTCTCTCGAGTCCCTATCCCTACCCAATTTACGAGGTGAACTTTTCATTCACTTTCATTTAAATACTAGCCATACCTACCATATTCCGTTCTTTTCTTTATTTAAGCTGCTATTTAGTTCATCCGCTTAGAAAACTCGCTCCCAATCACCATGGCAACCAGTTATACAATCAAATATTGCCACTCACCCGGCTTTCTTGGTGAACGCGAATTAGGCGAATCATTGGTCGCAGCCGATGTACCAATTCCTATACTCACGTTGCCATTGGCTGCCCAGAAAATCGAAGGAGGATATTTTGGCCTCTCTAAACGTCTCCTTTTGATCATCGGCGCATTAGGCGGCCAGTGCTTGCCGCACACACCCATATTGTCTGTGACAATCTGCGTAGAGGAATGGAGAGACAATTGTTAAAAGTACATTTTTATTGCGCTTTTGACTCTAGCGGCTAGCGCCAAGGTCCCTGAGCTGGAGGCCACATTCAGAAGTTTTGGAGGCTTGTCGTGCAATTTTCGCCCTTGAGGGCCAACCTCCAAGGCGCAGTTAAAGTGTAACAGCTGCCTGACGATGAGAAAGTCAGGGCAGATGTACACACCTCACACCTGTGAGCGTGTGTGCTCAAGAGTGTCACCAAATGATGTGCCATTGCCCGCAGCCCTCCTGTAATTACAATCATTATTATTTATTAGTCTAAAGTTTCTAGATCAGACAGAATCGGCAAAGATGGATCCGAGCTAAAAGCAGACTTATAAATACAAGAACTCACCGGCAAAACCTTAGGCAGCGCCAGCCTCCACGATTCCCTCTCGACAGGATCTTTAGGAAACGAATAGACGCTGGTTCGGCTTCCGCGATCATTCTGATAATTGGTGTTGCAGTTAATTACGCTGCACTTTCTTGGCATTATATATTTTGTATCCGGCTAAGCTTAATTCTAAAATTAAGGCCCTTACAAAATGGCAAAACAGATAGATGCTCTGACTATTATTTAAGTGCTAACTTAAAGCAGTTCGAAGGGGTTAAAGGGTTTTAAAGGGTTTGACTTTTTGTTTATCAGCAAAAAGCCATAGACTATGTGCCTTGGCCTCACTAAGCTAGTATTTACCGAAAGCAAGCGCCCCCGATGCACCCGCCACCCCATGGTTTTTTATCACCCCCGGACTTAATAGATAGGTCTTAGTCTAGCTCCTGAAATTAGAAGGCCATTTCACTCAGTCTATGGTCTAAGTGTGACAGACTTAACACTCGGGTCGGCCGCAAAGCCAGACGGGCCTAAATAAAAGTGCATGTTAAAACAACGTTTGTTTTGATATATTTACTAAACACTGTCAATAAGCTAGAAACGTCGTTTATTTGCGAGCCTTGCGAATTAATGCCCCAATTGGGCCAGCCGCCAGTTGTGCAGCCGAAAGCAGAGCCGCAGCTAGGGGTCCCAATCCCGGGATCCCGGGATCCCGGCTTTTTGTTAGTGTTCGAGATCCCGGGATTAGGGGTCCGGGATCCCGGTAAACACGGGATTGGAATTCGCAATTGAAGAGCTGAAGGGACTGGACTCATCCCTGTCCAAGCAACTTGGCCACGCGCTGGAGAGTCGCATCAGCGAGCGAAGAAGCAGCATCACCATCGCCGTGAATGTCCTATCACGTGGCGGACAGACGAAGACAATCTCCGAGTTCAACGCTGCGAAGTATCTTCTTGTCTCGATGGCAGACAAGTTGAAATTGGGCGCCAGTCCCAGCAAAGATCCACAGGCAGTTGATTGCGTGGAAATTGGAACCAACAAGGAGATCGTCAGCAGCGCACCTCAGGCAACAATGGAGGAACGACTGCGACTGGCGTTGGAGGGCCGGCACTCAGGCCAAGAAGTCCTGCTGGACAGGGCAAATTCCATTGAAGCAAGGGTTGGGCGTGAGCTGGAATTCCTGCGGGCTACAGGTCAGCGAGGGGAGATGCTACAGCCTACAGCTGCTGTACCGATCACTGATTGCCATTCCAGCAACCAGTGTCGAAGCTGAGCGTGCCTTTTCCGCTGCAGGCATCCTCCTGACGAAAGTGAGGTCCAAGCTGAGCGACACGACACTCTCCAAGCTTGCCCTGCTGAGAGCCCACTTTGCTGACCACAAAAAGTAGCTTGCGTGCTGACTGCTATAGTGTCAAATCAAATGTCAATTCTATGTACTTGGAAATGGAAATATGGATGGAAATATATTGCATCGAATCCATCGATGGAAGGAAGGAATGTGACAATTGTGACAACAAGAAATAAGTGACCAAGGATAAGTGATATGAACTATCTTTAACTCTTTTATCAATGCAGTGTAAGCTGGAAAGTAGAAAGAAACCCAAATGATGCTCAATTGGTTGAGAAATTTGTTTTTTTGGACAATGGAAAGCTTCCGGTAAATTTTTTTGTTCAATCCCGGGATTGGCCCGGGATCCCGGGATTGGGTCATTTTTTTGTCCGGGATCCCGGGATTGTAAAATGTCCGGGATTTGGGACCCCTAGCTGGTACCCATTTAGCAGCTGGGTGAATTGAAGCAATACAGAGTTAAGTGTCTTGCTAAATGACACAAATTGTTCCAGTGGAGTCGGGAATCGAACCCCCTACCTTTTAGTGATGAACTAGGCTACAACCCCTACTGCCGAATTCGACTGCTGGACTGTAATCTCGGGGAAGTAATTGCATAGAAACTTTACAATAATGTCATCACTGTGATCCATCTAATCTATCATACATGTAGCTAGCATACATACATACATTAACTCGTCCTCACTCCTCAGGTTCGTCGCCGATCAACTTATCTTCGCCTGTGCGAAGGCGCCCGAATTAAGCGAGCCCTGGCGCACGAAAAGGAGACAAAAGACGGCATGATCAAATCGCTGATGCCCGAGTCTGTTGCTAAGGCCATCACTCAGGAGGAGGGCGAGGGTGGCGGCAACGAGAACGGTCCCGGGCCGAGCGGCGGTCCCGGCGGAAAATCTGACGCAAAATTTCGCCGCTTCTACGTTAAACAGCTGCAAAATGTGTCCGTTCTATTCGCCGATATTGTCGGCTTCACTAACATGAGCTCCGGCAAAACTGCTCCGCATTTGGTCTACCTGCTCAACGATCTCTTTGGCCGATTTGATGACCTGTGCGACAAGTCCGGCTGCGAGAAAATTGCTACTCTTGGCGACTGCTACTACTGCGTTGCCGGCTGCCCGGAGCCAAAGGTTGACCACGCCGAATGCTGTGTTGAAATGGGCCGTGCCATGGTTGAAGCTATTCGAGAATTCGATAACGACCACGCTGAAGCTGTGAACATGCGTGTGGGAGTGCACACTGGTATGCATTTTTCTGTGGCATTTTGAAATATGGAATTCGATGGATGGCGATTTCATTATTGTTTTTTGGGATATTCTTTGGATGAGGATTTTATTTTCTTTTTGGGATATTCAATGATGGGGATTTTTACTATCGTTTTGGGACATTCAATGGATGAGGATTTTTGGTAACTTTTTGTAATATTCTAAGTATGTCAATGCCAATGGGGATGTTAGTATTGTTTTGGGATATTCGATGAATGGGGATTTTTAGTATCGTTTTGGGATATTCGATGAATGGGGATTTTTAGTATCGTTTTTGGTATATTCAATCGTTTCAATCGTTATGGAAAACATATTTTTTGTTTTTGGATTTTTAATGGATGATAGTAGCAATAGTACAATAGTAGATTTTATGACACAAATTGTTCCAGTGGAGTCAGGAATCGAACCCCCGACCTTTTAGTGATGAACTAGGCTACAACCCCTACTGCCGAATTCGACTGCTGGACTGTAATCTCGGGGAAGTAATTGCATAGAAACCCCTAAGTTTCTACAATAGTACAATAGTAAATAATCGTTTTGGACTATCCAGTTGTTAGGGATATATAGTTCCTTTTTAGGATCTAAAACGGTAATTTAGTTCTACTTTGCGATATTTCGCGGGTTTTCAAGCTAGGAAAAATCGGATTATTGATTCGGGATCAACATGCATTTTACACACGCAAGTCCCTGAAGACATTGTTAACAATAATTTTCGTTGGATTCAATCTATTACTTGGGGTACAAACCGTCAAGTTAATATCGCACAATCGCTGATTCGCATCAACTCTCCAAGGCACCGTGACCTGCGGTATTGTCGGCAGGATGCGCTTCAAGTTCGACGTCTGGTCTAACGACGTCACGCTGGCTAACGAGATGGAAAGCTCCGGCCAGCCAGGCAGGGTGCACATCTCCAACGACACCTACAAGTTTGTTAACAACATCTACAAACTGGAGGAGGGCGAGGTTGTGCCAGGTGACGTCACCGATCACTTTCCTATTGTTATTGAACTTTATTTCTATTTTTAGAAATAATTTTTTGTCCAAAATTTGCCTCACAAGCCAAAGAGACACAAAGAGGAGAGATGAGACAGGGAAGAGATGAGACAGGGGAGAGATGAGACAGGGAAGAGATGAGACAGGGAAGAGATGAGACAGGGGAGAGATGAGACAGGGAAGAGATGAGACAGGGGAGAGATGAGACAGGGAAGGGATGAGACAGGGGAGAGATGAGACAGGGAAGAGATGAGACAGGGGAGAGATGAGACAGGGGAGAGATGAGACAGGGAAGAGATGAGACAGGGAAGAGATGAGACAGGGGAGAGATGAGACAGGGGAGAGATGAGACAGGGAAGAGATAAGACTGGGGAGAGATGAGACAGGGGAGAGATGAGACAGGGAAGAGATAAGACTGGGGAGAGATGAGACAGGGGAGAGATGAGACAAGGAAGAGATAAGACAGGGGAGAGATGAGACAGGGATGAGATGAGATAGGGGAGAGATGAGACGGGAGAGATGAGACAGGGGAGAGATGAGACGGGAGAGATGAGACACGGAGAGATGAGATGAGATAGTGAGATGAGAGATGTGATAGTAGAAGGATCAAATATTGTAGAAAGGTGTTAGAAATGGTCAAGGGGCAGAAGTCAGGAGCTCAAGGTGTCGATATTCGGCAATCCATGCTTTAAAAAAATCTAATTAAAAACTATAAATTTTTGGTTAGATTTTATATGAACAATTCAATTGCATTAATTTGGTTTTCTATTGAATCGTTTTTGCACTGTATTCTCATAAACTGTAGCCTCAGAAAATAAAGTGAGCTAAGAGCCTAAAGAATGTTGAGGAAAGAAAAGAGGAGAGAGAAGGAGAGGCAAAGAGGCTCTGCTTCTAGTATAGATGATTCAATTACTGGAATTCTGAGATATAGCGGTTTGGCAGCACGCTTGAGTACGCTTATATGCGAGATGCCTAGATGGATATACACTTGCCACTCACTCTGTGAACTTCCTATTCATTTATTAGTGGGGTATTATTATTCTTTCTATAAAGCAGCAACAGCAGCAGCAGCAGCTGCTGCAGCTGCAACTGGCAGTTTCGTTAGCTTTAGACTACACAGCTGACTGGGTGTTAAATAGAGAAGATAAATAGCTGCAGTGTGAGGTAAGGTGGTCAGCAGTACCTCTTGAGCTACGGGTGGTTAATAGAAATTTCATATCATGCGCCTGAAGGTGTTCGCTAGAAGTGTCAATTTGAGATCGCTTTGCTGCATTTTCTTGTTTTAAAAAGTAGGATTGACAGTTCAAAAACAGAAACATTTTTTAGCTAGGTTCTTTATTGAAAAGTTGCTTTAATTATGTGAATTTTCATTTCGCCTAACAGGCCGTATACGGCTTGCAAAGCCTCCTTGGCTCCTACAACACCTGCCCTCCCCTGACCCATCTCTGCCCAGTCTCATCTCTCCTGTCTCATCTCTCCTCTGTCCCATCTCTCCTCTGTCTTATCTCTCCTCTGTCTCATCTTTTCGCTGTCGTATCTCTCCTCTGTCTTATCTCTCCTCTGTCTCATATCTCCCCTGTCTCATCTCTCCTCTGTCTCATCTCTCCTGTCTCATCTCTCCTGTCTCATCTCTCCTCTGTCCCATCTCTCCTCTGTCTCATCTCTCCTCTGTCCCATCTCTCCTCTGTCTCATCTTTCCTGTCTCATCTCTCCTCTGTCTCATCTTTTCGCTGTCGTATCTCTCCTCTGTCTTATCTCTCCTCTGTCTTATCTCTCCTCTGTCTTATCTCTCCTCTGTCTCATCTCTCCCCTGTCTCATCTCTCCTCTGCCTTATCTCTCCCATGTCTTATATCTCCCCTGTCTCATCTCTCTTTTGCCTTATCTCTCCCCTGTCTCATCTCTCCCCTGTCTCATCTCTCCTCTGTCTTATCTCTCCTCTGTCTCATATCTCCTCTGTCTCATCTCTCCTCTGTCCCATCTCTCCTCTGTCTCATCTCTCCTCTGTCTCATCTTTTCGCTGTCGTATCTCTCCTCTGTCTCATCTCTCCTCTGCCTTATCTCTCCCGTGTCTCATATCTCCCCTGTCTCATCTCTCTTCTGCCTTATCTCTCCCCTGTCGTATCTCTCCTCTGTCTTATCTCTCCCGTGCCTAATCTCTCCCATGTCTCATCTCCCCCGTGTCTTATCTCTCCTGTCTCATCTGTCTCGTCTTTCCCATGTCTCATCTGTCCGGTGTATCATATATTCACTTCACTTCACCTCTTCTCCCTCAATCTGCCCGTTATTGTCTTTAAGACTGTATTCTTCTTACATTTAGCAGGTTTCTACCTGAAATAAATTTAAGCTAAAGTGCTTTTGCGAAATGAGCCTAGCAATGTCCAGCTATCTAGCCATTGTTGCTCTTGTCATTAGGTTTTCATCATTTCTATTCTCATATTTGAGTCCCTTTGTGAGCATCTTTTATTTTTCTCTGCCTGCCCAGGTGATGTGCGCTCCATCTATTTAACTTTTTGTTTTATCTATTCATTATTCACGCGTTATAATTTGCGCTTAAGTTAGAAACAGCTTCAGCTGCACTTCTTTTCTATGTGGGCTGGATTTAATTAAAAGCAAGTCTAGTGACGCGCCTTTTGTGTTTCATTCCCAGTCCTAAATAAGTTATTACGACAGATTCTTAGAAAAAATGTATGCACTTTTTTATTACTGAATTAGTAGTATCATCAGTTAAAAGAACTAATTCGATAAAAATACCCTTTTTTAAAAACGAAACACACAGACATTCGAGAGTTGAAAGTTCTGATTGAATACTACGACGAGATTAAGAAAGGCTACGCCATCAAGCACACACAGAATGAGAAGAGTAAGCATTTTGTAGTTATATTATCGTCCTTAATACATGCGAGAATTAAAAAAACGATTGAAAAATGTTTCTTTTTTTCAAAGCTATAATGACCTACTTTGTTGTCGAGCGACTTGACGGACGACCGCACATCTCTCTACCAAAGGTTGGCTTTGAACACCGATTTTTTTATTGAATGTATTAAATATCATAACTAAATTAACACTTAAAACTCGATTGCAGAAAGAAGTTATCAAGTTTCAAGACTTAAAAACTGTGCCTGCACCACCTGTGGATGTAAGTTGACAATAATTTATAATTAGCTTTGTGCAATTCTACTGTTATCAGTTAGTTTATTAAACGGTGTGTAAATGCGCAGGTGCGATAATTAAAGGTACGCCCTGGGTCAATTTAGACACTCTTTTATTATCAGTTCATGATGACACCATAAATATATGATGACACCCTTTGTTATCAGTCCGGATGCACTTTTTATTATCAGTGGATGCGCTGTTAATTAAATGACTTCATAAAATTTTCAAAATGGTGACAACTCCATTTATCAAACAGGGGCACTAATAATATTAATAATAACAATATTTGCAGTAGGTTGTTCGTAATGGCACATCATTTGGTCGACCCGTAGCCGGCGAGCGAGAAAATGAGACGTTTCACTATCGAATATGAGACGTTTCACTGTGGAACATGAGACGTTTCACTATTGAACATGAGACGTTTCACTGTGGAACATAAGACGTTTCACTATCGAACATGAGACGTTTCACTGTGGAACATGAGACGTTTCACTATCGAACATGAGACGTTTCACTATCGAACATGAGACGTTTCACTGTGGAACATGAGACGTTTCACTGTGGAACATGAGACGTTTCACTGTGGAACATAAGACGTTTCACTATCGAACATGAGACGTTTCACTATCGAACATGAGACGTTTCATTATAGAACATGAAGCTTTTCACTATCGAAGATCAGACGTTTCATTATCGAACATCAGACGTTTCATTATCGAACATGAGACGTTACATTGTCGAACATGAGAAGTTTCATTAGACGTTTCATTGTGGAACATGAGACGTTTCATTATCAAACATAAGACGTCTTATTATCGATCATTATCATTTAGTTTTCTTTATCAAATCTCCGATCATTTGACGCCTGGGCATCTCCATTACCCACCAATTACAGCAGGACGATGTCGCAGTTGAAATTCTTAGTCCCTCGGCTTCGGGTCCAACCGACGAGGAGCTAACAAGAATGATCGGCGCCGAAAATCAAAAGGCCTTCTATTCGCCGCCTGTGTCCCAGCTGACGTTAAGCTTTCGTGAGGACTCGCTTGAGGCTGCTTATCGCGGCTACGGTGTACAACCGGAAGTGGCCAATCCAATTAGCAACAGCAACGGCACTAGCAGCGTTGCACCTGCCGCTGCTGCTTTGAGCAATCCGAGAGTATCGCCTCTGATTGACGCCTGCGTCCATCTGGTCCTGCTAATCTTTGTCGCTGTTGCCGGCTTTCTGGCCGCGCCACTGCCGGCTGGTCAGTTCATTATTATTAAATTAGTTCATCAGTTTATTAAACAATTAGTTTCGTTTAGCAAGACACTTAACTCCCCTTTACTTAAAGCTTTAAAATTCATTCCAGCATTACGCAGCCACTGGAAGTGGGAATTTTCAGTTATCTAATCAGCGGGGGTTGTAGTATTGTGGTTAGAGCGTCTGACTAACGACTTGAAGGCCGGGGGTTCGATTCTTGACCACACAGCAACAATATGTGTGTTTAAGCAAGACACTTACTCGTACGCTCGTAACTCTGCATTGCTTCAGTTCACGCAACTGTTAGCAGCATTAGCTGGGATAATTGAGGGTAGGTGTGGCGTCCCCCCAGTCCATGGACTGAACAGCCTTCAGATGCGGTTGCGCTTATGGCTGTGCAATAGCTGTGGCGCAATCAATTATTAATATATTTTTATTTTATTACCTTTTTTGACTATGAATTTTTCTATTCTATTTTTAAGAAACTAAAAGGAAAAAAGTTATGACAACTTAAAATAAGCATAATCATTTGAGTCGCACACATTATCCAATTAAGCTTCTCAAAATTGACAATGCAGGTATCGCTCTCTGCTGCATCGGAGCCGTAGCCCTAACTCTCTTCCTGCTTGTGTTCCTGCTGAACGTTTGCAGCGGCTGCGCCCAGGGCCTGTACACCAGCCTGTTCGCCTGGTATCCGCGCAATGTCATCGGAGCCTTCGTCTTGGTGAATAATATAAATTTTCTTGCATTACTACGCTCGTACTATAAGTAGAGTAGTTCTCACACGTGTTGTACTTTTGTATGTACTTTTTTCATTTCTATTGTCAGACCATAGATTCATATCGACAAGCGCTGCATTCAAGCTAGTTTTTTATTTCAATTTACAGTTTACTTTAAAGTCAAGCTACTATAAGTAGTGTTAAGTTAGGTTAAATCTAAAAAACAATTCCGCAGGTGGCTCCAGCCGCAATCGCCATCGCCAATTTGGCTAGTTGCGCCCCGGCTATTCTAGACAAATCTATCACCCTTCGCGAAGTGTTCCTACTGTCTCTATGTGCCTTCGTTCTCTTCACATTCTTTTGCTCCTGGACTAAATCTTGCACCGCGGTTGTCGCCGTAGCCGTCGCCATCGCGTTGACATTCGCCAATCCCAGCTGGTGCGTGGACAATCGCAATGCAACCGAGCCGCCGGAACTTATTCGCAAAGCGGAATTCACACTGAGCGCTCTGGAGATCCTATTGCTAGTAGTGTTTCTCAACCGTCTCTACGACATCTCCTTCCGTCAGTCCTTCCACTGCGAGCACCAGGCCGT
This sequence comes from Macrostomum hystrix, assembly GCA_950097015.1. Classification (NCBI taxonomy): domain Eukaryota; kingdom Metazoa; phylum Platyhelminthes; family Macrostomidae; genus Macrostomum; species Macrostomum hystrix. Next base: position 3,495,149 of record CATNEN010000003.1, read on the forward strand.
GCTTGAGAAGCTGCAGATGAGCAAGGAGAAGGAACAGGCCGACTGGCTACTGCACAACATCATTCCCTACTACATTGAGTCCGAGATGACCGAGAAGAAGACCTATTCTAGAAATCTGAAAAACGTCGGCGTAGTATTCTCAACAATCTACAATTTCAGCGAATTCTACGACGAACAATTCCAGGGTGGTACTGAAATGCTGCGCGTTCTCAACGAATACTTCTCAGACATTGAAAGCCTGCTCAGCAAAGATGAGTACAAAGACGTGGAAAAGATCAAGACTGTTGGTGCTTGCCTCATGGCCGCCTCCGGACTCAACATGAAGACTAGGAAGAAGAACAGAGATCCCGACTGGGACCACCTGTACGCCCTCATGGACTTCTGTCTGGACGTTCTAGAACAGACTAAGGAATTTAATCAGGCTCTGTTTAATTTCGATTTCAAACTAAAGATTGGCTACAATATTGGCGAAGTAACTGCTGGTGTTATTGGCTCGACAAAACTGCTGTACGACATCTGGGGTGACACTGTCAACGTCAGCTCGAGAATGTACTCGACTGGCGATGTCATGCGCATACAGGTCAGTGCGTCACCGACTATGAGCTGTGTGATCTTCCTGACTCTCTTCTGATCTTCCTGACTCTCTTCTGATCTTCTTTACTCTCTTCTGATCTTCCTTACTCTCTTCTGATCTTCCTTACTCTCTTCTGATCTTCCTGACTCTCTTCTGATCTTCCTGACTCTCTTCTGATCTTCCTGACTCTTTTTATGGATCTTCTGACTCTCTTCTGGATGTTCGTGAATATTTTGTTGGTATTAACTTTGTAATAACTAAGTAAATGTTCTATGTCCGATAAAATCAAATTCAACCAAAGCCTATATTCGTCCAAAAACCTTAATCGATATCAGGTAACCAAAGACGTGGCCAGAAAGTTGGAGTCTCGCTACGAATTCCTCGACCGTGGCACCACCTACGTTAAGGGCAAAGGCGACGTTGAGACCTGCCTATTGGTTAAGAAGCGATAGACGTCTCATAGTTGCTTTTAGATTTGAGATTGATCGTAAAGTTATCGTTAAAAAATCTCGTTTTACGGAATTCACGAGTGTCATACATATAGCTGTCTTGATTTTTGTCGATGCTTAAAATAATAAATGTTTAGTTTCATAGTTTCTACCATGTTTGTTTGTTTCATTTTTTAATATTTGTCTTCAGTTGGCTACCATGACTGCTGTTATTCTTAACCATGGAAATTGAAAAAAATAGACAAAATTGAATTACATTTTTCATTATATCGGAAACTTGGTATACAGCGTTAAGTTTGCGTAAAAAACGGAAAAATCAGCTCATTGACTTTTTGATGAGCCATTATTGAAGAAAATTTATGTATTTCATTTTTGTTTAGGCTCCTCAATTTAGCTTTCTTTGTTTCGTTTACTACATAGCTTCCAATTTGTTTACGCTATTAACTTTTCCGGGCCTTATACGTTGAGTGATAGTTTGTTATAAATAAATCAATTACGGAATGTTATCACTTGTATCAACTTGTAATCAACTTATATATTAACTAAAATTGTATAATTTTCTTTCTAGATACGAATACATCATAATCGTTCTAATTTTATTAACAAAAGCATTGTTTGCTTTTTTGCACCAGTTGTACTAACTTCCAATGCACAAAAATGTACTCACGAACAGTAAAAAATAATGCTGTTTTATGTTTAGTGAGACGTGTTGAAGAAATGAAAAAGGGAAATGAATTTAACAATAACAGAAAAGTTTGATGCTGTATTGTTGTTAAATTATGATTTCATTCATAGAATACAGGATTTCTGTATTCAAACACCTATTTTCTAAGTAGTATTTATCTCACGTATCGAATCAATCACGTATCATTTCGTATCGAATTGCATGCTGTTTCGAAACTTGTGTGTCTGAAATACGTTCTTTAAAAAACCCTTGACACAAATGATTTTTTAAAACTTATTTATTTTTTAAGACGTTAAGAAATAATGTGCATCGGATAAGCAACAATTTCAGTGTAAAAATTTAATAAAACGTGATTTTCGATTTTTATCTTCATCTGATGTACACTGTTTACTACTGTTAGTACACAACTTAGAGCATGGCATGTGTCCCATATAGATTTTTCTTTCCTCAGGCATCGTTGTACTGTTTACTCGACTAGGCATATTTTGTCGAAATTTGATGTCATTTATTCCTAGAAATCTATGAATCTAGGAATATTTTTAACCAAGATGCTTCAAATGGTCTTTTTTATCAGAACTCTATATTTGTATTTACTCGTACTTTTGAACAAAAAGTAGTTATCATCTGGTAGTTTTTGTTTTGTCTGCTTTTTATGTTAGATTGCGTTCTGTAGTTAAACTAGATGTATACAGACTAGATGTGTTTTCATTTTTTGTCAAAAAGCTTTAACTGAAACGCGCCCAGCCTAATCTGCTGTTAACCTGTATAATGGAGTACTTAATACATGTACTATTAGTGCAAATTGTGCGTCCTCTGCTTCTCATACTCATTGAAATTTTAATGCTACATATAAAAATTGCTAGGCTTTTAAGAAATTGCTTTTTTTCCTGTTATTCTCCTTCTGGTTTGCGCCAAGAAGACTTATAAATCATATTTTAGTTTGTCTTGTCGCTATGCTGGATGTTTAAATTAGACTATTTATCAATTTTGGCAGGTTTCGTTTTGTATAGTTTTATTTTTCTTCGGAATTTGTTATTAGCCATTTTAACCGCCACAAAATAATTATAACTATAATATTATCTTAACTGGTAAGATACTGTATATGTAGTCACAGAAAAATATAAAAAAATTAAATATATATCGCCTATAGAAGCTTAGTAGTCCAAGTGCGTTTTTTGTCACCGCTTTTTGTCCGCTTTTGTCTAAGGGCGTAGTTTCTAACTGGCAACTTTTTCTGCTCTTTATTACATTTCTTTTTTTCTGGCTTATTAACAATTAATGGGACGAACTTGGACAATTAGTCAAGATTTGCATGATGTACAATGTACATGAACGTGTTAAGTTTGACCTTTCCCAATCATACAATTTAGCCGGTGGCGTTTCACATATCAGCAATTCGACAACGTCGATCTCTTTCTTAACATTGAAATTTCCTAACGTAGATTTTACCGTAACGTCGATTTGCACTGATACTTCGCAACCGTCGAATCGTACGATAGGGAGTTTTGCTTGACAAACTTCAACTTTTCGAACTCAGAACTTGGCGAACTCGAAATGGTGCTGAAAGTCAAAAAATCTAAAATATCTAAAAAGACATCCTGCAAAAAAACCAACATGCTATCTAGGCCTAGGCCGAAATACTAAAAAAATACAAGCTAGCTGATCAGATAGTTGCGAAGACTCCTATCCTTACCATAAATTTCAACGATATGAAGTCTCCTATTCAGTCAGTGGCTTCGAAGGTGCGCTGTTCGGTCCATTTCGTTTGACCGATTTGGTTGGATGGTTTATGGTTTTGCTCCATACGGAAGCTCTATGGTTTTGCTTTTACGGAAGTGCTGATTGTGCAATAACTTCGCGTAAATTTAACTTACGGTTTGTTAAAATGTAATGAAAATTCGCACGCGCTTACTACTAAAATGGGAAACGCAGATTTTGTTCGAGCTAGCTTAATGGGAGTTGGAAACAAACTTAATCCTTGTATGTAAATATTTAATAATAATATTTCAGTGAAAATTATGCTTTATGCTTTCTAAGCCATAATGCTTTCTAAGCCATAATGCTTTCTAAGCCTAGGCGGTAGGCCTAACTACTAAACAATACTAGCTCGCTGAATGAATAAGCTAAGTTGAACTATCATTAAGGCCTATCAATTACCCACAGGCCACAATACTGAATCACTAATGTTTCCTCGCCTTGTACAAGCTTATAATTCAATCCAACCCTGTATATTACCCTTTATTGGCTAGTGACTTGTGAACACCAAATTTGGATCCAACCCTTTGTTCACTGTTTATATTCAATACATTTTTTCATTTAGTACCAAGGTTATAGGCCTATCTTTCTAGCTTTTTAGACAAATTACTAACAGTTTGGACTCTTTATTTACTTAAAACTTTTGTCTAAGTAATGTTGGGACCTTTCTCCCCCAAGAAACTTTTATATTTACATTTTTATTTTTATTAGCAAGAAAGCTAGGAATCATTGTTCCATAAGCCTAGTAGTGAAGGTGGCCTTTGCCATAGAAAATTCTAGCACACATCAGGGTTACTCAGGGGTAGCGCACACTCAGTGCACAATAATAGCTCACACAGGTGTCTTTGGTATATACTGTGCATAGTAATAGTACATAACATAGGCCTAGTATATGTCAGTGGTCTTTGATACATGAGAAACATACAGAAACAGTACCCAAATGGCACAGTTGGCACACACCACACAGTTTGTCCCCTCAAAATTTATTCAGGTGCACACTGTGCCATCTGCTTGATTATGGGGGTGGTTACTTTGGTATATTTAATAAGCATATGGTTAAAACAAACTACTAACTTCTCTGTTATTAATTAGCTTTTGATATAAGTTTAAAAAGCATTTCTACAATAAAATAAGCACAATGCATATGTTTGCTTCAAATTTCTAGATACTTGGTCTATTCTTAATTCTTAAATTTCTTGTCTACAACAAGGTAAACTTATTAACTTTTTTGTTTGAAATCTTAACTGGCTACATTAGAAAAACTTCAATTGACTTGAGTTCTGTAAATAAAAGTTTCCTATATATAAACAGTTTATATTTATCGCTATTAGTTTATTATATGCAATTATTTTTTTAGTGCTTCAGGCCTATATCTATGAATTGGAAAAAATGTACAATATATGTAGATCCTATTTGTGCTAAATCTGAAGTTTAAAGATTAAACAGATAAAAAATGTATAATAATAAAGTCATTTTCTATCTTTCTTTCTGCTACTTGTGCCTAAAACCCAATAATGCATAATTAATATATTCAATTGAGGTCTTAACTTTCTTGTGCTAATTACTCTATTAGTATGGAAACTAAAGTAATAAAACATTTCTAATTGTCTCAGATTATTATAGAGCCACAAGCATAGCTGCAGTTCCTCTAAAGGCTGTTCTGCTGTTTAGCCCATAGACAAATGAGTAAGATTCTGTCAAGAGCAAAATATGGCACAAATAATTTGTTTCTTATAGCAAAGCACTTTGTATTGATTTACTTATTCACTCAGCTGTGAAAATTGGTTTCAGTATAGTATAGAAAGTTGGTTTGTCTTGACAGCACCCCTCCAGTCCATGAGTAGGCAGTCACAATTTATCTGCACTATGTATTTTACCACTGCTGCTGATGCTGTAATTGACCAGTTTTGGGCACTTCAGGCTTTTAATTGGAAAATTGGAAGCTCGAGTTTAAGGCTATGAGGAAACTGATTTATTGTCATCTAAAAACCCATATTTAGCTGCCACAGTGCTTCAGTTTATTTTCAGAATGGATTTTTAATGGATATCAGCATTAGCTGGATAATCAATTTGGAAGACTGTCCACTGGGCTATAATTCTAATAGTATATTAAAAGTACAAAAAATATTTTTAGTACAAATTACACCTGCTCAATTAGGCCAAATGTACAGCCAATGCTATTGTGTGATGCATCTAAAGGCTGCATATGGCACACCCTCATTTACCCCAGCTAATTCTGGCATCCATTTAACTGCTTGGTGGACTCTGGCAATGCAGAGTTGGGTCTCTTGCTTAAAGATACAGATTGTACCAGTGGAGACGGGAATCGAACCCCTGACTTTCAAGTCATTAGTGCGAGTCTCTCACCACTATACTAAAAGTGATCTTTATTAACTTACTTCTTTATGTTCTTATTGCCAGCACCCTTATTAAACCGTTTCAGCAAGAATTACGAACCAAGGCTTCTCATCTATTCAATCAAAAGCATCTAAAGTTTAAAATTCCAAATCATGTCAGACGAAGTGAACCCGAAAGCCTATCCGCTGGCGGATGCCGTGCTAACCGAGAAGATCCTCGAGCTAGTTAAACAGGCCGTCAGCTACAAGCAGATGAAGAAGGGCGCCAACGAGGCTACTAAGGCTTTGAATCGCGGCCTAGCCGAATTCATTGTAATGGCGGCAGACGCTGAGCCATTGGAAATTCTGCTGCACCTGCCGCTACTATGCGAGGATAAGAACGTGCCGTACGTGTTTGTCCGGTCCAAGGTTAATCTAGGTCGCTGCTGCGGCGTCTCGCGTCCAGTCATCGCCTGCGCCGTGCTGCAGAACGAGGGCTCCGAGCTAAAACCGTTGATCAATTCGTTGCAGCAGTCCATTGAAAAACTGCTCATTTGAGACTGTATGTTTATTGGGGTTAAACACGTTGAGATTATAATATGAAATCTGGGTGGCTGCGCAATTTTTTCGATCTGCTGTTTCTAGGGGCAACAAACAGGCGTAATATTGCTATTGGTTGAGTACCGCTCTCTTGTCACCTTTCTATTAGCGACGCTACCTGTGCGCTTCGCCCATCGAAACGGCCGGCTGACTCTTAAGTTGCTCTCAATTCAAGTATTTTAGTAAAGCTTGATTGAAAAAGAATAGAAAATGTAATCGCAGTATGTTGTGTAATATATGCGTGTTCTAATTTACTACGATTAATAAAGTGAATATCATGCTGGAAATGTTTTCGTTAACATTTCGTTAGCCCGACAGACGCGTGCATTTCAGCACAGCAGCATTTTGCTCCAACTTTTGTCACTTTATGTTGAAATCATCTGTTTGGTTCGGTCTTTTCTAATTGTTTTTTTTTCTTGCAATGTAAAACGTCTCAAAAGTAAAATATCAGGGCTATTGCAGGAGTTTCTAGGGTCGAGGCGCTTCAGCAGCACTTCAGTGCAAGGGAATGAAAATGTTACCGAATTGGAGTCTGTTGAATGCACCACAGGGCATTTGGAGGTACACAGCGCAGAATGTTACCCCGACTAAGTTAGATAAGTAACCATGGCCCAACAAGGACGTTTGTTGTCCCTTTGTGAGGGCCGGCAGCAGTACATTTTTATAAATGTGCTATCAATCCTGGTGGACAGGGACGGTTAGGACGTGCAGCATATACATGACGTTAAAAAACGAACATGATTACTTGACTAGCGCTGTAAATTAACTCAAATAATTAATTTTAAATTCATAATTTAAAAGGGCAATACATTATCGTGTTCATAGGGTCATGCTCTTCGCTTCTGGACACCGTAACAAATTGATGTCGTTAAAATCTTATTTCTGTCTTAAAATAAATAATCATGCAATCACGCGGTATATAGTTAGGTGAAAATTACACTATAAAATCAAAGTATACACCTTCATGTTTTTTTATTAAAAAATAATTTTTGTTTTTTCTAGCGGGATGTATACTTTTCAAAACTCACCTTATGCAAGATTTTTTTGAAGGAACAACAAAAGAATGTGACGTGTAAATTTTATGGTGAATGCTATCATTGCTATGCACGCAATAATGTCATCTTTTATATAATATCATAAAAATCAGATTATCGCTTCTTTCTTAGTTTAGCTAGCTGTTATCAATTAGATTATGATGTTTAGCCATTATGTAAGAGCTGTATTTAAAATTTTACTTAAAAATATAGTAGGCCTAGTTATTTTTTACTTGTCATGTTTAGGCCTACTTCATAAAATATTAAGATGAGTAGCGCTATTTAGGCATGTAACTCAGCAGTCATATAATTTTACTGTAGTATTATTTAGTCTAGCTATGTTAGTCAGAATAAGTGTTTCTATAACTGTATTAAGTATTTCTTAGGGTTAGGCTTTGCTAGTTGTATATGGCTACATACATGCGCAACACCCGGCCGGGTGAAACGAGGGCCAAGCAAGGTATCTCGCAAAAACTAATCAACCAAGCGCAAAAAAATCAAAGGGGGGACCAAGGGACAAAAAAGGAAGGTGTGAAGAAAAGGAAAAAGGGGAGAGAAAAAGAGAGCAAATGAGAGCAAACTAAGTCCTAAATAGAGCAATGAAATGAACTAAGTCACAAATGAGAGCAAAAACTAAGTCGCAAGGCCGGCTAAGATTTGGGAGGTTGTGCATGTATGTATGGCTAGGCCTAACATTTTAATGAGATCCTGCAAGTCTGCAGTCCATAATCTTGTTATTATATTGCCTAAGCAAAAGTGCTAGAATAATTTATGTGGTTTACAATAAATAAGTTCACTGATATTTCTAACTATGCTCTTAGGTCGTTGAGAAGAATGTATATATTTATGAATTAGGTTTTATTTATCTAGACTAGCTAGTAGGCCTACATAGAATTAAGATACCCAGTAGTACTAATTTTGGCAACATGTATACTCACAGTCATGTGCCAATAAAAACAATTGCATGCTTCTATGCTAATAGTGCCAACACTAAGTGTTTATCATTAAACATATTCAAAGTAGGCCTACTTTTTGCTTTTGTCTATATGATGGGGAGTATAGACTTATTTTTCTTGCTTTTCTTGCTTGCTTTGGCAATAAATTTTGCCACCTAACTATGCCAATAACTTGCTGACTATGTCGTTTAGTACTGTGGCAATAAGGCCCACTTATTGGTGTGGTGTGTAAGACTATTTTGATAGGTTAAAGTCTAAGGCTCCTACATTTTCTATATAAATAATAAAGCCCTCTTATTAGGCCTACCACAGAAAACTTTGATAAATTGGCTCCAGTATCTTTAAAAACATCTACAATCTACAATCTACATCAATGTTTTAGCAATAAAGCCCACTTATTGTAATGTTTCAAAACATGGCCTTCTTAGAAGTGTGAGTGAAACAATTAAAATCATGTGAAACAAGTTTTGTCCATCCTAATGAATGTTATATTCAATGTTTATTAATTTTTTCTAAAATCAATTCAAAACTTTTATATACTTTTCAAAATGTATCAAATATATACTTTTGTTGCCATGCCCATAGCATTAATGTAGAAATGTAAGAGCCTATCTCACTAGTCTCACTTGTCTCTCAAATCTTTTTTTAGGATAGGAATCTAGCTAGTATAGGCCTATTTGACAATTTAATGTTGAAATTATTGCACTATTAGTTTAAAAATGAATTTAAGTAATATAAAGAAGTTGGGCATTCTTTTCAAATAGTTTTTTTAACTGTTTTTCTGAAAGTTTAATTTCAAATCAAAACAATCAGAAACAATGATATGATGAGTGTCAAATGTTGTGTCCAAATTCTGCAGGATTGCATGTCAAAATTCAGCAGGGGTAATAATAAGGGAGTTTGGATCGGCAATAAATGATAGTGCTGCCAAGCAGCCTCCTGGCATGGTGTTAATAGACTTGAAGTGTGTGTTAGTTAGTAGTAGAAAATTAGTACAGTGTAAACAAATCTGTAAAGAAATCTGCTAAATGTGTTATAGATGATAAGTTGTAATTTATTTGGTGGCATTATCATTTTGAAAGCAAGTGTGCATACTGTAGTTGGTTGTTAAAAAATATTTTAAAATCAAGTCAGTTATGCAACTGTTCATGAATCAAATTGTATGACATATGATTTTATATTCAGTATATGGATGTATAGTATATTGATGTTAGTAGCAAGTCTTCATAAGAAAAACTAAAAAACAACAGACCAACTTTTTAAACACTTATTATGATTTTTTCATAATATGATGCTTTTTCGTCTAGGGTTTTCTTTTCGTCTTTAGGATTTTCGTGTCTAGGGTCTGTAGAACAGTATAAACAAGCTAGCTATCCCAACTGATTTCCAGGTTACCATTTCGCCACTTATCTCAGCACACCACCAGATGGTAACAATGGCCGATGACGACCAAACAGAGTGCCCGCTGTGCATGGAGCCGCTAGATTTTGATGATTTAGCATTCTATCCTTGTCCATGCGAGTATCAGGTTAGGCTTGATGTCATTTGATAAAAATTAGTATAGCTAACAACAGACAAAATATAGAGAAAAAATACTTCTAGAAGTGGTTGACGTCGATTGTTGAACAGTTTTAGCATTGTTTTTTCATGACATTTAACGTCAACCCAAAACCTTTAACTCCCTAGATATGTAGGTTCTGTTGGACTAAGATCTTAGACGAAGGCAATGGACTATGCCCTGCGTGTCGAAATGTAAGTTGAAGCGAAGCAACATGCTGTTCCACTAAATTGAGTTTTTTTCGTTCATAGTTTTAGTGCGTCTAAATCGCTGCTACATTGAAATTCATCTGCCCTACCTACCCAAACAAATCAAGGCGTACAATTCAGAGAAGCCCGCGTCGTTTAAACCTTTGACGGAAGAGGAGTAAGTCGGTTCTAAAACGCTGACTGTCTTATAAAATGCAATCCAGTAACTTTAAGCAACATGCAATATTTAGGTTGCTATGAATAAATGTTTGAAAGATCTGAACATGAGGATTTGATATCTGAATGTCAGGATTTAGTATCTGAATGTCAGGATTTAATATCTGAATGTCAGGATTTAGTATCTGAATGTCAGGATTTAGTATCTAAATGTCAGGATTTAGTATCTAAATTTCAGGATTTAGGATCTGAATGTCAGGATTTAGGATCTGAATGTCAGGATTTAGTATCTAAATGTCAGGATTTAGTATCTAAATTTCAGGATTTAGGATCTGAATGTCAGGATTTAGGATCTGAATGTCAGGATTATATTTCTAAACTTCCGGATTTTGTATGTGAATGTTAGTTTTCTTCAGTTGAAGTTGCATAATTTCTATAAATTTCTTTATATCTGAAAAGTTAAATTCGCTAGTTAAAGTTCTCTTAAAAACGGTGAACCGCATCTCAGGATAATGAAGATTCGCAAGACCAAGAAGATGAAGGAGCAAGCCCGAAAGCAGCAACAGAAGGTCACCGAGGGTAACGTCTATAAGAAGGCTTTAAACGAGGTTCGAGTTGTGCAGCACAATCTGGTGTTTGTCATTGGCCTGCCAGCGAGGCTAGCCGACGCCGATGTACTTCGCGGTGCGGAATACTTTGGCAAATACGGCCGGGTGTACAAGATCGCGTTGTCCAGGCCAACCAATGTTGGCGGCGCTGGCGCCCAGGCATCGTTTGGCGCCTACGTGACCTTCTACAAATCTGAGGATGCCATCAGGGCGCTGTTGGATTTGCGCAACACCGAGATCGATCGCAGAACATTGAAGGCTTCGTTAGGCACCACCAAGTATTGCAGCTCCTATTTGAAGGGTCACACCTGCCCTAAGCCGGATTGTATGTACCTTCACGAACTGGGCGATCCCAATGCTAGTTTCACCAAAGAGGAAATGAATGCCGGTAAGCACAATGAATTCGAGGACAGACTAGTTCAACAGTTTCTAAGCAATCAGAAGAAGAGCACAGCTAATCACAGTCAGCAGCAGCAGAGACAGGCTGCGGCGGGGCCTTCGTCAGCTTCCGCCGCAGCCGCCAGTGGCTCTGTCAGCGCAGCTGTTGGCGCTTCCGGTGGAACTTCTATCAAAGCTAGCAAAAAGGCGACGAAAAAAGCTGCTGCCGCTGCAGCTGCGGCCGCCGCTGCCACGGCATCGGGTTCCGGTGCCAATGGCGGCGACAAGTCTAAGCAGCAGCAGCAGCAGCCTATAGCGGCTAGGCCAGCATCCAGCATTCAGGGTTCAGTTCAGGACAGCTCTCAGGTTCTACAGAGGCAACAGCAGCAGCAGCTGCAATCAGACAGTGGAGGCACTTCGGCAGTTCGTCAGACCAGAAATCATCATCAGCAGCAGCAGCAACAACAGCAGAGAAGCAGCAGAGGTGAATCGCCAGTTATATCCTCAGCAGCGCCAGTAGCAGACAGTGTATTAACTTCAGTTCCATCATCATTGTCAGTATCGGCGAGTTTACTTTCGTCCTCTTCAGTTTCAACAGCGTCAGCAGCAACAACAGCAGCGGCGGCAACGTCGGCAGCCACTTTGAACTCCGCTGTCTCGTCGCCTATTGGTCCGTCGCCGATGCCCGTCCCGGCTCCAATGCTGGGCGGCTCAAGCCAGCTTTTTAGCGGCTTCGGCGCCGGACTAGGCGGCTATTCCTTCAACGGATCCGCAACCACTTCCATAGTGCCGGCTCCACTGCCGCAGCAGCAGCAGATGGCCGGCACGCCGACAACAAACACCGCGACAGCATACTCTTGCGACGATTTAGATTTCGATCCATTTAGCGAATCGCAGAGAGGACTAAGCGAATGTCTGCAAGACGAACAGCAGATGGCCCTGCATGTGCATCATCATCAGCAGCAGCAACTGCCGCCCGGTTTTTTTCCGCACCAGCAGCAGCATCTTCATCATCGGGGCGTCATCGGCGGACCAGTTTCATCGTCGGCTGCTGGCACAATTGAACCACCGCCGGGATTGTTTCGTTCGACGCAGCATCTGCAGCAACAGCAGCAGCAGCATCAACAGCATCAGCAGCAGCAGCAGCAATCGGAGTCTGAACTGCGGTATCTGGCACAGACTCTGCGCAGCTTATTCCCGAATGCTAATGTAAGTTACGGTGGGCACAGCAACTCAGCCTATCCAGACACTACTGCAGCCGCTGCTGCTGCTGCGGCCGCTGTTTCAGCTAGCAACTCATCTGCTGCGTCAATGTTCGGCTTCGGCAACATCGGGTCCGGCCGACCGCCCCAGTCGCTCTCCTCCGCTGTTGGCGGCGGTCACAGATTCGCTCCGGTGATGCCGCCGGGAGCTTCGCCGCCGCCACCGTCGGCCACATCGTCTGCCGGCCTCGGCATAATCGGCGCCGGAAATTCCCTGCTGTCGCCGACTATTTCGTCGCCAACGATGGCTTCGAAATTGCCGCCGCCTGGACTTTGGTCAGATCCGGCCATTGTGTCCAGTCATCATCAGCAACAGCAGCAGCAGAGGCATCAGCAGCCGACATTCAGTGGACTAAGTGGCAGCTTCTTTACCGGCGGCATTAGCAGCAGCAGCAACGGTGGCCTGGTTAGCGGCAGTCATCTGTTTGGCTCTGGCGGTCAGGAAGCTCTGTGGCCCAGACTGTCGCCATTTGCCATCGATGATCCGCCGATGTTTCAACACCATCAGCAGCAGCATCAGCAGTCAGCAGAAAGCGCGGCTGGATTCTACAGGACGGCCTAGAGATAGAATTGTTGTTTGGTAGTGTTTTTTTCCATCGCAGAATAAATTAAAACAAATCACAAACAATTTCAGCAACAGCAAAAATTTTTTTGGGGGTTTTGTGTGGCTGTGCAATTGTGCGAAATGTTTCTGCTGAATTTATTGACTAAATTAATGAAGCTTTATTATACTATTTATCAGTAGTATTTAGACGAATTTAATATGGTACGAAGAGTCCATCGATAGTTTAGTAAAAGAATGTCGGCCATCTCTACATTAATATAAAAAATAAGTTTCCGCTATTTATCTACACCAGAAATATTCTGTTTGCGTTTTGTCATCTCCGCAATGATCCTTAGGGTTGGTTATTATTTTTTTGTTCGCGTTTGACACTGTGACAGGATTATTTTTAGTAAATCTTTATTTAATTAGGCGTAATTAAGTAATAACAAGTATCTTCTAAATACCGATTAACACGCACCTAGCAACACCGAACCCCCGACCCGACAGACCTACAGAGAAAGAGACTAGTTAAACAACTGCTGCAGCGCGCTAACGTTCGCTTTACAATGCGTTCGATCGATTACACTGGAAGCTCTGCTACTTGAAAGTTTAAACTAACATTAAAACACTAAATTGATTTGTTGCTGAGTTCCTGAGTTATTGCTGTTTCTTATTTTAAACTTGATGTACAGGTCGGCTTCATCCGGCGCCTTTCAACATATACTGTCTCATTTCCCTCTCATTTCCATTTCCCTCTTCACTTACGAGTAGCCTGTCTCATCTCTCCCCTGTCTCATCTCTCCCCTGTCTCATCTCTCCTCTGTCTCATCTCTCCTTTGTCTCATCTCTCCTCTGTCTCATCTCTCCTCTGTCTCATCTCTCCCCTGTCTCATCTCTCCTCTGTCTCATCTCTCCTCTGTCCCATCTCTCCTCTGTCTCATCTCTCCCCTGCCTCATCTCTCCCCTGTCTCATCTCTCCCATGCCTAATCTCTCCCCTGTCTCATATCTTCCGTGCCTCATCTCTCCCCTGTCTCATCTCTCCCCTGTCTCATATCTTCCGTGCCTCATCTCTCCCCTGTCTCATCTCTACCCCGTCTCGTAGCATGTCTCCTCTATATTTTCTTATCTCTCCCATGTTTCACATCTTAATTCTTGATGTCCGCTCCCTTATATGACCCAAAAGTTAGAAACAGCCACGACTTCAGTATTTCGAATCAGTCAGGAGTTCAGTTACGCTCGTAAATATGTGGCAGTCCGCAGCTTATTAGCAAATGCGTATATTGGTATACTTTGGCGAAAAGATATTAAATTTCGATATAATTCGACAAGAGCAAATAAAATATATTACGTAACTTTTGGTTGGATTGTGGTTTTTACTTTGATTGCATAATCATCGAGCAAACACGTATAGAGTGGTGTCAAATATTAACAATAACTGATTGACTTGATGTGCAGAACATGGCAACGATGGCTTATACTATAACATCTGCATGGCTTAATTGTGGACATTTGTGGACATTGTTGATTTAATACCGAATCTTCTCACATACGTATTACAAGTAGTGTAGATAGGAAATATAATGGAAATAAATAATTAATTCGAAATTAATATTATAAATTTATTAGAAGGCAAGTTATAAAAGCTCAGTTCCAATTATCCTGGAGTCGAATCCTCAATAACCTTTAATATTAATTTCGAATCATTTTTTCTCAATCCCGAGTTCCCTCGTCCTCAGTTCGAATCCCCATTTCCCAATCCTCAGTTCAGATCCATATTTCCCAATCCTCAGTTCAGATACCATATTTCCCAATCCTCATTTCAGCTCCCATATTTCCCAATCCTCAGTTCAGATCCATATTTCCCAATCCTCAGTTCAGATCCCATATTTTCCAATCCTCAGTTCAGATCCCATATTTCCCAATCCTCAGTTCAGATCCCATATTTTCCAATCCTCATTTCAGATCCCATATTTCCCAATCCTCAGTTCAGATCCCATATTTCCCAATCCTCAGATCAGATCCGCATTTCCCAATCCTCATTTCAGATCCATATTTCCCAATCCTCAGATCAGATCCGCATTTCCCAATCCTCAGATGAGATCCCATATTTTCCAATCCTCAGTTCAGATCCCATATTTCTCAATCCTCATTTTAGTTCCCCAGTTCTTAATCCTCAATTCAGATCCCTAATTTCCAATTCTCTGCTCAGAACTCTGTTCGTTTCCTACTCATACGCAATATATTTATTATGTCAATATTTTCTCATGTCAAAGCAGGGATATCATGCAGATCATAATTGCAAGTATGAAGCCTGAAAAACAGTGCTCAGCCATCGATCAATGGTGACACAATATCGAACGGAAATTGCTAATGCCATATTCTCAAGCAAACAGAGGATCTAAGAAGTGCATTGGCTTAACATTTATGCCTGTGTGCTAGGTTTCTGGCTTCATGTGACAAAGGATGAATATAGATAGGTTTTACTGTGCGCTCATGAAGCCAACAAAACATGCCTAGGATCTAAAACACGCGAATTTTACGGAGTGTTTTAAACACAGTTTCCGAGCTACAAAGGATCGATCAATGTGTCAGTTTGATTATCTAAATACCCATTAGACAGGATTGGGTTCGATATCTAACTACATGTTAGACATGATTGCGTTCAATATCTAACTACATGTTAGACAGGATTGGGTTCGATATCTAACTACATGTTAGACAGGATTGGGTTCGATATCTAACTACATGTTAGACAGGATTGGGTTCGATATCTAACTACATGTTAGACAGGATTGGGTTCGATATCTAACTACATGTTAGACAGGATTGGGTTCGATATCTAACTACATGTTAGACAGGATTGGGTTCGATATCTAACTACATGTTAGACAGGATTGGGTTCGATATCTAACTACCTGTTAGGCAGTCGGGTTCCATAGCTAACTACAAGTCTATCTCTCGTACCTGTTAGTGACAGTTAGGTTCCGGATTTAACTACCTATTAGAGACAGTTGGGTTCTATGTACCCAAACCAACAGTAAGACACTAATTTATTACATTACTAAATGGTTGCCAGATGGCTGGATCATAACTGTCATAAATTATCCGGTGATTTCATTACGAACAATCTAATGGAATTGCCTTGGCTTTATCAATGATTAAACCAACATGTGGAGTCAATAGATCGATAATAGCCTACTTCCTGCGATATTCTCGACAGTTTCTCAGCTTCTGCGTAAAGAAGGAAGTAAAAACATTCAGTGATAATTAATTAAAATTGATTGATTGGCACATTAGCAAAAAAGAGTCCTTAGCTCATAATTCTCTCTCTCACCTTCTCTGTCTCTGCCTCTCTGTCTATCTGGCCATGTGTCTATCTATCTCTCTCTGTCTCTCTCTGTCTCTCTGTCTCTCTCTGTCTCTCCCTGTCTCTCTCTGTCTCTCTCTGTCTCTCTCTGTCTCTCTCTGTCTCTCTCTGTCTCTCTCTGTCTCTCTCTGTCTATCTGCAGACTCTTAAGCGCTAGGCTAGACTCTACTGACGAGCTCCAATAAGAGCGAAACGCGTCTGGAGTTGCCTTGTTTCGAATCCGGATTTCATTTTTTTTCGATACATATCGGAATCGATTCCATTATTATACTCGTATTTTTTAATTTCAATGGGCAGTGTCCTCTCTCCTCTCTTCCCCTCTCTCTCCCTCTCTCCCTGTCTCTCTCTCTGTCTCTCTGTCTCTCCCTGTCTCTCTCTCTGTCTCTCTCTGTCTCTCTCTGTCTCTCTCTCTTTCTGCCCTGTTGAAGAATTTTTAATTCAAAATATCAGCAAAATTAAAATTAAAGTCAGCTTTAACTCTTTACCGCGTCAGTGCCTGGGATTGGAGGTGCTCTCCTCTCTCTCCCCCTCTCTCCGTCTCTCTCTGTCTGTCTCTGTCTCTCTCTGTCTCTCTGTCTCTGTCTCTCTCTGTCCCTCTGTCTCTGTCTCTCTCTCCGTCTCTCACTGTCTGTCTCTGTCTCTCTCTGTCTCTCTGTCTCTGTCTCTCTCTGTCCCTCTGTCTCTGTCTCTCTCTCCGTCTCTCACTGTCTGTCTCTGTCTCTCTCTGTCTCTCTGTCTCTGTCTATCTCTCTGTCTCTGTCTATCTCTCTGTCTCTCCCTCTCTCTCTCTGTCTATCTCTCTGTCTCTTTCTGTCTCTCTCTCTCTGTCTATCTCTGTCTGTCTCTGTCTCTGTCTCTCTCTGTCCCTCTGTCTCTGTCTCTCTCTGTCTGTCTCTGTCTCTCTCTGTCTCTCTGTCTCTGTCTCTCTCTGTCCCTCTGTCTCTGTCTCTCTCTCCGTCTCTCACTGTCTGTCTGTCTCTCTCTGTCTCTCTGTCGCTGTCTATCTCTCTGTCTCTGTCTATCTCTCTGTCTCTCCCTCTCTCTCTCTGTCTATCTCTCTGTCTCTTTCTGTCTCTCTCTCTCTGTCTATCTCTGTCTGTCTCTATCTCTGTCTCTCCCTGTCTCTGTCTGTCTCTATCTCTGTCTTTCTCTGTCTATCTCTCTGTCTATCTCTCTGTCTATCTCTCTATCTCTCTGTCTATCTCTCTGTCTATCTCTGTCTGTCTGTCTGTGTCTATCTCTCTGTCTCAGTCTGTCTCTCTTTATTTCACGCTCTCTTTCCCAGTCAAAAGGAAATTGAGCCAGATGTGCAGCCGTGAACAGCACAGCCGCAGCTATAATTTTCGGCTCTCTGAAGGCTGCGTACCGCTGTTCAGTCCATGGACTTAAGGTTATCCATTTAGACTGCTGGGCGAGCTAAAAGTTAAGAGTGTAACTTCAAAATGAAACAATCTGTTCTAATGAAGTTAGGAATCGAACCGCCGACTTACTTCAAGTCGTCGCTAATGCTACGTTTGTTAACATCTATATATCTGCTGGCGCAGTAGCACAGATCCTATTAAACTATCTACTTGAAGGCCGTACCATACAAATAGCTGCTCTAGCATAGAGATCTATTGAATTTAACCAGATTTATCCAGTCGGATGGGTTTCGGGTGTGGCCACCGTGAAGCCGTGATTCAGCAGGCGAGAGAGACAGAAGAAATAAGAGTATTCGAGATGGATAGAGAGAAAACTGCTGACTTGCCATGAGTTATATATATAATGTTCATTTATAATAAGATTTACATGTACTCGCAGCTATTTTGATTACTTTAGCGAGTAAATAAGCGGCAGCTTGTTTTGTTAGATTTTGCTAAAAGTACACTCACTACATGCACGCATCGCATGGCATGTCAATGCTGCAGACTGTTCTAAAAACACCCCTAATCTCGTCTCCTCTCTACCCCCCCCCTATACTAGCTGTCTACACTCCGAAACCCTCCCTCGACAACCTCCCTCCCATGACCGACTGTACACTCAAAAGCGTTTTTTGGTAAAATTTTGCTTCCCACGCTGTACAGACACACCCGCCCCCGGGGCACACGCAACCCTAAACCTATAAAAGGTTAAGAAATTCTCACTCTATAGCCATAGCCAAATCTTACAATAAGTTAAAACAAACACATACGCATAGTTCCGGCAGGATTCTCACAATGGCCGTCTCCAAGATTGACCAGCCCTTTAACGCACTTCAGGAGGCAGAGAGACTGCACGCCGCCATGAAGGGCATCGGCACCAACGAGCAGCTCATTATCGACGTCCTGGGTCATCGGCCGTCGCATCAGCGAGCGGAGATCGCCAAAGCGTTCAAGACCTCCTACGGCAAGGAGTTGGATAGCGCTCTGAAATCTGAGCTGAGCGGCGACTTTCTTGAAGTCTGCGAAGGACTTTGCTACTGCCTGAGCGACTACGACGCCAAGTGCTTGCACCAGGCTGTCAAGGTATTCTCTAAACTCAAAATTGCAATTTGTCCTACTATGCTAGTCACGTGGATTCGAATTTAAGACATCGGTGAAAGAAATATTAATAGTGCAGCAGTCACAAGCTAATTTTATCTCGCCTCTCAAGATTGATAAATTTTTATCATTAATATTAAATTACCATTTAACACATGCGCAGTTTCTTTATTATCGCGCAAAAAGGAAGTTATAATTTAAAAAATGGCAACAAACAACTTCGTCAATAAGAACGAAATAACAAACAAATGCTGCTATCGAATTAAACATTAAAAAAACTAATTTGTTAAAAATTTCATCACTTTTATTAATCTGCTTCTAAGAAATCAGTTCATTTAAACAACAAACTCTTGATTTTTCACTCAGGGCGCCGGCACAGACGAGGAGGCTTTGATCGACATTCTATCGACGCGTAACAACACGCAGATTCAGGCCATCAAGGCCTCGTACTCCAAGCTGATCCATCGCGACTTGGAGGCCGACATTAAGTCCGATGTCAGCGGCAACTTTGGCCGCGTCCTGGTTGGAATTCTGACAGCCAACAGGGACGAAAATCCCAATGTTGATCCCAATGTGGTCGCACAGGATGTTGAAGCACTGTACCAGGTTGGTTTTACCTCCTCTGCTCCCATTATTTCCTCTCCTACCCAAGTATATTTTCCAACTCGTACACAGTTTTTACAGTTTTGAAACATCCCAACATTTACTTTTTTTAAAGGCCGGCGAGAAGAAAGCTGGCACCGAAGAGTCGACTTTCAATCGGGTTCTGTGCAGCCGCTCCTATCCGCACATCGCCGCTGTAGCCAGCGAGTACGCCAAGCGGCACAAGAAGAACCTGATGGACGTTATCGACAGCGAGACCAGCGGAAGCTACCGCAGCCTGCTCCGCAGCGTCGTGTCCTACGCCATGGATCCGGCAGCTCACGTGGCCGAACTATTCTACAAGAGCATGAAGGGTCTGGGCACCAACGACCGTCGGCTGCAGCGCACCGTTATCACCCAGTGCGAGTCCGACCTGCCGGCCGTAAAGGCCGCCTTCCAGCGACTGCACAACAAAGGCCTGGGCGAGATGATTCGAGGCGACACTTCGGGTGATTATCGCAAAATTCTTCTGGCTCTCATTGGCGAAGCCTAAAGATGAATTCCTTTAGTTCCTCGGGTTCAGAACATTTTCGGAGAACCAATCAACAAGCATTACCAAACAAAAAAGTTGAAGTTACCAAAAATTGCACTTTTCCTCGAAACTCAATCACGGCTGATTCAGCTTTTCACAGAACGGTCACTTTAAAACAAGATTTGACAAATATTCTTACAATTCTATTACAATAACTATTACTATGTGACTGTAGCAGTCATATTATATAATGAGTATTTGGACACGGCAAAAGGACCAAATTCAGCAATAGATCATTATATGGTTAGAAATAATTTTTATAGCGAACGTTTTTATGCTTCTGATTATTATAATACCATTCATCCAAGTGCAACCTATTTAGCAACTTTCAAGCAATATTTATTTATGTTCCTAGTTATAAAGTCCATAAAACATCAGAATAACGAGTAGCTTACTATAGTTTAAATCACAATTTAAATTAGCTTTAAATTGTCACTTCACTTTGCGACTTCAATACACAATAAACAATAATATTTGTGTTCCATCATTCATTGACTAAAAACCGTGTATTTAACTTTCTAGACCGTCTTTATAACCAGAAATGATAAAACAATTTTTATACTCAAATGTTTACGTCTTTGTCAGTTTTATAATTCGTAGTAATCGGCGCACACGTTAATTTTTTAATTTATTCTGCTTTTCTACTTTATACAAAAACGTCACTCATATTTATTGTTATTTGTTTTTGTTTGATGGAACGTTAAAAGTGCATTCTATAAAAACCAAACCGTTTTGGATAATATAACATTGTTATTTGTGTTGTAGTCACCTTGCAACTTAAATTTGCAACTGTTGCGGTTAAACATAAAAATTTGCAAAGCTTTGAACAAAAATATATTTAAAATTTGTGACAGTGCACCGGTTTGTTATTATTCAAATTTCACAAAAATGTGAATTTTAGTGAAACTGCCTCGTTTATTTTGATTAAAACCTGATATTTTAATAAAAACTTTACTACTTAAAGTAGTTAAAAGTACTTACAACTACATTTTTGTCTGAATTTGAGGTGAGTGGCAAAACGGTTAACGCGTTTGCCTCTCGCACCGAGGTCCCTGAGCTCGATTCCATTTATTTGGGGCGCAGCCGCTGAGGGCTTGGGGTTTGTCGTGCAATTTACATCCTCCAAGTCATAGTGAAAGTGTACACTGCCTGACGACGAGAAAGTCAGGGCAGATGTACACACCTGTGTGCGTGTGTGCTCAGGAGTCAGCGAAACGGGCAGAATTGCCTCGTCGCTGGCTGCGGTCTAGTGTCACCAAATGATGTGCCCACAGCCCCCGCAGCAGTTATTATTATTGTTATTATAAATGTCTGAATAAATGTTCGGATAATCTCGTTCGCAGCCACATATACGAGCGTATGCATGCAGGCCATATGCGTTTTGTTTTAAATTGACTAACATGCAGGAAACTCACTGACTTAACTTACAAGTTTTGTCAAAACATGTTTATTTGTACTATAAGTTAATAACAAACAGCTAGAGGGACGGGAGATGCGCTGCATGGCCGTTCAAAGCAAAGGGGTCGATAAAATTGCAGTGGTGGTGTATAGTGTCAGCTTGTTTGTCCTTCTATCTCCCCGCCGAGTTATTATTCAGTGCTTATTGTGTATTTTTTGACGCTTGTGTTTTTTTAGCTAACAGTCACCCACGCCAAGCCGGGAGGACCGGTCGGGGGAGCGGACGCCCACCACCCCGCGAGCGCTACCTGGGCTACAGTCCCGGCCAATCAGCAAACGACCCGGCCTCACTACCTGTCGACCCTCGGCAAGAAGCAATCCCGGGGCTCAGAACGGCGGTCGCAAGTCTACTGTGATTTGTCACCTTGGCTCAAGCTACAGCCAGGCATCCACCTCGCCGATCGACCTAATTTGGGGTTAACATGACTCTATAAAAGGAAGCGTGTTTTTGCAGTGACTTTTTATCGTTCTCCGCAATTCGCCTCACACTGTGAGAAGCACGTGCAAGCTAGTCCACTTTGTTTTGTCTCGCCCCGCCTGACCACGCTCCGCTTGTTCAGTTAGGTAGCTTTCGGCGCTACG
Source organism: Macrostomum hystrix (assembly GCA_950097015.1). NCBI lineage: Eukaryota > Metazoa > Platyhelminthes > Macrostomidae > Macrostomum > Macrostomum hystrix. The sequence goes on from CATNEN010000003.1 coordinate 3,517,333, forward strand.
CGTCTTGAGAGTGCGCCGCTGACAAGGGTGGTCTAGATAGGCGCTTGTTGTCGAAGTCAGTACGTGCTATCTTCGGAGACTCCGCCGTCAGGCAGAAGGAGCGCCAACCGATAGGATCTGTCGGGGCAGCGCTGAAAGCAGAGACAACCGGAGCCTCCCGGGAAGAGTAGGGCGCGGATTAGGCCAGTTTAAGTAAAATTGTTATATCCAATTTCCCCGGACCAAATTTGCTTTTGTGAGCGCGCTATATTGCTTTCCGTGCGAATATCCTCATTCTGTCAGTTTAACTTTTGAATCAAGTTGAGCAAGTATGCGAGATTCAAATCAATTAATTCCTATTCTTATCTGGAGTCGGCGAGTCACAAAACACAGACTAAATCACTCCCAATCAATTTATTCGAGTCCTCGTGTTCATACTGTGTTATTCATTTTTCATTGGGAGTTTCGCCGGGCCGGAGGACGACACGCGGGTCTCTTCGCTAATCTATTCCACTTCGCTCGCTACCCCAGTCTCATAACGCTATTTATTTTCAGATTTCCCTGCTGCTATTGAACCGATTGGTAGAACACCGACCACGGTGAATAGTGAATAGTCGCTAGCTTTAAATTCCTCACGCTCCAGCTAGGACATTCATTTTATTACAGTGGGAGTGAGGTGCGAATTTCGGGATTAATGGCGTGAATGCGCGATTTCTGACGCGAGGTGCGAATTTTTTAATGCTCAGTGCGTGAAAATTTCAATGAAACAACAATTGGTAAAATAAGTTCGTCTATAATGGTGACGTCATTTGTCTTTGGGCACGTAAGCGAGACGACTTAAAAGTTGATTGTGCCTGGTGTAAAGTCGATTTTGTTTTTCTAAGTGGCATTACAAACTCGCATGCTCTCATCGCGAAATTTCGAAGGCCCGTCGGAGCAGCAGCTCCCTCAAGATGTTGATGGCAGGGGCATCCGCAGGCCAGGCTGATCAGAGTATTGGCACGTCTTGCGAGCCAAACGACTCAAGTCACTGCGAAAGTCTCGGAAATTCGTTTTATCACGAGAATTATTATTAAAAATCGTAGCTTTGAGCCTAAGGATGACGCCGTTGAGGACTTACGTGCGATTTGTTCCGACTCCAAGACCATCTGCCAGCTCGTCCGATACCTAAGGGCCACCGGGTGAGTGACTCTCCACCTCCTGGACTCTCCGGAGGAGGACCGCGCTGTGGACGCCGGCATCAGTACCGGATCCCCCTATGCGACACCGCAGCTTTAGTTGCCCGTGGTCGCCCGGGGCTAGCGGAACGGGCGGCAACGCCTCCCCGCTGCATCGAAGGATGCCCCCTGCAGCTAAGTCAAGCAACGACTCCAAGTTTCCGGCTGCAGCTTCATCGATCGAAGATTTCTTACCTCGTGTCTCACGGCCTCTTTCCCTACCTGAAGGAGGTTATTCTGGCCGATGTTTGCAGCAACAGCAAGTCACCAGACTCAGGCTTTTTTCAGTGCAAATTGATGAAGCCGATAAGAATGGAAAGTTTCTCGGCATCCTTCTGCGATATCTTTCTGAAAATAGTACCGAAAAAACTATGAAGGCCAAATCAGTCTGCATAGATTTGCCTATGCTGTCTTCTACAACTGCCGCAGCTATTTCTGTTTCTATGTTGCAGACGATTTCGGAGTGCAACCTCGACAAGTCAAAGTGTGTCGGAGTGACGTCGGACAACTGCAACACCATGCGGGGCTTCAAGAGCGGAGTAGTTGTTCGACTTCGGGATGACCTTCGAAATATCATTGATGTAGGCGGCTGCAGCCTTCATCATATACACACAATGCCGCGAAGTACTTAGGTCTCAGCGTAGAGACACTAGTGCGCGACCTCTACGAGCGTATTGCCACTTCAAGTTATCGCTCGACGAAAAGGACCGCTTACATGTCAGTGCAACTGAATTCGATGAAGTGCAAAAGCTGGCATTTATTCGGCCAGTTGACACCCGTTGGCTGCAGCTGTTGCCGGTAGTTCTTTGTGAAGGTAACAGAGAAACTCTTTGCCGCTGAGCAGCTCCACTCTTTGTGCCTGCCAACTGCTGGATCCGAAAAAGCAGACGAACGATCGGTTTGTTCAGTGGGTTGATACTGTCGAACTTTCGAACCTTCTGCCAGAAAGCGTTCAACAGAAAAAGTTCCGCTCTGGATAAGAACAGCGTGATAATGACAATATTAAACAATTAGTCGTGTTTTTAGGCTAATGTTATGTTAGTTGCCTTTTACTTGCTTAAAATTACATCTTCCAAAGTTAGACATATAGCTTAGTTTAGGCGCGAAAAAATGAGCACTCCTCACTCCCACCACAGCGATAAATTTAAGCATGTGGAAAGGTGTCACACAGACATGCTTCTGCTCTATGAATTGTGGGCAACGAGCGTAGAAAAGAGCCCACAAAGCAAATCGAGCCTGTTTCCCACGGACCCTTCAAGATCAGCAGCCCGACGTCCTGAACAGATCGTTGTGCACTGAAACTTTCTTCGAGTCTCCAAGTCGGCATTCCAAGGGGTGGTCAGGAAGCCTGGTTTACTGTTTAATCTAAGCCAATCAAGCTTTAACGGTATAGGACTGCCATCTTGCCGCCCGTTTTTATACCAAGAGGGGGGAATTTCAGTGAAAAAAAAACTTTGGTAGCGCCCGAATGCTAACAGCGTTGGGTGGTGACCAATTGGTTAACGGACTAGGCGAGGGTGTCCTGTGGTTGATCAGTCAAATCGGAGCAATTCGCGTCAAGGTCCATAGTTGCTTAGTTCCACCTGTTGCAGCCATTGAAGGTCCAGCAGTCCGTCTAGATAAAGCTAGGTGACCAACGAAGACGGAGATGATGCAGGGCACATTCAGGTGACATGCTGACCTATTTTGAAGACCTGGCAAGTAATTCGTGTATGTGGTGTATGTGGTGTATGTACAAGCGCTTTTGGTAAACATCTGACCTTCGGCCAGAACCATTGAAAATCTCGACTGTCTTAAACAAAAATTTGGCCCGTGTTCTTAAGTTTCGTGTGCTTGCGTTGCTCCGTTCGGGTGCAGCACAACAAATTGTCAGGGAGGAAATCCCCTTGGTATAGTTCCACTGTTAAAGATTAGGATTAAAATTCCCAGGAATCGTTGAGTTTTCTACGAATTTAGGGCCGGGAAAAGGGACAGAAATTTGCTTAACTTGTTAAATTTGAAAATGCAGAACACATTTTTTGCACTGGAAATAAAAAACGATGCACAGCTACTCCAGATAATTTATATAGGCTCCATGCATAATTCAATGTCAACATACATTCTAGTTAGCAATGTTTTCATGTAATAAACGAACAGATAAGCAGGAGTCGAAAGTCAGCAAATGCAAATGAATAATTTTGAATAGATTAAATACGAGTATCTAGGGAGCGATTCAGAGCATTTGAAACCCAAATTTTTTAGGTTGTGACCGAAAAGTCAAAGTGCTATGTTAATAATATACGATAAGAATTTGTTGGACTTGCTCTTAAAAAATTATCTATCTGGGCACCTCGGGGTGTTTTTTTTCGCGTTGGCACTATAAGTGCTTCATTTATAAATGCAAATTCAATGCAAAAGTCAAAAAGGTACAAATAATTTAGCTCCCTGATTGTCCACTTCGCGCACCTAAAACTTGAGGAATTCTGAAGTTCTAAGAAAAACTAAACAGTAAAAGAAAGGAAGGCTATTATCAAAGCAGCTACAATGTCACTTGACGACATCATTGAGAAGCTGGGATCATTTGGTCGCTTTCAGAAGCTGCAATACCTCCTGGCCTGCTATGCATCAGTGTGCTGTGGTGAGAGCTGCGATTTTCATGAGATCTTAACTAACTGCTCTGTTTTGGTTGTGATGTTTAGTTCTACTGGTGTGAGGTTTAGTATTACCGGTGTGAGGTTTAGTTCTAATGATGTGAGGTTTTAGCTCCAGTAGTGTGAGTTTCAGTTCGAGTAGTGTGAGGTTCAGCTCGAGTAGTGTGAGGTTCAGCTCGAGTAGTGTGAGGTTCAGCTCGAGTAGTGTGAGTTTCAGTTCGAGTAGTGTGAGGTTCAGCTCGAGTAGTGTGAGGTTTTAGCTCGAGTAGTGTGAGGTTTCAGCTTGACTAGTATGAGGTTTCAGCTTGACTAGTATGAGGTTTCAGCTTGACTAGTATGAGGTTTTAGCTCGAGTAGTGTGAGGTTTCAGCTTGACTAGTATGAGGTTTCAGCTTGACTAGTGTGAGGTTCTAGCTCGAGTAGTGTGAGGTTTTAGCTCGAGTAGTGTGAGGTTTCAGCTTGACTAGTATGAGGTTTCAGCTTGACTAGTGTGAGGTTCTAGCTCGAGTAGTGTGAGGTTTTAGCTCGAGTAGTGTGAGGTTTCAGCTAGACTAGTATGAGGTTTCAGCTTGACTAGTATGAGGTTTTAGCTCGAGTAGTGTGAGGTTTCAGCTTGACTAGTATGAGGTTTCAGCTTGACTAGTGTGAGGTTCTAGCTCGAGTAGTGTGAGGTTCTAGCTCGAGTAGTGTGAAGTTCTAACTCGAGTAGTGTGAGGTTTTAGCTCGAGTAGTGTGAGGTTCAGCACGAGTAGTGTGAGGTTTTAGCTCGAGTAGTGTGAGGTTCAGCTCGAGTAGTGTGAGGTTTTAGCTCGAGTAGTGTGAGGTTCAGCTCGAGTAGTGTGAGGTTTTAGCTCGAGTAGTGTGAGGTTCAGCTCGAGTAGTGTGAGGTTTTAGCTCGAGTAGTGTGAGGTTCAGCTCGACTAGTATGAGGTTCTAGCTCGAGTAGTGTGAGGTTCAGCTCGACTAGTATGAGGTTTTAGCTCGAGTAGTGTGAGGTTCAGCTCGAGTAGTGTGAGGTTCAGCTCGAGTAGTGTGAGTTTCAGTTCGAGTAGTGTGAGGTTCAGCTCGAGTAGTGTGAGGTTCTAGCTCGAGTAGTGTGAGGTTTTAGCTCGAGTAGTGTGAGGTTTCAGCTTGACTAGTATGAGGTTTCAGCTTGACTAGTATGAGGTTTCAGCTTGACTAGTATGAGGTTTTAGCTCGAGTAGTGTGAGGTTTCAGCTTGACTAGTATGAGGTTTCAGCTTGACTAGTGTGAGGTTCTAGCTCGAGTAGTGTGAGGTTTTAGCTCGAGTAGTGTGAGGTTTCAGCTTGACTAGTATGAGGTTTCAGCTTGACTAGTGTGAGGTTCTAGCTCGAGTAGTGTGAGGTTTTAGCTCGAGTAGTGTGAGGTTTCAGCTTGACTAGTATGAGGTTTCAGCTTGACTAGTATGAGGTTTCAGCTTGACTAGTATGAGGTTTTAGCTCGAGTAGTGTGAGGTTTCAGCTTGACTAGTATGAGGTTTCAGCTTGACTAGTGTGAGGTTCTAGCTCGAGTAGTGTGAGGTTCTAGCTCGAGTAGTGTGAAGTTCTAACTCGAGTAGTGTGAGGTTTTAGCTCGAGTAGTGTGAGGTTCAGCACGAGTAGTGTGAGGTTTTAGCTCGAGTAGTGTGAGGTTCAGCTCGAGTAGTGTGAGGTTTTAGCTCGAGTAGTGTGAGGTTCAGCTCGAGTAGTGTGAGGTTTTAGCTCGAGTAGTGTGAGGTTCAGCTCGAGTAGTGTGAGGTTTTAGCTCGAGTAGTGTGAGGTTCAGCTCGACTAGTATGAGGTTCTAGCTCGAGTAGTGTGAGGTTCAGCTCGACTAGTATGAGGTTTTAGCTCGAGTAGTGTGAGGTTCAGCTCGAGTAGTGTGAGGTTTTAGCTCGAGTAGTGTGAGGTTCAGCTCGACTAGTATGAGGTTCTAGCTCGAGTAGTGTGAGGTTTTAGCTCGAGTAGTGTGAGGTTTCAGCTCGAGTAGTGTAGAGATTATAGGAGTTTTGATTCAATTCCTTTCAGTTAGATTTTTTTAAGTTTCAACCATGCTTGTATCTCTTTAAAGCTCGCAATCTATGATTTAAAACACAAGGTGCGGGAACAATTATTCTGGTTTACATTCTGAATGTACCCAGCCATCGCTGCCGGGTGCCTAGCCTGGGCTCCAGCGATCACTGGGGCGTCAACGCTAGCCTGATTGAGTCGGCTGTGCCACCCAGCGAAAGCAACTGTCGCAACACCGGCTCGCTGAAATGCTTTCATTCTTGCCGTCTCTACGGCAAATTGAATGGCACAGCCAATGAAAACTTCACAACTGCCTGCACTGATGGATTTGTGTTCGACAAAGCTGAGTTCGTTGACACCTTCGCCACGGAGGTGAGTGTAACGGGCTGTGTACAGTTCCACAGCTGATAACGATGGTCAGTTAACTGAGAACCAATACCCAGTACCAATCTTCAGAAGAACCAATGTTCAGTTGAGTACCAATGTTCAGCAGAGTACCAATGTTCAGTAGAGTACCAATGTTCAGCAGAGTAGCAATGTTCAGTAGACTAGCAATGTCCAGTAGAGCACGAATAGTACTAATCAATTCCTCCATCGGCATTCTCAGCTAGACCTGGTCTGTGACACTGGCAAGGAGGTTCTGGTCGCCTCGCTGATGCAGAGTCAGCTACTCGGCTTCTTGGTCGGCTCATTTCTATCTGGAATTCTTTCCGATCGGTAAAGTTGGCGCCTTTTTCTGTGATTCTGACATCTAGTTTAAAACGACTTGACAGGTCAGCTCTGACGAAATTTCTTTGATAGGTTTGGCAGAAAGCCCATATTGATTGGCTCTATGCTTCTCATGGGCGTGTCGGGAATGGCAACTAGCCTGTGCTCGGATCCCTACTCATTCTGGCTGATGCGATTTCTGACTGGAACAACCGGCATGAGTGCCTTCTCAACTGGATTCGTTCTGGGTGAGAGCAGAACTATGCCTGTGTGTTATTCTGAAATAATGTGTTGTTAAAGATAGTGCAGGCTTATCAAAGGAGTCAGAAAGATAAGTGATTTAGAGATAGTGGCGGCACATCAAAGGATTTAGAAATAGTGGCGGCACATCAAAGGATTTAGAAATAGTGGCGGCACATCAAAGGATTGATAGATAGTGGCGGCACACCAAAGTAAAAAGGCGGCTTATAAAGTTCTCGATTAAATTGAAATACCTATTGAAATTAAATTTTTCTTTGATTTGCGTTTAGTGCGTAATTAATTAAACACTATATAGGCATTGAGCTCATTGGCAAGCAAGCGCGAGTACACGCCGGTATAGTAATTGAGTATGCGTACGCTGTTGGCCTAATAATTGTTGTTTTCGTCGCCTATCTGCTGCGCTATTGGCGCTGGTTAAATCTTGCCGTCAGCGTACTACCGCTATTTTCTATTCCGTTTATTTGGTAAGAGTTTAACAGCGGTGACTAGACGTAATAGACGGTAGAGACCGTGAGGTGGTGTCTGGAGGGATAGAGTGAGGTGGCTGACTGGAGGGATAGAGAGTGAGGTGGCTGACTGGAGGGATAGAGAGGGAGGTGGCTGACTGGAGGGATAGAGAGTGAGGTGGCTGACTGGAGGGATAGAGAGTGAGGTGGCTGACTGGAGGGATAGAGTGAGGTGGCTGACTGGAGGGATAGAGAGTGAGGTGGCTGACTGGAGGGATAGAGAGTGAGGTGGCTGACTGGAGGGATAGAGAGTGAGGTGGCTGACTGGAGGGATAGAGAGTGAGGTGGCTGACTGGAGGGATAGAGAGTGAGGTGGCTGACTGGAGGGATAGAGAGTGAGGTCGCTGACTAGAGGTGGGCGATCTATCCCTGGAACGATAGGGAGGAACAAGGCGCGAGGTGGATGCCTGGGGGCATTAACAGGGCAGAATAAAACAGAACAAAACATTTTGATTTGCTGATATAAACTGCTAATCTGTTTGAATCTGCGTCAAGGTTGATGGAGGAGTCCACTCGTTGGCTCATTTCAAAGAACCGCTTAGTCCAAGCGGAGGCCATTGTTCGCAAGGCGGCTGTTGCCAACGGGGTGGAATTGCCCGACGAGCTGCAGCTGCGTCAGACGACGGATGACGACAAGTCAAGTTTGAGGACCGAGAACGACAGTTTTTTGAAAGTTTTTAAAAATATGCACACAGCATTGATGACTATCAATGTGTTCTGGCAATGGTAAAATTGAAATTCGCTTTGTTGGTACATTATGTTTTCATAAACAGCAGAAACTATTCTCAGCTTTATTAACGTGGATTTCTTAATTGACTAGAACTTCTCAGCAAAATATGATTCTTTCTGAATTTCGATTTCCCAGCTCATATTTCCGTACCTAGTTGGATTTCCCTATTAAAATGGGATTTCCCTGCGAAAATGGGATTTCCCTACCAAATGGGATTTCCCTACTGAAATGGGATTTTATTTACAACTGGGACTTCCGTCTAAGCTTGGTTATCCTACCAGCTTATTTCCTAACAGTTTTCCAAAGATTGCTTGATCGAAAATGAATTAATTTTTCAAACTGGGTTTCCAATATCAAACCGCGACATCGGTATTAAATAGGGTTTTCCTTATTTAAACAAGAGTTTCCCGTCACATCGGGAATTCCTTATCAAACAGGGATTTCCTTATTCAAACAGGAATTTTCCTATCACATCGGGATTTCCCCTTTCCCATCGGGATTTCCTTTCTCAAATTGGGTCTTCCTTATTAAACAGGGATTTCCTTATCAAACAGGGATTTCCTTATCAAACAGGGATTTCCTTATCAACCAGCGATTTCCTTATCAAACAGCGGTTTCCTTATCAAAAAGGGGTTTCCTTATCAAACTGGGATTTGCCCAATCACATCAGGATGTTTTTAGCACACAAGGATTTCCCCTTTCCCATCGGGATTTCCTTTCTCGAATCGGGACTACCTTATTAAAGAGGGATTTCCTTATTCAAACAGGAATTTTCCTATCACATCGGGATTTCCCCTTTCCCATCGGGATTTCCTTTCTCAAATTGGGTCTTCCTTATCAACCAGGGATTTCCTTATCAACCAGGGATTTCCTTATCAACCAGGGATTTCCTTATCAACCAGGGATTTCCTTATCAACCAGGGATTTCCTTATCAACCAGGGATTTCCTTATCAACCAGGGATTTCCTTATCAACCAGCGATTTCCTTATTCAAACAGGAATTTTCCTATCACATCGGGATTTCCCCTTTCCCATCGGGATTTCCTTTCTCAAATTGGGTCTTCCTTATCAACCAGGGATTTCCTTATCAACCAGGGATTTCCTTATCAACCAGGGATTTCCTTATCAACCAGGGATTTCCTTATCAACCAGGGATTTCCTTATCAACCAGGGATTTCCTTATCAACCAGGGATTTCCTTATCAACCAGGGATTTCCTTATCAACCAGGGATTTCCTTATCAACCAGGGATTTCCTTATCAACCAGGGATTTCCTTATCAACCAGGGATTTCCTTATCAACCAGGGATTTCCTTATCAACCAGGGATTTCCTTATCAACCAGGGATTTCCTTATCAACCAGGGATTTCCTTATCAACCAGGGATTTCCTTATCAACCAGGGATTTCCTTATCAAGCAATTATTCATTATACATCTGAAAAACTTAGGTGGGTCGTAGCTCTAATCTACTACGGACTGAGCCTTGGACCAGCCAACCTACCCGGCGACATTTATCTGACGTCGTTTCTGAACGCCGTCGCTGAAATGATTGGCTACGCGGTCCCTCACCTTCTGGCTGGCCGACTGGGTCGACGACCAACCCACGCTGGCGGCATGTTCCTGGCCGCTGTGGCCCTGGGCAGCACCTTCTTTGTTGAACTAATCGGATCGACTGTTGGCCTAGACTGGCTGCACATTACTCTGGCTATGTTAGGGAAGATTGGAATCACAACAGCTTTTGGCACCATTTTCCTGTGGACAGCTGAGATGTTTCATACCGGTGTTAGGCAGACCGCGGTCGGCTGTTCTAGCACATCGGCTAGGGTTGGCACATTGCTGGCTCCTTTCATGGCTGATATGGTGAGAATTTGACATTGTGTCTAACATGCTTCTGCTTCGGTGTTATGTGCATCTAGAGAGTTCATAGGTCAGGAGTTCGAATCTCAGTCCTGAAAATATTTTGAAAGAATAACAGGTTTTGCTTCAATTCTATAGGTGTCTAACAGGTTTGATTTGATGGGTGTCTAACAGGTTTGATTCTATGGGTGTCTAACAGGTTTGATTCTATGGGTGTCTAACAGGTTTGATTCTATGTGTGTCTAACAGGTTCGATTCTATGTGTGTCTAACAGGTTTGATTCTATGGGTGTCTAACAGGTTTGATTCTATGGGTGTCTAACAGGTTCGATTCTATGTGTGTCTAACAGGTTTGATTTGATTGGTGTCAAACAGGTTTGATTCTATGGGTGTCTAACAGGTTCGATTCTATGTGTGTCTAACAGGTTCGATTCTATGTGTGTCTAACAGGTTCGATTTGAAGAATGTCTAATAGGTTCGATTCTATGGGTGTCTAACAGGTTCAATTCTATGTGTGTCTAAATCTAACAGGTTAGATTCTATGGGTGTCTAACAGGTTTGATTCTCTGGGTGTCTAACAAGTTCGATTTCATTGGTGTCTGACAGGTTAGGGTTAAATTTAGGATTAGGATTAAATTGTGGTGTCTAAAATGTTGGGAAAAAAAGTCAAAAATGTTTCTACTGCTTTCTAGTAGAAAGCTTATAATTTAATAATTCTTTTTTCCAAGCGCAAATTTATCCCAAGTTCGTTCGGAGCCACCCTGCCAATGGCCATCTTCGGTTGCTTGTCACTCCTTACTGGATTTGCCTCACTGTTGCTACCGGAAACACTGGGCACTGAACTGCCGCAAACTTTGGAAGACTGCCGTAGACTGGCCTGCTGGAGAAGGTTGGAATTAATATTATACACTTCTACATTATCCCATCCATTTCTATCCCGTCCATTTCTATCCCATCCATTGCTGTCCATCCATTGCTATCCCATCCATTTCTATCCCATCCATTTCTATCCCATCCATTGCTATCCCATCTATTTCTATCCCATCTATTTCTATCCCATCCATTTCTATCCCAAACTTTTCTATCCCATCTATTTCTATCCCATCCAATTCTATCCCATCCTCTCTCTACTTTCCATCCCATACAAAGCATTCTCCCAAACTCACAAAAATTATTCAGGAAATCAGGATTTATTCAGCCGCAAACTCAGGGTCACGGAGGCTACTCAACAGCTCAGACGGACTCAATCTAGAGCCATCTCCAATGTCAGTCGTGTGGCATTTTAATGAAAAATTTAAATCAGGACAAAAGATAAAAATTTATAAACTAAAAACTTATCCTGGCTACTACTTTTAAAGTACTTAGAACTTAGTTCAATGTTGTTTTAGCATAGTGGTTAGAGTATCGGACTAACCAATAGAAGGTCAGGGGTTCGTTTCCCGACTTTAATGGAACAGTTTATATCAATTAATTATAAACTAATATCTGCATTGCTTCAGTTCACCCAGCTGTTAAATTGGTAAAAGCATCAGCCTGGGTAATTGAAGGTGGGTGTGGCGTCCCCCCCAGTCCATGGACTGAACAGCCGTACGCAGCCTTCAGATGCTGTGCTGTCGCTGTCGGCTGCACATCTGGCTTAATTGGAGCAAGTTTAATCAAAATTTCTTGTTATGATTATCAAGTACTTATTGCAGCAGAATAAATTATGGATGATTGTTGCGTTTTAGTATTATACAAAAATACAAAGTTTCATGGTAATAGTCATAGCTTCGTAGCTCGTAAAATAGTAGCTCTCTCGTCTAATAGCTATTGTTGTTACAGAAGTTTTCTGCTTCAATTTTACCATTTTTCCCGTTCAGTCTTACTGTTTCAAATTTTGCGTTTCGAGTCAGAAAATTATTTGAACAGATTTTTGTATAGAGGAAGAGACATTTCTCAGAGTGAAAGGAGAGTGACATTGACAAAAGAGTGCCATTGATAAGAGAGTGACATTGATAAGAGAGTGAAATTGATAAGAGAGTGAAATTGATAAGAGAGTGAAATTGATAAGAGAGTGAAATTGATAAGAGAGTGAAATTGATAAGAGAGTGAAATTGATAAGAGAGTGCCATTGATAAGAGAGTGACATTGCTAAAAGAGTGCCATTGATAAGAGAGTGACATTGCTAAAAGAGTGCCATTGATAAGAGAGTGACATTGACAAAAGAGTGACATTGACAAAATGTCAAAATGTCAATCTCTCCCAATCTCCTCTCTCTCCAAATCTCCCCTCTCTCCCAATCTCCCCTCTCTCCCAATCTCCTCTCTCTCCAAATCTCCCCTCTCTCCCAATCTCCTCTCTCTTCTAATCTCCCCTCTCTCCCAATCTCCCCTCTTTCCCAATCTCCTCTCTCTCCAAATCTCCTCTCTCTCCCAATCTCCTCTCTCTCCCAATCTCCCCTCTTTCCCAATCTCCTCTCTCTCCAAATCTCCTCTCTCTCCAAATCTCCTCTCTCTCCCAATCTCCCCTCTCTCCCAATCTCCTCTCTCTCCAAATCTCCTCTCTCTCCCAATCTCCCCTCTCTCCCAATCTCCTCTCTCCCAATCTCCCCTCTCTCCCAATCTCCTCTCTCTCCCAATCTCCTCTCTCTCCCAATCTCCTCTCTCTCCTAATCTCCCCTCTTTCCCAATCTCCTCTCTCTCCAAAGCTTCTCTCTCTCCAAATCTCCTCTCTCTCCCAATCCCCTCTCTCTCCCAATCTCCTCTCTCTCCCAATCTCCTCTCTCTCCAAAGCTCCTCTCTCTCCCAATCTCCCCTTTCTCCCAATCTCCCCTTTCTCCCAATCTCCCCTCTCTCCCAATCTCCTCTCTGTCCCAATCCCCTCTCTCTCCCAATCTCCTCTGTCTCCCAATCTCCTCTCTCTCCCAATCTCCTCTCTCTCCAAAGCTCCTCTCTCTCCAAAACTTAGTTCAATGTTGTTTTAGCATAGTGGTTAGAGTATCGGACTAACCAATAGAAGGTCAGGGGTTCGTTTCCCGACTTTAATGGAACAGTTTATATCAATTAATTATAAACTAATATCTGCATTGCTTCAGTTCACCCAGCTGTTAAATTGGTAAAAGCATCAGCCTGGGTAATTGAAGGTGGGTGTGGCGTCCCCCCCAGTCCATGGACTGAACAGCCGTACGCAGCCTTCAGATGCTGTGCTGTCGCTGTCGGCTGCACATCTGGCTTAATTGGAGCAAGTTTAATCAAAATTTCTTGTTATGATTATCAAGTACTTATTGCAGCAGAATAAATTATGGATGATTGTTGCGTTTTAGTATTATACAAAAATACAAAGTTTCATGGTAATAGTCATAGCTTCGTAGCTCGTAAAATAGTAGCTCTCTCGTCTAATAGCTATTGTTGTTACAGAAGTTTTCTGCTTCAATTTTACCATTTTTCCCGTTCAGTCTTACTGTTTCAAATTTTGCGTTTCGAGTCAGAAAATTATTTGAACAGATTTTTGTATAGAGGAAGAGACATTTCTCAGAGTGAAAGGAGAGTGACATTGACAAAAGAGTGCCATTGATAAGAGAGTGACATTGATAAGAGAGTGAAATTGATAAGAGAGTGAAATTGATAAGAGAGTGAAATTGATAAGAGAGTGAAATTGATAAGAGAGTGAAATTGATAAGAGAGTGAAATTGATAAGAGAGTGCCATTGATAAGAGAGTGACATTGCTAAAAGAGTGCCATTGATAAGAGAGTGACATTGATAAGAGAGTGACATTGACAAAAGAGTGACATTGACAAAAGAGTGACACTGACAAGAGTGACATTGATTAGAGAGTGACATTGACAAAAGAGTGACATTGACAAAAGAGTGACATTGACAAAAGAGTGACATTGACAAAAGAGTGACATTGACAAAAGAGTGACATTGACAAAAGAGTGACATTGACAAAAGAGTGACATTGATAAGAGAGTGACATTGATAAGAGAGTGACATTGATACGAGAGTGACATTGATAAGATAGTGACATTGATTAGAGAGTGACATTGACAAAAGAGTGAAATTTATGAAAATTAAACAGATAAATGATAAACAGATTGTGATACCGGTGTGATTGATTGTGATACCGGTGTGATTGATTGTGATACCGGTGTGATTGATTGTGATACCGGTGTGATTGATTGTGATTCTGGTGTGATTGATTGTAATACCGGTATGATTGATTGTGATACCGGTGTGATTGATTGTGATACCGGTGTGATTGATTGTGATTCTGGTGTGATTAATTGTGATTCTGGTGTGATTGATTGTGATACTGGTGTGATTGATTGTGATTCTGGTGTGATTGATTGTGATACTGGTGTGATTGATTGTGATACCGGTGTGATTGATTGTGATACCGGTGTGATTGATTGTGATTCTGGTGTCATTGATTGTGATTCTGGTGTGATTGATTTTGATTAGTTGTAATACTGGCGTGTGCTGTGGTTTATAGTATTACAGGTGTTGACATCTGTCTCCCAATCTCCCGTGTCTCCCAATCTCCCGTGTCTCCCAATCTCCCCTCTTTCCCAATCTCCTCTCTCTCCCAATCTCCTCTCTCTTCTAATCTCCCCTCTTTCCCAATCTCCCGTCTCTCCTAATCTCCTCTCTCTTCTAATCTCCCTTCTTTCCCAATCTCCTCTCTCCCAATCTCCCCTCTCTCCCAATCTCCCCTCTCTCCCAATCTCCCCTCTCTCCCAATCTCCTCTCTCTCCAAATCTCCCCTCTCTCCCAATCTCCTCTCTCTCCCAATCTCCTCTCCCTCCCAATCTCCTCTCTCTCCTAATCTCCCCTCTTTCCCAAACTCCTCTCTCTCCCAATCTCGCCTCTTTCCCAATCTCCTTTCTCTCCCAATCTCCTCTCTCTTCTAATCTTATCTCTCTCCCAATCTCGACTCTCTCCCAATCTCCTTTCTCTCCCAATCTCCTCTTTCTCCAAATCTCCTCTCTCTCCAAATCTCCTCTCTCTCCCAATCTCCCCTCTCTCCCAATCTCCTCTCTCTCCAAATCTCCTCTCTCTCCAAATCTCCTCTCTCTCCAAATCTCCTCTCTCTCCCAATCTCCCCTCTCTCCCAATCTCCTCTCTCTCCAAATCTCCTCTCTCTCCCAATCTCCCCTCTCTCCCAATCTCCTCTCTCCCAATCTCCCCTCTCTCCCAATCTCCTTTCTCTCCCAATCTCCTCTCTTTCCCAATCTCCCCTCTCTCCCAATCTCCTCTCTCCCAATCTCCCCTCTCTCCCAATCTCCTCTCTCTCCAAATCTCCCCTCTCTCCCAATCTCCTCTCTCTTCTAATCTCCCCTCTCTCCCAATCTCCCCTCTTTCCCAATCTCCTCTCTCTCCAAATCTCCTCTCTCTCCCAATCTCCTCTCTCTCCCAATCTCCCCTCTTTCCCAATCTCCTCTCTCTCCAAATCTCCTCTCTCTCCCAATCCCCTCTCTCTCCCAATCTCCCCTCTCTCCCAATCTCCTCTCTCTCCAAATCTCCTCTCTCTCCCAATCTCCCCTCTCTCCCAATCTCCTCTCTCCCAATCTCCCCTCTCTCCCAATCTCCTCTCTCTCCCAATCTCCTCTCTCTCCCAATCTCCTCTCTCTCCTAATCTCCCCTCTTTCCCAATCTCCTCTCTCTCCAAAGCTTCTCTCTCTCCAAATCTCCTCTCTCTCCCAATCCCCTCTCTCTCCCAATCTCCTCTCTCTCCCAATCTCCTCTCTCTCCAAAGCTCCTCTCTCTCCCAATCTCCCCTTTCTCCCAATCTCCCCTTTCTCCCAATCTCCCCTCTCTCCCAATCTCCTCTCTGTCCCAATCCCCTCTCTCTCCCAATCTCCTCTGTCTCCCAATCTCCTCTCTCTCCCAATCTCCTCTCTCTCCAAAGCTCCTCTCTCTCCAAATCTCCTCTCTCTCCAAAGCTCCTCTCTCTCCAAATCTCCTCTCTCTCCCAATCTCCCCTCTCTCCCAATCCCCCGTCTCCCAATCTCCCCTTTCTCGCAACTTTCCCAGATAAAAGTACTTTAATTTACATCCAGTCTACGCATTTTCGAAATCTATAGCCGCTCTCGGCAATTTGTTCGACTCGCATTTTAAAAGCTCCAACGGAACTCACTGTGACGGCATACACACGACAAATTGCATGCGCGGATGTCAGCATTACGGCCTGAAATTCTATTTAAATAATTATTATTCGATCTACAAATGAGCTTTTTCACAGATTTGACTTAAAACTATGTTTATCTTAGGCAGCGAATAGTAAACATTGTGTTAAACCCCGATATCCGTAACTGCTAGTGGAACTAACTTGCAAAATATACTCTCGTAAATCAAATGATATTGAAGCTGGAATCTATCTAAGTTTATCTTAGCTTATTATTTTTTTAAGGATTACGCTTCTCATGGTACTTGTTAGTAGTGTTATTAAGTAGTTAGTTGAGGTCATAGTGCCTTGTTTAGCGACTGCGATGAAGCTAAATGTGATTTAAATACTGGGATACTGACTGCGGTTGTGATGCTGGTAAGTGGTGTGATATTCGTGTGATAATTATGTAATAGTTGTGGGATGATAGAGTTACATTGACGTGAGATTTGTGGGACATTTGTGTGATATTTTTGACATCGGTGTGATAATAGTGGGATAATGATGTGATACATGTGTGATATTGATGTGACATTTGTGTTATAGTGGTCCGATATTTGAGTGATATTTGTGTGACATCGGTGTGATACTGGTGTGACATTGGTGTGATACTGGTGTGATATTTGTGTGATATAGGTGTGATATTGGTGTGATACTGGTGTGATATTTGTGGGATATAGGTGTGATATTTGTGTGATATTGGTGTGATATTTGTGGGATATAGGTGTGATATTTGTGTGATACTGGTGTGATATTGGTGTGATACTGGTGTGATATTGGTGTGATACTGGTGTGATATTTGTGTGATACTGGTGTGATATTGGTGTGATACTGGTGTGATATTGGTGTGATACTGGTGTGATACTGGTATGATATTTGTGTAATACTGGTGTGATATTGGTATGATACTGGTGTGATATTTGTGTGATATAGGTGTGATATTGGTGTGATACTGGTGTGATATTTGTGTAATACTGGTGTGATATTGGTATGATACTGGTGTGATATTGGTGTGATATAGGTGTGATATTGGTGTGATATAGGTGTGATATTTGTGTGATAGTGGCAGAGACTAGGTTTTTTAATATACGAGCGTTCATGTATGTCTCAGTAATGATAGTTTGCTGTGTTTTTTAATTCTGAAATTCCCGACCCTTATGAGTTTGAGCAACGGTTGGCCTGTTGTTGACTTTGGCTACCAGTTCAAAAATAGCAGGTTGGACTTTGCATGCTATTTTAAGTTACATTTTTAAATGAATCTTTTATATATGTCCAATGATAAGAAAGAGCAAAAAATTGCTTTACAGTGAAAGACACTAAATTTTGATGTGCTTTGATACCTTTCAGTGCTTTAGATTCAAATAGGTGTCCTTTGATTAAGATAAAGATAGAACTTTATCAATTTGTGAACTTTGGACTTTGAAGTGCAAAGAGATTTCTTATTAAAAATGAGCTAATGAAAGGCTTTGGGAAAATAACTGAATGATATCAGGTCACAAGCGATAAAAATGTGTTTGAAAGGCTAGAAAAGCAAAATATTTTTTAAAGGCTTGAATATTTCTATTGTCTAGCGTGGAGCGATGAAATTTGAAGAGATCATTGGATTGTTAGGAGATTTCGGTCTCTACCAGAGACTATTATACATTATACCTTGTTACGCCTCCATCTGTGCAGGTATGTTTTTTTGTTCTTTTGGCTACAAATTTATTTACAAAAATAAAAAACTTAATTTTTAACACCATAGTTAAAAATCATAAAGACCATAGTCATTTAAGGAAGCTTAAGTATATAAAAGCACGATGCTAGTGCGTGATTAGTTGTAGGCCAACTGCCGAATTCGAAAGCTTAAATCAGGGGTAGGCAAACTTATTTGCTGGCGGGCCAAAGAGAGAACCTAAAAGACGACAGCGGGCCGCATTGACTGTATAAATATGAGATAGGGGAGAGATGAGACACGGGAGAGATGAGACACAGGAGAGATTAGACACGGGAGAGATAAGACACGGGAGAGATGAGACACGGGAGAGATAAGACAGGGGAGAGATTAGACACGGGAGAGATGAGACACGGGAGAGATTAGACACGGGAGAGATAAGACAGGGGAGAGATTGGACACGGGAGAGATAAGACAGGGGAGAGATTAGACACGGGAGAGATGAGACACAGGAGAGATTAGACACGGGAGAGATTGGACACGGGAGAGATAAGACAGGGGAGAGATTGGACACGGGAGAGAAAAGACAGGGGAGAAATTAGACACAGGAGAGATTAGACACGGGAGAGATAAGACACGAGAGCGATGAGACATGGGAGAGATTAGACACGAGAGCGATGAGACACAGGAGAGATTAGACACGAGAGCGATGAGACACAGGAGAGATTAGACACGAGAGCGATGAGACACAGGAGAGATTAGACACGGGAGAGATGAGACACGGGAGAGATTAGACACGGGAGAGATTAGACACGGGAGAGATTAGACACGGGAGAGATAAGACAGGGGAGAGATTGGACACGGGAGAGATAAGACAGGGGAGAGATTAGACACGGGAGAGATGAGACACAGGAGAGATTAGACACGGGAGAGATTGGACACGGGAGAGATAAGACAGGGGAGAGATTGGACACGGGAGAGAAAAGACAGGGGAGAAATTAGACACAGGAGAGATTAGACACGGGAGAGATAAGACACGAGAGCGATGAGACATGGGAGAGATTAGACACGAGAGCGATGAGACACAGGAGAGATTAGACACGAGAGCGATGAGACACAGGAGAGATTAGACACGAGAGCGATGAGACACAGGAGAGATTAGACACGGGAGAGATGAAACAGGACACTGTAGATGTCAGAAGGGGCAACGGGCCGGATTTGGGAGCTTCAAGGGCCGCATCTGGCCCGCGGGCCGGAGTTTGCCGACCCCTGGCTTAAATAAAAGCACGATGCTAGTGCGTGATTTGTTCTAGGTTTAAATTTTTTTTAATTGGCACGAGATTAAAAACACGGTTCCCTGTACGAGCTATACTTCAACCTTCAAATCAGAGGAATTAAAAGTATGATAATGATGCCCCTGTGACGATTAAACACAAAGGACGAAGTCGAAGTCTGAGCAGCGGCAATTGTAAGTTCGGCAATTCAAAGTCAGTAATGTGGGTGACGTAGCGGTAGCACTTTTATTCTGTATGCACTGGGACGTCGACAAGCAGGGCGTAATGTAAGGCGTAGGAGCTCGTAATGGTGAGTGTCAGAACCGAATGTAGTGGAGTGTAGTGAGTGAGAAAAGTCACGGCACGGAACGTAGAAGAGCGAGAATGGCGATAACGAAAGTGAGGAAGAAAGAACCAGTGGAGCGCAGAACCAGTGGAGCGCGAGCGGGCCGGAAGGAAAGTGAGACGCGAGCGGGCCTGAAGCCCTTGATTAAGTAAACTAGGCTGATTGAAAAACAAAGCGATCGATACTTCCGGCCAGCCAGAGCTCGCACGCTCATTGGCCGGGGGGGAAAATACATTAAGATACGCGTAGTAAATAGCTAGAGTGGCGCGATATACGTTTATGGTTACTGACAGTAGCGCACTAATAATTTGACTTACTAATATAAATTAACAGAATTGGATAATATGATACGATGAGTTAAAACGGCCCTCGCAAGTACATAATTTGGAAATTAAGCATATAATCAACGCATAGAGTAATATTGTAGGGGCGCAGGGATGCCTTCAACAAGTGACAACGTCACACCCCGTAATATTTTTCGCCTTCGAGTAATAACGTTTTTTCTCTCGCCTTATTATTGTCCAAAAAGAATTAAAAAGTGAATTGAAAGACTTCGTCACTGCATTTTACGAGCACATTGTTATTTTTTTAATCGAGCCACCTCATATAACCACTGCAGCAATTAATGGAATCCTACTATTGTACACACTCCACGTGCCCAATCATCGTTGCCGAATTCCCGAACTCGGAGCCAGCGACTCTTGGAGTATTAACGCCAGCATAGTTAGCCGGTTTGTGCCAACCAAACCGTGCGATGGTGACGGCCAAGTGTGCTTCGACCAGTGCCTCATCTATGTCAATGCGACCAATCAGACAGCGGCCTGTCCATCCGGATGGGTATACGACACGACAGACTTAATCAGCACATTCGCTATGGATGTGAGTCTTTGAATCGTTAAAATATTCTTTTTTGTCTCCGTGGGGGGCGAAGGATTTGATGAGAGTTTCGATCGATTGTGAGTCAATTTGAGAATCCGAAATCCACATCTTTCCCACAGACAAAGTTTGCTGTCTATGGCATTATTCGGACTGAAGATGCTTTCAAATTGGGAATCTGAAATCCACATCTTTCCCACAGACAAAGTTTGCTGTCTATGGCATTATTCGGACTGAAGATGCTTTCAAATTGGGAATCTGAAATCCACATCTTTCCCACAGACAAAGTTTGCTGTCTATGGCATTATTCGGACTGAAGATGCTTTCAAATTAACAACATGCCATATAGCATCGCGTCATAACAGTTTCATATCATAGATTCGAATATCTTCACTCTCATACCTCGTTAATTATTCGTTTAGAACGACTTTGTCTGCAGTCAAGAGCGCCAGTTTCTTCTGACAACTCTGTCCCAGAGCTATTTTTATGGCCTGCTGGTTGGTTCCCTAATCACTGGCTACATTTCAGATAAGTAAGAGAAATATAATTTTAGAATTTTATTGGGACATGACTGCATCAGGTGTGAGTGGCGTCTCGTACCAAGGTCCCTGAGCTCGAATCCGGGCTATCGAGGCCATATTTGTAAAGACTTCACTTAAGATTGTAGAACGAACTCTACTACCAAACGCGATGACACAGCGACTTTTATATTTTATTTTATTTATAAAATCGATAGCAGACTCTACGCATGCACATTGGATAGAAGGTTTAAAAGCACGTACATCAACACACGTACATTCCAAAATTGGATACGTGCCGGGCAGGTGCACAACACACCTGCCTTAGCCAGCCGCAAACAGAGCCACGTCACCACATCCCTCCCCACCAAAACAGGAACCGGGGGGAGATGGCAAGCAAGGTAAATTATCAAGGAAAGCAAAGTCATGGCAAAAGTAACAACTCAGTCAGTCGGTCAAAAATAGCTCAGTCTGTCCGGTGTAGCTCGCTGCCTGGTTGACCGTCGAATCGGCACCGGGTCGCCCGTGTCTGCGGTGTCGCTGGCGACCGCAGCTGCCGCAGCCGATGTCTGGGTTTCCGCTGCCGCCGGTTCCGCGACAGGCTCGGCTTCCGACTCCTGGG
Source organism: Macrostomum hystrix (assembly GCA_950097015.1). Taxonomy (NCBI): domain Eukaryota; kingdom Metazoa; phylum Platyhelminthes; family Macrostomidae; genus Macrostomum; species Macrostomum hystrix. The sequence continues at coordinate 3,538,659 of CATNEN010000003.1, forward strand.
CCGCAGCGGCTGGCGCGGTTGGCAGCGGCTTGCGCAGCTGATCGATGTGGCGCTGAGCCTGCCGGCCGTCGTCGAACTGGCACGAGAAAGACGCCGCTCCGGAGCTGGCAGTCACCACTGCCGGCTTCCATCTGCCATCGGCCGCGAAATCTCTCGCCACCACAGCATCGCCTACCTCGATGTGGCGATCACGGGCGTTGGCGTCGTGTTGCTGTTTCTGTATCGCTTGCTGGAGAGCCACCCTCGCTGGAAGATCCGGCCGCACTCGATCGAGTAGGGACCGCAGCCGCCTTCCCATCAGCAGTTCACACGGCGGGGCGCCAGTCGTGGCGTGAGGCGTCACGCGGTAGGTCAGTAGGAAGCGCGCCACCCGGCCCTCCAGCGAGCCGCTCTTCTGCTTCGCCAGCGACTTCTTTAGCGTTTGGACCGCTCGCTCCGCCTGCCCGTTGGACGCCGGGTGGTAGGGCGCGGTCCGCACGTGCCGGATGCCGTTCTGCTGCAGGAACTTCTCCATCTCCTCGCTGACCAGGTTGGGGCCGTTGTCCGTCACGATGATGTCTGGCAGCCCATGAGTGCAGAAGCTCTCCCGCAGCCTCTGGATGGTCGCCGCCGAAGTTGTGGACGTCATGACATGCACGTCCATCCACTTCGAGTGGACATCGACTACCACCAGCAGCATCTTGCCCTCGACTGGGCCTGCAAAATCAATATGGAGGCGCGACCACGGCCTGTCCGGCCACGCCCATGGGTGCAGCGGAACCGGTGCCGGTGACTTCTGCAGCTCTCGACAGTCCGCGCAGTCACTGGCAAGCTGCTCGATCGCCTCATCCAACTTGGGCCACCAAAAGAAACTTCGAGCGAGCGCCTTCATTCTGGACGCACCCTGGTGTCCTTGGTGCAGACACTGTAGCAGCGCAGACCGGCCGGCGTGCGGCACCACGACTCGAGTGCCCCAGAGCAGACAGCCGTCCTGCACGCTGAGCTGGTCGCGTCGGGATCGATACGGCTGCAGTTCTGGGCTCGTCTGCTCCGGCCAGCAGCCGCATTCGGTGAAGTGCAGCGCTCTGGAAAGGACCGGGTCCTTCCGGGTCCAGACTCGAATGTCTCCGGCTGTGACCGGTCCTTCGTCCAGCATGTCCATGACGAGAACCACGTCTGCTGGTACTGGTGCGTCCCGCGGTCTCTCGGGAAGCGGCAGCCGGCTCAGCGCGTCCGCTCGCAGCAGCGATCGGCCGGACCGGTGCTCCATCGTGTAACTGTAGGCGGACAGGAGAAGCGCCCACCGCTGGATCCTGCCTGATGCCATCGCAGGAATCGGCTTGCCTTCATGCAGCAGCCCCAGCAGCGGCTTGTGGTCGCTGATGAGTGTGAATTTCCGGCCGTACAGGTACGAGTGAAAGCGTTTTACGCCGAAGATTATTGCTAGGGCTTCCTTGTCCAACTGGGAATACCTTGTCTCGGCGTCGTGCAACGAGCGTGAAGCGAAAGCGATCGGCTGGTCGATGCCGTTAATCCGGTGGCTGATGACAGCGCCGATGCCGTACGGCGAGGCGTCGCACTCCAGGACCAATGGCTTGCTGTCGTCAATATGCACCAGGACCGGCGCCTTACTGAGGAGCTTCTTGCACTTGTTGAACGCGGCGTCTTGCGGGGCACCCCAACGCCACTCGGCGCCCTGGTCTAGTAGGCGGTGCAGCGATGCCAGCTCGGCAGATAAGTTCGGCATGAACTTGCCATAATAGTTGACCATGCCAAGGAAGCTGCGGAGCTGCGTCACATTCCGCGGTGGTGGAGCGTCCACGATCGCGCGCACCTTGTCCTGAAGCGGATGGAGGCCTGCGGCGTCGATCCTGTGGCCTAGGTAGCAGACGCTCTCCTGCATGAAGTTGCACTTGCCGAGGCCGCAGCGCAGACCGCTCTGTTGCAGTCGCTGCAGCACCAGCTCTAGGGAGCGTAAATGGCTTCCGTCGTCAGCACCAGTAATGATCAGATCATCAATGAAGCAGGCGACATGCGGGATGGACTGCAGCAGGCTGTCCATGTACCGCTGGAAGATGCCGACAGCTGGAGCGACGCCGAACGGCAGCCGGGTATACCGAAGCAGGCCCTTAGAGGTGTTGATGGTGCAGAGTTGCTGGGCTGCTTCGTCAAGCGGCATCTGGGAGTAGGCCTGCGACAAGTCGAGCTTGGTGAACTTTTGGCCGCCGGCCAGCTTGGCAAAAAGCTCGTCAATGCGTGGCAGCGGGTACTTGTCAGGCTCGATGTTGATGTTGACCGTCTGCTTAAAGTCCGCACAGATGCGCACCGAGCCGTCGGACTTGAGGACCGGCACGATCGGCGATGCGTAGTCCGAGCTGTTCACGGGAACGAGCACGCCCTGCTCGATTTCTTTGTCGAGCTGGGCCTCCACCTTGGCTTTGAGAGCAAAGGGAACGGTGCGCGCTTTGAAAAATCGAGGCCGGGCTCCGTCTTTCAAGTGCAGCCGTACAGGTGGCCCATTGCACTTACCGAGTCCGGGCTCAAAAACATCGGCGTACTGGTCAAGCAGGGCGCGGATTCTCGGGTGCTCGCCGTCCTTGGTCACCTGCTTGATGCTGCGCCAGTCCAGAGGCAGGTCAGCAAGCCAGTCGCGGCCGATCAGGTTCGAACCTGAGCCGTTGACGACAAGCAGTGGAAGCTCCTTGGCCGCTCCAGCCGCCCGCACTTGGACGATGATTCTGCCGAGCAGCGGAACAGGCTCTCCTGAATACGTGCGCAGGTGGGCGTTGGCGGGCTCAAGCTTGGGCCGTCCTCGCAGCTCTGAGCGGAAGGTGTCCGACGAAATGAGTGAGACCGACGCGCCGGTGTCAATCTCCATGCGCACCGGCGTGCCATCGATAAGCACCGTTGTCTCGATCGGCGGAATCTTCCCTCTCCGTCGTTCAGCCATTACGTGCAGTGAATGCGTCTCTTCCTCTTCCAGCTCGACCTCCCTGACGGCCTGATCGCCCCGACGATTTGTGGCAGCCGGCGACTTGCAGGCAGCAGCCGCGTGGCCCAGCTTCGAGCAATTGAAGCATTTTTTGTCAACGAATGGGCACTTGGCAGCCGCGTGCCGCTGCGAGAGACACCGAAAACAGCGCTTAGCGACCGGCTGCTTGGCGATTTGGAAGGCCTCCTGGCTGGCCGAAGATTTGGTCACCATCAGGTTCCCTTCGGCTGCTGAAGCTTCGGCCTGGGCTCGAGACAGTGCGGTGTCGAGCGTAAGCTTCCGCTCTGACAGCAGCCTCCGCTGGATGTTGTCGTCGTTGATGCCAAGCACGAACCTGTCCCTGAGCATGCTGTCCAGGCTGCTGCCAAAGTTGCAGTCCCTGGCCAGTCTGCGAAGGTCAGCGAGGAAGTCAGCAATTGACTCGCCGGCACGGCGACTTCGGGTGTAGAAACGGAAGCGCAGAACGATCTCGGGTGGCTCGGGGTCGAAGTGATTCTTCAGCGTTTCGCAGATGTCTGCATAGCTGCTTGCAGCCGGAGTACCAGGAGCTAGCAGGCTGGCTATTAGCTGGTAAGTCTTCTTGCCGCAGACACTGAGGAGAACGGCGCGCTTTTTCTCATCTTTGATATCATTGGCCTCGAAAAACTGCTCCAGTCTTTCCTGGTACTGCTGCCATTTTTCTGTCCCCTCTTCAAAGGGTTCAATAGAGCCAACTAGGCTCATTTCTCGTCGCCACTGTAAAGACTTCACTTAAGATTGTAGAACGAACTCTACTACCAAACGCGATGACACAGCGACTTTTATATTTTATTTTATTTATAAAATCGATAGCAGACTCTACGCATGCACATTGGATAGAAGGTTTAAAAGCACGTACATCAACACACGTACATTCCAAAATTGGATACGTGCCGGGCAGGTGCACAACACACCTGCCTTAGCCAGCCGCAAACAGAGCCACGTCACCACAATATTTATTTTGGGCGCTTGGGGACTTCTCGTGCAATTTATGTACACAGTTGAGGGCCCTCCACCCTGCTGCCGCCGCACCGCCACCCTGTGTGCTCACCGATTCCTCGGACAAGCCAAGGACGATGGTATGTTCCGAGTTCCCGAGAACTTTACGGTGATACACCAAAAGGAGGTCCTGGTTGAAGCGAAGGAGAACAACGCTCCTCGCAGGGACCTAAAACACGTAGGGTGGGCGTCGTATTTTGCCTCGCTGTCGCAAAATAGTGGGCCAGCCCTGGTCAGCATCCCAGTAGATCATCGGGACTCGATAGCCGCTGGAGAAGCTGCCAAACACGTCCTCACTGCTCAATGCAATCAGAACGGAGGTACCGCGAAGCACCATCCGCACGATGTCGATGGTGATGCCCTCCTTGATAGTCAGCTCGATCAGGTAGAAATTAGTAGTTACACTCCAAACCTTTCGAAACTAATCCGCAGACCAGTCCCCGTTGCGACACTGGAGCATCACTCCTGGAATCTTGGCAATTTGGCTTTTGCGGCGAAGGTCGTCTCCGAGGACGCTGCCCCCCTGGCCGATTGGTTGCGCTGAGGTTTCTACTGAGGTGGCCTCCCCTCCTAGGGAGGCTGTACTGTACCATACTGTACTAACCTGCACTATAGTGGTCTCCTTCAGCGTGTTTCAGACAAGCTTTTTGGGTCCCTGCGGATCTGTCAGTGTTGGCCAGGGTCTTTGTAGCCCGATTGTAGCTGGAAGCCTGGTTGGGTAGTCCTGAAGAGCTGTGACCCATTCTGTCCTGGACCTAAGACCAATTGCTGTGCCAGCACCTCAGCCGCCAGCAAAATCTTGTTTTCAAATAATTATCCATTTTTTACAGGTTTGGTCGTCGAACAACTCTATTTATCTACCTGGCAGTGCAGGGCCTGAGCAGTCTTGTCTCCGGTCTAGTTAGCGGTGTTGTTGAATTCTGGATCAGCAGGTTCATTAGTGGCATGGCCACTAGCGGAGTGTTTCCCGCAGCTTTTGTCATTGGTTAGTAACTACTACTTTTAATAGTAAAGCGTCGGCCTCTACGAGTATATATACCTGGATCTCAATATTTTTTAGAATTCGCACAAATGAGCATGTTTTTCTTTACAGGAATAGAATTTGTCGGTCCTTCGATGCGTCTGCACTCTGGCTTCATCATTGAGTACGTATTCTCAGTTGGACTACTCATAACAGCTCTATTAGCTTACCTGTTTCGGCACTGGCGTTGGATAACAATTGCATCAGCCTGCATCTCGTTGGTATCCGTTGGCGCGGCATTGTGAGTTCAACAATTATCTTCGTTGTTTTCTGCTGATCTCACGTGTTCTCAAATAATATCATGTGTTCTCAAATGATCTTAAATGCTCTCAAATTGTCTCGAAGCTTCCTACCAGAGTCGCCCCGTTGGTTGATGGCGGTTGGTCGCCACTCAGAAGCGGAGCAGGTGATTCGCAAGGCCGCCAAAGTCAACGGTGTACAGTTGCCTAGCGACTTGAACTTGGAGGATTCCAGCTCAAACCAGACAGACGGAACTGTTGAAAATTCAAAGGAGAGCTGCCTGACCGTGTTCCGGCACAAACGGCTGGTTTGTCTGTTTGCTAATGTCATCTTTCAGTGGTGAGATGATCAGAATTTGCATACAACCGATACAGCCACACAAACCTATTTTACAGCTAGGTAAAATGAAGCACTACGAAATTAAAGGTCTTTGTCATGGACACAAATGAGAATTTTTATGACCAACTAATTTGAGCATTCATTGAGCATAGCCATTTTGAGCACATCCACAGAAACATGGCTTGGGGGGTTGTCGTGCCATTCAGACCTCTGAGGGCCAACCTCCAAGGCACCGTGGCAGAATTGTACACTTTCTGACGATGAGAAAGTCAGGGCAGATGTACGCCTGTGTACCGTATCTGTGTACCGTATCTGTGTACCGTATCTGTGTACCGTATCTGTGTACCGTATCTGTGTACCGTATCTGTGTACCGTATCTGTGTGCTCAGGAGTCAGCGAAATGGGCAGAATTGACTTCAGGTCGCGGTCTACAGTCACTAAATATTGTGCCAGGACCCCAGCCCTCCTGCAAATAAAGTTTTTTATTTTAACTTTGAATCTAACTGGCAATTAAGGGAAATATTTGTTTGCAATTTACCAACCTTATTGAGATTTTGTGTCTCTTTTAGAGAACAGTTTTCATCCTACCTAAGGGGGTTGTTGAACTTGCTAGAGTCAATAGTCTCAAACATTAGTTTTTTCCCCATTTCAGGCTAGTGGTTTCTCTGGTCTATCAGGGCCTCAGTTTGGGATCCGGCTCCCTACCTGGCAGCATTTTCCTCACCTCTTCTTTGAATGCCATTTCTGAAGCGTTCGGCTACCTCATGGCGCACCTGTTGCTGATGTGGCGCGGTAGGAAAGGGCCGCATATTTTCAGCATGTGTCTCTGCGGCTTGGTTCTCCTAGGCTGCGTCTTCCCGGCCGTCCTGGGCGCTGAAGGACTCGACGGCCTGCTGCTAGCTCTAGCACTTCTAGGGAAAGTTGGCATCTCGGCTTCGTTCGGCATCATCTACCTGTGGACTGCTGAGCAGATACCCACCAGCATGAGGCAGTTGGTGCTTGGAGTCGCTGCATTGGCTTCCAGAGTCGGTTACGCAATGGGACCGCTGGTCGTTGATCTGGTGAGTAGGCGAGGAATCAGGAAGTTTACGCGGCACGGATATGCTTGCTAGTCCGCATTTAATGCAGACTGCATTTCGGGGTGTCTGAGAGGTAGCACATGCGACTAGCGCACTAATGTCCCTCAAATGTCTAGCACGCTAATGCATATCAAAAGAAGAGTTTCGTATCAGCTTCCAAAAGTAGCAATATACCGATTTAAACATAAAAATGAAAGTTTCCGATCTTCATAGTGTATTTTTTCAGCGAAAAACTGCCTGCTAAACTTTTTCTAAAAACGTAGCTTCTCTTTCTTCTATTCCTAGTAGACCTTGCCATGTCCCACTGAATATGCGCCTGTGTATGAGCGTATGTTATCGGACTTTATGTCACGTGACTCTCGATGCAGTGCAGAGTTTGTCGCGCTCTCTCGAGGTCTGGATTGGCTGAGCCAGTTCTAGGCTCCGCCTATTGGCTGAGATATAAATGCGTCACGTGCCGGTTTAGTTCCTGTCGCTAAAAATAGAAACTTTTTTAGGTTATTTCAAATACCACCATTTTTCTTTTTTCCTGTATCTCCTAAACTTCCAACCAATCGCCATGAAAATCCATAACAACGGCTAAAATTTTCTGCTCTATCCGATGAAACAGCTTCCAGAATCACAAAACATCGGTATCGTCGAGATATTCAACGATTCTCGTTGGAGTGATTGGTGGATGGAACCTGTTGTGTATGCGGCTTGCATGCCGCCTTAGAGTGTGCGTGGTGCGTTTTGATTGGCTGGGGGGGGTCGGTCCATCCGAACCGGTCTAGGCCGGGACGGGGGGTTGTTGTTTACTCTGACTGGCTAAAATATATATTAGTGCGCACAGGCCTTTGGAGGGCTTACGTTGTTTCCAACCTTCTAACCCAGTGCTCCGTTCTTCATTTGGCCACGCTGCCTCACATACAACAGAACCAAAACTTGCCTACTTGGTTGCATACTTGCAACCATGAAATAGCGCGTGATCTTTCTACTGTTAAAAGAAGCGTATACTCAGCTTATCTTCGCGGATGTCAAGACCACTTCAGTTTATAATTTTACTGGATGCAAATTATTTTCAGAGCAAATTCGTTGAGACTTCACTTGGGAGCGCCCTGCCGCTCCTACTCTACGGAGTCTGCTCACTGACGGCCGGTCTCAGCGCCTCCCTCATGCCGGAGACTGCGGGCCGCGACCTGCCTGAGACGCTGCGGGAAGGCGACGAGCTGATGAAGCAGCAAAAGTGAGAAGACTTGATTAGAAAAAAATCACTGTCCACGATCTGACAAACTGCATTTACTTTTTTCTCAAACCGCACTCAGACTTTCCTGCTGCTTTGGACAATCGGCACAGATAGCACCTGGGCTGAGTGAGAACCAAAATGAGGATGAATTTTTACAGGACAAGGAGTCAAACTTCGCTTGATTTAATAGATGTGATCGATATTGATTCTAATCCTACAGATCGAGCTGCTCTGGATGCATGCGACCTTCCTAGTACGTGTACCTGCTGAACAAATATATAGCTTACACGTGTAAATATGCGATTCAACTAATCTCGGTACATTAATTAAACATGGATATAGTTTATTGTCAAGTTCGCGCGGTTATTACACACTTTAACTTACTGCAGAACGAATTTCTGAAATCGCAAATCTGCACGTCGACGATTCTTGGGTAGCGTAAAACAAAAATACACATATTACTATATTCTAGTCGTTTGATCATGGGAAACTTATAAAATCGTAAAAAATTCCCTTTTTGAAAGTCTGCATGCATTCTCACAAAAAATTCTCAATCGATGTGTTTTTGTAAAGCATGTTCTTTTTTCGTTTTTTTATTTGCTACGCGCTATGTATGCTACTATAAAGATAGTGGTACACAAATTCATACGCTTCATTTGTCTGATGATAAATGATACTTGACAAATGGAAACTATTCGGCATGATCTCAATGGTTTACGTATATAGTTTATTTAATCTGTATTAAATAATGCATCTTGTGCCTGCGTATCGATAAGTCGGATTATATTCACGGATAAAAGTTTTTTGCTAAATCGCTTAATTTGCAGCTCTAACTTCATAAATAAAATAACGTTTACAAGGTAATTAGCTGGAGCCAGTCCAGATAAATTGATAGAAAGAGAATTCTTTTTGGAAGAGAATTTCGGCATGCAAACTCTCGCATACCATTTGCTTGATAGTTTGCTTGATAGTGCAGTAAGTAATTTGCTGCATGCAATTTTTGGTAACGAATTTCAACACTTCAAAATTCAAACTTCGTTCATCAAGCTAACACTTTTTACAAAAGTTGATGTATTGACAACAGTCATACTGTAACTTACCTAAAAACTGAGCTTGAAAGTTGTAAATTAATTGCACAGGTCTGTTGGCTTTTTTTAAATATGTACGCAGTCTTACATCGCTTTGACGCTCGTTGCAAGCATTTTCTCTTATTTGTTAAAATTATTAAAACACGCATAATTTTAAATTGATCGGCCATTAGACGGCACGCTTGTATAGCACGTGCTTGAGGACTTCAATGTATATTTACCGATCTAGATAACTAATCGTTGTTACTGATTGTCAGCAAGTTACTATTTATATTGCGCAAGTGAAAAAACTGAAATTGAGTTCTCATTTTGCTTTTTGTAATCATATTGATTTAGTTACAGGACTGCAAACCAACCCACTGTTTTGCAAAGTGAAGACCAGATATGTGGTCACAAAAACTAATTAGCGCTGTTGCTGAGATTAAACCTACATTTTTAGACATAAATGACAGGTATGTTTGAAAATTACTATAAAAACCTCTTTATATGTATCCAAGTGTGTCCAACACTTTAGTCATGCTTTGCTGAAATTCAACATGGACATGGTGTGATTACTTATTTTGTTGTTCACTTATTCAGATCAGAAAATTCTAAAAGCAATAAGTCCTATACCAAAGTTAATGTAAAAGTATAGCACTACTACTAATGAATCCAACAGGGGTTATAACAATGTTGTTAGTTGTAGGTAGGCTAGTCAGTTAATCAGCTCCTGCATTACCTATAATAATGACAAATCTAATAGAATATGTTTCTATAGGCTGAAATTATCATTCCCATGCATTAAGCACACTATGCATTAAACTCCTGGATATAGCTCTTATATAAGGCATCCAATGTCCCAAGCAAACACAATTTTTTTCAAATTAAAAATAGATAGTTTAATTAACAAAAATACATAGGGCCTAATTGCCAGAAAGTCATTGCAAGCTGGCTTGGTAAATTATGAGTGACAATTTTAAAGTTGTAAATATAATATAAAGGCTTGATTTTTTCACTCAAATATATTTACACTTGCTATTTGCCATTTGCCTAGTTGTTTTAAAACAATTATGATGTGATAGTAGTAGCTTGTTATATTTTTTAGAAATTATATTTACTTAGACCTAAACTGATATTTAAATTCTAACTTAAATTAAATTATAACACTTAGTTATTGTAATGGCTTTGCTTTCAATTTAGAAAAGTAATTTCACAAATTTTTAGTAAAGTTAATATAACATGACATGATATCCCTTCCTTCCCCAATCAGATTTGTGTCAGCCCTTGACCGCCAAGGCCAAGTACACATATTTGATGCTACAGCTAGTAGCCTTCTGCACACATGCGACACTGGCTCATTAGAGGCTGCTACAGCTGTTGCCCTGCGACCACCACATGTGCTATTGGGCATTGAGGCCAAGGTTGAGTTGCGCACTCTGCAGGATGACCTACCAGATGGGCCATTGACAAGGTGAGTTTATTGTGGAAGCAATTAGACAAGTGGTAATGTTCTGATTTTTTAAAACTGCCATAGTAGTAAATTTTTATTTAAAATTATTTGTTCTATGTGTAGGCCTATTATTGAAATTCCTTTACCAATGTTAAACCAATTGCTATACATTTTTTGTTTAGGAACAATACAATACAATATAATAAATACAATGGCCACTGGCCACAAGTGGTCAGGAAAGGGGGACATTGTCAAAAAGCATGCTTAGCTGCGCAGTCTCTGATGAAGGTAGCGCCATTGATCTGATCAGGCGCCCTGGCGTCTTCTGTCAGACAGTCGACGAACCTCCGGGTCCGCGCCTGCCCCCGCCGGAACGGGCCCTGCTGCGTGTACAACAAGACCTGCAGCGGCTCCAGGCAGTAGGACTCGGCGCGAATGACGTGGCGCCAGCTTCAGGCGGCGCTGTCGCAGGGTCACGCTGGGAGGGCTCAGCTTGGCCCGCTGGTAGAGAGCCTGGTTGGTGAAGTGTTCGGCGTGATGGTGCACGCTGAAGGCAGCGCGCAGCAGGCTGGAGTGCGCCGCGTCCAGCTGGCGCTCCAGCACATCCGTCATGGTCCAGGTCTCGGCGTTGTAGAAGAGCACCGTTTCCACCACCGCCTGGAACAGTCGGGTTCTCAGCTGGCCACGCAAGCCCTCTGCGACGCCGCAGGTCCTCCTGGACGCTGGGCACGAGACCACCAAGGTACCGGAACTGCTCACATCGGGGGAGCGGTGCTGCTGTTGCGCTGTCCATGCTGGGAAGGCGGATGTCCGCTGGCAGATCGGCTGGCACAGTCAGGACCTCCGTCTTCTTGGCGTTGATCTTAAGGCCAACCTTCGCAGCGGCAGCAGCTAGGCCATCGAGTAGGCATTGAGCACCAGCAGCAGTGGATGCCAGCAGGGCGAGGTCATCAGCATATCCGAGGACTGCCAGCCGCTTCTCCGGGTGCCGGCTGCTCGTTCACCTGCATAGGATGTAGCCGTCTATGTTGTCCGGTAGTCCTGTCCGCAGCACCCAGTCCAAGATGAGGATGAACAGGAAGGGAGCGAGGGTGTCTCCTTGCAGGACTCCGGATGAGGTGGTGAAGAAGTTATGAACAAAATGATAAATTCACTTAAAATATATTAAAATAATACCTGATTACAATTATTGCCTCATTTTCCAATATGAGGCAATGAGGCAATATTTTCAATTTTCTAATACTGTCATATAGCCCAGTGTATTGTTCAGTCCATAAACCCACCCAAAATTACCCCCCAGAATAATCTAGTCGATGTCAATTAACTGTAATTAGCAGTTAAAATTTCCTACAATATACTAAACAAGAGTCTTACACAAGTTCTAATCTAATACCCCGGACAGATTCACGGCCAATGTCACCTGTATCTCGGCCTCCGCTAGTCGTCTAGTTGGCATCGGCTCGTCCGATTTCACAGCAAAAGTTGTTGAATTAGACGACGGCGATTGCTACGTTGGCGAAGTTGTTTTAAAAGGTCACTCTGGACCACTGCTGTCTGTGGCCTTGGATCCGGAAGCTGAATACCTGGCCACATCGGCTTGCGATGGCACCGCTAGAATTTGGCTTGCTGGCAGCGGGAAACAGATTCGATCCTGGCCAGTCGGCCAGGCCTGCTCTGATGTGGCCCTGGCTGCTAGCCCCTGTCCGCTGGCTTGGGAACCGCTGGCCGGCCGTGTTCTGGCTATGCCAGTGGACTGCGAACTGCGCTTACTGGCCAGGTAAGTTTATCGACTAGATATGACACCTGGTTTGGTGTCGTTAATTAGTCAGATAAGACACCTGGTTTGGTTTAGTTAATTAGCCAGATAAGACACCTGGTTTGGTTTAGTTAATTAGTCAGATAAGACACCTGGTTTGGTGTAGTTAATTAGACAGATAAGACACCAGGCTTATTGTAGTTAATTAGCTAGATAAGACACCTGGTTTCGTATTGTATTATTTCCCACCTAAGACACCTAATTAAGGGATAGTTGATCGTTTTATATATATCTAATAAAGCAAATCCTGTCTTATAATAGGACCACCCTGCAGCTAATTCAAATAAAGTCCTCAGGCCAAAGTGTACTTTTCCTATACTATTACTGATTCCCAAAATAACTAAAACAGAGACAGTTCCTGGCCAACTGCCGCCACCTGCTCTAGCGACCTGCTTCGCGGCCCAATCCTGTGCTGCGTCTGGAGCCAACAGGCCGATTTCATTGCCGCTGGCAGTCGCGACGGTATGGGATTAGCCTGTGTAGCCTGTAACTTGCTAATTACTTATGTTTATCCCTGATTCACTAACTGACAACTGACCCTGGCCCCTGACCCACTAGCTACTCAATGACCCACTCGCTTCTCCCTGACCCACTAGCTACTCCCTGACCCACTAGCTACTCAATGACCCATTCGCTACTCCCTGACCCACTAGCTTCTCCCTGACCCACTAGCTACTCCCTGACCCACTAGCTACTCAATGACCCACTTGCTATTCCCTGACTCACTAGCTACTCCATGACCCACTAGCTACTCCCTGACCCACTAGCTACTCCCTGACCCACTAGCTACTCAATGACCCACTTGCTATTCCCTGACTCACTAGCTACTCCCTGACCCACTAGCTACTCCCTGACCCACTAGCTACTCAATGACCCACTAGCTACTCCCTGACCCACTAGCTACTCCCTGACCCACTAGCTACTCAATGACCCACTTGCTATTCCCTGACTCACTAGCTAGTCATTGACCCACTAGCTACTCCATGACCCACTAGCTACTCCATGACCCACTAGCTACTCCATGACCCACTAGCTACTCAATGACCCACTAGCTACTCAATGACCCACTTGCTATTCCCTGACCCACTAGCTAGTCATTGACCCACAAGCTACTCCATGACCCATAAAATAAAAACAGTTGTAACAATGCGCATATATCATACTCATACAATACTCTTACTTACCTAGGAGCCATCAGCGCCTGGTCCATCGCCTGGTCGGACGCCCCGCTTAGGGAGTCTAGCCTTCGCCAGGCCTCGCCATACTTTGCCCTTCGCAGTCCCGGCCTGTGCCCACTTCGTCAGCTGTTCTGGTGGTGGCGCAGTCCTGACGATGGCGCCGCTGTGCAGCCAACTCTGGTCTATCTGGATGCCAAGGGTGACATAAGAACTACCGAAGTTCGAAAGAATTGTTCATCAAGGCCGTTGCTGCAGCAGCAGCAGCAAAAGCAGCCTCCCAAACAATTGACCGAAGCTGAAGTTCTAGCTGAAGCTGAGCTAGCCGATATAGATCCGCGCGATCTAGTTGACGAATTCGAAATCGAAATGACTCAGCAGGAGTTGGAGAAACCTACTAAGAAATCAGCGACAGCTCCAGTCGGAGGACTTCAGCGTGATGACATCGCCGACAATGATGACTACGATGATCAGTCAGGCGACAATGAAGCCGCTTCAGATAAAGATGACAAAGAGAATCGAGATGAGAAACCGAAGAAGACCAAAAAGAAGAGAAATCTTAGTAGCAGCAGCGAAAGCAGCAGCAGCGGCGACAGTGCCGCCGGCAGTACTGCCCCAGCCCATCAGAAATCAGTTCATCGCCGCGTCAATCATCGTCGTCAGCGGCCGGTGCAGCCAGGCAGCACTGGCGGCTGTCCGCGCTATTTGGTCTGGAATCGGCTTGGCTGCGTGCTGGAAGCCGCGTCAGCGATGCCGGAACAGCCGCGAATCCTCACTGTTGAGTTTCACGACAGCGCTGCGCATCACGGCCTCATCATACCCAACAATCACGGCTTCAGTCTAGCCGCTCTAAGCCTCAGACTGTTAGTTCTGGCCGCGCCGTCTACCGCCGAAGCTCTGAGCTTTGTTCGCGTTCGCCCGTTGAGCGGCACGGATGGCGGTGAGTACGGCGGCGGCGCCGAATGGACTCAAGCTCTACCCAGAGGCGAGGATGTGGTCTGCTTGGCCACTGGCGATAATCGACTGTTTGCTGGTAGCGACAGGTCCGGCCTCTCTTTGCTGACTATTTTTTAGAACCTAATAAGCAACCCTGATTTTAGGGATCCCTTAATAACTAGTATTAGAAATCCCATATCCCGAATTCTAGGAATCCTAGATCACTGATACTAGAGATCCCATATCCCGAATTCTAGGAATCCTAGATCACTGATACTAGAGATCCCATATCCCGAATTCTAGGAATCCTAATCACTGATACTAGAGATCCCATATCCCGAATTCTAGGAATCCTTGATCGCTGATATTATAAATCCCATATCCCGAATTCTAGGAATCCTAGATCGCTGATATTATAAATCCCATATCCCGAATTCTAGAAATCCTAGATCGCTGATATTAGAAATCCCATATCCCGAATTCTAGGAATCCTAGATCGCTGATATTAGAAATCCTAGATCGCTGATATTAGGATTATGAAAGATTGAGTGATCCTAGATTACAGATTTTCAGAATCCTAATATCCCAAAATGGTAGGTGTCCTACACAGGTGATTCTGTTATCCAAAATCCCGGATCATCAATTATATTGTGCCCATATCGATCATTCACTTGTAATTTGAGAATAAAATTTCTTTCATAAATATTGTCTACTTTAGGCGCACGGTGCGCATTTGGTCCAGTCGAGGGCTTCAACTGGCCGCCTTGTCAGCTCCCGGCCCTCTAATAGCCCTCTCTGCCTGGCCTCGCGGCTTTGCCATTGTTCACGGCCTCGGTGGCGGCAGCAGCGGAAGCGGCGGAGACGGAAGCGACAATGATGACGACGACGATTGTCCAGTGGCGGCAGACATGTACGAGATGTCGGAGTGTCCCACACCCGGCGAATGGCCCGTGCCAAAGTGAGTGCGCACATTGAGACATTGCTTCTGTTGCTGTGGGTACATTGCTTCTCTGTTGCTGTGGGGACATTGTGGATGTGGTGTGGACAATTTTGATGTGGACAACTTTACATTCCACATCAAAGGCTCGTCCGCGCCGAGGTTCGAATCCCCCTGACCGCTCGGAGTCGCCTTACCTGGCTTGGCCATTGTCAGCAATCCGGCTCACTCTGCGTACAGGACAGCCGCGGTGTCATTCGAGCAGTCATGCCCAACACCGGTGGCGCCTGGTGCCCATTGCTGAATGGTCGGACAGTGCTAACGGAGCGCACCGATTGGCTCTGGCCTATAGGAGTAATTCTGTCTCCTAGTGGAGACTATCGCATCGCCGCGGTGCATTGTCGCAATTCGGCAGAGCCTTCGGCTGTGGCAGCCAGGCCTCCGATTCGGTACTATCCTTTGGCTCCGCTGATGTGCCCGAATCCCCTAGCCGAACTAGAAGCCTCCCTGGCACTGGCAGCCAGCTTTGGCCAGCAACAGTCAGCTGGCAGCAATGTTGGTGAGCATCAGCTCAGATTGTTTGCTCAGGCGTTGAAATCTGGCGAAGAGTCCAGAGCTGCTGATGTGGCCGCTTGGATGTCAGAGCGAGTGCTTCGTCTGGCTATTCAATACGCTGTCAAGGCCAAGCGCGTGAAGCTGGTTGATCGACTCACGGCCCTAGGCGAAGCCATGATCGCCGCAAGATCGTCTGGTGCGTCGCGCGAAGTTTCGGCTTCCTCGTTGTCCTCGTCGTCTACCTTGTCGCCGTCGATTGTTATTCAACCGACGCCGGTTAAACGACGCAAACGTGAATCTTGCGAGCCGTCAGCGCATTGATCAACCACTATTTTGTCAGTTATTTTTCTCTTCTTTCTACTCAACGTTGCATGCCTAGTAGTAAAAGAAGCATTTTCCGACTTACAAAAATCACGCATATTTTAGCAATTAAAAACCTCGTATTTTCTATACTTCAAAACTAAGAAAATGTTCCATATGCTAATAATTTTTTTGCGTCTGAATAAACGACGAAAGATTTGTTAGTTCTAATCTTAAGTTATTTAATTAATTTTAGGTACCTTTCAGGGTTTTTTATTTACCTACTTAATTCTCATTCAGTCCTATCTTCTGATCTCATCCTCTAGTCTCCACCTCTAGTCTCACCCCAAGTCTCAAGCTCTAGTCTCACCCCAAGTCTAAACCTCTAGTCTCACCCCTAGTCTCAACCTCTAGTCTCATAATCCTGTCTCATCCCAAATCTTATCCTCTAGACTCATCCTCCAGTCTCATTCCAAATCTCATCCTCCAGTCTCATCCCAAATCTCATCCTCCAGTCTCATCCCAAATCTCATCCTCCAGTCTCATCCCAAATCTCATCCTCCAGTCTCATCCCAAATCTCATCCTCCAGTCTCATCCCAAATCTCATCCTCCAGTCTCATCCCAAATCTCATCCTCCAGTCTCATCCTCAAATCTCATCCTCCAGTCTCATCCCAAATCTCATCCTCCAGTCTCATCCCAAATCTCATCCTCCAGTCTCATCCCAAATCTCATCCTCCAGTCTCATCCCAAATCTCATCCCCCTTAGTATTACTCCAAGTCTCATCCTCCAGTCTCATCCTAAATCTCATCCTCCAGTCTCATCCTTCAATCTCATCCTCCAGTCTCATCCTCTAATCTCATCCTCCAGTCTTAAAAGCCCATTTTCCATTTTTAGTAATTTTTCGTAAAACCCCTTAAAACATGACGGTACTTCCATGATAAAAGATAAAAATAAATAATTTTATTTTGGCTATTTAAAGAAACATCAGTCTTAGATCGCAAAAATAATTTCGAGCTGTTTTCGTAAGCATAGAAATATCCGGGTGTAGATAAACCTCGTGAATTCATTTGTACTTTTATTTCTATCTACATATAGAATGGTCAATAACAGTTTTTCGGTTCCCATAGATAAGAATGTCAAGTTACTCGAAATGGTTATAAGTACTATTGACACAAATGTATGGATCAAGCAAGCATTAAAAATAACATCAGAGGCTTTTTTAAACAAACAATGTGCTCAAACTTTAAAAAGTCATTAAATATGCTCGCGTTACTCAAATTCAATTTTGAAACTTATTTATCTCTTCATCTCATAAACTTAAGCTTCCCGTATATCGCGAGAATCACTTCCCAGACAGCGTCTCATGAGAATCTATTCCCGCTGTCTCATGAGAATCTATTCCCAGTGTCTCATGAGAATCTATTCCCACTGTCTCATGAGAATCTCTTCCGAGTGTCTCATGAGAATCTATTCTCACTGGCTCATCAGAATCTATTCCCACTGTCTCATGAGAATCTATTCCCAGTGTCGCATGAGAATCTATTCCCAGTGTCTCATGAGAATCTATTCCCAGTGTCTCATGAGAATCTATTCCCAGTGTCTCATGAGAATCTATTCCCAGTGTCTCATGAGAATCTATTCCCACTGTCTCATGAGAATCTATTCCCAGTGTCGCATGAGAATCTATTCCCAGTGTCTCATGAGAATCTATTCCCAGTGTCTCATGAGAATCTATTCCCAGTGTCTCATGAGAATCTATTCCCAGTGTCTCATGAGAATCTATTCCCAGTGTCGCATGAGAATCTATTCCCAGTGTCTCATGAGAATCTATTCCCAGTGTCGCATGAGAATCTATTCCCAGTGTCTCATGAGAATCTATTCCCAGTGTCTCATGAGAATCTATTCCCAGTGTCGCATGAGAATCTATTCCCAGTGTCTCATGAGAATCTATTCCCACTGTCTCATGAGAATCTCTTCCGAGTGTCTCATGAGAATCTATTCCCACTGTCTCATGAGAATCTATTCCCAGTGTCTCATGAGAATCTATTCCCACTGTCTCATGAGAATCTATTCCCACTGTCTCATGAGAATCTATTCCCAGTGTCTCATGAGAATCTATTCCCACTGTCTCATGAGAATCTATTCCCAGTGTCTCATGAGAATCTATTCCCAGTGTCTCATGAGAATCTATTCCCAGTGTCTCATGAGAATCTATTCCCAGTGTCTCATGAGAATCTATTATCAGTGTCTCATGAGAATCTATTCCCACTGTCTCATGAGAATCTATTCCCTGTGTCGCATGAGAATCTATTCCCAGTGTCTCATGAGAATCTATTCCCAGTGTCTCATGAGAATCTATTTCCAGTGTCTCATGAGAATCTATTCTGAGTGTCTCATGAGAATCTATTCCCAGTGTCTCATGAGAATCTATTCCCAGTGTCTCATGAGAATCTATTCCCAGTGTCTCATGAGAATCTATTCCCAGTGTCTCATGAGAATCTATTCCCACTGTCTCATGAGAATCTATTCCCAGTGTCGCATGAGAATCTATTCCCAGTGTCTCATGAGAATCTATTCCCAGTGTCTCATGAGAATCTATTCCCAGTGTCTCATGAGAATCTATTCCGAGTGTCTCATGAGAATCTATTCCCAGTGTCTCATGAGAATATATTCCCAGTGTCTCATGAGAATCTATTCCCAGTGTCTCATGAGAATCTATTTCCAGTGTCTCATGAGAATCTATTCTGAGTGTCTCATGAGAATCTATTCCCAGTGTCTCATGAGAATCTATTCCCAGTGTCTCATGAGAATCTATTCCCAGTGTCTCATGAGAATCTATTCCGAGTGTCTCATGAGAATCTATTCCCAGTGTCTCATGAGAATCTATTCCCAGTGTCTCATGAGAATCTATTCCCACTGTCTCATGAGAATCTCTTCCGAGTGTCTCATGAGAATCTATTCTCACTGGCTCATCAGAATCTATTCTCACTGGCTCATGAGAATCTATTCTCACTGGCTCATCAGAATCTATTCTCACTGTCTCATGAGAATCTATTCTCACTGGCTCATCAGAATCTATTCTCACTGTCTCATGAGAATCTATTCCCAGTGTCTCATGAGAATCTATTCTCACTGGCTCATCAGAATCTATTCTCACTGTCTCATGAGAATCTATTCCCAGTGTCTCATGAGAATCTATTTCCAGTGTCTCATGAGAATCTATTCTGAGTGTCTCATGAGAATCTATTCCCAGTGTCTCATGAGAATCTATTCCCAGTGTCTCATGAGAATCTATTCCCAGTGTCTCATGGGAATCTATTCCCACTGTCTCATGAGAATCTATTCCCAGTGTCTCATGAGAATCTATTCTCAGTGTCTCATGAGAATCTATTCCCAGTGTCTCATGGGAATCTATTCCCACTGTCTCATGAGAATCTATTCCCAGTGTCTCATGAGAATCTATTCCCAGTGTCTCATGAGAATCTATTCCCAGTGTCTCATGAGAATCTATTCCCACTGTCTCATGAGAATCTATTCCCAGTGTCTCATGGGAATCTATTCTCAGTGTCTCATGAGAATCTATTCCCAGTGTCTCATGAGAATCTATTCCCAGTGTCTCATGAGAATCTATTATCAGTGTCTCATGAGAATCTATTCCCACTGTCTTATGAGAATCTATTCCCAGTGTCTCATGAGAATCTATTCCCAGTGTCTCATGAGAATCTATTCCCAGTGTCTCATGAGAATCTATTCTCAATGTCTCATGAGAATCTATTCCCAGTGTCTCATGAGAATCTATTCCCAGTGTCTCATGGGAATCTATTCCCACTGTCTCATGAGAATCTATTCCCAGTGTCTCATGAGAATCTATTCCCAGTGTCTCATGGGAATCTATTCCCACTGTCTCATGAGAATCTATTCCCAGTGTCTCATGAGAATCTATTCCCAGTGTCTCATGAGAATCTATTCCCACTGTCTCATGAGAATCTATTCCCAGTGTCTCATGAGAATCTATTCTGAGTGTCTCATGAGAATCTATTCCCAGTGTCTCATGAGAATCTATTCCCACTGTCTCATGAGAATCTATTCCCAGTGTCTCATGAGAATCTATTCCCAGTGTCTCATGAGAATCTATTCCCAGTGTCTCATGAGAATCTATTATCAGTGTCTCATGAGAATCTATTCCCACTGTCTTATGAGAATCTATTCCCAGTGTCTCATGAGAATCTATTCCCAGTGTCTCATGAGAATCTATTCCCAGTGTCTCATGAGAATCTATTCTCAATGTCTCATGAGAATCTATTCCCAGTGTCTCATGAGAATCTATTCCCAGTGTCTCATGGGAATCTATTCCCACTGTCTCATGAGAATCTATTCCCAGTGTCTCATGAGAATCTATTCTCAGTGTCTCATGAGAATCTATTCCCAGTGTCTCATGGGAATCTATTCCCACTGTCTCATGAGAATCTATTCCCAGTGTCTCATGGGAATCTATTCCCACTGTCTCATGAGAATCTATTCCCAGTGTCTCATGGGAATCTATTCCCACTGTCTCATGAGAATCTATTCCCAGTGTCTCATGAGAATCTATTCCCAGTGTCTCATGAGAATCTATTCCCACTGTCTCATGAGAATCTATTCCCAGTGTCTCATGAGAATCTATTCCCAGTGTCTCATGAGAATCTATTCCCACTGTCTCATGAGAATCTATTCCCAGTGTCTCATGGGAATCTATTCTCAGTGTCTCATGAGAATCGCTCCTCTTTTCTTGAGCCGTGTTCTCGTGGAAATCGCAGTAATTTTCATTGTTATCTAAGTTATCTAAGGTACATTGTATTGTAGAAGGATAGTGAGTCATTCATCCGGCTGTCCATTTAGACACTATAATTGTTGAGAGCTAAACTAGTTTTAGGTAGTAAAAAACGAGTGTTTTGTTGTAAACGCGCAAATCCAGGCACCCGATTCGTTTATTATATTCCTTTCCAAACTTCTTGGCTGCGTAAGCGACGGCATTGTTATTTTCTGTTCTGAAAAAAACATCCGTGTTCCTGTTTGACTTATTTACGACTCTTAGTCCGTGTAGAGTTGTTTTTGTAGCGAACAGGTTCTCATTGTATTCATTTATGATATACAGAAGTCTTTACTTAAAAATCGAACAGTTTATAGAGAAGTCATTTCTGTACTGTCTAACAGTTTCTACAGAAGTCCTAACTGTAATGTCTAACAGTTTCTACAGAAGTCCTAACTGTAATGTCTAACAGTTTGTTTCTACAGAAGTCCTAACTGTAATGTCTAACAGTTTCTACAGAAGTCCTAACTGTAATGTCTAACAGTTTCTACAGAAGTCCTAATTGTAATGTCTAACAGTTTCTACAGAAGTCCTAACTGTAATGTCTAACAGTTTCTACAGAAGTCCTAACTGTAATGTCTAACAGTTTCTACAGAAGTCCTAACTGTAATGTCTAACAGTTTCTACAGAAGTCCTAACTGTAATGTCTAACAGTTTGTTTCTACAGAAGTCCTAACTGTAATGTCTAACAGTTTCTACAGAAGTCCTAACTGTAATGTCTAACAGTTTCTACAGAAGTCCTAATTGTAATGTCTAACAGTTTCTACAGAAGTCCTAACTGTAATGTCTAACAGTTTCTACAGAAGTCCTAACTGTAATGTCTAACAGTTTCTACAGAAGTCCTAACTGTAATGTCTAACAGTTTCTACAGAAGTCCTAACTGTAATGTCTAACAGTTTCTACAGAAGTCCTAACTGTAATGTCTAACACTTTAGTTTGGACACTAACTAGCAGTAAAGTTCAGACACTCCGAGGAGAGACGGGATGGGCTTGGAGCGTACAGACACTCGCTAAGCCCGGCACAGAAGGATGCGTGAAGGCTTTGACTGCGAGCGGGTAGCCACTCGACAGCCCCAGAGAGAGGTGAATGACGGTCTGGAGGTGTACCGACGCTTCGCAGACTCGAGGGAAGAGTCTGGAGGAGAAGGATGATGATGATGAGCTTTTGGCAGCAGCAGAGGTCGGGCAGAGGAACAAGGTTTGAGCACGGACAAATAAATAACTCGTTAATGCTTTTCTTCCCGGGAGGGATCGAACGCTGCACTCATGGCAATTAGTGTAGCTTAGGCTGCGTAGTTTATTATTGTATTGATTGTTCGCTTCTAACTTCCTAATTAAGTTATCGCTCTAACTCAGGGCAGCGTTCTCACAATAGTACTCGGGAGGCGCGGGGGCTGGCCACGGGCAGCGCGCGCTAAATAATAACAGCGTGGGGTGGGGCGAGGGCATAGGGCTGGACGGGGTAGGGCTAAGCCACGCAGGGCTGGGGTGGGAGCAAACACACAAGGCTGAGAGCCGAGAGAGAGAGAAGGAGGCCGGCAGCCAATCAGAAGTCTCCTTGGCGAGAGGCATGATTTAACAAGCGAAGACGGCGCAGGGGGCAGCCAATGGGCGAGCGACAAACAACGATAAAGGAGGGTGGCCTAAGCTGGGGCCGGGCAGAACTGGATTGAGCAGGTGGCCGGGGTGGAAGGGTTAGAGTCGTAGGGGTTGGGGCAAGGTCATTGTGAGACGCAGCTCAGAACATAAAGAAAAATTTATAGCTACTTTTTCTTAATTATTCTTAGATTCTAATGCCGAAATGGTGCAACATTTTGTTCTCTCGTTTTTAAAGAACGACACTTACTTTATTTATTACTTATTCTAGAATTTTTTGTTAGTGCTTAATATATTAGATTACTCATTGCCTCAGACGATTCCCCATCAGATTCTAGATTGCCTCGGACGATTCCCTATCAGATTCTAGATTGCCTCGGACGATTCTATATCAGATTCTAGATTTCCTTGGACGATTCCCTATCAGATTCTAAATAGCCTCGGACGATTCCCTATCCGATTCTGCATTGCCTCGGACGATTCTATACCAGATTCTACTTTGCCTCGGACGATTCCTCGTTTCCTCGGGCGATACCGCCAGTTTTGTCTAATGCCATTATTCATTCCTCGTCCCTGTTTGGAGACCTGACAATTACTTTTACCCAACCGGTAGGAAGAAAAATATTGAAAACGAAATCCAGGACACTGAAACTTGTTTTCGGTATCTTTCTATGCAACTCTCTATCTTACTCGTTGATAATTAATACCTTCTGCTGCGGAAAGAAAACTTACAAATGCGCAACAGCTAATACAGATGTTAACTTTGGAATGTTTGTTTTAATTCATTCTCTCGTCTGCTTAAGGAATGCTTAAACTTCTAGCTGTACAATAAACGAATGTACAATAAGTGCATATTATATTTCTCCACCCACCCCACTCCTCTCCGTTCGTCATGCATGCAGGCAGGCATAAGGATGTGAAAATAAAAATTAATTTGAATCTCCAGTAATCTCCAGTTTTAGATTCGTGCGTCAGCGTGTGTGTGCACACTATTCTGTCGTGTGTGTGTGTATTTAATTTGCACAACCGTAATCTGCCAATGCGTGCACAGATAAGAACCTGGCCTCTCTCTCTCTCTTTTCTTTTAATCTGCTTCAGTTTTCTCTCTCTCTTTATGAGGAGAGAGACACGAAAATTAATGGACGAGAAAGCTTCGGTCAGGGCTGCAGGCTTGAATGGTTTTCTCATTGCAGAGTAAAGCATGAAAGGCTTCATTTTTTTCTCGGCGTGGGGTGGTCGTTGTGCGGAGGTGAGGTGGGCGGCTTTTTGCGGGCCACACGGCCATCCGCGTTGAAAAAATGCACTGGACTAGAGCTAGCCCCCTTATAGTTGTTAGTTTATAAATACACGAAGGAGACGATCATTGAGACAGTCGCGAGGACTTGAGAAAACTTTAACAAAGCACAGCAATTTTTAGTTTTCATAATTTAAACTAACAGACGAAAAGCATGCCCGGGAGTTCCGTCAACACGAAGCGAGCCTCTTTTATTCACCGCGCCTTGTCAGCCGCCTCGTTCGCTTCGTCCAAGCGACGCCAACCGAAGCGTCTGCGCTTCCTACTGGCCTGTGATCCGGACCATGCCGAGCTGTTGAATGCCCTGGTGCTGGAGCTGCGGCCCAGTCTACCTGGCTGCCGACTGGAATGCGGCGCCATTGACGACGCTGCGAATGAGAGGTCGCGCAGGCACTACGACGCGATCTTCGTTGTGCTGTACCGACCGGATCAGCCCCTGCCAGACCAGCTGTCCCGCTCACTACTCAAAGAGAACTGGCGCTATCACCTGCTCTCTGCTGCTACAAACTGTTGTCGCTATGCGGTTGCCAACGCCGGTAGCTGCTGCTGCGACGGTGATAAAGTCGGACTGACTCATTGGCAGTTTGTTGATAGTCGACACCTCCAGAATCAGCTGGGCGATCTGATGTACGAGCGAGCTCGAGGTGAGCAGCGCTGAGTGTTGCTGCTGGGTGGACTCAATGGATAGTGGTGGATAGAGTGAGATAAGAGGTAGATAAAGCTGGATAAAATGTGGATAGAGGTGGATAACTGTGTGATAGAGGTGTGTAGAGTGGGGTAGAAGCGGATAAGAGGTAGATAAAGGTGGATAAGAGTGTGATTGAGGTGGGTAAGATGTTGGATAGTGGTCGATAGAGTGGGATAAGAGGTAGATAAAGGTGGATAAGATGAGGATAGAGGTGGATAGAAGTGGATAAGTGTCTGATAGAGGTGGATAATTGTGTGATAGAGGTGGATAGAGTGGGATAGAAGTGGATAAATACGATATAATTATATTAAGTTTAGGTCACAGCAGATATTGTACTATTGAGATAGAGTTGTATAAAATTTAAGTGTTGATTAATTAGATTCACAAAATAATTTTCTGAAAAGCAGTTTAGCAAATCATAAAACATAACATAACGTATAATTTGGTCATTTTTCAGATGTTCAGCGTGTTCCTTGTGGCTCATTGGATATT
Source organism: Macrostomum hystrix (assembly GCA_950097015.1). NCBI lineage: Eukaryota > Metazoa > Platyhelminthes > Macrostomidae > Macrostomum > Macrostomum hystrix. The sequence goes on from CATNEN010000003.1 coordinate 3,563,709, forward strand.
CGCAGTCGAAACTAAGACTTCAACACACCTGAGTCTGTGCTGATCAGAAAATAAATGCAACAAAATCAAAGGAAATCAAAGTTGACAGTGATTGCTCAAACTGTTTAGCAACTTCGAGTTTGTCATTCGATTTATCATCCAATAGCTATTGTTGCCAAAGCTAACAGTGTGTCATACAAATAGGTCCCTATTAGTTTTATATCTTATAGTTTTCATCGCCTAAATTCAATAGTTTGTAACAAGAAAAACGTTTCTTGAATGAAATAAACTCTGAGTAATTGTGTGCACTAAAACCTGTGTAAAAATTTAGCATTTCTCTAGTAAACGCCTTATAATTAATGCTATGAATTATCATTTTCATTTTCTTTCTTATAAATTTCTAACTACGAGTACTATGCGCCTACTGATAGTAATACGTATGCCTGGCGTATTCCTATTTTAGTTCAACTATGCAGGTTTAGGCATTATTGCTTTAGAAGCGCCAACGTGTTTATAATTAAATAATTTTCAATAAATAAATTTCTGTTGCACTCACTATTAATAAGTAATTTATTTGCGACGTTAAAAGAAATAAATATCTGGAAACTTGCTTTAAAATTAGCAATAAAAGAAGTACTTAGTTTTGGTTTTAGTTTCACTTCAAATTACTGCATCATTGATTAATTGATTACACCTGCCCCAATTGGGCCAGATGTGCAGCCGACAGCACAGCCGCAGCTATTGCGCGGCGCATCTGAAGGCTGCGTACGGCTGTTCAGTCCATGGACTGGGGGGACGCCACACCCACCTTCAATTATCCCAGCTGATGCTGCAGTACCCATTTAACAGCTGGGTGAACTGAAGCAATGCAGAGTGAAGTGTCTTGCTAAAGGACACAAATTGTTCCAGTGGAGTCGGGAATCGAACCCCCGACCTTCAAGTCGTGAGTCCGACGCTCTAACCACTAGGCTACAACCTCTTAACCGACAACCAAAAAGAGGTTGCACCGTACAAGAGTTTTCATTTTAGGACGGAAAACCATTTTATGCAGTTTTTTTCGAATATAGCATCTGGTTATGCTTGCAATGCTGTATGACAATGACCGTGGTGCTTTGTTATTACAAATCAGCATTTAATCAGAAAAAAAATATATATAAAGTTCGTATTAATACGTGTAGCTTATGAAAAGCATTTTACTGCAATTTGTAAAATGTTAAAATGCTGGAATGCTCAGTACAGTCAGTGGTCGTGCAGTCAGTTGTGCGCAGGCAATTTTCGTAGAACCATTTTATCGTCATTGATGAAACCAAATTGGTATTAGATCTAGTTATTCCCAATAAACTCGCACGATTCTAGATCTAGTTCTAACCCCAAAGTTTAATTATGCAAAGTTTGTGCATATTTTTTAATCTTTAATTTAGTTGTCCATATTAAATTTAGAATAGTTCTAGATCTAGTTATCCCTGATGAATTCAGCATGTTCTAGATCTAGTTATCCCTGATGAATTCAGCATGCTCTAGATCTAGTTATCCCTGATGAATTCAGCATGCTCTAGATCTAGTTATCCCTGATGAATTCAGCATGTTCTAGATCTAGTTATCCCTGATGAATTCAGCATGCTCTAGATCTAGTTATCCCTGATGAATTCAGCATGCTCTAGATCTAGTTATCCCTGATGAATTCAGCATGCTCTAGATCTAGTTATCCCTGATGAATTCAGCATGCTCTAGATCTAGTTATCCCTGATGAATTCAGCATGCTCTAGATCTAGTTATCCCTGATGAATTCAGCATGCTCTAGATCTAGTTATCCCTGATGAATTCAGCATGCTCTAGATCTAGTTATCCCTGATGAATTCAGCATGCTCTAGATCTAGTTATCCCTGATGAATTCAGCATGCTCTAGATCTAGTTATCCCTGATGAATTCAGCATGCTCTAGATCTAGTTATCCCTGATGAATTCAGCATGCTCTAGATCTAGTTATCCCTGATGAATTCAGCATGTTCTAGATCTAGTTATCCCTGATGAATTCAGCATGCTCTAGATCTAGTTATCCCTGATGAATTCAGCATGCTCTAGATCTAGTTATCCCTGATGAATTCAGCATGCTCTAGATCTAGTTATCCCTGATGAATTCAGCATGCTCTAGATCTAGTTATCCCTGATGAATTCAGCATGCTCTAGATCTAGTTATCCCTGATGAATTCAGCATGCTCTAGATCTAGTTATCCCTGATGAATTCAGCATGCTCTAGATCTAGTTATCCCTGATGAATTCAACATGCTCTAGATCTAGTTATCCCTGATGAATTCAGCATGCTCTAGATCTAGTTATCCCTGATGAATTCAGCATGCTCTAGATCTAGTTATCCCTGATGAATTCAGCATGCTCTAGATCTAGTTATCCCTGATGAATTCAGCATGCTCTAGATCTAGTTATCCCTGATTTAATAGACTGACACAATGCAGGATACTTTAATAAATTAATTACGGATAGTTGATAATACCTTTATTACTACTGTTGGTAGCATATGAAAAAAAATATTCTGTTTTGTGTAGTGTGCGAAATTTAAAAGTTTCAATTTAGAAGCGAAACAAATTAAGCATACGAGAATATAACTCTAGTCGTTAATTAATAGTTTATAAGCAAAAAACCAGTGCATTACTTGTTATATAATCATATCTCATAAATAGATACAGATATAAAATTATTCAATTACCCTGACTAAAATCGGCACATCACAGTGATCATTTTGTATCAATGCATTAATTTTGCTCTTAGGAAAAAAGCGAATGATATTAAAACATAGAATGTCAAAGAAATTAATCATCTTGCTCAGTTACACATCGCATTATAAACTAAATAGTGGACCTATTCTTCAACCAAATAGACAAGGAACAGAAACATTAACTGATTAACCTCTGTAGATAGATGCTTGAACTTTAGTCTAAAATCCTATCAAAGATGCTGCTCTAGATCCTACTGAAGACACTACTCAATATTACAATTTAAGACTCTACTCAAAATCCTTCCATCCAGGCTTACTCAAAATCCTTCCAATAGCATACTCAAGACTAGACCCTACTCGAGAGCTTACTCAAGAACCTACTCAAGAGCTTACTCAATAACCAACTCGAGAGCTTACTCAATAACCAACTCGAGAGCTTACTCAAGAACCTACTCAAGAGCTTACTCAAGAACCTACTCAAGAGCTTACTCAAGAGCTTACTCAATAACCTACTCAAGAGCTTACTCAAGAACCTACTCAAGAGCTTACTCAAGAACCTACTCAAGAGCTTACTCAAGAACCTACTCAAGAGCTTACTCAATAACCAACTCGAGAGCTTACTCAATAACCAACTCGAGAGCTTACTCAATAACCAACTCGAGAGCTTACTCAATAACCAACTCGAGAGCTTACTCAAGAACCTACTCAAGAGCTTACTCAAGAACCTACTCAAGAGCTTACTCAATAACCAACTCGAGAGCTTACTCAAGAACCTACTCAAGAGCTTACTCAAGAACCTACTCAAGAGCTTACTCAAGAACCTACTCAAGAGCTTACTCAAGAGCTTACTCAATAACCTACTCAAGAGCTTACTCAAGAACCTACTCAAGAGCTTACTCAAGAACCTATTCAAGAGCTTACTCAAGAACCTACTCAAGAGCTTACTCAAGAACCTACTCAAGAGCTTACTCAAGAACCTACTCAAGAGCTTACTCAAGAACCTACTCAAGAGCTTACTCAAGATCCTTCGAAGAGCATATTCAAGACTCGACTCTACTTGAGACCCTACTCAAGACCTTATCCTACTAAAGACCCTACTCAAGACCTTATCCTACTAAAGACCCTACTCAAGAGCATATATTACTAAAAAGGATACTCAAAAGCATACTCAAGAACCTACTTAAGAGTGTGCTCAGTTTAAGATTAGACCCTGCACAAGATTCTAGATTCTAGAAAAGCCTATGCAACACCCTTCACAACAGCCTACTCAGGATCTCTAGGCTCCGTGTTCGCCGCCCCCAATGGCGTGATGCATCGCAGCCACCAAGGCCATCAGCAGGGCGCCGGTCAGAGCCAGCCCTGGCGAAGCCGGACCTTCTGGCAGGCGCGGCAAGATGTGCACAAAGGCCGCCTGCAGTCCCGCCCCGGAAGCTGCCACGAGGAGTGCGAATTGTACAGCCGTGCCAGCAGCCGAGTGCACGCTGGCCGTTAGACCCCCAAGCAACAGGGAGCCGGAGGCGGCAATCGAGTAGGCCACCAGGGCGAAGATGCCCCACCGTCTGGCAGAAGGGCTGCCGGCGCCGCCGCTGATGGCGTCACTCCAGGCCAGGCCGACAACCAGGCCGCAGCAGGCTTCGTGCAGACACTTGCCCAGGGCGATAAACAGCGGCGATGCCACGGTCAACATGTTCGGCATTGCCAGGCCCTCCACAATGGCTTTTAGAAGCAGAGCGGCTGTGATTAGAGCAGCCGTGGTAGGGTCCTGCCGGTACGAAGTCAAATATATGTACAGTTTTATCCAGACAGTAACTTATTGAGAACTTAAGAAAGTTTCCTATCCGATCTATCCGATGAATCAACTTCTAGAACGAAAAAATTATTTTCAAAATTTGGGGGAGCGATAAATGGGGCTTTGGTGACGCAATCAGGGGTGGTCGATTCAGGTGGAACTGAATCGATCGATAATTTTAATTGCTCTAGCGCTAACGCCAGTATACTGATGTACATACGCCAGTATACTGATGTACATACGTGGAGAGAAAGAAAGGGACGAAAGTAAATTAATCAATAAGGCAGAAAGGAGTGAGGAAGTCTGGGCAGATGTACATCCCCCGTGAGTGGGTGCCTGTTTACAGAATCTGTTTGCTGTACTGTTAAATCAAATCTCTCCAATTGCCCGAAATGACGTCATCATAAAAGTGCACGTCACCTGCAGCGCAGAAGGTGTGGCATCCGAGCAGCAGCCGCCGCCATCTCCCGTCGTCGGCTCCGTCACCAGAGGCTTGGCCTCGTCGCTCTGAGCTCGCCGCCTTTTGATCTCCTCGAAGCCGCAGCGAATCAGCCAGAGCAGCAGGCAGGCACCGAGGCAGGCTGCCATCGGAGCTAGAGAGGCCGACGCTAAACAGCGATGGTTGCTTGAGCACAGCTGCTTGAAGGCCGCTGCGGTGGCTGGGATCAGACCGATGAACACCATCGCCAGGATTACACCAACTCCCAGAGCGGTGAGGTAGCCAGTTGCCATGGCAACGCGCTGCCTATGATGCCTGAGTCGTTCGTTGCGCGCCGTTTGATCCGCCTTGTCGGCCTCGTCGACAGCCGCCGCCTTGGACGACACGATGCCAAGGATGACGCAGGGAGCCAGGGCGCTGATGAGGCAGACAGCCAGTGTGGCTATTGCTATGCCGGACAGTAGCGGCCATTGCCCGAAGGCCGTAGAAGTTGGCGGCGTTGTTGACGGCGAAGCGCTGGTGGAATAGACGGGAGCAATGCCGCCGTGACCGCTGTGATCCATGATCTGGCGATTCCAGGAAATTCACAATGCTAGTTAGAAAATTGCCTTTAAATTATTGTAATTTTCATCCGAAGCCACCCCCGAATCTACTCTAAGACGCTAAAGGACATAAACACAGAATTCGAACTTCAGACCTCTCGTTAAAAAGCTAGAAGCTATAATTAATAATAAAAAAATTGATTACACCTGCCCCAATTGGGTCAGATGTGCAGCCGACAGCACAGCCGCAGAGCATGCGTACGGCTGTTCAGTCCATGGACTGGGGGGACGCCACACCCACCCTCAATTACCCCAGTTGATGCTGGTACCCATTTAACAGCTGGGTGAACTGAAGCAATGCAGAGTTAAGTGTCCTGCTAAAGGACACAAATTGTTCCAGTGGATTTGGGAATCGAACCCCCGACGTTCAAGTCGCGAGTTTGGTGACACTAGACATAATTTCATATAATTTTGGTGACACTAGACCCGCAGCCAGCGAGGAGGCAATTCTGCCCATTTCGTGAGCTCACACAGGTGTGTACATCTGCCCTGACTTTCTCATCGTCAGGCAGTGTACACTCTCACTGCGCCTTGGAGGTTGGCCCTCAAGGGCGTAAATTGCACGACAAGCCCCCAAAGCCTTCTCTCCGCGGCTGCGCCCCAAATAAATGCAGAATCGAGCTTAGGTACCTTGGTGCGAGAGGCAGATGCGTTAACGGCGACTTAGGACTTTATCTTACCTTATTTTATAAAATCTGGATTTATTTCACTTCTCAGCGAATTGAGCAGGTTAATCTAGACTCAATTTTTCATTTAATAATGTGAGCTAATATACAAACTGAAACATTCGTAGGAATGAACTAAGCTATATGTTATTGACTGAGTACTGCTCAGCACTTTATAAATGTTAACTATTTGAGTCGTGGAGAGCCAGGCAAGCAGATTGTGACTTCCTTTGCAGATCGAATGCTGCGCGATCGTGTTCAGTACAGAAGAAAATGGTTAACTATTCTGTACTATGGGAGCGGAACTGTGCAAAGCAGGTGGAATCACAATTATTGGAAATAATTCAAACTGATCTGTTTAGACTGAGTTGGGGTGTATGGGTACACTAGATTAGACTGCGACTTGAACTATTTTGTGAGTATTCAGTTAGCGAGTACAAAAATATAGACACAGTTTTAGAACATTGTGACTGTGTGACAGGGTGGAAAATGCGCGAATGAATGGCCGTTTGGGGGGAATCGGAAAGGGGGGAGAATAGGGGAGAGGGGAGAATAGGAGAGGGAGGGGAGAATAGGAGAGGGAGGGGAGAATAGGAGAGAGAGGGGGAGAATAGGAGAGAGAGGGGAGAATAGGAGAGAGAGGGGAGAATAGGAGAGAGAGGGGAGAATAGGAGAGAGAGGGGAGAATAGGAGAGAGAGGGGAGAATAGGAGAGAGAGGGGAGAATAGGAGAGAGAGGGGAGAATAGGAGAGAGAGGGGAGAATAGGGGAGAGGGGAGAATAGGAGAGAGAGGGGAGAATAGGGGAGAGAGGGGAGAATAGGAGAGAGAGGGGGAGAATAGGGGAGAGGGGAGAATAGGAGAGAGAGGGGAGAATAGGAGAGAGAGGGGAGAATAGGAGAGAGAGGGGGAGAATAGGGGAGAGGGGAAAATAGTAGAGAGAGGGGAGAATAGGAGAGAGAGGGGAGAATAGGAGAGAGAGGGGAGAATAGGAGAGAGAGGGGAGAATAGGGGAGAGGGGAGAATAGGAGAGAGAGGGGAGAATAGGGGAGAGAGGGGAGAATAGGAGAGAGAGGGGGAGAATAGGGGAGAGGGGAAAATAGTAGAGAGAGGGGAGAATAGGAGAGAGAGGGGAGAATAGGAGAGAGAGGGGAGAATAGGAGAGAGAGGGGAGAATAGGAGAGAGAGGGGAGAATAGGAGAGAGAGGGGAGAATAGGAAAGAGAGGGGAGAATAGGAGAGAGAGGGGAGAATAGGAGAGAGAGGGGAGAATAGGGGAGAGGGGAGAATAGGAGAGAGAGGGGGAGAATAGGCGAGAGGGGAGAATAGGAGAGAGAGGGGGAGAATAGGGGAGAGGGGAAAATAGTAGAGAGAGGGGAGAATAGGAGAGAGAGGGGAGAATAGGAGAGAGAGGGGAGAATAGGAGAGACAGAGGGAAGAATAGGAGAGAGGGGAGAATAGGAGAGAGAGGGGGAGAATAGGGGAGAGGGGAAAATAGTAGAGAGAGGGGAGAATAGGAGAGAGAGGGGAGAATAGGAGAGAGAGGGGAGAATAGGAGAGAGAGGGGAGAATAGGAGAGAGAGGGGGAGAATAGGCGAGAGGGGAGAATAGGAGAGAGAGGGGGAGAATAGGGGAGAGGGGAAAATAGTAGAGAGAGGGGAGAATAGGAGAGAGAGGGGAGAATAGGAGAGAGAGGGGAGAATAGGAGAGAGAGGGGAGAATAGGAGAGAGAGGGGAGAATAGGAGAGAGAGGGGAGAATAGGAGAGAGAGGGGAGAATAGGAGAGAGGGGGGAGAATAGGGGAGAGGGGGGAGAATAGGAGAGAGAGGGGAGAATAGGAGAGAGAGGGGAGAATAGTAGAGAGAGGGGAGAATAGGAGAGAGAGGGGAGAATAGGAGAGAGAGGGGAGAATAGGAGAGAGAGGGGAGAATAGGGGAGAGGGGAGAATAGGAGAGAGAGGGGAGAATAGGGGAGAGGGGAGAATAGGAGAGAGAGGGGAGAATAGGGGAGAGGGGAGAATAGGAGAGAGAGGGGGAGAATAGGGGAGAGGGGAAAATAGTAGAGAGAGGGGAGAATAGGAGAGAGAGGGGAGAATAGGAGAGAGAGGGGAGAATAGGAGAGAGAGGGGAGAATAGGAAAGAGAGGGGAGAATAGGGGAGAGGGGAGAATAGGAGAGAGAGGGGAGAATAGGGGAGAGGGGAGAATAGGAGAGAGAGGGGAGAATAGGAGAGAGGGGGGAGAATAGGGAGAGGGGGGAGAATAGGAGAGAGAGTGGAGAATAGGGGAGAGGGGGGAGAATAGGAGAGAGAGGGGAGAATAGGAGAGAGAGGGGAGAATAGGGAGAGGGGGGAGAATAGGGGAGAGGGGGGAGAATAGGGGAGAGGGGAGAATAGGGGAGAGGGGGGAGAATAGGGGAGAGGGGGGAGAATAGGGGAGAGGGGGGAGAATAGGGGAGAGGGGGGAGAATAGGGGAGAGGGGGGAGAATAGGGGAGAGGGGAGAATAGGGGAGAGGGGGGAGAATAGGGGAGAGGGGGGAGAATAGGGGAGAGAGGGGAGAATAGGGGAGAGGGGGGAGAAAAGGGGAGAGGGGGGAGAATAGGAGAGAGAGGGGAGAATAGGACAGAGAGGGGAGAATAGGAGAGAGAGGGGAGAATAGGAGAGAGAGGGGAGAATAGGGAGAGGGGGGAGAATAGGGGAGAGGGGGGAGAATAGGGGAGAGGGGGGAGAATAGGAGAGAGAGGGGAGAATAGGGAGAGAGGGGAGAATAGGAGAGACAGAGGGGAGAATAGGAGAGAGAGGGGAGAATAGGAGAGAGAGGGGAGAATTGGGGAGAGAGGGAAGAATAAGATGTAGATCAGAATTAGAGATTTTTAATGCAAAGTAGATAATATGTTCAGAAAAACTAAAACGGATGGAATCTTACTGTTCAGACTTATTAGATTTTTTATTAAACATTCAAACAACTTATGGAAATCAAATTAACAAATTTTTGAAATTTCGAAATACGCGTAAGTTTTAACACCATGCTAACATAAAAATTGTACTCATTATTTTCGAGCAACTATTTAAAAATTTTTTTCAACAATTGAAAACATTAGAAAGAATTAAATTATTTGAATTATAACATTAGTTAAGCCTTGTTGGTACAGCTGAATAATTGTAATTATTTGAACATGCTTCAAGCCAACAGTAGCAGTGTTGCGATTTGCATTTATCTGGTATTTTCATAAGCTTTGAAATATACTGTCATTTCACCTGCCTTAGTATGACTCAAACTAGCTGATCGTGTGAAGCGGTTTAGCGGATATTTTGGAAGTAAAATTAGGATGAGAGTGGTGGGAGAATGGGGATCAGAGCTACTGGGAGAAGGGGGATCAGAGCTAGTGGGAGAATGGGGATCAGAGTGGTGGGAGAATGGGGATCAGAGCTAGTGGGAGAATGGGGATCAGAGTGGTGGGAGAATGTGGATCAGAGCTAGTGGGAGAATGGAGATCAGAGCTAGTGGGAGAATGGGGATCAGGGCTAGTGGGAGAATGGGGATCAGAGCTAGTGGGAGAATGGGGATCAGAGCTAGTGGGAGAATGGGGATCAGAGCTAGTGGGAGAATGGAGATCAGAGCTACTGAGCTAGTGGGAGAATGGGGATCAGAGTGGTGGGAGAATGGGGATCAGAGCTAGTGGGAGAATGGGAATCAGAGCTAGTGGGAGAATGGGGATCAGAGTGGTGGGAGAATGGGATCAGAGCTAGTGGGAGAATGGGGATCAGAGCTAGTGGGAGAATGGGGATCAGAGTGGTGGGAGAATGGGATCAGAGCTAGTGGGAGAATGGGGATCAGAGCTAGTGGGAGAATAGGGATCAGAGCTACTGAGCTAGTGGGAGAATGGGGATCCGATTGATGGGAGAATGGGGAATAAGGTGTTGAGATAATGAGGAAGAGTGTTTTAGGAGAATGGGGAACAGTGTTTTAGGAGAGTGGGGAACAGTGTTTTAGGAGAATGGGGAACAGTGTTTTAGGAGAATGGGGAACAGTGTTTTAGGAGAATGGGGAACAGTGTTTTAGGAGAATGGGGAACAGTGTTTTAGGAGAATGGGGAACAGTGTTTTAGGAGAATGGGGAACAGTGTTTTAGGAGAATGGGGAACAGTGTTTTAGGAGAATGGGGAACAGTGTTTTAGAAGAATGGGGAACAGTGTTTTAGGAGAATGGGGAACAGTGTTTTAGGAGAATGGGTAACAGTGTTTTAGGAGAATGGGGAACAGTGTTTTAGGAGAGTGGGGAACAGTGTTTTAGAAGAATGGGGAACAGTGTTTTAGGAGAATGGGGAACAGTGTTTTAGGAGAATGGGGAACAGTGTTTTAGGAGAATGGGGAACAGTGTTTTAGGAGAATGGGGAACAGTGTTTTAGGAGAATGGGGAACAGTGTTTTAGGAGAATGGGGAACAGTGTTTTAGGAGAATGGGGAACAGTGTTTTAGGAGAATGGGGAACAGTGTTTTAGGAGAATGGGGAACAGTGTTTTAGGAGAATGGGGAACAGTGTTTTAGGAGAATGGGGAACAGTGTTTTAGGAGAATGGGGAACAGTGTTTTAGAAGAATGGGGAACAGTGTTTTAGGAGAATGGGGAACAGTATTTTAGGAGAATGGGGAACAGTGTTTTAGGAGAATGGGGAACAGTGTTTTAGAAGAATGGGGAACAGTGTTTTAGGAGAATGGGGAACAGTATTTTAGGAGAATGGGGAACAGTGTTTTAGGAGAATGGGGAACAGTGTTTTAGGAGAATGGGGAACAGTGTTTTAGGAGAATGGGGAACAGTGTTTTAGGAGAATGGGGAACAGTGTTTTAGGAGAATGGGGAACAGTGTTCTAGAAGAATGGGGAACAGTGTTTTAGGAGAATGGGGAACAGTGTTTTAGGAGAATGGGGAACAGTGTTTTAGGAGAATGGGGAACAGTGTTTTAGGAGAATGGGGAACAGTGTTTTAGAAGAATGGGGAACAGTGTTTTAGGAGAATGGGGAACAGTGTTTTAGGAGAATGGGGAACAGTGTTTTAGGAGAATGGGGAACAGTGTTTTAGGAGAATGGGGAACAGTGTTTTAGGAGAATGGGGAACAGTGTTTTAGGAGAATGGGGAACAGTGTTTTAGGAGAATGGGGAACAGTGTTTTAGGAGAATGGGGAACAGTGTTTTAGAAGAATGGGGAACAGTGTTTTAGAAGAATGGGGAACAGTGTTTTAGGAGAATGGGGAACAGTGTTTTAGAAGAATGGGGAACAGTGTTTTAGAAGAATGGGGAACAGTGTTTTAGAAGAATGGGGAACACTGTTTTAGGAGAATGGGGAACAGTGTTTTAGGAGAATGGGGAACAGTGTTTTAGGAGAATGGGGAACAGTGTTTTAGAAGAATGGGGAACAGTGTTTTAGGAGAATGGGGAACAGTGTTTTAGGAGAATGGGGAACAGTGTTTTAGAAGAATGGGGAACAGTGTTTTAGGAGAATGGGGAACAGTGTTTTAGGAGAATGGGGAACAGTGTTTTAGAAGAATGGGGAACAGTGTTTTAGGAGAATGGGGAACAGTGTTTTAGGAGAATGGGGAACAGTGTTTTAGAAGAATGGGGAACAGTGTTTTAGGAGAATGGGGAACAGTGTTTTAGAAGAATGGGGAACAGTGTTTTAGGAGAATGGGGAACAGTGTTTTAGGAGAATGGGGAACAGTGTTTTAGGAGAATGGGGAACAGTGTTTTAGAAGAATGGGGAACAGTGTTTTAGAAGAATGGGGAACAGTGTTTTAGGAGAATGGGGAACAGTGTTTTAGGAGAATGGGGAACAGTGTTTTAGGAGAATGGGGAACAGTGTTTTAGGAGAATGGGTAACAGTGTTTTAGGAGAATGGGGAACAGTGTTTTAGGAGAATGGGGAACAGTGTTTTAGGAGAATGGGGAACAGTGTTTTAGGAGAATGGGGAACAGTGTTTTAGAAGAATGGGGAACAGTGTTTTAGGAGAATGGGGAACAGTGTTTTAGAAGAATGGGTAACAGTGTTTTAGGAGAATGGGGAACAGTGTTTTAGAAGAATGGGTAACAGTGTTTTAGGAGAATGGGGAACAGTGTTTTAGGAGAATGGGGAACAGTGTTTTAGAAGAATGGGGAACAGTGTTTTAAGAGAATGGGGAACAGTGTTTTAGGAGAATGGGGAACAGTGTTTTAGGAGAATGGGGAACAGTGTTTTAGGAGAATGGGGAACAGTGTTTTAGGAGAATGGGGAACAGTGTTTTAGAAGAATGGGGAACAGTGTTTTAGGAGAATGGGGAACAGTGTTTTAGGAGAATGGGGAACAGTGTTTTAGGAGAATGGGGAACAGTGTTTTAGGAGAATGGGGAACAGTGTTTTAGGAGAATGGGGAACAGTGTTTTAGGAGAATGGGGAACAGTGTTTTAGGAGAATGGGTAACAGTGTTTTAGGAGAATGGGGAACAGTGTTTTAGGAGAATGGGGAACAGTGTTTTAGAAGAATGGGGAACAGTGTTTTAGGAGAATGGGGAACAGTGTTTTAGGAGAATGGGGAACAGTGTTTTAGGAGAATGGGGAACAGTGTTTTAGGAGAATGGGGAACAGTGTTTTAGGAGAATGGGGAACAGTGTTTTAGGAGAATGGGGAACAGTGTTTTAGGAGAATGGGGAACAGTGTTTTAGGAGAATGGGGAACAGTGTTTTAGGAGAATGGGGAACAGTGTTTTAGGAGAATGGGGAACAGTGTTTTAGGAGAATGGGGAACAGTGTTTTAGAAGAATGGGGAACAGTGTTTTAAGAGAATGGGGAACAGTGTTTTAGGAGAATGGGGAACAGTGTTTTAGGAGAATGGGGAACAGTGTTTTAGGAGAATGGGGAACAGTGTTTTAGGAGAATGGGGAACAGTGTTTTAGGAGAATGGGGAACAGTGTTTTAGGAGAATGGGGAACAGTGTTTTAGGAGAATGGGGAACAGTGTTTTAGGAGAATGGGGAACAGTGTTTTAGGAGAATGGAGAACAGTGTTTTAGGAGAATGGGGAACAGTGTTTTAGGAGAATGGGGAACAGTGTTTTAGGAGAATGGGGAACAGTGTTTTAGAAGAATGGGGAACAGTGTTTTAGGAGAATGGGGAACAGTGTTTTAGGAGAATGGGGAACAGTGTTTTAGGAGAATGGGGAACAGTGTTTTAGGAGAATGGGGAACAGTGTTTTAGGAGAATGGGGAACAGTGTTTTAGAAGAATGGGGAACAGTGTTTTAGGAGAATGGGGAACAGTGTTTTAGGAGAATGGGGAACAGTGTTTTAGAAGAATGGGGAACAGTGTTTTAGGAGAATGGGGAACAGTGTTTTAGGAGAATGGGGAACAGTGTTTTAGGAGAATGGGGAACAGTGTTTTAGGAGAATGGGGAACAGTGTTTTAGAAGAATGGGGAACAGTGTTTTAGGAGAATGGGGAACAGTATTTTAGGAGAATGGGTAACAGTGTTTTAGGAGAATGGGGAACAGTGTTTTAGGAGAATGGGTAACAGTGTTTTAGGAGAATGGGGAACAGTGTTTTAGGAGAATGGGGAACAGTGTTTTAGGAGAATGGGGAACAGTGTTTTAGAAGAATGGGGAACAGTGTTTTAGGAGAATGGGGAACAGTGTTTTAGGAGAATGGGGAACAGTGTTTTAGGAGAATGGGGAACAGTGTTTTAGGAGAATGGGGAACAGTGTTTTAGGAGAATGGGGAACAGTGTTTTAGGAGAATGGGGAACAGTGTTTTAGAAGAATGGGGAACAGTGTTTTAGGAGAATGGGGAACAGTGTTTTAGGAGAATGGGGAACAGTGTTTTAGAAGAATGGGGAACAGTGTTTTAGGAGAATGGGGAACAGTGTTTTAGGAGAATGGGGAACAGTGTTTTAGGAGAATGGGTAACAGTGTTTTAGAAGAATGGGGAACAGTGTTTTAGGAGAATGGGGAACAGTGTTTTAGGAGAATGGGGAACAGTGTTTTAGGAGAATGGGGAACAGTGTTTTAGGAGAATGGGGAACAGTGTTTTAGGAGAATGGGGAACAGTGTTTTAGGAGAATGGGGAACAGTGTTTTAGGAGAATGGGGAACAGTGTTTTAGGAGAATGGGGAACAGTGTTTTAGGAGAATGGGGAACAGTGTTTTAGAAGAATGGGGAACAGTGTTTTAGGAGAATGGGGAACAGTGTTTTAGGAGAATGGGGAACAGTGTTTTAGGAGAATGGGGAACAGTGTTTTAGGAGAATGGGGAACAGTGTTTTAGGAGAATGGGGAACAGTGTTTTAGAAGAATGGGGAACAGTATTTTAGGAGAATGGGGAACAGTGTTTTAGGAGAATGGGTAACAGTGTTTTAGAAGAATGGGGAACAGTGTTTTAGGAGAATGGGGAACAGTGTTTTAGGAGAATGGGGAACAGTGTTTTAGGAGAATGGGGAACAGTGTTTTAGGAGAATGGGGAACAGTGTTTTAGAAGAATGGGGAACAGTGTTTTAGGAGAATGGGGAACAGTGTTTTAGGAGAATGGGGAACAGTGTTTTAGGAGAATGGGGAACAGTGTCTTAGGAGAATGGGGAACAGTGTTTTAGGAGAATGGGGAACAGTGTTCTAGAAGAATGGGGAACAGTGTTTTAGGAGAATGGGGAACAGTGTTCTAGAAGAATGGGGAACAGTGTTTTAGGAGAATGGGGAACAGTGTTTTAGGAGAATGGGGAACAGTGTTTTAGGAGAATGGGGAACAGTATTTTAGGAGAATGGGGAACAGTGTTTTAGGAGAATGGGTAACAGTGTTTTAGAAGAATGGGGAACAGTGTTTTAGGAGAATGGGGAACAGTGTTTTAGGAGAATGGGGAACAGTGTTTTAGAAGAATGGGTAACAGTGTTTTAGGAGAATGGGGAACAGTGTTTTAGAAGAATGGGGAACAGTGTTTTAGGAGAATGGGGAACAGTGTTTTAGGAGAATGGGTAACAGTGTTTTAGGAGAATGGGGAACAGTGTTTTAGGAGAATGGGTAACAGTGTTTTAGGAGAATGGGGAACAGCGTTTTAGAAGAATGGGGAACAGTGTTTTAGGAGAATGGGGAACAGTGTTTTAGGAGAATGGGGAACAGTGTTTTAGGAGAATGGGGAACAGTGTTTTAGAAGAATGGGGAACAGTGTTTTAGAAGAATGGGGAACAGTGTTTTAGGAGAATGGGGAACAGTGTTTTAGGAGAATGGGGAACAGTGTTTTAGGAGAATGGGGAACAGTGTTTTAGAAGAATGGGGAACAGTGTTTTAGAAGAATGGGGAACAGTGTTTTAGGAGAATGGGGAACAGTGTTTTAGGAGAATGGGGAACAGTGTTTTAGGAGAATGGGGAACAGTGTTTTAGGAGAATGGGGAACAGTGTTTTAGGAGAATGGGGAACAGTGTTTTAGGAGAATGGGGAACAGTGTTTTAGGAGAATGGGGAACAGTGTTTTAGAAGAATGGGGAACAGTGTTTTAGGAGAATGGGGAACAGTGTTTTAGGAGAATGGGGAACAGTGTTTTAGGAGAATGGGGAACAGTGTTTTAGAAGAATGGGGAACAGTGTTTTAGGAGAATGGGGAACAGTGTTTTAGGAGAATGGGGAACAGTGTTTTAGGAGAATGGGGAGCAGTGTTTTAGGAGAATGGGGAACAGTGTTTTAGGAGAATGGGGAACAGTGTTTTAGGAGAATGGGGAACAGTGTTTTAGGAGAATGGGGAACAGTGTTTTAGGAGAATGGGGAACAGTGTTTTAGGAGAATGGGGAACAGTGTTTTAGAAGAATGGGGAACAGTGTTTTAGGAGAATGGGGAACAGTGTTTTAGGAGAATGGGGAACAGTGTTTTAGGAGAATGGGGAACAGTGTTTTAGGAGAATGGGGAACAGTGTTTTAGGAGAATGGGGAACAGTGTTTTAGGAGAATGGGGAACAGTGTTTTAGGAGAATGGGGAACAGTGTTTTAGAAGAATGGGGAACAGTGTTTTAGGAGAATGGGGAACAGTGTTTTAGGAGAATGGGGAACAGTGTTTTAGGAGAATGGGGAACAGTGTTTTAGGAGAATGGGGAACAGTGTTTTAGGAGAATGGGGAACAGTGTTTTAGGAGAATGGGGAACAGTGTTTTAGGAGAATGGGGAACAGTGTTTTAGAAGAATGGGGAACAGTGTTTTAGGAGAATGGGGAACAGTGTTTTAGGAGAATGGGGAACAGTGTTTTAGAAGAATGGGGAACAGTGTGGTGGGAGAATTGAGGCATAAGTGCTAAGAGAACAGGATATTCTGAGGTTCTCTTGACGACAAAAGACAGATGTGTGCGATAGGTAAAGGCACGAACAAAGGCTGTCATTCACAAACGGATTAAATTTTAATTACCTCACAGTTCGAGATCAGTCACAGCTTGAGATGTTCTGTAGTTTTTAACAAGAATGTTTCAATTTTCTATTTTAAATTTACCTACTTGGCACATTCAGTTTGTTGTATAGCGTGGCAGTACAATAGGAGTACTTTTTGTCGAACAAAATGTGCCATTAGGCTGCGTGCAAGGGTAGGGTTTTAGGAGTGTGAGTATATCTCTCTCCCTGCGTACTGAGTCCTTCTCAATCTCTGTATTTTATACCGATGTACATTAGAAACAGTTTGTCATTAATGTACATTCTCATGCACAGCTATGGTAGCAAAGTATCATTGTGCAATACCACTCATATACCACTATCTTATTGTCTTGCACAAAACGTTAGAAAAACCTGTCCATTTCTTTAACGAGCTAAATGGTAGAATCGTTCAAACGGCACATATACAGAAAATCTCTGACAATGGTTGGGGTTGGAGACAGCCCACCTTAGATTTATAAATACGTCACATTAATATTCTCGTAACAGTTTGTTTAGGTAGATAAGTTTATAATCTGATAAGATAAGATTCTTATCTGAGTCCTTATCTGAGTATATTGGATTCTTATCTGCGTAGATTGGATTCTTATCTGCGTATATTGGATTGTTATCTACGTAGATTGTATTCTTATCTGGGTAGATCGGATTATTATCTAAGTAGATTGTATTCTTATCTGCGTAGATTGGATTCTTATCTGCGTATATTGGATTGTTATCTACGTAGATTGTATTCTTATCTGGGTAGATCGGATTATTATCTAAGTAGATTGTATTCTTATCTGAATAGATTGGATTCTTATCTGAATAGATCGGATTATTATCTAAGTTGATTGGACTCTTATCTAAGTAGGTTGGATTCTTATCTGAGTAGACTGGATTCTTATCTGAGTTGATTTGATTCTTATCTGAGTAGATTTGATTCGTATCTGCGTAGATTGGATTTTTATCTGGGTAGATTTGATTCTTATCTGAGTTGATTGGATTCTTATCTAAGTAGATTGGAATATTATCTGAGTAGATTGGATTCTTATCTAAGTAGATTGGATTATTATCTGAGTAGATTGGATTCTTATCTGAGTAGATTGGATTCTTATCTGAGTAGATTGGAATATTATCTGAGTAGATTGGATTCTTATCTGAGCAGATTGGATTCTTATCTGAGCAGATTGGATTCTTATCTGAGTAGATTGGATTCTTATCTGAGTAGATTGGAATATTATCTGAGTAGATTGGATTCTTATCTGAGTAGATTGGATTCTTATCTGAGTAGATTGGATTCTTATCTAAGTAGATTGGAATATTATCTGAGTAGATTGGGTTCTTATCTAAGTAGATTGGATTCTTATCTGAGCAGATTGGATTCTTATCTGCGTAGATTGGATTCTTATCTGAGTTGATTGGATTCTTATCTGAGCAGATTGGATTCTTATCTGCGTAGATGGGATTAATATCTGAGTAGATTGGATTCTTATCTGAGTAGATTGGATTCTTATCTAAGTAGATTGTATTCTTATCTGGGTAGATCGGATTATTATCTGGGTAGATCGGGTTATTATCTAAGTAGATTGGATTCTTATCTGAGTTGATTGGATTCTTATCTAAGTAGGTTGGATTCTTATCTGAGTAGACTGGATTCTTATCTGAGTTGATTTGATTCTTATCTGAGTAGATTGGATTCGTATCTGAGTAGATTGGATTCTTATTTGAGTAGATTGGATTCTTATCTGAGTAGATTGGATTCTTATCTGAATAGATCGGATTATTATCTAAGTTGATTGGACTCTTATCTAAGTAGGTTGGATTCTTATCTGAGTAGACTGGATTCTTATCTGAGTTGATTTGATTCTTATCTGAGTAGATTTGATTCGTATCTGAGTAGATTGGATTCTTATCTGAGTTGAATGGATTCTTATCTAAGTAGGTTGGATTCTTATCTGAGTAGACTGGATTCTTATCTGAGTTGATTTGATTCTTATCTGAGTAGATTGGATTCGTATCTGAGTAGATTGGATTCTTATCTGAGTAGATTGAAATTCTTATCTGAGTTGATTGGATTCTTATCTGAGTAGACTGGATTCTTATCTGAGTAGATTGGATTCTTATCTGAGTAGATTGGATTCTTATCTGAGTAGATTGGATTCTTATCTGAGTAGATTGGATTCTTATCTGAGTAGATTGGATTCTTATCTGAGTAGATTGGATTCTTATCTGAGTAGATTGGATTCTTATCTGAGTAGATTGGATTCTTATCTGAGTTGATTGGATTCTTATTTGAGTAGATAGAAATTCTGTGATACGAATAATTCTTTATAACTCTGACGATATAATTCTGTCCATTTTAGTAGTATGTACAGTGTATTTTCTCTTTTTTTTAATTAAGAAAGTTTATGTCCTGGGAAATCATTATTCAATTTTACTTGATGCAAACTTTAGGCAATACGTATATTTTATAAAACATTCTAGGTTTTGTAGTTTAAAAAGGATTTCCAGGTAGAAATCACTTAGATTCCTCATTCTAGACAAATAATTACGTAATTAATATTAAGAAAGCCACATTTTAGGCAAACAGACGGTGAAAAAAATAGGACAATGAAAACGCGCAATGGCCTATCACAAGGGGGTAATAAAAATCTTAGGGATATAAACTTAAGATCGTATGAGAAACAAAAAACCATTCGAATTCGCGCGATGCAAATTACGCGCGACACTAACTAACTAATTAATTCAGCCTGAATTCAGTCGTGTCCTAAAGTAAGGTATAGATAAGGGTTTCCCCAAGAATGTTTCTAAAAATAGCAACAGCAAAGTCGAGTCCCGATTGGTCTATAAAATTCCCACTGAGTAAAAAGCAAATAATTTTGAGAGCCGATCGTTTATTTGTTAAGCCGTTTCTCGCGCCTCTCCTGGTTCTTCTCCAGCACCTGGGAGATGCGATACTCCGACTCCTGGCCGCACTCGGTGAATCTCAGGTCCATCTCCAGCATTGTCTGGTTCCGTTCCATGCCCTCCTGAAGCTGTTTGCCACCGTCGGCTCCAAGACGATTGTTGCACAAATTGAGGCGCTGAAGAGTCTTGTTCTGCACAATCACCTGGGCTAAGACTGTGGCTGTTGGCTCGGTCAGCTCGTTGCTAGAGATGTCAACGTCTTCCAGGAGGTCGTTGCGAATCAACGCCTTACCGATGGCCTGTCCACCGTCGTCGCCCATTCGGTTGAGTCGCAGGCTGAGCTGGCGCAGGGTTCGATTCTTGAGCAGTGCGTGAGCAAGAGCCTGAGCACCCTGGGCCCGAATGAGATTGTCCGTGAGGTCCAGCCTAACCAGCTGACTGTGGCCGTTCAGGAACTTGCCCAACGCCCTGGCGCCCCGATCGCCGATGCTGTTGTGCGACAGGTCCAGCTCTTCAAGGCCGGGATGATCAAGCAGCCGGCTGATGAGGATTCGGCATCGGTCGCAGTCGACTTTGCTGCGGCTGAGCTGAAAGATGCGCAATTGGCGACACGCTGACACAGCTTCGGCCAGCTTCAAGCAGTCTTTGGCCGTGAAGTTAAACAGGCTCCATTCGAAGTTCATGCCGCAGTCTCTGACAGTGTAGCACAGCCGGAGCTCGGTCAGGTTGGGCAGCTGAGGCAGCAGCGGACCAAAGTCCAGATGACTATTGTCAGCTTCGTCGCCGGCGTCGGAGCCGCGGTCGCTGGCAGCGTCGTCGTCTTTGCCAGCGGCATTGTCTGCTACCGGGGGCAGCAGCTGGTTGACAGTGAGGCGTCGGACAAACGGCCCGGCCAGCATCAGGGACTCGGTCAGCTGGGTGGGATCCGTGCTGCCAGGAACAAAGAATTCGATCACCTCCTGCGGGTGTAAATATTTTCCGGGTTTTTAGTTTTATTATTCATTATAACAAGTGACAGTTGTTATTTGGAAAATTCAAACGTAAAATAAATCATTTTTGTTTCTTTTATTTGAAACTTTTGTTTGGATTTACATTTTTTGTTCTTTAGACAATATAAAGACAATAAATAACTTTGGTGATTTTATAAAATAACAACAAGAAATATAAAGCGATTTGAACTAAGATAAAATGTAAGATATTTTAGTTGTAACAAAAAATCTAGATATATAAAAAATGGAAGATAAAATGTTAGTTTAATTTTTTCTTATTGTCTTTATTGTTGCATTTAAATTTCAAAGAATTGTTGTGTTAATATTTTAGTTGTATATTGAATTTTTTTCAAAGATCTTTAGATTTTTTAAAGTTTAAATGAAAAATTTTTGTGTGAATAAAAAATATATTTTCAATTATTCAGATCCGATAAAAAGCATGTAAGAAAGAATGGAAAACAAAATTTTCAATATCGTTACCATCGTTATAAGTTTTTCAGTAAATAAAGCGATAATCAAACTGTAGGAACATTTGTATTATTTCTAAATAAAGCCTACGAGTATGTGGATCCAGCCCAAGGCTCACCTGCAGATCCCTCTCGAAGTACATTCTCTTCCAGCTGCCATCGAATCGGCTAACATCGCAAACTTGCCAACGCTTTTTGCACACTCTGCGCCAATAGCCTTCGTCGCGAATCAACGGTCCGGTGACCTTCTTGGACACGTCCACTGGCAGGCGGCTGAGCAGTTTGGCCTGCTGTGCAGGCCCGACTCGATTGAGCACATCGGTGTTGTACTCGAAATTAGCCACCAAGCCCTTCAAGCTGAGCTCGGCCAAGCCCGGCACTGTGGCCAAATTCCATTCCGGATCTTCGGCGATAATCTTGCGAATATTGCGCCTATCAAGCGCAGGATCTTCTTGAATCTCCTGCTCCGGAATTAGTTCGTCATCTTCAACGCCCGCGTCCGGATCAGCTCCGGCCGCAGCGTCATCTGCGGCGGCTTCCTCGTCGTCGGACTCGGCCGTCTGCTGACGCGTTGATGCCGGCTTCATGCTGGCCTGGCTCTGGCTCTTCTTGGAACGTCCGGACGCGCGCGATGGCGGCGCCACGGCATCCGCCTCGTCGGCCGCTGTCTCGATTGCCGGTTCCTGCTGCTGATCATCATCTCCTTCGGCCGGAGCCGGCGTCTGCGGCTTTGATGACATTTTGAACTTCCCTGCTGCTGATGAGCTCAAATAAGTATATAAGTGAATATTTTCTAGAAAAACATCTCCCTTCTTTGCAATTTGAATTTGGCGCGCTTTGCGCGGGCGTTGCTATAGACAACGCGTGGGGCATGATAGGGGTGGGCAAGGCCGGGGCGGGCAGGCAGAAGGGTGAAGTTATCGGAGGGTGTTGAGGCGGGACTGAATGTACACTCGGGGCAGAGTGGAAAGCGCACGCCGATTGAATGAATGTACACTTAATAATTGCAGCGGCGATAAGGTTTGAGCCGGAATGAATTGAGTGTACAGTGTGGAATTTCAAATGCATTCTAGAGTAGATTCCAGACCAACTCAATTTTTTACAATTCGTTTTCATACTACTTACAGAAAGTGTAGTAAGTAGTTTACTAAAAAATCTGGCCTTTTTCTGAAGATACTGCGTGTATGCGAAAGCAGTATCCTAAATACATAATCTTCATGACTTGTTGTACCTTCCTCACAATACAGAACTAGAACTGATACTCTGATGACAGTATTACAGATTCCAAGTTTGCCGCTGCATCATTGAATGATTCTACCCCTCCGTCTAAATATCGACTTCTCGTTATTTCTGAAATCTCACTCTCAGTGTCTATCCCGCAATCTAACGATCTACTTATCCCAATGCCGAAATCCCCCTCTCTTCCTACCTATGCCTTTTATAAAAACAAAAATAAAAAACGAATACAACAATTGAGTTTTCTCTATTCAGAGTACAATTGAATATGTACTATTTCCTTTTTTAAATAAAACGTTAAAGTGCTTACATTTGTATTATTGATAACAAGATAATAAATAACATGTTACAAAGCAACAATTTATGTGTCAATCGTCGGATTCTAAGAAACTACAATGTTTTTTTCTATGAAAATATCAAACAGAATTCCAAAATTTTAAGGAAATAAGCTTGGCAAAATTCAAGAAAGACAAAAATTTATGTTCATTGCAACGGAATTTTGCTTTCGCAAGGATAATAATTATCCTTTGATGAGGCGGCAGAGGACTTCGACAATTGTACACAATTCGGACTGCAGCTGCCAAAATTGTAGTCGGAGAATTTCGTCATC
The DNA here is from genome assembly GCA_950097015.1 of Macrostomum hystrix. Taxonomy (NCBI): domain Eukaryota; kingdom Metazoa; phylum Platyhelminthes; family Macrostomidae; genus Macrostomum; species Macrostomum hystrix. The sequence continues at coordinate 3,586,493 of CATNEN010000003.1, forward strand.
AGGTGAGCAGCGTCGAAGCTGCGAATGGGCGGACTTTGCTGACTGTCAGTGTCCAAGGTGTACCTAGATTAGAATAGCGAATGTTGGCCGTGGGAATAATTTCATTGGGAATAATTTCAAATTTATCATAAGTTTATTCGTCTAGTATTGTCCTTTCTTGTTTAGTGCATGCTTCCCATCTCTTTCCCATCCCATTCTGATCTTTCCCATCCCATTCTGATCTTTCCCATCCCATTCTCACCTCTTTCCCATCCCATTCTCACCTCTTTCCTATCCCATTCTCACCTCTTTCCCACCCCATTCTTATCTCTTTCCCATCCCATTCTCACCTCTTTCCCATCCCATTCTGGTCTCTTTCCCATCCCATTCTCACCTCTTTCCCATCCCATTCTCACCTCTTTCCCATCCCATTCTGGTCTCTTTCCCATCCCATTCTCACCTCTTTCCCATCCCATTCTCATCTCTTTCCCATCCCATTCTCATCTCTTTCCCATCCCATTCTCATCTCTTTCCCATCCCATTCTCACCTCTTTCACATCCCATTCTCATCTCTTTCCCATCCCATTCTCACCTCTTTCCCATCCCATTCTGGTCTCTTTCCCATCCCATTCTCACCTCTTTCCCATCCCATTCTCATCTCTTTCCCATCCCATTCTCATCTCTTTCCCATCCCATTCTCATCTCTTTCCCATCCCATTCTCACCTCTTTCACATCCCATTCTCACCTCTTTCCCATCCCATTCTCACCTCTTTCCCATCCCATTCTCACCTCTTTCCCATCCCATTCTCACCTCTTTCCCATCCCATTCTCATCTCTTTCCCATCCCATTCTCATCTCTTTCCCATCCCATTCTCATCTCTTTCCCATCCCATTCTCACCTCTTTCCCATCCCATTCTGGTCTCTTTCCCATCCCATTCTGGTCTCTTTCACATCCCATTCTCATCTCTTTCCCATCCCATTCTCATCTCTTTCCCATCCCATTCTCATCTCTTTCCCATCCCATTCTCACCTCTTTCCCATCCCATTCTGGTCTCTTTCCCATCCCATTCTCATCTCTTTCCCATCCCATTCTCATCTCTTTCCCATCCCATTCTCACCTCTTTCCCATCCCATTCTGGTCTCTTTCCCATCCCATTCTGGTCTCTTTCCCATCCCATTCTGGTCTCTTTCCCATCCCATTCTCACCTCTTTCCCATCCCATTCTCATCTCTTTCCCATCCCATTCTCATCTCTTTCCCATCCCATTCTCATCTCTTTCCCATCCCATTCTCACCTCTTTCCCATCCCATTCTCATCTCTTTCCCATCCCATTCTGGTCTCTTTCCCATCCCATTCTGGTCTCTTTCCCATCCCATTCTCACCTCTTTCCCATCCCATTCTCATCTCTTTCCCATCCCATTCTCATCTCTTTCCCATCCCATTCTCACCTCTTTCCCATCCCATTCTGGTCTCTTTCCCATCCCATTCTCACCTCTTTCCCATCCCATTCTCATCTCTTTCCCATCCCATTCTCATCTCTTTCCCATCCCATTCTCATCTCTTTCCCATCCCATTCTCACCTCTTTCCCATCCCATTCTGGTCTCTTTCCCATCCCATTCTCATCTCTTTCCCATCCCATTCTCATCTCTTTCCCATCCCATTCTCATCTCTTTCCCATCCCATTCTCACCTCTTTCCCATCCCATTCTCATCTCTTTCCCATCCCATTCTCACCTCTTTCCCATCCCATTCTGGTCTCTTTCCCATCCCATTCTCATCTCTTTCCCATCCCATTCTCACCTCTTTCCCATCCCATTCTTATCTCTTTCCCATCCCATTCTCACCTCTTTCCCATCCCATTCTCATCTCTTTCCCATCCCATTCTCACCTCTTTCCCATCCCATTCTGGTCTCTTTCCCATCCCATTCTGGTCTCTTTCCCATCCCATTCTCATCTCTTTCCCATCCCATTCTCATCTCTTTCCCATCCCATTCTCACCTCTTTCCCATCCCATTCTGGTCTCTTTCCCATCCAATTCTGGTCTCTTTCCCATCCCATTCTGGTCTCTTTCCCATCCCATTCTCATCTCTTTCCCATCCCATTCTGGTCTCTTTCCCATCCCATTCTCACCTCTTTCCCATCCCATTCTCATCTCTTTCCCATCCCATTCTCATCTCTTTCCCATCCCATTCTCATCTCTTTCCCATCCCATTCTGGTCTCTTTCCCATCCCATTCTCATCTCTTTCCCATCCCATTCTCATCTCTTTCCCATCCCATTCTCATCTCTTTCCCATCCCATTCTGGTCTCTTTCCCATCCCATTCTGGTCTCTTTCCCATCCCATTCTCATCTCTTTCCCATCCCATTCTCATCTCTTTCCCATCCCATTCTCATCTCTTTCCCATCCCATTCTTATCTCTTTCCCATCCCAATCCCATCTCTTTCCCATCCCATTCTGGTCTCTTTCCCATCCCATTCTCATCTCTTTCCCATCCCATTCTCATCTCTTTCCCATCCCATTCTTATCTCTTTCCCATCCCATTCTGGTCTCTTTCCCATCTCATTCTCATCTCTTTCCCATCCCATTCTGGTCTCTTTCCCATCCCATTCTCATCTCTTTCCCATCCCATTCTGGTCTCTTTCCCATCCCATTCCCATCTCTTTCCCACCCCATTCTGGTCTCTTGGTCACAGCAAGAGCCCAGTATCTCACGCGGCGTTCATGAGGGTGACGTGCAGTTTAACACCCTGCCTTCCACGATGAACTTTCGCCAGAGGTTCAAACTGAAGAGCCAGTGCGTCGGCTATTGCCTGCAGCCGGCCAGTGGGCTCGTGCACTTTGGCGTAAAGTACTTTAGCACTGCTGGGATCATCGTTCATGATTTCTAAGCCGAGAAGGCTCACATTGAGCGGTCCTCTGTGGAAAATGAATGAAATTATAAGTTATGTTAACAACGGTACAGCGAACAAAGTATCCCCGAAAGATCCTCAAAATGGCACCAGACAAGATCCTCAAAATGGCACCAGACAAGATCCTCAAAATGGCACCAGACAAGATCCTCAAAATGGCACCAGACAAGATCATAAAAATGGCACCAGACAAGATCATAAAAATGGCACCAGACAAGATCATAAAAATGGCACCAGACAAGATCATAAAAATGGCACCAGACAAGATCCTCAAAATGGCACCAGACAAGATCATCAAAATGGCACCAGACAAGATCCTCAAAATGGCACCAGACAAGATCCTCAAAATGGCACCAGACAAGATCCTCAAAATGGCACCAGACAAGATCCTCAAAATGGCACCAGACAAGATCCTCAAAATGGCACCAGACAAGATCCTTAAAATGGCACTCTCACCCGTCGCCTCGCCGCATCAAATCGGGCAGGCGGTCGCGGCCAAATTCCTCCAACAATCGTTTAGCCTTCGCCACATCCTGCGCAGTCAGCAGCAGCAGCGGGACGCAGGTGATGTGCAATCTGGCGACGCTTTGGAACACTTCCTCGACAATGCCCCGATCTCCGCCGCACCATTTCAGAGCTGAGTCTCTGAACTCGGCGTAGCGAGTCCGCACCTCGTCGGAGGACAAGCTGACAGACAGGAAGTGGGTGATTGGCAGGCGGTCGCGAGCGTCGGCTAGCAACAATTCGATGCGAGTCTTCGCCGAAGCCAGCTGAGCCCGACCTCTGGCAAAGATCAGCACCGGAGATTCCGTGTCTCCCATTCTAGGAATCCTGAGCTCCGCCCCGGTCTCTGCTTCCAGACGACGCTTGGCGTCGCCATGACGACCAATTAAAAAGCGATGAAAAGCGGAGGGAACCGGAAGCTGCATTCTGTAGCCGCCTCTGTCCTTATCGATGACGCAACCGGCTAATTGTTCTTCGATTTCGTCACACTGCGAAGCAGCTGCCGACTGACTGACAGCTGATCGACAAGCGGAAGCTTCGGCACCGCTGGCGCCGTACTGATCGTCTCTATCGCCGTTGAAATCTTCCGCGGCCGCTTCCTCTTCTAGCTGACCAACCGGTCGAAGCTGACTATACGCAGAATGCTTGGAGCTCGGCTGCTGATTGGCCGAGGAAAATGCACCCGACAGGGGATTTAATCTGTAGCAATAATCCCCTCCGATCCATAGCAATTCGGGATTGAGTGTGGCCCTGCTCATTTGTGATGCTGCTAGATTGATCTGCTCACTGGAAATTGTGCGGAGTGAGACAACATCGCACCAATCATTGACAGCAACTCGTCGCAAGAAAACTTATAAACTGATAAGCCTGACACAGGCCTCACTAACTGATAAGCCTGACACAGGCCTCACTAACTGATAAGCCTGACACAGGCCTCACTAACTGATAAGCCTGACACAGGCCTCACTAACTGATAAGCCTGACACAGGCCTCACTAACTGATAAGCCTGACACAGGCCTCACTAACTGATAAGCCTGACACAGGCCTCACTAACTGATAAGCCTGACACAGGCCTCACTAACTGATAAGCCTGACACAGGCCTCACTAACTGATAAGCCTAGTCTGACACAAGCCTCACTAACTGATAAGCATGACACAGGCCTCACTAACTGATAAGCCTAGTCTGACACAAGCCTCACTAACTGATAAGCATGACATAGGCCTCACTAACTGTTAAGCATGATCTGACACAAGCCTCACTAACTGATAAGCGTGATTGGACCCAAAAAAATAATAAAAACCTATTTTGTTTTATTAAAAAACGAAAACACATAACAATGATAGAAGTTAACTTCTGTATAGTTTTCTTAATTCACCAGCACAATATAATGGACATGTCATTTTGAACGAATTTTTAGTTCTTAAAAATGATAAACACACACAGAGAGGAAGAGAAATGATATGAAACATACTTGTAACTTGTCTCATATGAAAGGAAGCATATTTAACTAAGAAAAAATGCTACTTTTAAAGTGAACTGAACGCCAACAATGTCATTATGCTGCTTGCAAAGCGAAACATTCTTATTAAAAGAAAAGCTAGGTTACTCGGCAATGGCTTCAAATTAAAGGGGTAGGGGTAGATCGGAAAAGAGTGTACATTCAAGGGGGGGCTTATGGAGGAGGAGCGTACATTCAAGGGGAAAAGTTTGATCAAGGGGAAGAGTGTACATTGAACGGTAGGGGTTGATCGGGGAAGTGTGTACATTGAAGGGTAGGGCTTGATCAAGGAAGAGTGTACATTCAAGGGGGAGGGGTTGATTGGGAAAGAGTGTACATTCAAGGGGGGTTGATTGGGGAAGAGTGTACATTCAAGGGGGAGGGGTTGATTGGGGAAGAGTGTACATTCAAGGGGGAGGGGTTGATTGGGGAAGAGTGTACATTCAAGGGGGAGGGGTTTATTGGGAAAGAGTGTACATTCAAGGGGGAGGGGTTTATTGGGAAAGAGTGTACATTCAAGGGGGAGGGGTTGATTGGGGAAGAGTGTACATTCAAGGGGGAGGGGTTGATTGGGGAAGAGTGTACATTCAAGGGGGAGGGGTTGATTGGGGAAGAGTGTACATTCAAGGGGGAGGGGTTTATTGGGAAAGGTGTACATTCAAGGGGTTGGGGGAGGGTTGATTGGGGAAGAGTGTACACACATTAAGGCGACCTCAGACATTAAACAATTGCAAGTAGTACAAAGCTAGCACACAGAACAATTTTGAGAGTAAACTAGTTTGATAGACAGACACAAACAGACAAAGCACATTTTAATTAGGATTATACTACTTATGTATCACTTTTAGTTAGTAGCATCGATAAAAAAGTATTGGTTAATTTAAAATATTATTAAAACCGATGCGACACGAATTTCAGATTCTACCGCCACGACCTCTCCCGAAGGGCAGCAAGGCAGCGGCGTCTGGTTCCGACAAAGACATCGGCGACCTAGGCGATGTTTCAACAATTTTAGTAGAATCAGCAATAAAACTAGCATCGCCGCCACCGCCACTGATAGTACCGCGACAACGACCACGGCCTATAAGTGTCGACGTCAAAGTCATGGTCTGTTGCTGCTGCTGCTGCTGCTGCATAGAAGGCATTGAGAATTCTAATTCAGACGAGCGTTTCAGACCTCGGCCAAGGCCGGTCTTAGTTTCAGCGACGCCTTGCTGACAGACGATGATGTCACTGCCGCAGCTGCTGTAGCAACTGCTTGTGCTGGCTCCGCCGTCGCTTCTGCCGCTGCTGCTGCGACTGCCTTTATTATTGTCTTTCTTGGCATCGTGAACTGGTAGAGAGCCTACATAGTATAGAAGGATAAACATTAACTATAGAACCCAAGTTGCTTGCTAAGCAATCGTTTGACACCTATCTGACTGAAGCACCTGTCAAACAAGTGAAACACGTGTATAACAGGTAAGGCCCCTGTATAACAGGAAAAATCTGTATCTAACAGGTAGCTAGAACCTCTATCTAACAGGTGGAACATCTGTCTAACAGGTAGCTAGAGCATCTATCTAACAGGTAAAGCATCTATCTAACAGGTAAAGCATCTATCTAACAGGTAAAGCATCTATCTAACAGGTAAAGCATCTATCTAACAGGTAAAGCATCTATCTAACAGGTAAAGCATCTATCTAACAGGTAAAGCATCTATCTAACAGGTAAAGCATCTATCTGACAGGAAAAACGAATGGGAATGAGATCTAGTTATGACCAAATCACTCACTGGCAGATTTAGCAGCGGCTCGCATCTCATCTAGAGCAGTGGGACTGGGAATAGAGCAGAAACTTTCGGTAGGCAACCCGCTTTCAAATGCACTAGCTATAGCCGGGCCGCCAATAGCATTGTTAGCACTGAAAGCGGCGCTTTCTCGAGACACAAGCAGCACAGTGGTGGTTGCACCATCCTGTGGCATTGAATTGCGCTGCGGCTTTGCTGCAACAATAGTCGGCTGTTCATTTACTGTATGAGCGGTGGCGGCGGCGGCGGCGGTGGTTTTCGGCACAGTTGACGAAGTGAAAAGTTCCAGCCGCCTATCCAACACAGCTACAGCTGATTGAGCGTGACGCAATGTCCCATTGTTACTACTTCTGCTAGCTTGGCTATCAGCAGTAGTATCATTAGTACCAGCGGCAGTGCTAGTTGCAGACAGGAATTTAGAGTTTGGCGCAAACAGATTGCAATAGGCGTGCTGCACTGTCCTACCGTCTTCCAGATTCTGTTGGCCAATCAGCATCCGATGCTGACTAGAATTATAGATTGGGCCCAGCAATGCGTCTAGCATTCTATTATATAGAGGCAGCATTAGTTCGGATTTGTTATAAGCTGAACTAGCTAGGATTGGGTGCAGAGGTCGACGATGCCAAATCTTTGCATCTTCGGCTAGCATATCTTCGCGCGTCTGCGGCTCCAGGTAGGGTTGGTCGAGGCCAAGGTAGGTGCGCATGAGTTTATTTAGGCTTCGTGACACGTGAAAACATCTGCCGCCGCTGTAGAGCTGTTCAACACTGGCTGACAGAATCTGAGATGTCAAAACAGGCTTAAAATATGCGACTCAATCACAGTATTAGAAATAATTATAAGGTAGGAAAATATTTTTTAGTTTCAACAGGTAGAAAGATAAGATACTGGCAGACAGGTGAGATACTGGCAGGCAGGTGAGATACTGGCAGGCAGATGAGATACTGGCAGACAGATGAGATACTGGCAGACAGGTGAGATACTGGCAGACAGGTGAGATACTGGCAGACAGATGAAATACTGGCAGACAGATGAGATACTGGCAGACAGGTGAGATACTGGCAGACAGGTGAGATACTGGCAGGCAGATGAGATACTGGCAGGCAGATGAGATACTGGCAGACAGGTGAGATACTGGCAGACAGGTGAGATACTGGCAGACAGATGAGATACTGGCAGACAGATGAGATACTGGCAGGCAGATGAGATACTGGCAGACAGATGAGATACTGGCAGACAGGTGAGATACTGGCAGACAGGTGAGATACTGGCAGACAGATGAGGTACTGGCAGACAGGTGAGATACTGGCAGGCAGGTGAGATACTGGCAGACAGATGAGATACTGGCAGACAGGTGAGATACTGGCAGACAGGTGAGATACTGGCAGGCAGATGAGATACTGGCAGACAGGTGAGATACTGGCAGACAGGTGAGATACTGGCAGACAGGTGAGATACTGGCAGACAGGTGAGATACTGGCAGACAGGTGAGATACTGGCAGACAGGTGAGATACTGGCAGACAGATGAGGTACTGGCAGACAGGTGAGATACTGGCAGGCAGGTGAGATACTGGCAGACAGATGAGATACTGGCAGACAGGTGAGATACTGGCAGACAGGTGAGATACTGGCAGGCAGATGAGATACTGGCAGACAGGTGAGATACTGGCAGACAGGTGAGATACTGGCAGACAGGTGAGATACTGGCAGACAGGTGAGATACTGGCAGACAGGTGAGATACTGGCAGACAGGTGAGATACTGGCAGACAGATGAGATACTGGCATACAGGTGAGATACTGGCAGACAGGTGAGATACTGGCAGACAGATGAGATACTGGCAGACAGGTAAACGGAGAGTCAAATAAAAATTAACTAACAGCCTAATAGGACAGGAAAAGACACACGACTTGGACAATAAAATTACCTGCAGATCAACAAAATTAATGCCATCCAGATAATTGCCGCAAGTATTAGTACACCGAGTTGACGCTGACAGTACGTGCTGTTTCAGTAATCTACAATCGTAACTAACAATAACCAGTCGTTGCTGACTGGCCGCATTGCGAAATCTGCCAGACAGTAGCCTAGACAAAGCAGGCAGAGCGGCTGCTAAACACGAGTCCAAATCAAATAGAAATACTACACTACTGTTGTTAGTACTATTGAAAATAGCGACGCTGATCAGACTGGGCCGATCGTTTGTGGCCAATTGTCGCAGGTCGCCTCCGTGACAGAGAACGGCTAGCAACTCGGCGGAGGAGAGGCGGGCAACGGCTCGTTCAACTCCGCTTGGCGTGGTGACCATCACGCAGGAGGCGGCGACGATGGCTTCCGGAGGCAAATCATCGGCTGAGGAAATTGAGACGAGAAAATATAGGAATCTTTTAAGTTTTTTTAGACAACCAATAAATCAAATCGAATTTTCAAGGGATTGCAAAGATATTTTTAATTTGCATTTTTTTGGAATCGAACCAGATTCCCGCTGGGACTCAACTCCGACATTTTGCACTGTTGGTTCGATTTCGGACCGAAATTCACACGACATGTAATTTCGACCCGATTTTGAACCGTTTTAGAACCGAATTTCATCTGCACTGTGTCGGATCAAAATCGGCTGACTGTCGGGAAAGTTTTGGACCGATGTTTACACGACTCTCACCCGAATTTCATTCCTCGTTTGATGCTTAAACAGTTTTTACCTTGCTTTGGCCACCAGTTGCTGCGCATGCAATCAACAGGAATGCAGTTACATGTATATTCTCCGATGGTTCTTAGTATTTATTGTAAACAAGTGCCATTATATTTACACTAACAAAAAACTGTGAGCAGTGCAAAAAATCTGAAAGGTGTCCTGATCGCGACATGATCTTGTCTACAGTGTACTGTCTTTTAACTTTTTTGCCGTTGCGTACGCAGACCGTATTAGGCAATTTTCTGTTTTCTATTTCCACACGAGTTTCGTACTACTCTTCAGATTCCCTCCTAGTTAAAGCGCCAACTAGAGTCTCTATTTGATAAGCATATACTAGTATTTGGTAGAAGAGACTGTTGCTGTTTTTTTCCAATAAAAAACTGCTATAGAATATATAAGCCCAATTTTTGCAGCGTACTCGATCGATATGCCTCAGTCCAATAGAAAGCGACAGAAGGAGTGGAGGCAGCGCAAGTGTGAGAAAATACCAGGAGGCTTTGCCTCCCCTCGCCAGCGCCAGTCGCGCCGATTCGCCGCCGCCTGCCGAGCAGCTACGCAGCGCCCGAGGCAACGAGGCTTCGCCTCCCCTCGCCAGCGCCAGTCGCGCCGATTCGCCGCCGCCTGCCGAGCAGCTACGCAGCGCCCGAGGCAACGAGGCTTCGCCTCCCCTCGCCAGCGCCAGTCGCGCCGATTCGCCGCTGACTCGGCAAGTTGCAGCGATCGAAAGCTTAATTGAGAAAAGCAAGCTGCGCCGAAAGTCGACTTGTTTGCTGCTGCGATTGCTTCAGAGACTTTTGCTACGGGGCAACAATGTTCCCGGCACAATGAAGCAGCTCGACAAGGCACTAGGAATTTCGCCCGTAAAGGGGCGCTTTCAACCTAAAATGCGACTTGTCACTCCGTTTGCTGCTCCTGCAGCGTGAGTCATATCGAAGCAGCGCTAGCTGATGCGCGCTGTGAGCAATGTCAGGCGCGCCTGGTGAATTTTTGGGTGCTTGATGTTCTCGTTTTAATTCCAATTTGCACAATTTGCGCCACTCATTTGCGCAAATTATCGTACGTATGCCGACCATCATCGTAGCATTAATTTTGAGCCTTTAGTGTCGGGCGAAAGTCGTGTAGCAGTTGGTCCGACATGTACAGATGAATATCGATGAAATGAAAGTCGGGTCTTCAGTGTCGGGCGAAAATCGTGTAGCAGTTGGTCCGACATGTACAGATGAATATCTATGAAAATCGGACGGATATACATCGTCATATTTCTACACAGGTGAAAGTCGGAGTTATTTTGGGTGAAAGTCGGAATTGTCGTTACGGATTTTTATAAATCAATGAGTCGTCGATTTTCTCGGGCCGATTTTTCACTTTTGGTCCGACAAAACCGATGAAAATCGTAGGAAGATGAATGTCGATCCGTTTTTCATCTTTTGTTTGCGACTTTCGTCTGCCCAAAATCAACCCGACGGCACCGACGCCCCAACAAGATGAAAATCGGGAATAAATCGGCCCGATTTTGCCTATCTTTTTGATTTTTTGGGAACGCATTCAGGATTATATTTTTGAGTAATCGTACCGATTCTTTAGAATCTTACAGATTTTCTGGAATCGTCTGAACTCTATGGGAAACGTCTGAAAATTCATTTAGGAATCGTCTGAACTATTTGGGAATCGTCTGAACTTTTTAGGATTCGTCTGAACTTTTTAGGAATCGTCTGAACTTTTTAGGAATCGTCTGAACTTTTTAGGAATCGTCTGAACTTTTTAGGAATCGTCTGAACTTTTTAGGATTCGTCTGAACTTTTTAGGAATCGTCTGAACTTTTTAGGATTCGTCTGAACTCTTTAGGAATCATCTGAACTCTTTAGGAATCGTCTGAACTCTTTAGGAATCATCTGAACTCTTTAGGAATCGTCTGAACTCTTTAGGAATCGTCTAAACTCTTTAAAAACCGTCGGAATTTTTTCATGATTGCAACCAATGAACTATAAACAGCTTAAACGCACTCACCATTGACAAAGCCAGGCGGTAGGCAGTAATTATTGGGATCAACTTGGCTTAATTCGTAAAGCATTCCGTGTGGATTATCTTTAGCATCCAAGGGTAAACCGACTTGAATTTTCGGCAACGGGCACTTATCGGCTAGTAAACGTGTATTTCTAAAATGACAAAAATAGAATATTGGCTTGTCTTGCTCTGTCAAATCTCTTATTATTTTAGTCGAAATAAAACAAACAGTAAGTTCAATTCACCTACCTTAACTTGCTATCTATGTTTGTTGTCTGTTCTGCATTGTTACTAGATTTCGTCGAACATTCGCGTGGACTGGAAGCAGCAACAGCAACAGCAGCAGCAGCAGCAGCAGCAGCAGCAGCAGCAGACGAAGCAATGGAATCAGAATGGCTACTTCTGTCAAGAGAGCCCAGATCATCGCTGCTTTCGTCGCTGTTACACGATTCTACGTCGGATACTTCATCGGAGATGAGAACTGAGAAATAATTTTACAGGTATACTTCATTAATATTTCGATCGATAACTTCGGCCGATACCTAGACATGTACTTGGAAGACAACATAACTCTAACATAATAAAATTCCTTGGACTATACCCATTTCTTCCGCCGATACCTAGACATTCCTTCGGTAGATACCTGAACTTGTCTTCGGCAGATACCCTAACATTATAAAAAATCCTTCGGACTATACCTTAACATTTCTTTTCTAGGCCAATATCCCAAAAATACTTAAGTAAATACACTAAACCTAAAATTACTTCGGCTGATACCGAGAAATATCTTCGGTCGATATCCTATCATCGGTTGTAACCAATTTTTCTTTCGGCAAATACCCAGAAATACCCAGAGTTTTTACCCATAATACCCAGAAACCCAGTTAAATGGTTAGACTCACATTTTTTCACCTGTTCAATAGGTAGGCTAACAGTGCCAACATACCGGCCAGTGGCATCGTTGGCGTCGTACAGTTCAAACGCCCGGTCTGGCGTTAGACTGCGAAAGAAACCAGTGTAGGACGCTTCACCATCTGAAGTCTCCAATACAACTAGGGTACCGCGCTTTGGCAAACAGCTGCTCATCATTTTCACCAACTATATGCTGAAATAAAAGACAGGTTGTCGTTTTTTATTAATACTCTAGCTATTATTAACAAACGCTTCTTGACAGTCTTCTCATGAATTGACTTGACAAGAGGCTAAGAAACAAAAATACTACTCGTGTATTATTGCATTGGCACAAAAGCGTTTATTTTAAACAAAAAAACTGACATTTATATCAGAACATGTTAGAGCAGGATTAGAAAACTCAAGATAGACTACTTCAAGTAAAACGCAAGTACAATTTTTTCTAGCGATTAAAACATAAAACTAAAAGTATTTTTAGCTACAAAGGTGTAAAAAAAATTCAACTTCTTGCAAAACTCTTTAAAGATCAAATTTCAGTGTTCTAATAAATTGGATTAAAATCCTTATTTTCCCTAAAATTAGGAGAACCATTATCCTATTATAATAAATTACAACCCACACAAATATCCCTAATCACCGGCCCAATACTCTAACCCCTATTCTTCTAGCATTGGAATCTTCATAATCCCCTAATATTATAATCGCGGGGTCGGTGGCAGAGCGGTTAACGCGTTTGCCTCTCGCACCAAGGTCCCTAAGTTCGATTCCACAGCGAGGCCACATTTATTTGGGGCGCAGCCGCGAAGAGAAGGCTTGGGGGCTTGTCGTGCAATTTAAGGCCTTGAGGGCCAACCTCCAAGGCACAGTGAAGTGTACACTGCCTGACGATGAGAAAGTCAGGGCAGATGTACACACCTGTGTGAGCGTGTGCCTGCGTACGGTATCTGTGTGCGTGTGTGCTCAGGAGTCAGCTAAATGGGCAGAATTGCCTCCTCGCTGGCTGCGGGTCTAGTGTCACTAAATGATGGGCCATTGCCCACAGCCCCCCTGCAATTACTATTCTTATTCTTATTATTATTAATATTATAATCTCTAATCCCCGAACAATTGAATCCATAATTCCCTAATATACCTTATTCCCTAACATTGGAATCACTAATTCAGGAATATTTGAAACCTAAATCCCCATAATATTCGAATCATTAATCCCCTAATCATTGATGATTGGTACCCAGAACATTCGCTTAATCCACTAATAATGGATTCTTATACACCTTAAGTCTCGAATTACTGAATCCTAAATTCGACAATCATCAAATAAATGATCCAATCATAGGTCCTCAATCCTATAAAAGCTCAGCAGCTAGAGCCTTACGATAAAGTGTCAACAATTCTTCAAACTTTTCCGGCTCAAGCGAGCACTGGGCATAGCTAGCCAACACATCCTGTGGCTCCAATCGATTGAACGTGTCCTCATCTTGCACTATGAGCTGGCCGGAGAGTTCGGCTACGGCAACACAGAAGGCGGCAGTGGGGCAGAATCTGGCTGGCCGTCTAGGGAACAGGCAGACTCGCAATCTGCCATCGGACAGGGTCCGGCCGGCGACCAAGTTATGCGGCGCAGATGCTCTCTGGCAGGCAATCACTGCAGCCATTATTCGACTAATGAACAATGTTAACGCGGCCTCATTCTGTTGATTGTCGTTAAATTCGAATACCAACGTTCTGACTGGCATCCGATCAGTTGAGAATGTGTACAAGCCATTATTCTGATCCAATGGTTCAATAGGAATGGACATTGCCAAACAGGTTGGCTCACTGCGCCACAGGTGCAAGTGCAGATGATTGACAGATGCGAATGCCATTAAACTATTGAAACCCAGACGATATCTTGTACCTGGTGTCAGCAAGAGCAGGTGCAAACCAACCGTCAGTGCAAATGGTGTCAAGCACTGATTAAAATGATTTTGACAATCTGGAACAATCACATAGTGATGCCTGTCAATTGGTGACACATTAATAAACAGCTGCACTCGAGGCAATGGCTGTACACCCCAAGATTCGTGCCAAAGATGCAGCGTTATTTCGTCTATGTCGGCTTTACCGAAATGAAAGTTGGCGGGATTAAAATCTTCATCGAGGCGTTGAACAGTGTCGGCGTGGAAACGCCTAGTTGAAAATCTGCTGGGATTGAAGTCGGCAAATAATTGGTTGCTAATTTTCCGCCTCTTAACACTGTCCAACTGGTAGCGAAGAAGGTGCTGTCTGGCTTGCCAACCTGATTCTAACAGATCTAGGAGTGGTTCATTATTCTCAACTGAATGGCCGTCTGTTTGAAAAATGAAATCGGCATTGGCATACACAAGTACTGGCGCAGATTGCAAGGTCTTGTAAGAGTTTGCCACTTCAGTTGGGAGCTGTTGAATTCGCATTATTAATTATTGATTTACGATGCTGGAATGCAAAAATTTGGCTGTGGTTAGTATCTATGTAGTAGGAAATGTTCCGTCCTTTACGATGAACTAACTTTCAAAGCAAAAACTTTCAAAGACGTGACAAAAACAACTAAAATTGCTGTGTAAAAACCTCTTTTGCAAATCAATATTGGTTCAAAAGTGTACGAATTAACAAAATAATCAATACAATATAGTCAACAATGATACTTAATAATAATAATAATTGACACTAGACCCAAGGGCCAGTGCAGGTGTTGTGTCAGGCACACTAGCAGGTGGGGACTGCACACCTATTGTACTCCCCGGCTCTCTCGGACACCGGTTGACAGCCGCGTGTCAGCAATGGAATTTATTTTTCCAAACATATCGGCAGCATCCAAACCCCACTGAATTGCCGCACAGAACTGCTTTATTCCACGCCAGCCGGAATTATTATTACCCGACGAAATGTCGGTACTCATTTGCAGCTGAGTAGACTGTGTGCACATCAGGGCAAAGCAGCTTGCCAAAGGCTGCACGAATAGTTCTAGACTAGGCCGGGAGTCGAACCCAGGACCATCTGATCCAGAGTCCGACACCTTACTGACTGAGCTATCCGCCCATAACAATGATACTTGATACATGATAACATCATGAAATTCTGTGAGCATAAAAATTTGCCTATATTGGTGATTTTTGCCACCAGAAACGCCGACGAGAATCGTTGAATATCTTGACGATGCCGATGTTTTGTGATGCTGGAAGTTGTCTTATCGGATCATCGAAAAATGAGGGTATTTGAAATATCCCCTGTGGTCTCTCTACTTGCTGTGTCCTCGGACTGGAATTCCAGCACAAGCACGCAAATCAATACCCTAGCTAATGCTGCGAGGTACCTACCTTGATGCAACGGCTTAATTAAGTGTATTGCTCAAGGTTACAAGCAGTACCACCCTCGTATAAATATAATATGGAAATGATATAAAAGAAATAAGTACTAATGATTCAGTACAACACAAACTTCACTTATTTATATTTATTTTCCGCTTAAATTTAGCATTTTACAATAAATTCGAATATAAATAAGATGGTTACGAAGTTTTATTGATCAGAACGCGACTGCTTAAACTAAACACCAGTTACAGAATATTTCATGTAGAATTATGAATTTCGCGTAGTATTGACATAATAAGTAAAATTAGCCAATCACTTAACAGATACGTCCAACGATCGATAAGGTACGCCGCGTTCACTAAGCATTCTCTGTACATGCTTAGGCAGTGTGCCAGACACCGACAGGGCGTAGATGCCCTTCTGAAATTTGGAGATTCTCTGCCAACGCGCCACCCAGGAATCATCTGGCGACATCAGGCCCAACATGCCGTCGAAATTGGCCGACGTGCAATCGTACACCATGTCTTTGTTATCCTTTAGGCTTAGAAAATCTTCGCAATTATCGCAGCCGTCAACTTCAAATTGGGTGAATGTTTTAATTAGACCGCAAATCATACAGGCCCGGAGATTACGCAACTCATTGGGCACCGTTTCTATGGACATTGTGCTGTGGCTGAAAATGTTTTACAATCGGCAAGTAGCAAGTTTTTTTTTTATTTGCTAACTTAACGAGGTATTCATAGAGTTAAATTAGACTATGGAATAGACTAGAGGATTCAGTGGGATATAGGTAAAACTTTGAGTAGGCTGTTGATGGATTGGGATATATCTGGTGTATAGAACAGAGTATAGGTGGAGTATCAAGTAGAGTATAGGTGGAGTATCGAGTAGAGTATAGGTGGAGTATAGAGTAGAGTATAGGTGGAGTATCAAGTAGAGTATAGGTGGATTATTAAGTAGAGTATAGGTGGAGTATAGAGTAGAGTATAGGTGGAGTATCAAGTAGAGTATAGGTGGAGTATAGAGTAGAGTATAGGTGGAGTATCGAGTAGAGTATAGGTGGAGTATCGAGTAGAGTATAGGTGGAGTATCGAGTAGAGTATAGGTGGAGTATCGAGTAGAGTATAGGTGGAGTATCGAGTAGAGTATAGGTGGAGTATAGAGTAGAGTATAGGTGGAGTATCAAGTAGAGTATAGGTGGATTATTAAGTAGAGTATAGGTGGAGTATAGAGTAGAGTATAGGTGGAGTATCAAGTAGAGTATAGGTGGATTATAGAGTAGAGTATAGGTGGAGTATCGAGTAGAGAATAGGTGGAGTATCGAGTAGAGTATAGGTGGAGTATCGAGTAGAGTATAGGTGGAGTATCAAGTGGAGTATAGGTGGAGTATAGAGTAGAGTATAGGTTAAGTATAGAGTAGAGTATAGGTGGAGTATAGAGCAGAGTATAGGTGAAGCATCCTGTATAGAAGTAGAAGCAGAGAATAGAGTAGGGTGGAGAAAAGTAGAGTAGGGACAATGCATACCCTTTCCATTATTAAAAATTCAAACAAAAAAGGCGGTCAATACGCAATTAGCTCTAGGAAAATTTATTTCGACTTAAAATAGCACAACAACTTGAAAGCATGTAACACAATCCGTGATTTAGAAAATCATTTCTGTTCAGACAATGCTGGCATAAGCGCTACCCGCTCCAATGTATCCGTTGCCATAGTAACAGCAGCATCTCGACCCTTAGAGTTAAAAGCCAATGTCACCTGTTCAATAAGACTGTGTCTGTTATATTTGGCATTGTCGCTACTTAGAGTAGTGTCAATGGCAGCATCAGCGTTGACACCTGACTGATTCCGATTGGCATAGAATGTGTACAAATCAGTGTTACAAGAGTTGGTACGCTCAACAGCATCCTTTACCTGGCAGCTGATCTGTTAGGGTGCAAATTAAAATGGAATAAGGTTCTCATTAGTATGCTTCAGTACACTTTATCTCAACTTTAGAAGAAAAAAAAAGAAAACAGAATAGTCACCTGCTTCTTGTTGACTCTCTTTCCAATAATCTTCTTGTCTTTTGTTGCTTTAGCTTTGTTAGAGCCTGAATTTGGATGGTGATAAGACTTCTGAGCTGTCTGATTTTTCTTACCCATTTTTTTAAATTCAGTTAATTCTTTATTGGTGCTAGGACTCTGAAATGAAAGACAGCAATTTGGTATTTACTTATTCATTAGCTGTTAAGTTATTAATTTTTTGTTAATATATTATTGACAGCCATACATGCGCAACACCCCGCCGAGCCGGCCCAACCGGCCGGGTGAAACGAGGGCCAAGCAAGGTAAGTCGCAAAAACCAATCGACCAAGCGCAAAAAATCAAAGGGGGGACCAAGGGACAAAAAAGGAAGGCGTGAAGAAAAGGAAAAAGGGGAGAGAAAAAGAGAGCAAATGAAAAACTAACTCGGAAATAGAGCAATGAAACGAACTAAGTCGCAAATGAGAGCAAAAACTAAGTCGCAAGGCCGGCTAAGATTTGGGAGGTTGCGCATGTATGTTGACAGCTAGAGCTAACTCTAGTAATTTATAGATTGGTATATATATACACTTTATGTCAATATTAGTCTTAAAACCACAAATTTTAAGTGAAATTTAAAGTGAATGTAAATACCATTATTAATGCAACTATAATTTTGTATCAGTGTTACAATTTTTTCAGGCCAGTCTAAAGACAGCAGCCACAATTGCAAAAGTATAAGGG
Source organism: Macrostomum hystrix (assembly GCA_950097015.1). NCBI lineage: Eukaryota > Metazoa > Platyhelminthes > Macrostomidae > Macrostomum > Macrostomum hystrix. Next base: position 3,604,862 of record CATNEN010000003.1, read on the forward strand.
GTGCAAAAATAAAAACAGGTGTTCTGATAAAATAAAATTTTTCTTTTTCTTTCAAGAATGAGAATGAGCCTGAATGAGCAATGACATTAACAGTGATGTGTTGTAACATGGCACATAAAAAACTGTGACTGGTAGACTTGTTTGGTTATAGGGTACAAAAATTATGCCTGGTACAGTTGTGGCAATTGGCTTGAATCCATGGGATTTTTTAGAATCTAATTGCACATTTCCATGATATTTGGAGATAAATTCCAATAAGGCAGCTAGCTACTAGCTACTAGCTAGCAATAGCAAATAACAGTAAGGTTGGATCTTACTCAAGTGATAGTCCTACTAGTGGATTAATGCAATGGATCAGAATTTTGGTAACTTTTTTCTGAGAGGCAAAGTAGACTTGTTATTAGACAATAAAATTGTTATTTTAACAATTTATAAGAATAATTAATTTCCACCACTTTGTAACATTTATGCAGACAATCAAGGTTAAATATGAGCCAATGCTAAAATGGTTTGGTTAAATTTCCCTATCATATTTTACAAGACTAGTCATATTTGCAAGTTTGCTATATAATAGGATTAACTAGACAGTCTTCTGTCATCTGACATTCCATGTTCATATCTCAAAGTAATGCAAAGAGTCTGGATACAGAATCCGGTCCATTTCGTCATTTTGGCGACAAGTCATTTCGGCGACAACCACTTCGGCGACAAACATCGAAACCGCAGTAATAATGGATCTGATAGTGTTTGCTTATTGAGTATGTAATGTATTTGATTCTTCTACTTGTTAATGTATTCCTGTTATAGTATTTGTTTTAACATGTCATATAAATAGCGAGTTTGGATCAGTTTGGTCCGCGCTCTATGTGCGTCAACCTCACCTGTCTTACTTATAAGTAGCATCGTTTGTGTCACCAATATTTTTGTGACGGCAAATATTTTGCTGACTCGCTTGCAGCCACATGAATGCCCCTGTGGGACAGTAAGGTCTTTTACTTTTAATCGAACTTATAGATCTAATCGAGATGCATTAGATGCAACAGTGCATTTGTTGCCGATTTGTTCCGCGCTTCTGCCGATTTGTGGCTTCTTTTATTTGATTTAAATAAATGTAAAAAATATATAAAAAAATAAATTTGTTCCACGGCTTCAAAATTATTGTCGCCAAAATGACTTGTCGCCGAAATGGTTGTCGCCGAAATGGACTGTTTCCTGGATGCAGTGTCATGGGCACTATGTGGTTATAGGCATGTTGTGTACTGCTTGTTAACTACCTGTAACCTGCAACAAGGTCAGAGAGTCAATACCAATTATGTCATTGATCAGCTCTATAGACTATATTGTCTGCATGACACTGTCCTGAGCAAGTGCCACATAATGCATCAAATAAACTTAATCCTTCTTGCCTGTGGTCTCCACCCTTACCACTGTCATCACCACTTGGATTAAGTAGTGGGTGGCGTATTTAGACACATTTTGTAACACCTATACACCATACCCACTAGGCTAACCATAGTATTTTACAATACTAAGGCCTACTACTTTTTAATTTTTAAACCCTAATTCACAGAAAGATTGTAGGCCTATAAAGGACCTAGCTTAGCTATATAAAAGCTCTTAATTAGGGCCTATAGGCCCCTACTTATAGTTAGGGTAACTAGCAAGTTTTGCCCCCCTTCGGGGAGCAGAAATACTTTTAATTCGTCTAGTATATACTTTTTAGCAGCTGAATTTACAGCTTTTTAAAGCTACAATGAACCCCCAGTTGACAATGATCCCCCAGTTAATGATGATCCCCTAGTTGACGATGATCCCCCAGTTGACAATGATCCCCCAGTTGACAATGAACCCCCAGTTGACAATGAACCCCCAGTTGACAATGATCCCCCAGTTGACAATGATCCCCCAGTTGAAAATGATCCCACAGTTGACAATGATCCCCCAGTTGACAAAGATCCCCCAGTTCACAATGAACCCCCAGTTCACAATGTACCCCCAGTTGACAATGAACCCCCAGTTGACAATGAACCCCAGTTGACAATGATCCCCCAGTTGACAATGATCCCCCAGTTGACAATGATCCCACAGTTGACAATGATCCCCCAGTTGACAAAAATCCCCCAGTTCACAATGAACCCCCAGTTGACAATGATCCCCCAGTTGACAATGATCCCCCAGTTGACAATGATCCCCAGTTGACAATGATCCCCCAGTTGACAATGAACCCCCAGTTGACAACGATCCCCCAGTTGACAATGATCCCCCAGTTGACAATGATCCCACAGTTGACAAAGATCCCCCAGTTCACAATGATCCCCCAGTTGATGATGATCCCCCAGTTGATGATGATCCCCAGTTGATGATGATCACCCAGTTGACAATGATCCCCAAGTTGACCATGATCCCCCATTTGATGATGATTCCCCAGTTGACAATTATCCCCCAGTTGACCAATACCCCCTAGTTGACAATGATCCCTCAGTTCACAATGATCCCCCAGTTGACAATGATCCCCCAGTTGACAATTATCCCCCCAGTTTACCAAGATCCTCCAGTTGATGATTATCCCCCAGTTTACCTTGATCCCCATTTTGAGGATGACTCCACAGTTGACGTTGTTTTTCAAACACTGGGTTAGCCAAGATTCAAACTCAGGTTTCGCCATGTTTTAAACCCTGCTGGGCTATGATTCAAACTCTCGTTTTACCATGATTCAGACTCTGGTTGACTATGATTCAAACCGTGGTTTGGCCATGATTCAAACTCTGGTTTAGCCATGATTCAAACGCTGTTTTTGCAATGATTCAAACTCTGGTTTAGCCATGATTCAGACTCTAGTTTAGCCATGATTCAGACTCTAGTTTAGCCATGATTCAAACTCTGGTTTAGCCATGATTCAAACTCTGGTTTAGCCATGATTTAAGCTCTGGTTTAGCCATGATTCAAGCTCTGGTTTAGCCATGATTCTAACGCTGGTTTAGCCATGATTCTAACGCTGGTTTAGCCATGATTCAAACTCTGGTTTAGCCATGATTTAAGCTCTGGTTTAGCCATGATTCAAGCTCTGGTTTAGCCATGATTCAAACTCTGGTTTAGCCATGATTCAAACTCTGGTTTAGCCATGATTCTAACGCTGGTTTAGCCATGATTGAAACTCTGGTTAGCCATGATTCAAACTCTGGTTTAGCCATGATTCAGACTCCGGTTGACTATGATTTAGACTCCGGTTGACTATGATTCAAACTCTGGTTTAGCCATGATTCAAGCTCTGGTTTAGCCATGATTCAAACTCTGGTTTAGCCATGATTTAAACTTTGGTTTAGCCATGATTCATACTCTGGTTTAGCCATGATTTAAGCTCTGGTTTAGCCATGATTCAAGCTCTGGTTTAGCCATGATTCAAGCTCTGGTTTAGCCATGATTCAAACTCTAGTTTAGCCATGATTCAAACTCTGGTTTAGCCATGATTCAAACTCTGGTTTAGCCATGATTCAAACTCTGGTTTAGCCATGATTCTAACGCTGGTTTAGCCATGATTCTAACGCTGGTTTAGCCATGATTCAAACTCTGGTTTAGCCATGATTCAAGCTCTGGTTTAGCCATGATTCAAGCTCTGGTTTAGCCATGATTCAAACTCTGGTTTAGCCATGATTCAAACTCTGGTTAGCTATGATTCAAACTCTGGTTTAGCAATGATTCAAACTCTGGTTTAGCCATGATTCAGACTCTGGTTTAACCATGATTCAAACTCTGGTTTGCCATGATTCAAGCTCTGGTTTAGCCATGATTCAAACTCTAGTTTAGCCATGATTTAAACTCTGGTTTAGCCATGATTCAAACGCTGGTTTTGCCATGATTCAAACTCTGGTTTAGCCATGATTCAAACTCTGGTTTAGCCATGATCCAAACTCTGGTTTAGCCATGATTCAGACTGTGGTTTAGCCATGATTCAAACTCTGGTTTAGCCATGATTCAAACTCTGGTTTAGCCATGATTCAAACTCTGGTTTAGCCATGATTCAAACTCTGGTTTAGCCACGATTCAAACTCTGGTTTAGCCATGATTCAAACTCTTGTTTAGCCATGATTCAAACTCTGCATTAGCCATGATTCAAACTCTGGTTTAGCCATGATTCAAACTCCGGTTTAGCCATGATTCAAGCTCTGGTTTAGCTTGAACTCTGGCTGGCTATGATTCAAGCCATAGTTTAGCCATGATTCAAACTCTGGTTTAGCCATGATTCAAACTCTGGTTTAGCCATGATTCAAACTCTGGTTTAGCCATGATTCAAACTCTGGTTTAGCCATGATTCAAACTCTGGTTTAGCCATGATTCAAACTCTGGTTTAGCCATGATTCAAACTCTGGTTTAGCCATGATTCAAACTCCGGCTTAGCCATGATTCAAGCTCTGGTTTAGCTTGAACTCTGGCTGGCTATGATTCAAGCCATAGTTTAGCCATGATTCAAACGCTGGTTTAGCCATGATTCAAACTCTTGTTTAGCCATGATTCAAACTCTGCTTTTGCCATGATTTAAACTCTGGTTTGCTTTGAAAGATGATATTTTATTTACGAAATGAAAAAAATAAATTTAAATAATCTTCAGTCACTACTGGCTGAAAATTAGTCTAAATTATTTGACGCAGTGCAGAATCGAACCCTAGCCTAGCCTAAACTATTCCTAGTGCCTACACATCGGCTATCGGCTATTCCGACTGTTGGTTAGTGGGTGCAAAAATCAGCCTTATAAAATGAATTCTTAAAGTTCTGGCTTTGTACAATGAAGTAAGAAAATAGAGTACACTCAGTCTCGCGGTTTGTTGTGTACATTTATTTCCAATTTGTCTCCAGAGTGCAGGCTTTTAACTCAGTCAGCTAGTGGGTGTTGTGCAAGTTGATGATGCAATTCTAACTCAGTGGCAGTCAGTGAATGAAATTCTCAATAGGCCAAGATAGTTTGACCTTTGAAATGGTCAAAAAACATGTTTTTCGAATATTTAATCCCCTTAGCAATAAAGTTAAGCTTAATAAAAATACGTGTATAATTGTCCCCATATTTAGCATCTTTTGGTGAAGAAATGGTGAAAATCGGTTGAGCCGTTCGGGAGAAAATCAATTACAAGCAACCAACCAAGCATTTCATTTTTAGTATATTAGATGTATCATCAACCAAACAGTGTATCATCAAAACCGAACAAGAATTTTGACTCCTTCCTTGGTCTCATGCAAGACAGAAACAAGCTATTGTGTTTCACAGAACAACTAATTTGAAAGTTAAAGAAATTATCTACAAGCTAAGGCATGATGTGCAATGAAGGGTCCCAGGTCATTTCGGTGACAAGACATTTCGGTGATAGTCATTTCGGTGACACAATTGGTCAGATTGGTGACAACTATTTTTGCACCTAAATATGCTAAAAAACAGCCTTGCATTTTAACTATGCACACATAAAATATTATTTAAATAATGCTAAAAGTATTAATAGGAAGCTGCATCGCTATGTTAAAGTCTGGGTTTTAGTTTTACTTAAAATGAGCTAAATTATTAAATTATTTAATGAGTAGTCAATAGTTTCAATAGTTATTCATTCCTAATTAAATGTGTATAATAATCATTTTTCAAGTTTTGGATTGACAAGGCGAGGCGAGTGCAGGCTTTAAGCAGCTGCTGGATCGTGGAAGGCTAAATATTCTTAGCATATTTAGGTGCAAAAATAGTTGTCACCAAACTGACCAATTCTGTCACCGAAATGACTGTCACCGAAATGTCTTGTCACCGAAATGACCTGGGACCCAATGAAGCATTAAGAGGAAAGAAAGATATTGATGTTTCAGTAGAAATTTTTATTGCAAAAGCATACTTTTTAACAACATTTTTTCAGTATGTACTTTAGACAAAGATTGTATATGGTTGCTTGCCAATTAAATGACCATAAATGTAGTTATTCATAGAGCATGAAAAATGCTTTCAAATGACATAATTCATGATAGTTCACTCCTTAAAATAAGATTAAACCAGTCACTCAAATTGTAAAACCAAACATCAAATTCTCTGTTTGGTTTAAAGATACATGAAAATCATTGTTCGGTTTTAGATAAAAAGCAGGAATAGGCCTAACTTTGTTTTTATTTGATAAAATAGCAAAAGCAGATACTTTTTAGAAAGATGTAACTGCTTTCTATAACTTGGCTTTTGATTTATCATCATATCTTAAATAGAAAATCTGTAGCTTAGGTTTGAAGTTAAAAAAATACACATTCTTGTTTGGTTGATGATACATTACCCTATATATAAATAAACAAATCATATTAAAACTAAAGGTTTCACTGAATAACTGAACAGCTAAATTACATACATGATAGGAATATAATATTCAATTAAGAGATAACTTAGCTTTAGGCTAGGTTTTAAGTAATTCCTAATACATAATTTGATAGCAAAGCAACAAATAGGCTTAGGCCCTAATAGTTGTAGCTTGTTTCTATACAGCTAGCTACATACCTAACTCTCTCCCCTATTGAAAAAGATAAAAATCTGTGGATGGCATCCAGAGCGCTTTTTGGATTTTTTTAAAGCGCAGCGCCTGCAAATGAACTTTTCCTTCCTAACTGCTAGGCCTACTCAAAAAGACTTAAGCAGCCAGCAGAAAGAGGCATGGCTAAAGCGCACCTTTCTCAATCTGGTCTTTATTCTAAAGCGCGCGTCCACGGATTTTCAACATTTATTCCAATAGGGCTCTCTCTAAATAAACTACAACAGGGGAACAAGGCATGATTTACAAAAACGACCTAAGACAGAATTAAACATTTATCAGCTAGTTAGGCTATCAATCATTGATGGTGCTGAGGGGTGCAGGTGGAACAAGAACAATGTTGCACAACTGGCTGAGGCTAATGAACAACATGCCTAGTCCATATAGTAGGTGAAATGAGGATGGACTAAATTGGCAAAAACTAGGCCAAATTCTTGTGCTAGAAAGTGTCAGGTACACAGAGTTAGTCACTGAAGTTCTTAGAGTAAAGCATGGTGGACAATGCGTAAGTAAGCGTAATATATAGAATGAATGTTTTATTTATATGCTAATTATTTAATAGAGAAAATCATTTTGCTACAGTTGCTCTTTTAAATATTTTAAACATTAAACATTTTTGCTGCATAGAATTTAACACTTAATTTGTTTTTTCTATTTGTTTAATTTAAATGTATTCCTTTTTTCTTCACAACTTTTTATCGACGACGCCGAATTATGTGTCGGCCTAATTTGTTCTCTGCAAACTAGGTTTTTACTTTTATCTAAGGCATATTTGACATACTTGACGTAAAATTTGAAACCTTATTTAAAGAACTCATTTCTTGTATGCAAAACCTGGTCTTTTGCAATTTATTTTACTTGTCTACAAGTTTAACTAATATTTAACAATTTCCTTTTTAACAATTTAACAATATCCCATTTAACAATTTAACTAATAACAGCATTCATGTTAAAGACGCAGCATGCAAGTGCCTATCTGTCTAGTCTTTCATGCTGATAGTGGGCCTTATTGCCATGAAATTGCCATACAATTCAGTAGCCTGTCTAGTGTCTTGTCTTTATTGCCAATAAATAAGTGGGCCTTAGGCCCCTATTATTGTGTTTAGCTTTTGCCTTTTACCACACACTAGGCCCTATTCTGCATACAGTGCTATATAGTATTATTGTACAATAATTCTGCACACTATTCTGCTTGTTAAGTATAAGGACTATAGGCCAATGAAGATGAGCTACATTTGTAAATGTTGTAGTGTACTTGTACACTATTTGTAAGTGTTTTTCCAAAATTAAATCTAGTATTTTCCTTCACTAGGCCAGCTGCCAATTTTCCACAAGCTATTTGGCACACTATTCTATATGCTATTCCAAATCTACATGAGTAGGCCTATGCATGTACAGAGGTCTGTATGGAGGTAGAAATATGACTGGCAGCTATGGATTAGGATATAAGTAAGAATTACAGATTTATAATAGGACTAGCTTTTTTTGCCCGTTGTTTTTGGGGCAGAAATTTAAAGCAAAGCAGTAAGCAATTCACGTCTCTGTATTAACTTTATAGTGAAGGTCACCATTTATTTATTTACTGCATTAATGAAAAGTGAAGAGTTTGTTTAAGGACGTTTTAAGTAAAAAATAAGTGAAAAGTTTGTCCAAACAGCCCCCTCTTGATTACTTCTTTAGAAACATGTCTCTTAGCCACTCCTCTATACAGTCAGTGGCAGATCCAGGAATTTTGTTTTGGGGCGGTCTGTCAGGGGAGCGCCATGAGAATCACAGAGGGGGTGCCAGCGGCCGAAAAAGGGCGCCAGGAGCCAAGAAAGGGCGCCAGCGGCTGAAAAACGGGAGCCAGCGGCTGAAAAAGGGGCGCCAGCGGCCGAAAAGGGGCGCCAGTGCTGCGACTGGCGCCCCTGGTGGGGGCATCTTATTCCCATGATTAAAATTTAGGGGGGGCGACTGCCCCCCCGCCCCCCCCTAAATCTGTCTCTGTATACAGTATGCATGTACACGCGTATACATAAGGAAAATAGCCATGGCATAACAATAACAATGTCAAAGAAACAAAACTAAACTGTTTCAGAGTTCAGAGTTAGACAGGTCAAGGTCAATTCGTGACTACTTTTCTATTAATTGCTTGCGAGTCACCTCAAGGCCTGGGGATACACCACATTCTTCGTTCTTCCCCTTGGTGCGAAAATGAATAGGCCAGCTGGAGTTCCAACACGGGAGCAGGCGACATAAAGCTGCCCATGCGAGAAGCAAGGAGTCTCCAGGTTGATGCCAGCCACCTTCAGCGACTGTCCCTGAGCCTTGTTAATAGTCATCGCAAAGCACACTCTCACAGGGAACTGCAGTCGCTTGAACTGAAATGGCAGGTCCGTGGGGATAATTGGAATCCGGGGAACGAACACAGACTCTCCTCTGCCAGATCCAGTCATTATCGTGGCCTCAATCACGTGTGGGAAGAGCCGCCTGACTATCAGTCTGGTGCCGTTACACAGCCTTGGCGCATTCAGGTTGCGGAGGAGCATAATTGGTGCCCCAACTTTCAGCTGCAAGTTGTGCGATGGAGTTCCAGGAGGATCTAGAGAGTTCAGAAACTCAACAGGATACTCCACAGCGGTGTCATCAGTCAACGTTGTATCAATTGACTTGTAGGTGAAAACTGCACCTGGCAACTCCTGAAGCAGTTGGTAGTTAATTTCGTTGGCGGCATCATTTCTAGGACACAGAATTGCCCTCTCTGACAGCCAGTCAACGTCAGCATATCGAACCATCAGGTTCGGGTAAACTTTTGCCTTGAGCTCCTGCACTGACTGCACAATGGTTCCGATTGTAGCGATCGATGACTGCCCATCCTCGGTGCTAATCTCCAGCAGACCATTGCCGATTCGCAATAGATTGGCAGAGAACTCATGAGTTGTTTCGTCTCCTTGAATTGTAGCTCTCATGTTTGTTCGTAGGTGCAACTTCACAACCGATGGCCACAGGTGAGATGATTATAGGCAAGCATTAATCTCATCAGCAGGAGTGCCACGCGGAATCACAGGCAGCGTCTGTCTAAAGTCTCCAGACAGCAGCAGAGTGACACCACCCATCAGTTGATCGCCAGCCTCTCTCTTTCTTCTATCCCAGGCTGGCTGGAGAGAAATATCGACCGGAGAGCCCTGCACACTGGGACGCCACCGCACTCACCACACTCAGTCTCAGTGCTGCTTGGGGGCCAGTAGACAGTCTAGGGGTTTGGGCTGTGTACATTCACGGCTTGAAATACAATGTACAGTCTGGGGCTTCGGCACCCGGGGAAGGGAGGGGGTGGCTGTAATAAAATTTGGCCCGCAGAGTGGCGGAGGGGAGTTGGGGTGGCTGTCCTCGGAAAACAAAAAGTGACTCACTTTGAGATGATGCAGCTTTGCTCTGGATTGAGTAGAGATGTTCAAAATTGACAGCATTGTTGGAAAACATGTAAAGTGTAAGTGGATCAAATTTGGAGAAAATCTGACAAAGTGGGGCGACGATATGTCGAATTGAGTGATTTTTTGACGATTTTTGAGCAGTTTTTTGCACTTTTGAGCAGGAAGGAAATGATTTTTCGGGAATTTGAGTAGCCTATTGCACTCAGCGTAGGTGGTTTTAGGTATGTGCAAAGTTTGGTGCGATTTGGTTGAGCGGTTTCGGCGTCTATAAAGACAAAAGGTTGCACACAGACAGACAGACAGACAGACAGAGTTTTCACTTTTATATATATAGATGGGATAGACTAGGATGTGAAATAGGAAATGAAAAAGAATTTGATATTTCTTATGCATAATTTTTTAGAAAAATGCAAAATGTATACCTATCAAAATTGCATGAAGTAATCTGCAAATTGTGAAGTGAATTAAAGGAAAAGGTAAAAGTTAAAAGGCAGATATAGAAATTGAAAAGAATTCAGTGCTTAAAGCCAAGAAAAAATGCATAGAATGGTTTCAAGGCATTGTTTAAAAAATCAAAGAAACAAAATTATATAGGCCCCTTGTGTAATAGTTTGCAACAATCTGAAAAATGTTTTTCAGAACTTTTTACAACATTTCTTTGCTGGAATTCATTTGACCCCTGCTTGAAAAGGTTAAGGATAGAGAAAAAAAGAAGAAAGAGCAGGGAAAATGAAGAGAAGAAAAAAAGAATTAAAGTTTAAAGAAACTTGTAGGACAATAAATAGGTTCTGCTAAAGCAAGTTCGTTAGTTTTAAAAAAATAAAAGTAAAGAATAATTTTTTAATTGACAGTGCCAGTGGTATTACTTTACAATTTGTTCCTTTTAAAGTTAATTTTTTAGACTGTTGTCATAAACCATAATGACTATATGACGCTATGAAACCATAGAAAGCATTGTGTCATTTATATTGGTTTAGTAAAAAATAGTTCTTTTTATATTTTATAGCACTTAAACTTAAGAGTAATATATGCTTTTTGGTGAATCTTGCAATATTTAGTCTAGTAATTTACTTATCTTTGTGCAGTTTATTTTTGTTAATTACTATGTTTATTGGCCTTAAATTATAGCCATACATGTGCAACACCCGGCCGAACCAGCCGGATGAAACAAGGGCCAAGCAAGGTAAGTCGCAAAAACCAATCAACCAAGCGCAAAAAAATCAAAGGGGGTACCAAGGGACAACAAAGGAAGGCGTGAAGAAAAGGAAAAAGGGGAGAGAAAAAGAGAGCAAATGAGAGCAAACTAAGTCATAAATAGAGCAAAAACTAAGTTGCACGGCCGGCTAAGATTTGGGATGTTGCGCATGTATGATTATAGCTATAACCTTCAGCTAGAGGTAGCTAATTAAAAATTTAATTATGTTCCATGCAGAGAACAAAAATGCCACTTGTCTCATTGTTATGCTAAGTGTACAAAAATGTAACTATTTAGCTATATGCCTGAAATTTCCAGATTAGTGTATGTGATCTTAACTGTGGCTAAAGTTGAATTGTGAGAAGTTACCTACATGATTGATTTAGTGATTTAATGAACTTAGTGATTCCCACAAAAATTTCAGTCATGGCAGACAGTGCTATTGTTTTGACAACTGTGGTTGCGGTTGCTGGTGCCCAATAGTCAGAACTCAAGAATATGACTAGATACACAGGTCTATGACTCATTCTACACCATTTGATTTTCAAGATTAAGACACGTCCTTATTCGAAATTTGATATTCTTACTCTTTTTACACTACTATATATAGGTGAAATATTTAAACAGTCAAAACTACACATTTCAGCCATAAAGGCTAGCCAAGCAACTAGAGCGAGAAGTTCCACCGACAGGGAAAGTCTTTAAGCAACATGCAGATCTTTGTAAAGACCCTCACTGGCAAGACCATCACCCTTGAGGTTGAGCCATCTGACACCATCGACAATGTCAAGGCCAAGATCCAGGATAAGGAGGGCATTCCGCCAGACCAGCAGCGCCTGATCTTCGCCGGCAAACAGCTGGAGGACGGTCGCACCCTGTCTGACTACAACATCCAGAAGGAGTCAACCCTTCACCTGGTGCTGCGCCTTCGCGGTGGTATCATCGAGCCTTCGCTGCGGGTTCTAGCCCAGAAGTACAAATGCGACAAGAAGATCTGCCGCAAGTGCTACGCCCGCCTGCCACCTAGGGCTAACAATTGTCGCAAGAGGAAATGCGGCCATTGCAACGATCTGCGGCCCAAGAAGCCGCTGAAGTGAAGCTTTTATTATCGACGAGACGAATTGATGAGACTGACGTTTGCTGGTTGTTTTTGCCTGCGTTCCGAGCTGATAAATAACAACATAAAATAATATGGACGGCTTGCAATCAAATGTTCTGAAACTGTGTTTGAATGCATATCCGATTTGATAGGATTAAATCTTTGGAAGAAAATGTCTGATTAAATTTTAGTTCATGTTCTGTTTTTACTTTTTTGCCTGGCAACGGACAAAAGACGCTGTCAATGAAACGGAAATAAGTGGACAACCTTCCAATGAGGTTCTTAGTTAAGGATTGACAAGTCGGTTGCTAGGATACAAGCTTTTTCCTGGAATGTCCTGGAATTAGAAGAAAAAACAGTAGCATATTTAGAGAGTGGGAAGTGGATTTAGAGAGTGGGAAGTGGATTTAGAGAGTGGGAAGTGGATTTAGAGAGAGGGAAGTGGATTTAAGGAGTGGGAAGTGGATTAAGAGAGTGGGAAGTGGATTCAGAGAGTTGGAGTGGATTAAGAGAGTTGGAAGTGGATTAAGAGAGTTGGGAGTGCATTAAGAGAGTTGGGAGTGGATTAAGAGAGTTGGGAGTAGATTAAGAGAGTTGGGAGTGGATTAAGAGAGTTGGAGGTGGATTTAGAGGGTGGGAAGTGGATTTAGAGGGTGGGAAGTGCATTTAGAGAGTCGAATGTGGATTTAGGAAGAGGAAGGTCGATTGGGAGTGGAAAATAGCAAACGGTTTTAAAGTACGCCAAGTGCAGATGTAATTCTATTGACGGTTTCATAGAAATCTAAAATACCAAACAGATAAGACAGCTTTTGCGAAAGCAAAAATGCTCGTGAAATAGAAATAGAAAAAAAATTAACAAATTCGATCTGATCGATTGTTGATTTCCTGGCCGCCAAGATTCGAACTTCAGATCTCCAGATGAGCGAATCACTTCTCTGGTTCGTTTTTGTCTATGGCCCTTGCCTATGTGAATAGTGCTTGCCTGAAGTAACTATGGCTCCAATAAATTTGGCTGTGTAATGTTCAGCGACAGCCAGCCTTGGCGAGTGAAGCAGGAGGTATTTCTCGCGGACTATATCCAGCTTCACCTACGGGTCCTCATCCGATTCGTGAGCCATGCTTTGTCTGCAAAATAAACCGACTGAGTTAACCGGCGCGTTGCTTTTAGAAGGAATAAATTTAAATCATATCTTAAATGAAAGGGGATAATTATGCAAAAACTCCCAACGTACAGCGAGACAGACATCATTTGGTGACACTAGACCCGCAGCCAGCGAGGAGGCAATTCTGCCTATTTGGCTGACTCCTGAGCACAAGATGCTGTACCCATGCAGGCACACGCTCACACAGGTGTGTACATCTGCTCTGACATTCTCATCGTCAGGCAGTGTACACTCTCACTGTGCCTTGGAGGTTGGCCTTCAAGGACGGTGGCGAAGCTGTCTGTCTGTCTTCCTGTCTTATAGTTCTTCAGGTACTGCTTTCATTTCAGGCTAATGTGCACTTGAATAGTTTTAGCTTCGTAACCCTGTAGAAAGCTTTTAGTGAACAGATAATTCAATAATGGATGCATGGTGGTATTGTATGCAATGTTCTGTATAATGTATACTGTGAATAATATAAGATTCAGAACACTTGCATAACTACACCAATCAGTTGTCTTTAAGCTGTATGCGGCAAATAATGCAGCAGTTCTTGCAGTGCAACTGAAGCATGTACATTTGGTGTGCTGCTAAACTAGGTATACCCTGCCTTCATTTTCCACACACCCGCTAGGATAGGGGGTAAGAAATTGTGTTTGTATTTCATTGTGGGCACTGAGTTCTTCTAGTGTTCTAACAAAACCGGATCGGACCAAACTGCGTGGAGCCTAAATATAAAAACTCAAACAGGAAATCTGTAACACACGGCAGTTAAGTTTTACCTATTCAATATTATACTGTTAGACATGTCTACTAGGTCAGCGGTTGACTACACTGTCCACAGACATGTGCTAAACTATGCTGACTTCAATTCTGCTCACGGTGAAGAGATTCGTCATAATAAACCGTTGTCAAGCGTTGCTAAGCAGGCGCTGATAAAGCATTGTATACCTGATAAACCAAAGCTTGAGCTAATTATACCATTTGTTGGCCTGTTGCGCAATGGTCAGTACAAGGCATCTGACCTGATCAGTGACGTCATCGCCGGTCTAACAATGTGCGTGTTTCACATACCACAGGGCTTAGCCTACGGCCTATTGGCTGGCCTAAAACCGGTCAACGGACTGTACACATCGCTGATTCCCGTGTTCATCTTTGCCATATTTGGTCGCTCTCGTCACCTGTCGATTGGGACATTCGCTGTGATGTCTCTGCTATTGTTGGACATGGTTGAGGATAATTACGGTGGCTATTTAGAGAGAATGCGAGCAGCTAACATTAGCGGCACATCGTTTGGTGTGAACTACACCGAAACTCAATCTCAATATGCCAGGCTGCAAACGGCCATTGTAGGCAGTTTTGCAGCTTCCGTCATCACCTTGTTCATTGGCCTGCTGCGCCTTGGCTTCTTCATGAGATACGTGTCGGATTCCATGCTGAAGGGCTTCACAACTGCTGCTGGCGTGCATGTTCTGATGAGTCAGCTGCCGCTGGTGCTAGGAATTAGGGTGCCGAGGACTTCCAGCAGGTTCAAGATTATCGGGGTGAGTGTACTGGGCCTGTCTTATAGCGGGTCTGTCTAACAGGTATTGTCTATGTCTAACAGGTAGAGTGTCTGTCTAACAGGTAGAGTGTCTGTCTAACAGGTATTGTCTCTGTCTAACAGGTAGAGTGTCTGTCCAACAGGTAGAGTGTCTGTCCAACAGGTAGAGTGTCTGACTAGTAGTTTATGGGTCAGTCTAACAGGTATTGGGTCTGTCTAACATGTAATCGGTCTATCTAACAGATAGAGTGTCGGTCTAACAGGTAAAGTGTCTGTCTAAACAGGTAGAGTGTCTGTCTAACAGGTATTGTCTCTGTCTAACAGGTAGAGTGTCTGTCTAACAGGTAGAGTGTCTGTCTAACAGGTAGAGTGTCTGTCTAACAGGTAGAGTGTCTGTCTAACAGGTATTGGGTCTGTCTAACATGTAATCGGTCTATCTAACAGATAGAGTGTCGGTCTAACAGGTAAAGTGTCTGTCTAAACAGGTAGAGTGTCTGTCTAACAGGTAAAGTGTCTGTCTAACAGGTAGAGTGTCTGTCTAACATGTAGAGTGTCTGTCTAACAGGTAGAGTGTCTGTCTAACAGGTATTGTCTCTGTCTAACAGGTATTGTCTCTGTCTAACATGTAGAGTGTCTGTCTAACAGGTAGAGTGTCTGTCTAAACAGGTAGAGTGTCTGTCTAAACAGGTAGAGTGTCGGTCTAACAGGTAAAGTGTCTCTCTAACATGTAATGGCTCTGTCTAACAGGTAATGGTCAGTCTAACAGATTCCATCCAATCTATGCTCAACTGTGCTCAAATTCCAGACATTAATCAACGTATTCAAAGCGATTCACAACACCAACTTTGTGACCTTGGGTCTATCAGCCGCTTGCTGTGTCAGTCTCTACCTTGTTCGCGAATTTGTCAATCCCAGAGTCAAGAAGAAGATTCGTCTGCCATTGCCAATCGAGCTAATTATCATAATTGTCACCTTATTGATTTCCTATTTCGCCGATCTAAACACCAATTACAATGTGATAGTCGTTGGCGATGTACCCCGTGGTCTTCCGGCTCCCCTTGTTCCAGATTTTGGATTCCTACCGACCATGTTCCCGTCGGCTATTCCTGTGGGCATTGTTGGCGGTGTGATCACAATGTCCCTGGCCAAGCTTTATTGCCTGCAGTTTCAGTACAGCTACGATTTTAACGAAGATTTTGCAATCCTGGGCGTCAGCAGTCTGACTTCCAGCTTCTTTCAGTGCTTCTTCCCGTGTGCTGCTTTGGCAAGGAACTCCGTTGTGGTTTCCGTGAGTGACTTTGGCTGTCTTTGGCTCGTCATGAGGAATTGAACCTCCTGAATAACCACTTCCAGCACCTCTCTCTCTTCTCGTCTCAACCATGTCTTATCTCTCCCGTGTCTCATCTCTCCCGTGTATCATCTCTCACGTGTCTCATCTCTCCCGTGTGTCATCTCTCCCGTGTGTCATCTCTCCCGTGTCTCATCTCTCCCGTGTCTCATCTCTCCCGTGTCTCATCTCTCCCGTGTCTCATCTCTCCCGTGTGCCATCTCTCCCGTGTCTCATCTCTCCCGTGTCTATTCTCTCCCGTGTCTCTTCTCTCCCGTGTCTCTTCTCTCCCGTGTCTCTTCTCTCCCGTGTGTCATCTCTCCCGTGTCTCATCTCTCCCGTGTCTCATCTCTCCCATGTCTCATCTCTCCCGTGTGTCATCTCTCCCGTGTGTCATCTCTCCCGTGTGTCATCTCTCTCGTGTCTCATCTCTCCCGTGTCTCATCTCTCCCGTGTCTCATCTCTCCCGTGTCTCATCTCTCCCGTGTGTCATCTCTCCCGTGTCTCATCTCTCCCGTGTGTCATCTCTCCCGTGTGTCATCTCTCCCGTGTCTCATCTCTCCCGTGTCTCATCTCTCCCGTGTCTCATCTCTCCCGAGTCTTATCTCTCCCGTGTCTCATCTCTCCCGTGTCTCATCTCTCCCGTGTCTCATCTCTCCCGTGTCTCATCTCTCCCGTGTCTCATCTCAGCCGTGTCTCATCTCTCCCGTGTCTCATCACTCCCGTGTGTCATCTCTCCCGTGTCTCATCTCTCCCGTGTCTCATCTCTCCCGTGTGTCATCTCTCCCGTGTCTCATCTCTCCCGTGTCTCATCTCTCCCGTGTCTAATTTAACTTATAAACAAACCTCACAATTCAGGTAGGCATGAAGAGTCAAGTAGCCAGTCTGGTCAGCTGTGGCTGCATGGTACTGGTTCTACTAGCTGTTGGTCCACTGTTCTACTCCGTACCAACATGTGCTCTTGGCTCCATCATCCTAGTCTCCCTGCTCGGTGTGCTCACCCAGGTCTCCGAGCTGCCGCAGATCTGGCGAGTGTCTCGCATTGATTTCAGCGTGTGGCTGGTGTCAGCTCTGTCCGTTCTCATCCTGGATGTCACCCTAGGCCTGGCCATTGGTCTGGGCTTCACACTGTTCTCAGTGATTCTGCGAACACAGTCGCCAAGGATTGCCATTCTGGGACGCATTGAAGACACGGACATCTACAGGAATGTGAAAGTCTACAGTGCCGCTACTGAAGTTCCTGGACTGAAAATTGTCCGCTTCGATGCGCCATTGAACTTTGCCAATGCTGAACGATTTCGAGACTTTCTGCTCCATCTGGCTGATGGAATGCAGTCTGACAAGCCGACTGCTAATGCTGCTGCTGCTGCTGCTGCTTCTGAGCAGCCTGTACACACCATTGTGCTGGACTGTTCATCCTGGATCTACGCTGATATGGTTGGCGTGCGAACTGTTAAAGAGGTGCGAAGATAAGTTATAGTCATCTAGTCATTCAGTCATTCAGTCAGTCAGTCATTCAGTCATTCAGTCATTCAGTCATTCAGTCATTCAGTGATTCAGTCATTTAGTCATTCAGTCATTCAGTCATTCAGTCATTTAGTCATTCAGTCATTCAGTCATTCAGTCATTCAGTCATTTAGTCATTCAGTCATTCAGTCATTCAGTCATTCAGTCATTCAGTCATTCAGTCATTCAGTCATTCAGTCAGTCAGTCATTCAGTCAGTCATTCAGTCAGTCATTCAGTCAGTCATTCAGTCAGTCATTCAGTCAGTCATTCAGTCAGTCATTCAGTCAGTCATTCAGTCAGTCATTCAGTCAGTCATTCAGTCAGTCATTCAGTCAGTCAGTCATTCAGTCAGTCATTCAGTCAGTCATTCAGTCATTCAGTCATTCAGTCAGTCATTCAGTCATTCAGTCATTCAGTCAGTCATTCAGTCAGTCATTCAGTCATTCAGTCATTCAGTCATTCAGTCAGTCAGTCATTCAGTCAGTCATTCAGTCATTCAGTCATTCAGTCAGTCAGTCATTCAGTCAGTCATTCAGTCATTTAGTCATTCAGTCAGTCAGACATTCAGTCATTTAGTCATTCAGTCAGTCATTCAGTCATTCAGTCAGTCATTCAGTCATTCAGTCATTCAGTCATTCAGTCAGTCATTCAGTCATTCAGTCATTCAGTCATTCAGTCATTCAGTCAGTCATTCAGTCAGTCATTCAGTCATTCAGTCAGTCAGTCATTCAGTCATTCAGTCATTCAGTCAGTCATTCAGTCATTCAGTCATTCAGTCATTCAGTCATTCAGTCAGTCATTCAGTCATTCAGTCATTCAGTCATTCAGTCATTCAGTCATTCAGTCAGTCATTCAGTCATTCAGTCATTCAGTCATTCAGTCAGTCAGTCATTCCGTCATTCAGTCATTCAGTCAGTCAGTCATTCAGTCATTCAGTCAGTCATTCAGTCAGTAGTTGGTCTACCCGTGCTAAACATGAACACTGCAAATCCATAGCGAATGTTCACATGTCCTTCCAGACCTACTTTGCCCTCATTGGTCGCAATTATCGCATTCTGTTTGCGAGCTGCAAAGAATCTGTCAGGCTGCATTTCTTCCGCGGAGACTTCTTCAAAGATGTGGACAAGTCTCTGTTCTATCTAACCCTTCACGATGCGGTGCTGTTCGCCGTCAATGTGCCGCCACAGCTGGTCAACGACCAGGACAAGCACGATGGCAACAAACCGATTTTGATGTCAAACGACAACAAAGAAGAAACCAGTGATGGCGTTTCTGCTGTTGAACGTGCTGAAATCCAGGCTGCTGATTCGGAGGCTAAAGTTGCACTCATTTAAATCTGTACTTATATGATGACAATGCACTTACTAGCTATCAATAGATTTTATTGAAATTGTTTACGATTCATTTTTATGTTGTAGTGGATCAAGCAAATTTTATTAGCTAAATTATAGTTTAATCTAGTTGAATTTGACATTTTTGTGTTTATTCTGCATGAATGAAAGTTGTTTAGATTCCAAAGAGTAAAGACTTGTGTACTTGTGAATTCTTAGTCAAATACATTATGCTGTCATCGATTATAGCTTTTAATGGATTTCAGGATTTTACTACGCAAATGTACATAGTAAATGATTTTAGTTCGGTTTTCTTGACCAAAACGTCTATGGCTGGAGTAGCAACGGATTGGGCCGTGAGCCAGTCGTACTTTTAATTGTTTTGTTTCCTTTTTGTGAAAGCCTCTCGGCTAGTTGGGTCGGGATCTGGGCTTGGGAGGCACGCCCAACCCTTCCTCCGCATTGCCCGCTGCGTGTGGGGGGGCTCAAACCCTCTTGCCATTTTCTGTCTGATGTTTTTCATTGGTTACGCCTCGATTTAGTCGCCTCTGGTGTGCCAAAGCCGCACCCACCCCACGTCACGCGGGTCCATGCTGGTCTGGCTCAGGCGGGACTGGAGGGCCTGGCCCTTAAGTGGCGAAAAGTCATTATTCGATTTGTCAGTGTGAATGCCCTTTCTCATCGCGTTGATTTATCGAGAGTCCAGTACGTCTGAGCGACAAACATGAATTCCTCAACTGCGCTCAGCAACGGAACCAGAGCATCGACGCATGGCTCAGTTGATTGCACACTATAGGCTGCTGAGAGCTGCGAAATTGCTGATCTTCATGACTCCTTGATCAGAGACACAGAGGCACACTCACAGGTGTGTGCTCAGGTGTGTGTGTATATCTGCCCCAAGTTTCAAATCGTCAGGCGGTGTACACTCTCCATGTGCCTTGAAGGCTGGCCCCCAAGGGCGTAAATTGCACGAAAAGCCCCCAAGCCTTCTCTCTCTGCGGCGGCGCTCCAAATAAATGTGGCCTCGCCGCGGAATCGAACTCAGGGACCTTGGCGCGAGACGCAAACGCTTTAATTGTTCTGCCAATGACGCCCCCATCAAGGGGCATCGCTACTGCTCTCCGATTCCTAGTAAGCAATTCTGAGCGATCATGCATTACTTCGCTGTCATGAAGAGTCACTACTTGTCACTGCACGGCAGCATAGGAATCTATTTATTCATGAAGAAGGCGTGACCAATAGATTTTATCAAGCATTGCGGCTGGTCAGGAGAAGCTACTCGAAGTCAAAGCGCGGAGACGGGAATCGCAGAGTTCGATTCTTTGGCCTCATCCAGGGCATCCACGGATCTCATTTTGGCAAGATCTGTTGCAACATCCTGCTGGCATGATGACGGTTCGAGTCCTGAATGCGTCTGGCGGACAGTTGTCACTAAAACGCGGTACACAGGTTGGGGTTGTCTTCGACTGCCGCCCAGCAACCGGCACTCACAATAGTGCCAGTGTGGCCCGAATGAGAGTCAGATTGTTCGTGAACCCCCAGTGTGGTTACCGTATCACTGGAAGGTCGAGGTGGATAAGCCAGCTGACTACCTATTAATCATTTGAGACATCGACGCCGATGCGATTGACAGAACCACCTCCGACACTTTGACAAAAGTCTGCTGTCTGCTGGCCAGGAGGCGAGCGACCAGAGTGCAGATCAGCGAGCAGCAGAATCCGACTGCCAAGCCCAGCGACACGTCCAGGACGAGAACGCCCGCGGCGTTGAGCTGTCAGACGCTGAGATCTGCGAGCCGCGACTCGCGCCACAGTTTCGGCACGTCGGTGCAAATAGTCCTTTATGCTGCATATACAGTTCAGGCTTATGAATAATTAATGATTTTAGCGCTCTAACCAAGAAAGTTTTTATCGACTTGCCTCGTGGAAGTGTTGGTGGACTGAAAACAGGTTTTAGCCATGTTTGCATTGCTTACAATATTGCTGAATATTGTACAGTGTTTCCAATTCTTGAATTCCGACTTCGTACAAAACTCTACCAATGGGGTTGTCTTTAAGCCACATACGACTTATAATGGAGTGACTCTGAATTCTAGTGATTCCACTGGTATACTACAAAACAATCTATACTCTACTCTGCTTATGATTTCCAAACGCACACACATGAATTCAGTGGCAAATAGTCGTATGTCTTTCTTGTGCTCTAAATAACCAGATCAAGCCTGGCTCGCAATTGTTAAGAATCATAAGCAGGAGAGAGGAAACACACGGCAGATAAGTTTTCCCTATTCAATATTATACTGTTAGACATGTCTACTAGGTCAGCGGTTGACTACACTGTCCACAGACATGTGCTAAACTATGCTGACTTCAATTCTGCTCACGGTGAAGAGATTCGTCATAATAAACCGTTGTCAAGCGTTGCTAAGCAGGCGCTGATAAAGCATTGTATACCTGATAAACCAAAGTTTGAGCTAATTATACCATTTGTTGGCCTGTTGCGCAATGGTCAGTACAAGGCATCTGACCTGATCAGTGACGTCATCGCCGGTCTAACAATGTGCGTGTTTCACATACCACAGGGCTTAGCCTACGGCCTATTGGCTGGCCTAAAACCGGTCAACGGACTGTACACATCGCTGATTCCCGTGTTCATCTTTGCCATATTTGGTCGCTCTCGTCACCTGTCGATTGGGACATTCGCTGTGATGTCTCTGCTATTGTTGGACATGGTTGAGGATAATTACGGTGGTTATTTAGAGAGAATGCGAGCAGCTAACATTAGCGGCACATCGTTTGGTGTGAACTACACCGAAACTCAATATGCCAGGCTGCAAACGGCCATTGTAGGCAGTTTTGCAGCTTCCGTCATCACCTTGTTCATTGGCCTGCTGCGCCTTGGCTTCTTCATGAGATACGTGTCGGATTCCATGCTGAAGGGCTTCACAACTGCTGCTGGCGTGCATGTTCTGATGAGTCAGCTGCCGCTGGTGCTAGGAATTAGGGTGCCGAGGACTTCCAGCAGGTTCAAGATTATCGGGGTGAGTGTACTGGGCCTGTCTTATAGCGGGTCTGTCTAACAGGTATTGTCTCTGTCTAACAGGTAGAGTGTCTGTCTAACAGGTATTGTCTCTGTCTAACAGGTAGAGTGTCTGTCTAACAGGTAAAGTGTCTGTCTAAACAGGTATAGTGTCTGTCTAACAGGTAGAGTGTCTGTCTAACAGGTAGAGTGTCTGTCTAACAGGTAGAGTGTCTGTCTAACAGGTAGAGTGTCTGTCTAACAGATAGAGTGTCTGTCTAACAGGTATTGTCTCTGTCTAACAGGTATTGTCTCTGTCTAACAGGTAGAGTGTCTGTCCAACAGGTAGAGTGTCTGTCCAACAGGTAGAGTGTCTGACTAGTAGTTAATGGGTCAGTCTAACAGGTAGAGTGTCTGTCTAACAGGTAGAGTGTCTGTCTAACAGGTAGAGTGTCTGTCTAACAGGTAGAGTGTCTGTCTAACAGATAAAGTGTCTGTCTAACAGGTAGAGTGTCTGTCTAAACAGTTAGAGTGTCGGTCTAACAGGTAAAGTGTCTCTCAAACATGTAGAGTGTCTGTCTAACAGGTAAAGTGTCGGTCTAACAGGTAGAGTGTCTGTCTAACAGGTAGAGTGTCTGTCTAAACAGTTAGAGTGTCGGTCTAACAGGTAAAGTGTCTCTCAAACATGTAGAGTGTCTGTCTAACAGGTAAAGTGTCTGTCTAACAGGTAGAGTGTCTGTCTAACAGGTAGAGTGTCTGTCTAACAGGTAGAGTGTCGGTCTAACAGGTAAAGTGTCTCTCAAACATGTAGAGTGTCTGTCTAACAGGTAAAGTGTCGGTCTAACAGGTAGAGTGTCTGTCTAACAGGTAGAGTGTCTGTCTAAACAGTTA
The DNA here is from genome assembly GCA_950097015.1 of Macrostomum hystrix. Taxonomy (NCBI): domain Eukaryota; kingdom Metazoa; phylum Platyhelminthes; family Macrostomidae; genus Macrostomum; species Macrostomum hystrix. The sequence goes on from CATNEN010000003.1 coordinate 3,627,862, forward strand.
GAGTGTCGGTCTAACAGGTAAAGTGTCTCTCAAACATGTAGAGTGTCTGTCTAACAGGTAAAGTGTCGGTCTAACAGGTAGAGTGTCTGTCTAACAGGTAGAGTGTCTGTCTAAACAGTTAGAGTGTCGGTCTAACAGGTAAAGTGTCTCTCAAACATGTAGAGTGTCTGTCTAACAGGTAAAGTGTCTGTCTAACAGGTAAAGTGTCTGTCTAACAGGTAGAGTGTCTGTCTAACAGGTAGAGTGTCTGTCTAACAGGTAGAGTGTCTGTCTAAACAGGTAGAGTGTCGGTCTAACAGGTAAAGTGTCTCTCTAACATGTAGAGTGTCTGTCTAACAGGTAAAGTGTCTGTCTAACAGGTATTGTCTCTGTCTAACAGTTAGAGTGTCTGTCCAACAGGTAGAGTGTCTGTCTAACAGGTAGAGTGTCTGTCCAACAGGTAGAGTGTCGGTCTAACAGGTAAAGTGTCTCTCTAACAGGTAAAGTGTCTGTCTAACAGGTAGAGTGTCTGTCTAGCAGGTAAAGTGTCTGTCTAACAGGTAGAGTGTCTGTCTAAACAGGTAGAGTGTCGGTCTAACAGGTAAAGTGTCTCTCTAACATGTAGAGTGTCTGTCTAACAGGTAAAGTGTCTGTCTAACAGGTAGAGTGTCTGTCTAACAGTTAGAGTGTCTGTCTAAACAGTTAGAGTGTCGGTCTAACAGGTAAAGTGTCTCTCAAACATGTAGAGTGTCTGTCTAACAGGTAAAGTGTCTGTCTAACAGGTAGAGTGTCTGTCTAACAGGTAGAGTGTCTGTCTAACAGGTAGAGTGTCGGTCTAACAGGTAAAGTGTCTCTCTAACATGTAATGGCTCTGTCTAACAGGTAATGGTCAGTCTAACAGATTCCATCCAATCTATGCTCAACTGTGCTCAAATTCCAGACATTAATCAACGTATTCAAAGCGATTCACAACACCAACTTTGTGACCTTGGGTCTATCAGCCGCTTGCTGTGTCAGTCTCTACCTTGTTCGCGAATTTGTCAATCCCAGAGTCAAGAAGAAGATTCGTCTGCCATTGCCAATCGAGCTAATTATCATAATTGTCACCTTATTGATTTCCTATTTCGCCGATCTAAACACCAATTACAATGTGATAGTCGTTGGCGATGTACCCCGTGGTCTTCCGGCTCCCCTTGTTCCAGATTTTGGATTCCTACCGACCATGTTCCCGTCGGCTATTCCTGTGGGCATTGTTGGCGGTGTGATCACAATGTCCCTGGCCAAGCTTTATTGCCTGCAGTTTCAGTACAGCTACGATTTTAACGAAGATTTTGCAATCCTGGGCGTCAGCAGTCTGACTTCCAGCTTCTTTCAGTGCTTCTTCCCGTGTGCTGCTTTGGCAAGGAACTCCGTTGTGGTTTCCGTGAGTGACTTTGGCTGTCTTTGGCTCGTCATGAGGAATTGAACCTCCTGAATAACCACTTCCAGCACCTCTCTCTCTTCTCGTCTCACCCATGTCTCATCTCTCCCGTGTCTCATCTCTCCCGTGTCTCATCTCTCCCGTGTCTCATCTCTCCCGTGTCTCATCTCTCCAGTGTATCATCTCTCACGTGTCTCATCTCTCCCGTGTCTCATCTCTCCCGTGTCTCATCACTCCCGTGTCTCATCTCTCCCGTGTCTCATCTCTCCCGTGTCTCATCTCTCCCGTGTCTCATCTCTCCCGTGTCTCATCTCTCCCGAGTCTCATCTCTCCCGTGTCTCATCTCTCCCGTGTCTCATCTCTCCCGTGTCTCATCTCTCCCGTGTCTCATCTCAGCCGTGTCTCATCTCTCCCGTGTCTCATCTCTCCCGTGTCTCATCTCTCCCGTGTCTCATCTCTCCCGTGTCTCATCTCAGCCGTGTCTAATTTAACTTATAAACAAACCTCACAATTCAGGTAGGCATGAAGAGTCAAGTAGCCAGTCTGGTCAGCTGTGGCTGCATGGTACTGGTTCTACTAGCTGTTGGTCCACTGTTCTACTCTGTGCCAACATGTGCTCTTGGCTCCATCATCCTAGTCTCCCTGCTCGGTGTGCTCACCCAGGTCTCCGAGCTGCCGCAGATCTGGCGAGTGTCTCGCATTGATTTCAGCGTGTGGCTGGTGTCAGCTCTGTCCGTTCTCATCCTGGATGTCACCCTAGGCCTGGCCATTGGTCTGGGTTTCACACTGTTCTCAGTGATTCTGCGAACACAGTCGCCAAGGATTGCCATTCTGGGACGCATTGAAGACACGGACATCTACAGGAATGTGAAAGTCTACAGTGCCGCTACTGAAGTTCCTGGACTGAAAATTGTCCGCTTCGATGCGCCATTGAACTTTGCCAATGCTGAACGATTTCGAGACTTTCTGCTCCATCTGGCTGATGGCATGCAGTCTGACAAGCCGACTGCTGATGCTGCTGCTGCTGCTGCTGCTTCTGCTTCTGAGCAGCCTGTACACACCATTGTACTGGACTGTTCATCCTGGATCTACGCTGATATGGTTGGCGTGCGAACTGTTAAAGAGGTGCGAAGATAAGTTATAGTCATCTAGTCATTCAGTCATTCAGTCATTCAGTCATTCAGTCATTCAGTCATCCAGTCATTCATTTAGTCATTCAGTCATTCAGTCATTTAGTCATTCAGTCATTCAGTCATTCAGTCATTTAGTCATTCAGTCATTCAGTCATTCAGTCATTCAGTCATTTAGTCATTCAGTCATTCAGTCATTCAGTCATTCAGTCATTCAGTCATTCAGTCATTCAGTCATTCAGTCAGTCAGTCATTCAGTCAGTCATTCAGTCAGTCATTCAGTCAGTCATTCAGTCAGTCATTCAGTCAGTCATTCAGTCAGTCATTCAGTCAGTCATTCAGTCAGTCATTCAGTCAGTCATTCAGTCAGTCATTCAGTCAGTCATTCATTCAGTCATTCAGTCAGTCAGTCATTCAGTCAGTCATTCAGTCAGTCATTCAGTCATTCAGTCATTCAGTCAGTCATTCAGTCAGTCATTCAGTCATTCAGTCATTCAGTCATTCAGTCAGTCAGTCATTCAGTCAGTCATTCAGTCATTCAGTCATTCAGTCAGTCAGTCATTCAGTCAGTCATTCAGTCATTTAGTCATTCAGTCAGTCAGACATTCAGTCATTTAGTCATTCAGTCAGTCATTCAGTCATTCAGTCAGTCATTCAGTCATTCAGTCATTCAGTCATTCAGTCAGTCATTCAGTCATTCAGTCATTCAGTCATTCAGTCATTCAGTCAGTCATTCAGTCAGTCATTCAGTCATTCAGTCAGTCAGTCATTCAGTCATTCAGTCATTCAGTCAGTCATTCAGTCATTCAGTCATTCAGTCATTCAGTCATTCAGTCAGTCATTCAGTCATTCAGTCATTCAGTCATTCAGTCATTCAGTCAGTCAGTCATTCCGTCATTCAGTCATTCAGTCAGTCAGTCATTCAGTCATTCAGTCATTCAGTCATTCAGTCAGTCATTCCGTCATTCAGTCATTCAGTCAGTAGTTGGTCTACCCGTGCTAAACATGAACCCTGCAAATCCATAGCGAATGTTCACATGCCTTGTCCTTCCAGACCTACTTTGCCCTCATTGGTCGCAATTATCGCATTCTGTTTGCGAGCTGCAAAGAATCTGTCAGGTTGCATTTCTTCCGCGGAGACTTCTTCAAAGATGTGGACAAGTCTCTGTTCTATCTAACCCTTCACGATGCGGTGCTGTTCGCCGTCAATGTGCCGCCACAGCTGGTCAACGACCAGGACAAGCACGATGGCAACGAAACGGTTTTGATGTCAAACGACAACAAAGAAGAAACCAGTGATGGCGTTTCCGCTGTTGAACTTGCTGAAATCCAGGCTGCTGACTCTGAGGCTAAAGTTGCACTCATTTAAATCTGTACTTATATGATGACAATGCACTTACTAGCTATCAATAGATTTTATTGAACTTGTTTACGATTCATTTTTATGTTGTAGTGGATCAAGCAAATTTTATTAGCTAAATTATAGTTTAATCTAGTTGAATTTGACATTTTTGTGTTTATTCTGCATGAATGAAAGTTGTTTAGATTCCAAAGAGTAAAGACTTGTGTACTTGTGAATTCTTAGTCAAATACATTATGCTGTCATCGATTATAGCTTTTAATGGATTTCAGGATTTTACTACGCAAATGTACATAGTAAATGATTTTAGTTCGGTTTTCTTGACCAAAACGTCTATGGCTGGAGTAGCAACGGATTGGGCCGTGAGCCAGTCGTACTTTTAATTGTTTTGTTTCCTTTTTGTGAAAGCCTCTCGGCTAGTTGGGTCGGGATCTGGGCTTGGGAGGCACGCCCAACCCTTCCTCCGCATTGCCCGCTGCGTGTGGGGGGCTCAAACCCTCTTGCCATTTTCTGTCTGATGTTTTTCATTGGTTACGCCTCGATTTAGTCGCCTCTGGTGTGCCAAAGCCGCACCCACCCCACGTCACGCGGGTCCATGCTGGTCTGGCTCAGGCGGGACTGGAGGGCCTGGCCCTTAAGTGGCGAAAAGTCATTATTCGATTTGTCAGTGTGAATGCCCTTTCTCATCGCGTTGATTTATCGAGAGTCCAGTACGTCTGAGCGACAAACATGAATTCCTCAACTGCGTTCAGCAACGGAACCAGAGCATCGACGCATGGCTCAGTTGATTGCACACTATAGGCTGCTGAGAGCTGCGAAATTGCTGATCTTCATGACTCCTTGATCAGAGACACAGAGGCACACTCACAGGTGTGTGCTCAGGTGTGTGTGTATATCTGCCCCAAGTTTCAAATCGTCAGGCGGTGTACACTCTCCATGTGCCTTGAAGGCTGGCCCCCAAGGGCGTAAATTGCACGAAAAGCCCCCAAGCCTTCTCTCTCTGCGGCGGCGCTCCAAATAAATGTGGCCTCGCCGCGGAATCGAACTCAGGGACCTTGGCGCGAGACGCAAACGCTTTAATTGTTCTGCCAATGACGCCCCCATCAAGGGGCATCGCTACTGCTCTCCGATTCCTAGTAAGCAATTCTGAGCGATCATGCATTACTTCGCTGTCATGAAGAGTCACTACTTGTCACTGCACGGCAGCATAGGAATCTATTTATTCATGAAGAAGGCGTGACCAATAGATTTTATCAAGCATTGCGGCTGGTCAGGAGAAGCTACTCGAAGTCAAAGCGCGGAGACGGGAATCGCAGAGTTCGATTCTTTGGCCTCATCCAGGGCATCCACGGATCTCATTGTGGCAAGATCTGTTGCACCATCCTGCTGGCATGATGACGGTTCGAGTCCTGAATGCGTCTGGCGGACAGTTGTCACTAAAACGCGGTACACAGGTTGGGGTTGTCTTCGACTGCCGCCCAGCAACCGGCACTCACAATAGTGCCAGTGTGGCCCGAATGAGAGTCAGATTGTTCGTGAACCCCCAGTGTGGTTACCGTATCACTGGAAGGTCGAGGTGGATAAGCCAGCTGACTACCTATTAATCATTTGAGACATCGACGCCGATGCGATTGACAGAACCACCTCCGACACTTTGACAAAAGTCTGCTGTCTGCTGGCCAGGAGGCGAGCGACCAGAGTGCAGATCAGCGAGCAGCAGAATCCGACTGCCAAGCCCAGCGACACGTCCAGGACGAGAACGCCCGCGGCGTTGAGCTGTCAGACGCTGAGATCTGCGAGCCGCGACTCGCGCCACAGTTTCGGCACGTCGGTGCAAATAGTCCTTCATGCTGCATATACAGTTCAGGCTTATGAATAATTAATGATTTTAGCGCTCTAACCAAGAAAGTTTTTATCGACTTGCCTCGTGGAAGTGTTGGTGGACTGAAAACTGGTTTTAGCCATGTTTGCATTGCTTACAATATTGCTGAATATTGTACAGTGTTTCCAATTCTTGAATTCCGACTTCGTACAAAACTCTACCAATGGGGTTGTCTTTAAGCCACATACGACTTATAATGGAGTGACTCTGAATTCTAGTGATTCCACTGGTATACTACAAAACTATCTATACTCTACTCTGCATATGATTTTCAAACGCACACACTTGAATTCAGTGGCAAATAGTCGTATGTCTTTCTTGTGCTCTAAATAACCAGATCAAGCCTGGCTCGCAATTGATAAGAATCATAAGCAGGAGAGAGGAAACACACGGCAGATAAGTTTTCCCTATTCAATATTATACTGTTAGACATGTCTACTAGGTCAGCGGTTGACTACACTGTCCACAGACATGTGCTAAACTATGCTGACTTCAATTCTGCTCACGGTGAAGAGATTCGTCATAATAAACCGTTGTCAAGCGTTGCTAAGCAGGCGCTGATAAAGCATTGTATACCTGATAAACCAAAGCTTGAGCTAATTATACCATTTGTTGGCCTGTTGCGCAATGGTCAGTACAAGGCATCTGACCTGATCAGTGACGTCATCGCCGGTCTAACAATGTGCGTGTTTCACATACCACAGGGCTTAGCCTACGGCCTATTGGCTGGCCTAAAACCGGTCAACGGACTGTACACATCGCTGATTCCCGTGTTCATCTTTGCCATATTTGGTCGCTCTCGTCACCTGTCGATTGGGACAATCGCTGTGATGTCTCTGCTATTGTTGGACATGGTTGAGGATAATTACGGTGGCTATTTAGAGAGAATGCGAGCAGCTAACATTAGCGGCACATCGTTTGGTGTGAACTACACCGAAACTCAATATGCCAGGCTGCAAACGGCCATTGTAGGCAGTTTTGCAGCTTCCGTCATCACCTTGTTCATTGGCCTGCTGCGCCTTGGCTTCTTCATGAGATACGTGTCGGATTCCATGCTGAAGGGCTTCACAACTGCTGCTGGCGTGCACGTTCTGATGAGTCAGCTGCCGCTGGTGCTAGGAATTAGGGTGCCGAGGACTTCCAGCAGGTTCAAGATTATCGGGGTGAGTGTACTGGGCCTGTCTTATAGCGGGTCTGTCTAACAGGTATTGTCGCTGTCTAACAGGTAGAGTGTCTGTCTAACAGGTATTGTCTCTGTCTAACAGGTAGAGTGTCTGTCCAACAGGTAGAGTGTCTGTCTAACAGGTAGAGTGTCTGTCTAACAGGTAAAGTGTCTGTCTAACAGGTAGAGTGTCTGTCTAACAGGTAGAGTGTCTGTCTAACAGGTAGAGTATCTGTCTAACAGGTAGAGTGTCTGTCTAACAGGTAGAGTGTCTGTCTAAACAGGTAGAGTGTCTCTCTTACAGGTAAAGTGTCTGTCTAACAGGTAGAGTGTCTGTCTAAACAGGTAGAGTGTCTGTCTAACAGGTATTGTCTCTGTCTAACAGGTAGAGTGTCTGTCTAACAGGTAGAGTGTCTGTCTAACAGATAGAGTGTCGGTCTAACAGGTAAAGTGTCTCTCTAACATGTAATGGCTCTGTCTAACAGGTAATGGTCAGTCTAACAGATTCCATCCAATCTATGCTCAACTGTGCTCAAATTCCAGACATTAATCAACGTATTCAAAGCGATTCACAACACCAACTTTGTGACCTTGGGTCTATCAGCCGCTTGCTGTGTCAGTCTCTACCTTGTTCGCGAATTTGTCAATCCCAGAGTCAAGAAGAAGATTCGTCTGCCATTGCCAATCGAGCTAATTATCATAATTGTCACCTTATTGATTTCCTATTTCGCCGATCTAAACACCAATTACAATGTGATAGTCGTTGGCGATGTACCCCGTGGTCTTCCGGCTCCCCTTGTTCCAGATTTTGGATTCCTACCGACCATGTTCCCGTCGGCTATTCCTGTGGGCATTGTTGGCGGTGTGATCACAATGTCCCTGGCCAAGCTTTATTGCCTGCAGTTTCAGTACAGCTACGATTTTAACGAAGATTTTGCAATCCTGGGCGTCAGCAGTCTGACTTCCAGCTTCTTTCAGTGCTTCTTCCCGTGTGCTGCTTTGGCAAGGAACTCCGTTGTGGTTTCCGTGAGTGACTTTGGCTGTCTTTGGCTCGTCATGAGGAATTGAACCTCCTGAATAACCACTTCCAGCACCTCTCTCTCTTCTCGTCTCACCCATGTCTCATCTCTCCCGTGTCTCATCTCTCCCGTGTCTCATCTCTCCCGTGTCTCATCTCTCCCGTGTCTCATCACTCCCGTGTCTCATCTCAGCCGTGTCTCATCACTCCCGTGTCTCATCTCTCCCGTGTCTCATCTCTCCCGTGTCTCATCTCTCCCGTGTCTCATCTCTCCCGTGTCTCATCTCTCCCGTGTCTCATCTCTCCCGTGTCTCATCTCTCCCGTGTCTCATCTCAGCCGTGTCTCATCTCTCCCGTGTCTCATCTCTCCCGTGTCTCATCTCTCCCGTGTCTCATCTCAGCCGTGTCTCATCACTCCCGTGTCTCATCTCTCCCGTGTATCATCTCTCCCGTGTCTCATCTCTCCCGTGTCTCATCTCTCCCGTGTCTCATCTCTCCCGTGTCTCATCTCTCCCGTGTCTCATCTCTCCCGTGTCTCATCTCTCCCGTGTCTCATCTCTCCCGTGTATCATCTCTCACGTGTCTCATCTCTCCCGTGTCTCATCTCTCCCGTGTCTCATCACTCCCGTGTCTCATCTCTCCCGTGTCTCATCTCTCCCGTGTCTCATCTCTCCCGTGTCTCATCTCTCCCGTGTCTCATCTCTCCCGTGTCTCATCTCTCCCGTGTCTCATCTCTCCCGTGTCTCATCTCTCCCGTGTCTCATCTCTCCCGTGTCTCATCTCTCCCGTGTCTCATCTCTCCCGTGTGTCATCTCTCCCGTGTGTCATCTCTCCCGTGTCTCATCTCTCCCGTGTCTCATCTCTCCCGTGTCTCATCTCTCCCGTGTCTCATCTCTCCCGTGTCTCATCTCAGCCTGTCTCATCTCTCCCGTGTCTCATCTCTCCCGTGTCTCATCTCTCCCGTGTCTCATCTCTCCCGTGTCTCATCTCAGCCGTGTCTAATTTAACTTATAAACAAACCTCACAATTCAGGTAGGCATGAAGAGTCAAGTAGCCAGTCTGGTCAGCTGTGGCTGCATGGTACTGGTTCTACTAGCTGTTGGTCCACTGTTCTACTCCGTACCAACATGTGCTCTTGGCTCCATCATCCTAGTCTCCCTGCTCGGTGTGCTCACCCAGGTCTCCGAGCTGCCGCAGATCTGGCGAGTGTCTCGCATTGATTTCAGCGTGTGGCTGGTGTCAGCTCTGTCCGTTCTCATCCTGGATGTCACCCTAGGCCTGGCCATTGGTCTGGGCTTCACACTGTTCTCAGTGATTCTGCGAACACAGTCGCCAAGGATTGCCATTCTGGGACGCATTGAAGACACGGACATCTACAGGAATGTGAAAGTCTACAGTGCCGCTACTGAAGTTCCTGGACTGAAAATTGTCCGCTTCGATGCGCCATTGAACTTTGCCAATGCTGAACGATTTCGAGACTTTCTGCTCCATCTGGCTGATGGCATGCAGTCTGACAAGCCGACTGCTGATGCTGCTGCTGCTGCTGCTGCTGCTGCTTCTGAGCAGCCTGTACACACCATTGTGCTGGACTGTTCATCCTGGATCTACGCTGATATGGTTGGCGTGCGAACTGTTAAAGAGGTGCGAAGATAAGTTATAGTCATCTAGTCATTCAGTCATTCAGTCATTCAGTCATTCAGTCATTCAGTCATTCAGTCATCCAGTCATTCATTTAGTCATTCAGTCATTCAGTCATTTAGTCATTCAGTCATTCAGTCATTCAGTCATTTAGTCATTCAGTCATTCAGTCATTCAGTCATTCAGTCATTCAGTCAGTCAGACATTCAGTCATTCAGTCATTCAGTCAGTCAGTCATTCCGTCATTCAGTCATTCAGTCAGTCAGTCATTCAGTCATTCAGTCATTCAGTCATTCAGTCAGTCATTCCGTCATTCAGTCATTCAGTCAGTAGTTGGTCTACCCGTGCTAAACATGAACCCTGCAAATCCATAGCGAATGTTCACATGCCTTGTCCTTCCAGACCTACTTTGCCCTCATTGGTCGCAATTATCGCATTCTGTTTGCGAGCTGCAAAGAATCTGTCAGGTTGCATTTCTTCCGCGGAGACTTCTTCAAAGATGTGGACAAGTCTCTGTTCTATCTAACCCTTCACGATGCGGTGCTGTTCGCCGTCAATGTGCCGCCACAGCTGGTCAACGACCAGGACAAGCACGATGGCAACGAAACGGTTTTGATGTCAAACGACAACAAAGAAGAAACCAGTGATGGCGTTTCCGCTGTTGAACTTGCTGAAATCCAGGCTGCTGACTCTGAGGCTAAAGTTGCACTCATTTAAATCTGTACTTATATGATGACAATGCACTTACTAGCTATCAATAGATTTTATTGAAATTTTAACTATTAAGGAGGTTGTAGCCTAGAGGTTAGAGTGTCGGACTCACGACTTGACGGTCGGGGGTTCGATCCCCGACTCCACTGGAACAATTTGTATCCTTTACCAAGACTCATAAATGTGCTTTGCTTCAGTTCACTCAGCTGTAAAATGGGTACCTTTATTATCTGAGGTGATTGAGGGTGGGTGTGGCGTCCCCCAGTCCATGGACTGAACAGCCGTACGCAGGCTTCAGATGCGTCGCGCAATAGCTGCGGCTGTGCTGTCGGCTGCACATCTGGCCCAATTGGGGTAGGTGCAATCAAATATCACAGTTTTAGTACATTTACTCTTACTTTGCTTTGCTTTACTAGATCACAGTACTCGTACATTAGTATTGTAATTCACTATTCAACTAATATAAAATCCGATTTCGTCGTTAATAGACGTTTAATGGGCGCATTCTGAGCCACGAATCTATCGTCTATGGTTGGAAAATGCGAAGTCTTGAACCTGTGTGCCATATAATGGTCCCGAAAACGGGGCCCATTAAACCGTATAATGGGCTCCAAATACTGGGCCGCAAATCATTTATTGACGCGAAACGTTTCAAACATGTTTAAACAAGTAGAATAAGCGACAACTAAGTAGTTAATAGTCAGTGGCAGTAACGGTCAATACCCAGCGTGAGGTAAACATCGTTAGTCGAATTTGATCTCGATCCTACCACCCTCGATGACAAGAGACTTGACCCCGTGGCCAGCAGTGGACTTACCGGAGTTTCGGCCAGGCTCCGCTACAGCAGGTTGCCCGCTTGATGGACCACTGACGTCCGTCGGACGACTGGATTCCTGCAAAGCGTCGGAAGCAATCCTCGCAACCTTGGCCGATGGGCCTATGTAGCGTTCTATGGGCCTATGGGCCTATGGGCCTATGGGCCGTATGGCGGGTAAGGCTTCAAAAGAGTCCAAGAATGCAGAAAAGTCTAATTCTTCTTCAGCGTCGGCTATCGTGGATGCAAATAAACTCGAAGCTAGCAAGACTGATCTCTCTCTCTGACTGACTGACTGACTGAGCCAGCATCGAATTTCATATAAAATCGTGGCCGTTCAATTTGCAGTCTATGGTCTAAACTCTAAGCTAGCGAGACCACAGATTCTATATTACAGATAATATAGAATCTGTGAGCGAGACTGTTCTCTCTAACTGACTGACTGAGCCAGCAATGAATTTCATATAAAATAGTGGCTGCTCAATTTGCAGTCTATGGTTAAAAAGTCCTCGGCCACGCTCAATAGTCCTCGGCTCGCTTCGCTCGCCTTGGACCATTAAAACGCAGCCTCAGACTTTCTAACCACAGAATGCCAATTAAGCAGCCACTATCATATACTGAATAGCCTGCCTTGTTTGACGGCTGTTTGAACGAGCCGTAAAGGCAACAACGTTTATAACGTCTATGGCAATAGTAGCAATCCTATTTTATCATCATTTTAATTACCTTAGTTGTACTTATGTCTGCGTCTAAGAACATTCAGAGTTTTTTTTGAGTAAAATTTAGCAAAACTATTGAAATAGGATCACGATGCTTCCTCTTGGACAATGGCCTGGGCAAAGGCAAGTGTGAGTTTAGGAATGTATTTTTGTGTGTTATGTGTACATTTGATGTCTTGTAGAATTTTAAAAAGCATCTTCAAAAGCAAACGAAATATAATATAGAGGATTATAAACTGATCAATGCAAACTCCACAGACCACAACAATAGAACCAATTTTTGCTAAAAAGTTCAGCAGCATAACATTGATGAGCTTGGTTTAATAAGTTTTGGCGCTGTCAGAAAAGCAACCCAATTTTTTTTGTCGAAACAAAATATCGAGCTTCACTTTTTCTTGGCCCCCCCAATCGTCGGGCTGATCATCATTGGAAACCGTGCCACCGTGTCGTCGGCCGTGCCATCGGCGCCGATGCGATCGACAGCACCACCTCCGTCACTTTGACGCTTTCGTCTGCTAGCCAGGAGGCGAACGACCAGAGTGCAGATCAGCGAGTAGCAGAACCCGACTGCCAAGCCCAGCGACACGTCCAGGACGAGAACGCCCGCGGCGGTGACCAGCCAGACGCTCAGATCTGCGAGCCGGGACTCGCGCCACAGTTTAGGCACGTCGGTGACCTGTTTAAACAGTCCGACTAGCGACACCACAATGACAGAGGCCAGAGCGCAATCTGGTACAGACTCAAACAGAGGCCCGACAGCGAGCACAACAGCCAGCAGGACAATGCAACTCACAGCCGAAGCCATCTGGGACCGCATGCCGGCACCCACAACAACGGCGCACCGCGCCAGAGCGCCAGTTGCGTAGAAGCACTGGAAGAAGCTGCCGAAGACACTCGCTGCTCCGAGTACAAATAGTTCCCCATTGTAATTCACTTCGTAGTCAAACTGTAAGGCATACATCTTCACAATGGACAGGGACATTGCTGCTCCAACTAAACTCACTGGCAAGCAGCTAAAAAGCACATTGGGCAGATAGGAGAAATCTGGCACTAGGGGCAGCGGTAGGCCACGCGGGATCGAACCAACAACGTCAATATCGAATCGGGACTGCAACTGGAACGCGTGTGACGCAGCCAAGGCTAGGAGAACAATCAGCAGCTCGACTGGGAGCGGCACGTTGATGCACTTCTTCACTCTCGGGTTCAAGTACTCCTTCATGAGGTGGAGCGGCACCATGCATGCTACTGAGGTGATCACCGTTGCCCAGTTAATCGATGCGATGTCATTCACAATGCCAGTGTAGACAGCGATGAGCTTGACAAAGTTGTCACTGTTGGTTGGATGAACGCCTAGCAGCATGTGCACCTGGCTAGTGAAGATGTGCACCGCAGCGGCCGTTGTGAAGCCGCGAAGCATCGGATTCGAGACGTACTTCATCACGAAGCCCAGATGCAGCGCGCCCAGAGCCATGTTGATGACAGAGGCGGCTAAGCTGCCCAGAATGGCCACTTGCAGCTTGGCGTACTCTTCGATGGTGAGACTGCCGAAGTACTCGCCTGATGAACTGCCACAATCCGTATGGTACATTGTGTCCTGGTCTGAAATTGTACAGTTCATCATCGAGCTGTTCGATCCTCGAAGCTGTTCCAAGTACGGCCGATACGTTGCACCAATCATGTCTGCTAACAGTAGCGAGGTCAGCGAGAAGGTGCCCAACGATAGGTGTCTAGAACGGCCTAGGAGACAGTAGAGTGCCACGGGAATTAGCGAGGTGTACAGGCCGTTGACGGGCCTTAGGCCGGCCAGTAGGCCATAGGCCAAGCCCTGAGGTATGTGAAACACGCTCATTGTAAATCCTGAGAGCAGGTCAGACAACAGAGATTTTCCTGAGTAGCCTCCGTCAGCGACTAAAGCATAAAATGGAAACACTAAGCCGAGCAGATTGTTAGCGCCAGCCCTGAACTGAGTCGCCAGGGCTTCACTACAGCAGCAGAAGCAGCAGCCGCAGTTGTTGCACTTGATTCTACGCAATTTTCTACTCAATCGAACTCGCCGCGACGAAGAGCTGTACAGTCTGTGCAGGTCGTCGGACAGTAGCGGCACTGTCTCCGACCGGGTGCTCTCCAGTAGGTCGGTTGCTGCACCACCCGCTGACGTCATCCTTGACCGTAGAACTCGATCAAGTATAACTCAGTATCTAGAACTTTAATTGACAAAAAACTGGCGTTTCGATCGTCAATTCGCTTTAGTTTGCGAGTATCGCTTAAAGAAGCCGTGAAACAAAATTTCGAGTGAATTTCCAGATAACATAGAGATATCAACATAAAACATGTTAGTGTGAGCTCTTGCCAACTGATTAGGACCAAATACACACAGTCGGCAGTCTTACCATTACAACATTGAGATTTGAGGCCTATGTACAATGACTATCAAATTTAAAAGACGAGAGAAACTGCTGGCTTGATTCACGAAAGAGATAAAAAGAATTGCACAGTTAATGGCCAATCAGTTTGCATGACAGCTTTTGTATTTGAACGGTTTCGTATTTGCTAGGAGAAAGTTATTATTTTAGTAATAAAGCATTACTGAAGCTATAAATCTCTGTTAATTAGTTGATTCCCGCAAACCTCTATGGTAAACATACAATTACGGACAACGCTATAGAACTCAAAGGGCCAGCGGTACCAGCGTAAGTCCGTACAGTAATTAATTATGCATACCCCAATTATGCATAGGCCAGATGTGCAGCCGTCAACTATTGCGCGGTGTTACTGAAGACTTCGTACAGCAAGTACAGTCCATGGACTTCGGGGACGCCACACCCACCCTTAATAATCCCAGCCAATGCTGGTACCCGTTTAACAGCTGGGTGAACTGAAGCAATGCAGAGTTAAGTGTCTAGCTAAAGGAAGTTGTCCTCTTGTCGTTGAGTTGTCGTTGAATGTATAATTTCTAAGAGATGGTTAGTTTATTTCCAGTTTTATCACCATTCCGCTCACTCTTAACATTCATTAAACCCTTGCAGCCAACCCATGGCCAGTGACAATGACCCAGACAATCAAATGATGTACAACGTGCAACGTCCTGTCCTAGACTATGGCACATTTGCGCGCAGATATCGCGAGACATTTCGCAGTAAACGATCGCTGCTGAACATTGCTAGGGACGAAGCCAAGCAACAGTGCGGCGGCTGCGAGGCTCGCCACTGGTCCAACCGGCTCCTAGCCGTGGTGCCTCTGGTGAACATCTTCAGGCGTGGTCAATACAGCCGAACAGATCTGGTGTCGGATCTAATAGCCGGTTTTACCGCGTGTATATTTCACATACCGCAAGGTCTAGCCTACGGCCTACTGGCTAGTTTGAAACCAATCAACGGACTTTACACGTCGCTGATTCCTGTGCTCATCTTCGCCGTGTTTGGCCGTTCGCGTCATCTATCAATTGGCACATTCTCTTTAATGGCACTTTTATTATCGGACATGGTCGAGGCGCGCTATGAGAGTTATTTGAATCGACTGCCTGTCAATGCCAGCCTACCAATGAACCTCACGACTGTTGACTATGCAAAACTGCAAACCGCCATAGTTGGCACATTTGCAGCGTCTTTGCTTTTACTGATCATCGGCCTGCTAAGACTGGGCTTCTTCATGCGGTACATGTCTGACGCCATGCTGAAGGGTTTCACTTCAGCAGCAGCTGTGCAGGTCATTGTCAGCCAGATGCCAA
Organism: Macrostomum hystrix; assembly: GCA_950097015.1. Classification (NCBI taxonomy): domain Eukaryota; kingdom Metazoa; phylum Platyhelminthes; family Macrostomidae; genus Macrostomum; species Macrostomum hystrix. The sequence goes on from CATNEN010000003.1 coordinate 3,643,422, forward strand.
TGCTGCTGGGTATCCAGCCAGAGAGAAGCAACAGTCACTTTAGGATTGCTGCCGTGAGTGCTCAGTGCTCTTGTGATCATTGAGTTGCTAATCAATTGAGCAGTCTTGCTACTTTCCAGATTGTAAAAAAATGTTTAAAGCACTTATTCGAACTAAGCGGGTCGGTGGCAGAGCGGTGAACGCGTTTGCCTCTCACACCAAGGTCCCTGAGCTCGATTCCGCGACTAGGCCACATCTATTTAGGTTTGTTACGCTCTTGAGGGCCAACCTCCAAGGCAAGGCGAGAGTGTACACTGCCTGACGATGAGAATGTCAGGGCAGATGTACACACCTGTGTGAGCGTGTGCCTGCGTACAGTGTCTGTGTGCTGCGGGTCTAGTGTCACCAAATAATGTGCCATAGCACACATTCCTCCTGCAATGATTATTATTAATACTAGTACGACCTTAACTCTAATTAACTTATCTTCAATAAAAATAAAACTTTCAGAGCCTAGCCAATCAGTATCGAGTGATTCAGTCTGCAAACTTTATCACACTGGGTCTCTCAGCAAGCTGTTGCATTGTACTTTTACTGGTGAAAGAGTTTCTTAATCCCATAGTTAAAAAGAAAATTAGAGTTCCCGTACCAATCGAGCTAATAATCATTGTCATCACTTTGCTAGTTTTCAAATTCACCGATCTGAGCCAGACCACCAAGGTGGACATTGTTGGCGATGTACCTCGCGGCCTGCCAGTTCCGCTTGTACCCGATTTCAATTTCCTTCCCGAAATGCTTCCCTCGGCCATTCCTGTCGGTGTTGTCAGCGGAGCGATCACATTGTCGCTAGCTAAGCTCTACTGTTTAGAGTTTCAATACAGCTACGATTTTAATGAGGATTTTGTTGTACTGGGCCTCAGCAGTTTGGTGTCAAGCTTCTTCCAGTGCTTCCTGGCTTGCGGCGCTCTGGCTAGAAACTCTGTGGTTGTCTCGGTGAGTTGCTTTAGAGTTATTCTGACAAAAAATCTAACAGTTTTACTCACTATACTACTGCAGATAGCTTCGTCAGTAGGCAAATGAAAAGATAAGTAGTGTTGAACATTCACGCGACTCTAAAAAAGTTACGAATCAACAATCAACGCAGAGTTAAGTGTCTAGCTAAATGACACAATTTTTTTCATTGAAGTCTTGAATCGAACCCCCGACCTTCATTTGGTGACAGTCTAATCACTGGTGATCTAAACTAGGAGGGTAGCATCTCATTCTACGATTCACGAAACCCTGTTCCAATAATAAAAATCGAACTCCGGAACTCCAGATTGGTGATGCAGTGTCGAACAAGTCTCCAACAACACTGACCAAAAGTTCCTGTAGACAAGAAAACACACCAAATAATTGACAGGTGGGCATGAAGACACAGATTTCTAGTTTGATCAGCTGTGCAGGAATGCTGCTTGTCCTACTGGCTGTTGGTCCATTTTTTGAAACTGTACCAAACTGCGTGCTGAGCTCGATCATCATCGTATCAATATTCAATGTGCTGCTACCTGTCAGAGAACTGCCGCACATGTTTCGAGTTTCGCGAGTCGATTTCGCCGTGTTCGTTCTCTCAGGCCTGGCTGTTCTCATCCTGGATGTCACTCTGGGCTTGGCCATCGGATTCGCTGTCAATTTATTCTCATTGGTACTTAGAGTTCAATTGCCGCCAATGTCTGTTCTAGGCAAAGTCGAGGACACTGACCTGTACGCTGATCTCCAGGTTTGCAAATCGGCCAAGTCGCTTCCTGGAATAGTGATTTTGCGTTTTAACGCTCCAGTGAATTTTGCCAACGCTGAGACTTTAAACGATTTCGTGCTGGGACTCGGGCAAGCAGCGGTTTCGAATCAGGATGCAAACGAAATGTCTGAAGCTGTACATAGTGTCATTCTTGACTGCTCAGCCTGGTCTTATGTCGATATGGTCGGCGTGAGAACACTCAGAGAGGTGAGCGCTATCTTAAATAGGCCATTTTTTTGCCTCTCGCACCACGGTCCCTAAGCTCGGTTCCGCGGCGAGGCCACATTCATTTGGGGCGCAGCCGCGGAGGGAAGACTTAAGGGCTTGTCGTGCAATTTACGCCCTTAATGGCCAACCTCCAAGGCACAGTGAGAGTGCACACAGCTGACGATGAGAAAGTCATGGCAGGTATACACACCTTTGTGAGTGTGAAAACAGCAGAGAACCAATGTCCCCCCAGCAGCAGAGAACCAATGTCCCCCCAGCAGCAGAGAACCAATGTCCCCCCAGCAGCAGAGAACCAATGTCCCCCCAGCAGCAGAGAACCAATGTCCCCCCAGCAGCAGAGAACCAATGTCCCCCCAGCAGCAGAGAACCAATGTCCCCCCAGCAGCAGAGAACCAATGTCCCCCCAGCAGCAGAGAACCAATGTCCCCCCAGCAGCAGAGAACCAATGTACCCCCAGCAGCAGAGAACCAATGTACCCCCAGCAGCAGAGAACCAATGTTCCCACAGCAGCAGAGAACCAATGTTCCCACAGCAGCAGAGAACCAATGTTCCCACAGCAGCAGAGAACCAATGTCCCCCCAGCAGCAGAGAACCAATGTCCCCCCAGCAGCAGAGAACCAATGTACCCCCAGCAGCAGAGAACCAATGTTCCCACAGCAGCAGAGAACCAATGTTCCCACAGCAGCAGAGAACCAATGTTCCCACAGCAGCAGAGAACCAATGCCCCCACAGCAGCAGAGAACCAATGTCCCTCTATAGCAGTTAGACAATGTTGATTTGCTAAAACACGAAAATAATTCAAATTTCTCGCTAAAAGTACACGATAAAACGCGAAGCAACCCGCACGGCAACACCAGATCCACCGTCTACTGGCCGATCGTGGCCAAAGAGTTCTGCTAGCCGCGTGCAACGACTCTGTTCGATCGAGTTTCTCCAAGCAGAGCTTGACCTGGGCGCCTTCAAACTGCTACGTCACTATTCACGACGCGGTTCTGTACGCGGTTCAGGTTCCACCGTTGCCATCAGACAATGTCGATCGCAATAATGCGGCTGCTGAGATTGTCGTCGATCAACTGGACGATGATGAAGGAGTAGCCGGTCTCATTGTGAATGATGCTGCAGTTTCTGAGGAATGAACTGAAATATTGTTTATGAACTGATCTCGATTCATATTGTGGACTTTCACGTAAACCGGTTTGGGAGCTGTCGTTGATTTTTTTCTGTTACTCTTTTGTCGATTTTGTCGATAAATCCTTCAGACAGTGTGAGTCGGTTTAAATATATGTTTGTTTAATTGTTTTATACAAATCAAGACCTCTAATTAGGACGATATTTAAATAACATCGAGTTGTTGATTTTCGCATCGTGTCAACATTTTAATCGAGTCATGCATTATCACAAACAGGTGAGAGTTTTGCAATGACAGTTAACTCTAAAGTGACCGGCAAATTTTCGGTGACCACTGAAGATTTTATGAAATGATAGCAGATAAACACATTGTCCAAATAAATGGTTTGCAGTGTGGCATATAGTTGCATAGTTATCTGTGCATTATCAGCTGGTAATTGAGTCAGAGCTAAGGGGTGAAACACTGGTGGATGGGCCACGCTGAGGTCATTGCGCCTACACATGATTCATATAAAAATTCTGCGCTTGTTTCACTGTAAAACAACAAAAGCAACAGCAGCAGCAGCAGCAATAGCTAAAGAATGATGCGCGCATTTTCAATCTTTGCCCCTCTGCCCACGGAGATCTGTTTATTGTTTCTTGGCAAAACTGTTGACCCCAAGCAGGTGCAGGGAGGGTGTGTCTGTGTGTGTGTGTGTGTGTGTGCTAAGCTCAAGATTGCGTTTGTCATTATAACCACGCAATTTTATTTAGCCAGTATTATTGCCGTTTGCTTTGAAATTGTCTTTCTAATTCTCTACCATTGTAACCTGCCTTTTATTACTAGTTTGTGGTCTAGTCTGTCATTAATCTATGCGACCATATACATGAATGAATCCAGTTACTAATAAATTACAAATGAGGGTTTTAGAATTTGTCGTTTTTATTGGGCGTTGACTTCGGTTGCTTGCAAAATGGTCAGAATAACTTCATGAAATATTTATATTTCATTTTAGCAACGCCTTTTTGCACTCTATGGGTTGGTACATTTTAGCGGCCTGTTAAAGTAAAACAAATCTTACTTACATTTAAGCCTAACAACGCTGCGGGTTTAAATTTTGTAGGAATAAAATAATAAAAAGACAATAAATTTGTTAATTAGAAACGTGTCACAATGCTATCCATTCCATATGAAAGATTCAAGGTCACGGATTGAGGTGGTGCAGTGATGACAGCCAATCGGAATAAAGATTTCAAGGTCAAGGAGTGAGATGGATATGCGATGGCCTGACAGCCAATCAGAATAAAAAGTCTTGGTCGCGGTGTGAGGTAGATATGCGATGGCCTGACAGCCAATCGGAATAAAGAAGTCAAGGTCACGGAGTGAGGATATGCGATGGCCTGACAGCCAATCGGAATAAAGAAGTCAAGGTCACGGAGTGAGGTGGATATGCGATGGCCTGACAGCCAATCGGAATAAAAAGTCTTGGTCGCGGTGTGAGGTGGATAGGCGACTGCCCCGCTGTCAAGTGGGAATAAATCTCAATCTTTACAGGAACCGGGCACGTAATTATTAATTGAGCAAAGTTTGTACTCAGATATAAACTCCTTAAAAGAGAAACCGAATAGATCGATATTAATATTAGCGTTTTTCGAAGCAGTGTACGCTCGTATAGTTGTGCGACGTATATTTTAGAATATGCGTTGAGTTTCATTAGACACATCAAGGAGTCGCTATAAAAGCATACAATATTTAACTGATAATTATCAAATCTTTCATGAATACAATATGTTAAACAGAAACAACAATGAACCCGGATATCAGATTAATACCATGAGTAGCGCACGTACAGCACAACAATGCAAGAGTGTTTCACACTTTTGTGGGAATCGATTTCAAATGATTTAATCCGAGTAAAAAACTATGACAGATCGGATTTGTCGATAGCGAAACGCGAACACACACTAGAATGGGACATGTTAATCTTTACAAGCGCAGAGAGGTATAATTGATGAGAGTAGAGACTGGGCTGCGAGTCAAGAAGTGAGTGAATGTCAGACAAGCGATTCCTGCTGATTCGCCAGCACCGGCTGCAGCGGCTTGGGCAGTCGGGTTAGCGGCTGTCGCGGGCTGGCAGCACCAGCCGACTCCACCAGCGAAGGTCCTCGCATTGGCGCGTGCCGGCTAGAGAAGTGCAACAGCTGCCTGCTCTGCCTGCCGCCAGTTGTTGCTGAGTCGATGCTGTCCCGCTTGTGCAGCCGGCTGAGTCGATCGAACTCTTGGTTTCGATGCCGAGTAGCCTCGTCACAATCCGGGCGATGCTGGTGCTGTTGCTGGTGCTGGTGCTGGTGCTGTTGCTGGTGCTGGTGCCGCGCCTGGACGGACGGCTGTTGAAACGGCTGTCTCGCAGCTGGCTCAAGGCCAATCAACTCTAAGCGAGTCTCTGAGCTGGACCGCTTGCGAAATCGAAACTGTTGAGGCTGCTGCTGCTGCTGCTGCTGCTGCTGCTGCTGCTGCTGAGTTGATTGACGCCGCGCAGCCGCGGTCGCAGCCGCCGCAAGTGAAGCCGAGGCTGGATTAACTCTGACAGGCCCGGTTGTTGACGTTCCAGTTGTTGTTTTCGCCAACGTCGAAGTCGGAACAGGCGAAGAAGTCGCCGCTACCGATGAAACCATCGGATGCCGCGACTTTGACTCCGCGAGTGGATCGAAGTCAGCTGGGAGTGGCTGCCTACCACTGCTGCCGGCACTGCTGCCGCTGCCACCGGGTCCAACCGACGCCGGTCGTCGTTTCATGCGAGCGGGCACCGGCGGTCGCTCCCGGCGCGGAGTTGCCAGTGTGGTCACCTCCTGGTACGGAAGCGGCGGCGGTGGTAGCAGTTGTCTCTGCTGCGGCCGCTGCTGCTGCTGCTGCTGTTGCTGCTCTCTTGATCGTTGACTTCGAACTTGGCGCTTCATGGCAATCTCATACGGTGGCGGCTGCTGGCGTTCAGGTATGTCAATCGAAGCGCCGGTAAAAGCTGAAGATGATCGCTGACTGTCGTCAAGTTGCTGATCACTGAGCTGCAGGCCCGAATCTTTTGACAGGGAAGACATTGAGAGTGGCTCTGTCGCACCTGCTGGCCTGACTCCGTCCACTGCGAGCAGGCTCTCCGTGGAAGACATTGGATCGTCAGGCTTGCAAATGTGTCTCAAAAAGCTGTCCAGAGCTCGCGCATTCGCCTTCGCATCGGGCCAGATGTCGTTGAAGTTGGCGATCATCAGCTCGATGAGCTTGTTGACGCGCTGCGCCTCCTGTTCCATTGTTGCTAGGCTGGCTCCTTGTGGGTCGTGGTCTAGCACCGAGAAGGAAACGGAAGTGCCAATATTGGCGGGCGTCATCTGATTCTGCTCGTGATTATCGGCCACCCGGCGCAGAACAGTCATGAGCATATGCAACAGGTGAGTATTCTGGGGCTGCATCTGCTGGATGATGCTTCGAATGTCGGATATCGCCTTCTGTTGGCTAATGGACTCGTGCACGAGATCATGTCCAATGCGGCTCCACTGGTCGGCGAGGCTATTTTGCAGCAGGTTGCCGGGCAGTTTCCTGAGGTAGTGCTTCAAAGCGTCGGCAATGCAGTGCTCGCCGAAATTGTTCAACTGCGGCAAATTGTCGGGTTTGGACAGGTCGTACTGACTGAGCAGCTGCAGCACCTGGTTCTTCTCGCTGACGGAGCCCGGCTGACGGAAGATGCCGCGTGCCGCAAAGCAGCGATGGTAGATTTGAGCCAGGAGGCACGTGACTGGCCTGGAGACAGTGCCTGACGGATACAGCTCGGTCAACGATCGGCCAATAATGCTTGAAGGCTCGCTCGAGCCGCAGCCGCTCAGGTTGCTGCTGCTTGATACCGCTAGAGCTTCCACTGAACTCTGCCGGACAAGACGACTGCTGGTGAGCCAGCTGCGAATCTTTCCAGAGGCTCGTCGGCTCTGGTTCTGCTGCTGCAGCTGGTGCTGGTGCTGGTTTTGCTGCTTCTTTTTCTTGGAAGCGGAGCACGAGCCGGCGGAACAGGCGTCCATTGAGTGCAGTGACAGTCGGACCACAGTGGCATCGTGGCAGAGCGTCTCTTCTAAGTCCATCGAGTTGGAGTCGTTCGGACTGGTTGAAGACGCTTCAGACTGGACGCTGCCGCGACGTCGCTCCGATCTGTGCCTGTCGTGGATGTTGTACAGCACGGTGGCGAAGATCGACTCGCAGCCGACGAAGCAGTGACCGCTAGATCCTTCGAGGCATAGCTGTGCTCGAAGACTCGAGTCCAGTTTGAAGGCCGACTTACATTTGCGCACAATCTCATTGGCTGTTTCATGTGGCTTCACAGTTAGAAGCTGCATCGAGCTTGGCAGCCCTTCGACTGCAGCAGACGGACTCCCGGACGCCGCGTCCAGCTGGATGCAGCTGCCCAGACTCACCAAGAACTGCTCGTTCGGATCCGCATAGTCCCCGTACAGTCGACACAGAGTCTCCTGGTTGACCTTCTGAAAGTTCAGCAAGAATTGTTCCTTCTCGCCGCTGGTTGCAAACGTCACGATCATGAGGTCTTTGTTCCAGCCGGCCAGCACGGCCAGGCTTTCGTCCTTGATCCGGTGACTGTCGCTCGGTACGTAGTCCGAGATGTTTCTGCGCAACCAAACGTAATAGACAAATATTTTGGCCTTCAGTTTCTCCTTCTTCTTCAGCTTCAGCTGGTCACCCTGCAGCTGAAGTACCCTGTCAGAGGGATCCTGCTCGAAGTGCAGCTGATTTTTAGACGACTTCTTGCGCGAATGCACGCTTACGCGCGCCTCGAACAATGTCTCGCCAGCCAGATGCTCGTCCTCGGAGGAGCTGACGCATTCGCCGCTGGACTCGCGCAACAGTCGCGACATTCCACCGCCGTTGACAAAGGATCTGGTTACTGGCGGAGTCTGCAACAGATGCTGCTGCTGTGGATGCGCCTGATGACGCCTGTACACTATGCCAGTTTCGTCCATGTCTGAGACGAACGGACAAAACTAAACGAGAAAAGCAAAGGTGTTTTTATTGAGCTCGTACCCTGGCAGGCTGCCTAGCTCATTATTAATAGGCCTGCTATATTTATTGCTTTGGTGCGGGGAAAGCTATTCTGGTTTTTCAATTGAGCCAGATTTTCAAAAACTGCTTCGACTATGGCGAGAGGCACGCTGTGGAGGGAGGAGAGTGTGGAGGGGTTAGACAAGTTATTAGCCCGGCGAAGAAGGACCAGAGGCGGAGACTAAGTTAGTCTTCGGTTGGGCAAACGACGTACGCTCTACAGCGGCTCTGTGCACAGGAAAACTCCGTCTCTCCTTCACCACACCACGTGTCCCTGTCTTTCTCTATCTCTCTCGCTCTGCTTCTCTGCTTCTCAACAGGCCTTCATGCGTTCTGTACTCGGTCCGACGGTTAAAGCCAGTCACAGTAAACTACCTCAGTACCAGTGTGTGGTTGGCCTAGCTCTTACTTTTAATTACAAGGCCATTGAGCTCATAAGACTTGAGCAATTATGCACCAATATATTAGTGAGTGTGTGCCAAAAAACAAGTTTACCTTTCAGTGAACATAAAAAATAGCCACCCGCTCATGATCAGTATTGTCTCTCTTCGTTAAGATGCTTGAGTTCTTTTGTTCTTTATATATTCATGCATCGGACGCCCTGGTTAGCCCTGTGTACTTTTATCGCCAAAATCTTCGTGCACGTTTTCAAAGCCCTTTTTACTGCTGAACAATTCAATACCAAGCTCTCTACTGTTCAAGTGTTTCCAGTGTAGGCGCGCGGTTGAAAGTAAAAAGAATTTTCTCACAAATTTGGCTACATGACGAATCTTGTGCTCACACCACACACACACACACCCTACACACACACAAGTGCACTGAGTGAGAGAATGAGACAATATAATGCAAGCAACAGGCATCACCGACTCTCAAGAATGAACCAAGTCCCCAAACCTTTCAGGAAAGGTTTTGTCATAAAACTGCCGTAGCATATGGTTCTTGCAACATCGTAACCTCATAATAATAATATAATATAATCATAATCATAGTTGCAGGACGGCTGCGGCCAATGGCACATCATTTAGTGACACTAGACCCACAGCCAGCGAGGAGGCAATTCTGCTCATTTCGCTGACTCCTGAGCACACACTTTCTCAGATACTATACGCAGGCACACACTTTCACTGTGCCTTGGAGGTTGGCCTTCAAGGTTGGCCTTGGTGATCAGCCCCCAAGCCTTCTCTGCGTGGCTGCGCCCCAAATAAATGTGGCCTCGCCGTAGAATCGAACTTAGGGACCGTGGTGCGAGAGGCAAACGCGTTAACCGCTCTGCCACCGACCCCTTTCGTTACCTCTTACACTGAGCCATTATTAAACGATCTGTACGTGCAGATTTCACAAAATGGAACTGATAATAATTTAAATTCGCAAACATGGCGTGATTCGAAAGTTAAAATGCCTCTTGTATTTAAAACGAACTCCTTTAGAACATTAGAAGTGCAAATCTACCTTTAAAGTATAACTCTATATTCCCTCTGTGTACAAGGTACGCCACTGATTTTAGGTTTAAATTGTGTACTATTGTAGTCGTAGATAGCAAAGTTGCGCAAAAACTTTGCTTCTCGTGTCAAAATGATAAGGGGACAAAAATACCAGTTCAAGTTTTAATTTTCAGCTTCTAACATAAGCATTTCTATGCAATTTAGATTTGTTTTTTATTTTATAACTAAGATTCAACTAACGAAAAAAACTTTACAGTCAAGTGCAAAGAGTGGTGAGATAAGGAGGCGTAATTTCTATTATTATCTCTGCAACGCTTTGCTCAATCTTTACGGGTGTGGAGGTTCAAATCAAAGATTAAATTCTTGTCGAATGCAGGGCTTCTATTGTAGGGTTCTGCTTGTCGAAATTCTTGTCGAATGCAGGGCTTCTATTGTAGGTCTCTGTTTGTCGAAATTCTTGTCGAATGCAGGGCTTCTATTATAGGGTTCTGTTTGTCGAAATTCTTGTCGAATGCAGGGCTTCTATTGTAGGGTTCTGTTTGTCGAAATTCTTGTCGAATGCAGGGCTTCTATTGTAGGGTTCTGTTTGTCGAAATTCTTGTCGAATGCAGAGCTTCTATTGTAGGGTTCTGTTTGTCGAAATTCTTGTCGAATGCAGGGCTTCTATTGTAGGGTTCTGTTTGTCGAAATTCTTGTCGAATGCAGAGCTTCTATTGTAGGGTTCTGTTTGTCGAAATTCTTGTCGAATGCAGGGCTTCTATTGTAGGTCTCTGTTTGTCGAAATTCTTGTCGAATGCAGGGCTTCTATTGTAGGGTTCTGTTTGTCGAAATTCTTGTCGAATGCAGGGCTTCTATTGTAGGGTTCTGTTTGTCGAAATTCTTGTCGAATGCAGGGCTTCTATTGTAGGTCTCTGTTTGTCGAAATTCTTGTCGAATGCAGGGCTTCTATTGTAGGTCTCTGTTTGTCGAAATTCTTGTCGAATGCAGAGCTTCTATTGTAGGGTTCTGTTTGTCGAAATTCTTGTCGAATGCAGGGCTTCTATTGTAGGGTTCTGTTTGTCGAAATTCTTGTCGAATGTAGGGCTTCTATTATAGGTCTCTGTTTGTCGAAATTCTTGTCGAATGCAGGGCTTCTATTGTAGGTCTCTGTTTGTCGAAATTCTTGTCGAATGCAGGGCTTCTATTGTAGATCTCTGTTTGTCGAAATTCATGTCGAATGCAGGGCTTCTATTGTAGGTCTCTGTTTGTCGAAATTCTTGTCGAATGCAGGGCTTCTATTATAGGTCTCTGTTTGTCGAAATTCTTGTCGAATGCAGGGCTTCTATTATAGGTCTCTGTTTGTCGAAATTCTTGTCGAATGCAGGGCTTCCATTGTAGGGTTCTGTTTGTCGAAACTCTTGTCGAATGCAGAGCTTCTATTGTAGGTTTCTGCTTGTCGAAATTCTTGTCGAATGCAGAGCTTCTATTATAGGTCTCTGTTTGTCGAAATTCTTGTCGAATGCAGGGCTTCTATTGTAGGTCTCTGTTTGTCGAAATTCTTGTCGAATGCAGGGCTTCTATTGTAGGTCTCTGTTTGTCGAAATTCTTGTCGAATGCAGGGCTTCTATTGTAGGTCTCTGTTTGTCGAAATTCTTGTCGAATGCAGGGCTTCTATTGTAGGTTTCTGTTTGTCGAAATTCTTGTCGAATGCAGGGCTACTATTGTAGGTCTCTGTTTGTCGAAATTCTTGTCGAATGCAGGGCTTCTATTGTAGGTCTCTGTTTGTCGAAATTCTTGTCGAATGCAGGGCTTCTATTGTAGGGTTCTGTTTGTCGAAATTCTTGTCGAATGCAGGGCTTCTATTGTAGGGTTCTGTTTGTCGAAATTCTTGTCGAATGCAGGGCTTCTATTGTAGGGTTCTGTTGGTCGAAATGCCTGACTTCCTGTCGAATTTAGGTTTTGATTGTAGGTTTACTGTCTGTCGAAATTGTCTAGAATCCAATCTTTTTTTGTCAAAATTTTCTATCGCTATCTTACTCGTAGACTGTGTTGTTAAGTGCTTCAAATGTACAATTCTACTGTTGCTATACTTATTTCTATTCCGACAATATGTAAGAAGTGAGTCATTCGAGTGGGCGTCAAATGAATGCCAGAATCGTACATATTTTCAAGTACAGCAGTGCATAGTTGACACTAATTAATAGGGTTGCAGCCAGCATGATGCATTGCATTCTGATACTAGCTGCAATGACTAGTCAGCCATTGTAAATAGATAAGTATAGAGCTCTTTCTAAATTTGAACTGCAGTAAAGAATTAAGATTGAAAAAGCAAAATTAAATATTACTTTTATTGTCGGCCTCTTTAAAGTGCATCTATTGAAGTTACTCATGCCAACAAACTGAAGTATCTGATTTCAGTAGTGTCTGTAACTGAAGTCCCTGTTTACAGTAGTGTCTGTAACTGAAGTCTCTGATTACAGTAGTGTCTGTAACTGAAGTCTCTGATTACAGTAGTGTGTCTGTAACTGAAGTCCCTGTTTACAGTAGTGTCTGCAACTGAAGTCTCTGATTACAGTAGTGTCTGTAACTGAAGTCTCTGATTACAGTAGTGTGTCTGTAACTGAAGTCTGTGTTTACAGTAGTGTCTGTAACTGAAGTCTCTGATTACAGTAGTGTCTGTAACTGAAGTCTCTGATTACAGTAGTGTCTGTAACTGAAGTCTGTGTTTACAGTAGTGTCTGTAACTAAAGTCCGTGTTTACAGTAGTGTCTGTAACTGAAGTCCCTGTTTACAGTAGTGTCTGTAACTGAAGTCTGTGTTTACAGTAGTGTCTGTAACTGAAGTATCTGTTTACAGTAGTGTGTCTGTAACTGAAGTCTCTGATTACAGTAGTGTGTCTGTAACTGAAGTCTGTGTTTACAGTAGTGTCTGTAACTGAAGTCTCTGATTACAGTAGTGTGTCTGTAACTGAAGTCTGTGTTTACAGTAGTGTCTGTAACTGAAGTCCCTGATTACAGTAGTGTGTCTGTAACTGAAGTCTGTGTTTACAGTAGTGTCTGTAACTGAAGTCTCTGTTTACAGTAGTGTCTGTAACTGAAGTCCCTGTTTACAGTAGTGTCTGTAAATGAAGTCTCTGATTACAGTATTGTGTCTGTAACTGCAGTTCAATTTCATTTAGAAATCGGAAGTAGAATTGCAAAACTTTTATTTTGTATTTGGTTCATATTCCAACTCATAAAAACACACACAATCGCCAAATTAAGTCATCGTTAATGCTTTTACCAATATGCGAAATTTCTAATGTTCATTTATGCGAAATTGGAAAGAATTTATTACTAAAGCTAGAAGACTATTTGGTAGTTGGTTACAAACTAGAAGCCTAAAAAACTACAAGTCGTGTCAGCTCTGGTGTCTCTGGTGTCTCCTCTGGTGTATATTGTTGCTGTTGTTATTAGAAGCCTAGTCAAATTAACTAACAATTAAGAATTAGTAATAAAAGTTTTCAAAGCTAGTGTGACGTTTTTACTTGCTTTTAAGGCGTATTTACTGTAATTATTTGGGTGGCCCTTAAAAGGGCCGTTTTAGCGAACTCACGATTCATGAAAAACTGTTTTAATTAAAAATTTTAATTAAAAAATCTAATATTATAAATTCTTAAGATATATTAGTATTGACAAATAATTAAACGCCAAGCCATGATGAAGCGATTTCATAATAACAAAAAACTGTCTTAGAAAACTTTATCTAAAACAATAAAAACACAGACTCACACAATAAAACACAAGCTGAGTTTTATCCAGTGTCTAAAAGTTTATGGCAAGAACTGTTTTTTTATGTGATTTGTGGAGAGTGCACAGCTAATCAGTCAGTGTACTAAATTAAGTTGAGGTACGAACTAACGACCTTTCGGATAAAATTCCACCTAAAAGGCAAACACAAATAATCGAAAAACAGATCACGATAAATACTAAAGAGATTAATTTTCCTGCAATGCTTTAATGATGAAAATACTCATAAAATGTATTAAGAACATATGAAGAAAATAAAAAATCATATTGAGATTACTAACAGTAGCAAATAATGCATTTCTACTGACAATTTTCAGCGAGCGTCAATAAAAACATGAGAATACCGAAATGAAAGCAGAGGAAAGCAACGCTAGAAGCAGAAAACCTAAAGCTTAGTATCGCTATCGCCTGTTCCGATAGGCCTATCAATATCATCGTTATCAATATCAGCCGCTTCGTTAATGCGCTCGCTAGATGAAGACTTGGCGTCCTTAGTAACGTGAGGAACGGCGATAGCGTACAGTACGGCGTCGTGCAGGCTAATAAAGAACTGGGATTTATTGGCGTGCTTGTAGAAATCGTGCAGTTCTAGATGGGTCCTGACCGATTCTTTGCAATGTCCGAAGAGCACGCGATAACCCAGCTTTGTTAGGCGCAGGTAGGTCTGCAAACATTTTGGGAGGTTTTGGGATGAGCTAATGAGAATTTAGGAATTAGTTTATTGCCAACCAGTAGGGATCGAGTATGGTTCTACAGTGATACTAATACGGATTAAGCATGGATCTGTAACGGATTAAGCATGGATCTGTAACGGATTAAGCATGGATCTGTAACGGATTAAGCATGGATCTGTAACGGATTAAGCATGGATCTGTAACGGATTAAGCATGGATCTGTAAAGGATTAAGCATGGATCTGTAACGGATTAAGCATGGATCTGTAACGGATCTGTAACGGATTAAGCATGGATCTGTAACGGATTAAGCATGGATCTGTAAAGGATTAAGCATGAATCTGTAACGGATCTGTAACGGATTAAGTATGGGTCTGTAACGGATCTAGCATGGATCTAGTATCGATCTACTAGGGATCTAGAATTGATCTGGAATAGATTTAGTATGGATCTAGCATGGATTTAGCATGTATTTAGTATGGATCTAGCATGGATTAAGTATGGATTTAGCATGGATTTAGTATGGATTTAGTATGGATTTAGTATGGATTTAGCATGGATCTAGCATGGATCTATCATGGATTTAGTATGGATCTAGCATGGATTAAGTATGGATCTAGCATGGATTTAGTATGGATCTAGCATGGATTAAGTATGGATCTAGCATGGATTTAGTATGGATCTAGCATGGATTAAGTATGGATTTAGTATGGATCTAGCATGGATTTAGTATGGATCTAGCATGGATTTAGTATGGATTTAGTATGGATTTAGTATGGATTTAGCATGGATCTAGCATGGATCTATCATGGATTTAGTATGGATCTAGCATGGATTAAGTATGGATCTAGCATGGATTTAGTATGGATCTAGCATGGATTTAGTATGGATCTAGCATGGATTTAGTATGGATTTAGCATGGATTTAGTAATGGATCTAGCATGGATTTAGTATGGATTTAGTATGGATCTAGAATGGATTTAGTATGGATCTAGCATACATTTAGTATGGATTTAGTATGGATCTAGCATGGATTTAGTATGGATCTAGCATGGATTTAGTATGGATTTAGCATGGATTTAGTATGGATCTAGCATGGATTTAGTATGGATCTAGCATGGATTTAGTATGGATCTAGCATGGATTTAGTAATGATTTAGCATGGATTTAGTATGGATCTATCATGGATTTAGTATGGATCTAGCATTGCTCACCTCTCTGATAGTCCTGACGCCGACCATATCGGCGGACACCCAGGAGGAGCAGTCCAGCACAATGGTGTGCACGAGTTCACTGGAGGCACCGGCGCTGTCTCCAGCAGCTTCATCATCGCCAGACTGTTGAAGTTCACTAGCCAGACGCAGCAAATAGTCTCGAAATCGTTCAGCGTTGGCAAAATTCACCGGAGCGTCGAAGCGAACAATTTTCAATCCGGGAATCTCGTTAGCAGAAGCGTACACTTTCACATTCCGGTAGATGTCCGTGTCTTCAATGCGGCCCAGGATGGCAATCCTCGGGTTCTGCGTTCGCAGAATCACTGAGAACAGTGTGAAGCCCAGACCAATGGCCAGGCCTAGGGTGACATCCAGGATGAGAACGGACAGAGCTGACACCAGCCACACGCTGAAATCAATGCGAGACACTCGCCAGATCTGCGGCAGCTCGGCGACTTGCAAGATGATGTTTACTAGAGACACGACAATGATGGAGCCCAGAACGCAGGTTGGAATCGCGCGAAAATATGGCCCGATAGCCAGCAGAACAAGTAGCATACCCATGCAACTGACAAGGCTGGCTAATTGGCTTTTCATGCCCACCTGGAGTTGGGTTTTTGAGCCGGGCAAGCTTTGTGAGGTTTGAAATTCTCTTTTAGACTTTTGTCGTTTCTAGGAAAGTAGCTACGATTAGGAATGCAAAAGTTTTTGGTTTCTTAGAAATTATCGCTAAGAGGAAGTTCCAGCTTTCTTAGAAATTTTTCCGGTTGGTTGTAAGAGGAGGTTGTTGTCTTGTGGTTAGACCGTCGGAATCATGACGTGAAGGTCGGGGGTTCGATTCCCGACTCCACTGGAACAATTTGTGTCATTTAGCAAGACACTTTGCTCTGCATTTCCTCAGTTCACCTAACTGTTAAATTTGAGGTTGGGTGTGGCGTCCCCCCCCCCCAGTCCATGGACTGAACAGCCGTACGCAGCCTTCAGATGCGCCGCGCAATAGCTGCTGCTGTGCTTATTGTAATTAATGGCAGTCTTTTTAACTAACTCACCGAAACAACAACGGAATTTCTGGCCAAAGCGCCGCAGGCAAAGAAGCACTGGAAGAAGCTAGAGATCAGGCTGCTGACGCCCAAGATTGCAAAGTCCTCGTTGAAGTCGTAGTTATATTGAAACTCCAGGCAGTACATTTTGGCCAGAGACATTGTGATGACACCGCCGACAATGCCAACCGGGATTGCCGAGGGGAATACAGTCGGCAGGAATCCCAAGTCAGGAATAATCGGAGCCGGGAGACCGCGTGGAACATCGCCAACAATGGCCACGCTGAGACTGGCGTTCATATCGGAGAATTCCGAGGCCAATAGTGTCGCAATGATGATGAAAAGCTCGATTGGCAATGGCACTTTGATCTTTTTTTTAATGCGAGGATTGACGTACTCTTTAAATAGGTACAGTACAACACAGCAGCCGGCCGATAGGCCCAGGGTGACAAAATTTGTTTTGCTGATCACAGCGAATAGGTTGGTTAGACTCTGCGGAGTGACGGGCGGGCTGGAGTTCATAGATTTTGAATAAGGTAGATTTGAATAGGGTAGATTTGAAAAAGTTAGATTTTGAATAAGGTAGATTTGAATAGGGTAGATTTGAAAAGGTACATTTTGAATAAGGTAGATTTGAAAAAGGTAGATTTGAAAAAGGTAGATTTGAAAAAGGTAGATTTTGAATAAGGTAGATTTGAATAGGGTAGATTTGAAAAGGTAGATTTTGAATAGGGTAGATTTGAAAAAGGTAGATTTTGAACAAGGTAGATTTGAATAGGGTAGATTTGAAAAAGGTAGATTTGAAAAAGGTAGATTTGAAAAAGGTAGATTTTGAATAAGGTAGATTTGAATAGGGTAGATTTGAAAAGGTAGATTTTGAATAGGGTAGATTTTAAATAGGGTAGATTTGAAAAAGTTAGATTTTGAATAAGGTAGATTTGAATAGGGTAGATTTGAAAAGGTACATTTTGAATAAGGTAGATTTGAAAAAGGTAGATTTGAAAAAGGTAGATTTGAAAAAGGTAGATTTTGAATAAGGTAGATTTGAATAGGGTAGATTTGAAAAGGTAGATTTTGAATAGGGTAGATTTGAAAAAGGTAGATTTTGAACAAGGTAGATTTGAATAGGGTAGATTTGAAAAAGGTAGATTTTGAATAAGGTAGATTTGAATAGGGTAGACTTCTAAGCAGGTAGATTTCTAAGCAGGGAGGTTTCTGAGAAGGTAGATTTCTAAGCAGGTAGATTTCTAAGCAGGTAGATTTCTAAGCAGGTAGATTTCTAAGCAGGTAGATTTCTAAGCAGGGAGGTTTCTGAGAAGGTAGATTTCTAAGCAGGTAGATTTCTAGGCAGGTAGATTTCTAAGCAGGTAGATTTCTAAGCAGGTAGATTTCTAAGCAGGTAGATTT
Organism: Macrostomum hystrix; assembly: GCA_950097015.1. Classification (NCBI taxonomy): domain Eukaryota; kingdom Metazoa; phylum Platyhelminthes; family Macrostomidae; genus Macrostomum; species Macrostomum hystrix. The sequence goes on from CATNEN010000003.1 coordinate 3,661,148, forward strand.
CTAAGCAGGTAGATTTCTAAGCAGGGAGGTTTCTGAGAAGGTAGATTTCTAAGCAGGTAGATTTCTAGGTAGGTAGATTTCTAAGAAGGTAGATTTCTAAGCAGGTAGATTTCTAAGCAGGTAGATTTCTAAGCAGGTAGATTTCTAAGCAGGTAGATTTCTAAGCAAGTAGATTTCTAAGCAGGTAGATTTCTAAGCAAGTAGATTTCTAAGAAGGTAGATTTCTAAGCTAGATTTATAAGAAGGTAGATTACTAAGCAGGTAGATTTCTAAGCAGGTAGATTTCTAAGCAGGTAGATTTCTAAGAAGGTAGATTTCTAAGCAGGTAGATTTCTAAGCAGGTAGATTTCTAAGCAGGTAGATTTGCAAGTAGATTTCTAAGCAGGTAGATTTATAAGAAGGTAGATTTCTAAGAAGGTAGATTTCTAAGCAAGTAGATTACTAAGCAGGTAGATTTATAAGAAGGTAGATTACTAAGCAGGTAGATTTATAAGAAGGTAGATTTCTAGATTCAAAGTTATAGGCAAATCAGATGCAAACACTAACCCCAACAATTTTAAACAGACTCTCTGATCTCTCAGGCTTGACGCCTAGCAACAGCGGCAGCTGGCTAACAACCACCTGCACAGCGGCAGCGCAGGTGAATCCCTTCAACATGGCATCGGAGACGTATCGCATGAAGAATCCCAGACGGAACAGGCCGATGGCAAAGATAATTAGCGAAGCAGCGAAACTGCCAACAATAGCCGACTGTAATTTGGCGTATTCTTCTACTGTATAGTTCATTGGCAATTGAATCTCAGTGCCATTGAGCTGAGACTCCAGATTTGGTATGTAGGCTTTGTAATTATTCAGAATCATGTCCGATAATAGCAGAGACATGAGTGAGAATGTGCCAATGGATAGGTGGCGAGATCGGCCAAATAAAGCGAAGATTAGCACAGGAATTAGCGACGTGTAGAGTCCGTTGATTGGCTTCAGGCCTGCTAGAAGACCGTAGGCTAGGCCCTGTACGATGAAGGTATCGGTACGATTTTTCTAGAGGTTTTTAGATTAATTTTAGTTTAAATCTTTAGTTCAAACTGAACCAAAAATTTACGATTTCATACTACTGTTAGGAATCTAATGTTTTTTATGAGTAATCGAATGATTTTACGAGTAATTTAGTACAAAAACAGCTTTAAGATAAAATCCTACTAGTAGTTTTACGACTAATCCTACTAGTAGTTTTACGACTAATCCTACTAGAAGTTTTACGACTAATCCTACTAGTAGTTTTACGACTAATCCTACTAGTAGTTCTACGACTAATCCTACTAGTTGTTGTTTGGAATAATCCTACTAGTTGTTTTACGACAAATCCTACTAGTTGCTTTACGACTAATCCTACTAGTAGTTTTACGACTAATCCTACTAGTAGTTTTTAGGAATAATCCTACAATCGGTTTTACGACCAATTCTACAAGCTGTTTTACGAAGAATCCTACAAGCTGTTTTACGACTAATCCTACTAGTTGTTTTACGACGAATCCTACTAGTTGTTTTACGATGAATCCTACTAGTTGTTTTACGACGAATCCTACTAGTTTTTTTACGACGAATCCTACTAGTTTTATTTACGAGAAATACTACTAGTAGTTTTTAGGAATAATCCTACAAGCGGTTTTACGACTAATCCTACAAGCTGTTTTACGACTAATCCTACAAGCGGTTTTACGACTAATCCTACAAGCTGTTTTACGACTAATCCTACAAGCGGTTTTACGACTAATCCTACAAGCTGTTTTACGACTAATCCTACAAGCTGTTTTACGACTAATCCTACAAGCGGTTTTACGACTAATCCTACAAGCTGTTTTACGACTAATCCTACAAGCTGTTTTACGACTAATCCTACAAGCGGTTTTACGACTAATCCTACAAGCTGTTTTACGACTAATCCTACAAGCGGTTTTACGACTAATCCTACAAGCTGTTTTACGACTAATCCTACAAGCTGTTTTACGACTAATCCTACAAGCTGTTTTACGACGAATCCTACTAGTTGTTTTACGACGAATCCTACTAGTTGTTTTTAGGAATAATCCTACAAGCTGTTTTACGACAAATCCTACAAGCTGTTTTACGACTAATCCTACTAGTTGTTTTACGACAAATCCTACTAGTTGTTTTACGACAAATCCTACTAGTTGTTTTACGACAAATCCTACTAGTTGTTTTACGACGAATCCTACTAGTTGTTTTACGACAAATCCTACAAGCTGTTTTACGATGAATCCTACAAGCTGTTTCTATGACTAACGATATGGTAATAATTCACAACTTCTAAGCTACATGGAATAAGCTATTTCAACAAAACTACAAAAGTACTCAAAGACAACAAAAAAGTTTTGAAAAAAACAAACCTCCTTAGAATAGAATGTCACCTTCCCGTGTTACGAAAACTTAGTTCGACCTGAGTAGAAAATGTATCTCTCTATTGTACATTCTCTGTCCTTTCTAACCACCTTGCACACTTATTTCGCTATTAATATATTCATTTCTATCCAAACAATGTACTTTGTAGTTTTTAGCAATCTACTAAATTAATGACATGACAGGTCTCTCTCTTTCTTACTCTAGCCTCTTAATGTTTAAGCATTGCCTCACAGTCCTTTAATTAGTAGACCTCCAAGTGTTACAGAGCCAGCCTATCTTTCAAGCCAACTAATAGGCAACACTGCTTTTAGAGCTGTTTGTCTGCTTTGAAACTGCCACCTTGACGTGCATTCTTATTTTATTTTATTTTATTATTTCATATCGTCCACTTGTCCCTGTCTCATCGTTTGAGTGCTCGTAAATCGTTTACGGCCCTTATCACTGCCGATTTTTTCTTAACTACCTCTCACCCTCTTAATCTCCCTTTTTACTTTTTATTATTATTTGCAGGAGGGCTGCGGCCAATGGCACACCATTTGGTGACACTAGACCCGCAGCCAGCGATGAGGCAATTCTGCCCATTTCGCTGACTCCTGAGCACACAAGCACACAGATACTGTACGCAGGCATACACTCACACAGGTGTGTACATCTGCCCTGACTTTCTCATCGTCAGGCAGTGTACACTCTCACTGTGCCTTGGATGTTGGCCCTCAATTCCCCCAAAGCCTTCTCTCCGCGGCTGCGCCCCAAATAAATGTGGCCTCGCCGCGGAATCTAACTTAGTGACCTTGGTGCGTGAGGCGAATGTGTTAACCGCTCTGCCACCGACCCCCCTTAATCTCACTCTCACCCTCCTAATCTCCCTCTCATCCTCCTAATTTCCCTCTTAGCCTCCTAATCTCCCTCTCACCCTCCTAATCTCCCTCTCACCCTCCGAATCTCCCTCTTAGCCTCCTAATCTCCCTCTCACCCTCCTAAACTCCCTCTCACCCTCCTAATCTCTCTCTCGCCCACCTAAACTCCCTCTTAGCCTCCTAATCTCCCTCTCACCCTCCTAATCTCCCTCTTAGCCTCCTAATCTCCCTCTCGCCCACCTAAACTCCCTCTTAGCCTCCTAATCTCCCTCTCACCCTCCTAATCTCCCTCTTAGCCTCCTAATCTCCCTCTCGCCCACCTAAACTCCCTCTTAGCCTCCTAATCTCCCTCTCATCCTCCTAATTTCCCTCTTAGCCTCCTAAACTCCTTCTCGCCCACCTAAACTCCCTCTTAGCCTCCTAATCTCCCTCTCACCCTCCTAATTTCCCTCTTAGCCTCCTAATCTCCTTCTCACCCTCCTAATCTCCCTCTCATCCTCCTAATTTCCCTCTTAGCCTCCTAATCTCCCTCTCACCCTCCTAATCTCCCTCTCACCCTCCTAATCTCCCTCTTAGCCTCCTAATCTCCCTCTCACCCTCTTAGTCTTTCAATCACGTTCTTAATCTCCCTCTCAGACTCACCTGTGGTATGTGAAACACGCAGGTGGTAAAGCCTGCAATGATGTCAGACACAATGTCCATCCTGGCGTACTGACCAGACCGGATCTGACCAACCAGCGGCAGCAGATTCAACGCCCGATGCCGCCAAGCCTCGCGACTGCAATCGCAGGCCTTCACAATGGCCGCCTGAAGCATGCCACCAAACGGCGGATGACCCAATGGAGCTTCGCCGTACGTATCATTGAAATCTGCGTAGCTAAACACTGGCCTGGTCACTCGGTACTCCAGTTGCACAGCTTCTCCATCTGTTGTTGCAATCTTCCGATTTGAGCTGTCGTGCTCAACAACAGGTACGGCAACATCAGCCAGATTTGTTGATTTTGCATCGAAATTGTTTTCAGCCGGCATAGCTTAAGTTTATGCCAGAATTAACTTAAGTCGCTCGCCAATTTTCAACACAACTGCAAGAAATGAGGGGCATGACCCGACTTACGTATTTTCTACCCGGCGAGGGGTGTGACATCAGCGGACCAATTAGAAGCGTTCAATATGTTACCCTTGTGTTCACGTTTTCTCGCTCCAACCTTGCAACAAGCTGTCCCTTTGATAGATTATTATCTGTCCTTTGATGTTTAGGCTTTCCCATGTTTCTACCGTAAATTATAGTTTCATGGTGTCGTCTAAAACTGTTTATTAAAATAACTGTGTAGCCTTCTAAGTAATAAAAATAATAATTGATTACACAAGTCACAAAAATAGGACCAGATTTGCAGCCGACAGCACAGCCGCAGCTATTGCTGTTCAGTCCATGGACTGGGGGAACGCCACACACAACCCTAAATTACCCCAGCTGATGCAGGTACTCATTTAACAGCTGGGTGAACTGAAGCATAGCATAGTTAAGTGACTTGCTAAAGGACACACATTGTTACAGTGGGGTCGGGAATCGAACCCTTGACCTTGAAGTCGTGAGTCCGACCCTCTTACCGCTAGGCTAGTTTAGTTATCATTCCAAACGATTGTATTTTATTAATCCGCCTCTAAAATGTCAAACTATTTTTAAACTTTTTTATCTATACTCATTAAAACAAAAATGCTAAAAAGCGAAAGAAAACAAAACAAACAAGAAAAGAATAAATCAATAATAAATATAATTTATTCAAATTATTTATTCAAATTCGATAACAATTAAACAAATCAAGCATATAAAAAATGCAAAACAAGATCAAAATTACTAAATGAAAAGTAAAATAAATATTATTCTACTTTTTCTTTGAAGCTAGTCAATTATACTATAAAAAATCTAACCGCTTAGTTATAGTACTAAGTTGAGCGTATCATGAACCCTAATTTTTTCAAATCGAACCCTAAAGACATTATCAGCCAATCAAGTCCGTCTCGTGTCGTTCAACCATGGCCCAGTAGTGGCCACGTTTCTTCAACAATTCGCTGCGCTTTCCTTGCTGCAAGAAATATTTTAAGGATTGTAAAAAATGTGCGTATAGACTACTGACAGTAGGTAGAATGGTAGATAAAAAATTAATGGGCAAATGCCTCAGGGCAAATGTATTAAATCCTTCAGGGCTAATTTTCAAATTACTTCAGGGCTAATTTTCAAAATCCTTCAGGGCTAATTTTCAAAATCCTTTAGGGCAAATTTTCAAAATCCTTTAGGGCTAATTTTCAAAATCCTTTAGGGCTAATTTTCAAAATCCTTCAGGGCTAATTTTCAAAATCCTATAGGGCTAATTTTCAAAATCCTTTAGGGCTAATTTTCAAAATCCTTCAGGGCTAATTTTCTAAATCCTTTAGGGCTAATTTTCAAAATCCTTCAGGGCTAATTTTCAAATTACTTCAGGGCTAATTTTCAAAATCCTTCAGGGCTAATTTTCAAATTACTTCAGGGCTAATTTTCAAAATCCTTTAGGGCTAATTTTCAAAATCCTTCAGGGCTAATTTTCAAAATCCTTTATGGCTAATTTTCAAAATCCTTCAGGGCTAATTTTCAAAATAGTTCAGGGCTAATTTTCAAAATCCTTCAGGGCTAATTTTCAAAATCCTTTAGGGCTAATTTTCAAAATCCTTCAGGGCTAATTTTCAAAATCCTTCAGGGCTAATTTTCAAATTACTTCAGGGCTAATTTTCAAAATCCTTCAGGGCAAATATATTAAATCTTTCAGGGCCAACTTTCTCAATCTTTCAGGACTATTTTTCTAAACCCATCAGTGTTCATTTACTAAATCATTTAGGTTCAGTTGTCAGTAGCACATAAAAAACCAACAATTCAAAAGCTACACCAACCTCAAGCACTCTGCCGTTGCCCATGACAACTACATAGTCGGCAGCCTCTATGGTAGAGAGTCGGTGCGCAATGACAATCACGGTGCGACCGTGCATTGCCTGCTGAAGGGCCGCCTGAACCAAGCGCTCACTCTCAGAGTCCAGGGCGCTCGTGGCTTCGTCAAGAATCTGGAAATTAATTAGGCCAGATAGAAAGAGCAGAATTCTTACAAAAAAATCCGAATTCTACAAAATGAATCTGAATTTAAATCGCTACTTAAAAAATTTACATCTCAATCAAGAGCCAGATCCTAAATCCTCATCACTTACAATCTAGAGCCAGATCCTAAATCCTCATCACTTACAATCTAGAGCCAGATCCTAAATCCTCATCACTTACAATCTAGAGCCAGATCCTAAATCCTCATCCCTTACAATCTAGAGCCAGATCCTAAATACTGATTCCCAGATCCTAAATCCTCATCACTTACAATCTAGAGCCAGATCCTAAATACTGATTCCCAGATCCTAAATCCTCATCCCTTACAATCTAGAGCCAGATCCTAAATACTGATTCCCAGATCCTAAATCCTCATCACTTACAATCTAGAGCCAGATCCTAAATACTGATTCCCAGATCCTAAATCCTCATCCCTTACAATCTAGAGCCAGATCCTAAATACTGATTCCCAGATCCTAAATCCTCATCCCTTACAATCTAGAGCCAGATCCTAAATGCTTATTCCCAGATCCTAAATCCTCATCCCTTACAATCTAGAGCCAGATCCTAAATACTGATTCCCAGATCCTAAATCCTCATCCCTTACAATCTAGAGCCAGATCCTAAATCCTCATCACTTACAATCTAGAGCCAGATCCTAAATCCTCATCACTTACAATCTAGAGCCAGATCCTAAATCCTCATCACTTACAATCTAGAGCCAGATCATAAATCCTCATCACATACAATCTAGAGCCAGATCCTAAATCCTCATCACTTACAATCTAGAGCCAGATCCTAAATCCTCATCCCTTACAATCTAGAGCCAGATCCTAAATCCTCATCCCTTACAATCTAGAGCCAGATCCTAAATCCTCATCACTTACAATCTAGAGCCAGATCCTAAATACTGATTCCCAGATCCTAAATCCTCATCACTTACAATCTAGAGCCAGATCCTAAATCCTCATCACTTACAATCTAGAGCCAGATCCTAAATACTGATTCCCAGATCCTAAATCCTCATCCCTTACAATCTAGAGCCAGATCCTAAATACTGATTCCCAGATCCTAAATCCTCATCCCTTACAATCTAGAGCCAGATCCTAAATACTGATTCCCAGATCCTAAATCCTCATCACTTACAATCTAGAGCCAGATCCTAAATCCTCATCACTTACAATCTAGAGCCAGATCCTAAATCCTCATCACTTACAATCTAGAGCCAGATCCTAAATCCTCATCACTTACAATCTAGAGCCAGATCCTAAATACTGATTCCCAGATCCTAAATCCTCATCACTTACAATCTAGAGCCAGATCCTAAATCCTCATCACTTACAATCTAGAGCCAGATCCTAAATACTGATTCCCAGATCCTAAATCCTCATCCCTTACAATCTAGAGCCAGATCCTAAATCCTCATCCCTTACAATCTAGAGCCAGATCCTAAATCCTCATCACTTACAATCTAGAGCCAGATCCTAAATCCTCATCACTTACAATCTAGAGCCAGATCCTAAATCCTCATCAATTACAATCTAGAGCCAGATCCTAAATACTGATTCCCAGATCCCAAATCCTCATCCCTTACAATCTAGAGCCAGATCCTAAATACTGATTCCCAGATCCTAAATCCTCATCCCTTACAATCTAGAGCCAGATCCTAAATACTGATTCCCAGATCCCAAATCCTCATCCCTTACAATCTAGTGCCAGATCCTAAATCCTCATCACTTACAATCTAGAGCCAGATCCTAAATCCTTATCACTTACAATCTAGAGCCAGATCCTAAATCCTCATCACTTACAATCTAGAGCCAGATCCTAAATCCTCATCCCTTACAATCTAGAGCCAGATCCTAAATCCTCATCACTTACAATCTAGAGCCAGATCCTAAATCCTTATCACTTACAATCTAGAGCCAGATACTAAATCCTCATCACTTACAATCTAGAGCCAGATCCTAAATACTGATTCCCAGATCCTAAATCCTCATCCCTTACAATCTAGAGCCAGATCCTAAATCCTCATCAATTACAATCTAGAGCCAGATCCTAAATCCTCATCACTTACAATCTAGAGCCAGATCCTAAATCCTCATCAATTACAATCTAGAGCCAGATCCTAAATACTGATTCCCAGATCCCAAATCCTCATCCCTTACAATCTAGAGCCAGATCCTAAATACTGATTCCCAGATCCTAAATCCTCATCCCTTACAATCTAGAGCCAGATCCTAAATACTGATTCCCAGATCCCAAATCCTCATCCCTTACAATCTAGAGCCAGATCCTAAATACTGATTCCCAGATCCTAAATCCTCATCCCTTATAATCTAGAGCCAGATCCTAAATCCTCATCCCTTATAATCTAGAGCCAGATCCTAAATCCTCATCCCTTATAATCTAGAGCCAGATCCTAAATACTGATTCCCAGATCCTAAATCCTCATCAATTACAATCTAGAGCCAGATCCTAAATCCTGATTCCCAGATCCTAAATCCATATCCCATACAATCTAGAGCCAGATCCCAAGTCATCATCCCTTACAATCTAGAGCCAGATCCCAAATTCTCATCCCATACAACCGAGAGCCAAATCCCAGATCCCGATTCCCGCAGAACCCGCAGCTTCAGACTCACCAGCAGTGCGGGATCTTTGAGCAGAGCTCTAGCGATGGCAATCCGCTGCTTCTGCCCGCCGCTAACAGCCAATCCCCGCTCGCCAACGTGAGTGTCGTAGCCCCTTGGAAAGCCGACAATGAAATCGTGCGCCTGAGCCAATCTGGCAGCCGCTTCAACCTCAGCGTCGGTGGCGTCGGGCCGGCCGTAGCGAATGTTCTCCCGGATGCTGGTGCAGAACAGGGCCGGCTCCTGAGGAATCAGGCCGACTAGGCGACCGCGCACCCAGCCGGGGTCGTAGGCGCGAAGATCTCGGCCAGCCAATAGGACGCGGCCCTCGGTGGGGTCATAGAACCTGTAGATTTGATTGGATGATAGATTTGTTGATGCCGGCTGAAAATCGTTTTAAGACAAGCCAGAATAGATGGTGTTACTTTTGTTAAGATATGGCGGCTAGATCGAAGAACGCGCTAAATTGGCGGCGGCAAGATCAAAGAAGACAAATAACTGGTGGCGGTTAGATCAAAGACCACACAAAATCGATGGCGGCTAGATCAAATAACAAACAAATTCAGTGGCGGCTATAGATGAAGGGGTCTGACCTGGTCAGCAGTTGAGTCACCGTGCTCTTGCCGGCTCCTGATCTGCCACAGACGGCCACAACGCAGCCGCTGGGTACAGATAAGGTGACATCGTCCAGTACGGGCGCATCCGGTCTGCCTGGATAGGCAAATCGGACAGATTCCAATCGGACCAGCTCCTGTCCAGGTGACACTGTACTGGGCAGCTCGGTTAGAAGCCCAGGCCGTCCTCTGTCCAGCTCGATGGCTGGCCGGCTGTTCAACAGGCGGAAGACCCGGCCGCCGGCTGTGGCGCCTTTGATGGCGTGGCCAAACAGAGGCGACAGATTAGCCGCAGAGCGCATGGCGGTCTGGACACCGACCAGGTAGGCGGTCAGTTCGCCGGGCGTCAATTCGCCGCGACCGATGCAGACGCCACCGCCGCAGAGAACGGTGAGAACTACACCATTGACGGCCAGGTTCGATAGGGCCTATCGTTTTGACATAACAAAAAAAAGTAATTTTCGATACATATCGGGTAGGTGTTGATTGTTGAAAAAAACAAAAAATTGCCTAGATCAATTGCAAATTGAATTTTTTGAGTTCAGGTCACTTTCACGGTCACGGAGTTAGTTTAAAATAGTTTGTAGTTTGAACTTGCTTGATGGGGATCTATTCACACAAACTCATTCGAAGGAGGAGTTCAAATTGTTGAAAGAAACTAAAAAAACACCTGACATCTTACCTGAAACAAGCCAATACCTAGAGCCAACCTTCTAGCCAGGCTGGCCGCCTCTTCAACCTGTTGCTCGTATAGTCGAAGCTCTTCGGCCTCCATGCCGAAGGCTTTGACGCTACGCATCTGAGTGAGGGCTTCGTGGGCCACAGCGTTGGCCGCGGCGTGTTGAGCAGCTGCTCGCTTGCTCAAAGTCCGCAGCATAGAGCCTAGGCCAAGGCCGACAGCTACAACTAGGGGTATGTACAGTAGAAAGAAGGCCGTTAGTCTGGGCGACATGGCGACTAGGTAGCCGAGGCTGCCGACAGCTTGCGTTGTGTTGCGAAGGCCTTGCGATACGGCCGACTTGAAGGCACTTTTGAAATCCTAAAAAAAACGAAATATTAAAAAAATCTTAAGTGAAGAGGAGCTAAACAATAAGGTTATGGGTAGGAGGTATAATGGGTTAAATTATGATTGAAAATTAAGGATTTATTGAGTTGATTTTCGTTAATCCCTTAATCTGTTTAACGTGAAGGACTTAATTTAGAAGTTCACATTTGAGGATAGAAGTTGACTCTGGAGTGTAAATTAGGGGTAGGAGATGATTCTGGAGTGTACATTTGGGGGTAGGAGTTGACTCTGGAGTGTACATTTAGAGGGTAGGAGTTGACTCTGGAGTGTACATTTGGGGGTAGGAGTTGACTCTGGAGTGTACATTTGGGGGCAGAAAATAACAGTCAAATGTACATTACATTAAGAACCAAAATATGGACTGTACCTTGAGGGTTGGAAGTTTTTTCGTTTGACATCATAATATATTTTTATGCCTCGATCTCAACTCACCTGAACATCGCCAGACAGCCTGCTAAGCAGCTCAGCAGATCGGTGCTTATCAAAGAAGGCAACATCCTGGTTGAGCAGGGTTGCCATCAGGCGCCGACGCAGGCGGGCTGCCAGATTTTCACCGACGCAGCCCAACAGGGAGATGTAGGCGAATGTAACGCCACTCTGGTAATGGATGGGGATTTGGGAAGAGAGGTTATAAATCCTCCTTAACTGAGGTTCTGGGCAGGTAGGCAGTGTAATCTACCTGAGCGGCATACACAGCTAGCAGCCTTAACGCCGGTGCCATCACCGTCCTAAGCTGGTCCCAGTCGGCACTCTGCAGTTTCATCACGGCGTCAACCATCTGACTGATGCCAGCAGGAATCTGGACGTTCAAAAATGCGGCAGCCACGGAAGCGGCCACGGCAGCCAAGAGCAGGTGAAGATCCGGCAGCAAAAGACTTCCAAGAAGTCGCCAACTGAACTTGCCAACATTTTCAATGTCGTCACGCACTTGTGATTCGCTATCGTCATCTGAATTCTGATCAGTGCGAGCCAGTACTGGCTGTTTAATATCCACTACGGACTGTCTATTAATTGACTCGGCATGTACAGTGTCAAACCTGTACAAACGTGTCAGCCAATCAGTCCGCGAGCAGCAATAACCGGCGCCTCCGCCAATCAGAACAGTCGCAGCTGCCAGGCCTAATTTCTTAACAATTTTTGTTGAACACGTCTGCTGTTTACTGGCAGTTGCTATTAGCAACGAGGAATCCGTTAAAGCGCGACGGACGATGGACACAATGCGCTTAGATGGCCTTGAGGCCAAGCACAGCTGAAGAAGACGCGATTGAGTCTGCAAGGGGAGTTGAAAGTTTTTTATCTCTTTTTGAAAAAATATACAATTATTACACCTGTCCCTATTGGGCCATACGTGCAGCTTACAGCACAGCCGCAGCCATTGCACGGAGCATCTGAAGGCTGCGTGCGGCTGTTCAGTCCATGGACTGGGGAGGGGGACCCCACACCCAAAAATTGTTTCTCTGGAGTCAGGAATCGAACCCTCGACGGTTAAGTCATGAGTCCAACGCTCTTAATCACTAGGCCTCTACAGTGCCTCTATCCAAGCCTATTTTAAAATCTCTACAGTTCAATTGGCTTTAAATCTTTGCATACACAAGAAAAAATACAGGAGATACAATGAGAGACTTAAAAAACGTCGAGTATATTTACAAAAAAACCGATTCACAATTTCTTTTAAAATAATTTTTAAATTGTTAAAAAAATACCTAACTTACTACTTTCAGCGATGAAACTGACTGAAATTAGAAGCGTGATATAGAATTTAAAAATATATGAAGCTATGTTGCTAACCAATAGCTCGTACTACTTACAAAACATAAGCAGCACAATTAATCAAAGTAAATACATGCATAAAAATTTATACAGTAAAAATTGAATCCATGGAATTACTACGAAAACTGTTCTTGGAGAACTAACAGTAAAATTACAACGCGGTACAGTTAAAAATATTGACCATATTCTAAAATACAGTCGAAAAAAAATGTAAAAATAGGGACTGAACTCAATAGAAAGATTATTGCTCTGCTCAATTTATACAAGAAAAACTGATCGTTTTCTAGTATGCTCCTATCCCATCCGGTTCTTCACTCATCTCACCCTGTTCTCCCTCATCTCACCCTGTTCTCCCCTTATCCCAACCTGTTCTCCCCTTATCCCAACCTGTTCTCCCCTCATCTCACCCTGTTCTCCCCTTATCCCAACCTGTTCTCCCCTTATCCCAACCTGTTCTCCCCTTATCCCAACCTGTTCTCCCCTCATCCCACTCTGTTCTCCCCTTATCTCACCCTGTTCTCCCCTTATCTCACCCTGTTCTCCCCTTATCTCACCCTGTTCTCCCCTTATCTCACCCTGTTCTCCCCTTATCTCACCCTTTTCTCCCCTTATCTCACCCTGTTCTCCCCTTATCTCACCCTGTTCTCCCCTTATCTCACCTTGTTCTTCACTCATCCAACCCTGATCTCCCCTCATCCCAACCCTGTTCTCCCCTCATCCCAACCTTGTTCTTCCCCTATCATCAAGCCTCACAAAGGTGTCATCAAATCTCTAATCAGAAAAGTCGTACGCTGCAGCCGCAGTTGCCAACTGCTCCTGTTGTCGATTTCTTAGACGCTTGCGGAAAGTCCTCGTCAACCGTTTGGGAAGAGTGAAAACATTGACAGCCAGTAGAACTGATGCTAATAGTACAGAGCCGGTCTGCAAACGGAACCAGTTATAACAGGACAATGAAAATGTGAAGGACCGTTGCGTTCGCCGAAGAATACACTACGGAGATAGCAGATTTTCAAATTGTCTGAACAAATTCAGTCACTGTGTTTGTTGTTTTATTTATAGCTTTCATGCTACCATTTTTCTGTTCTCAACATGCCTTTCCCTGTGCCCAAAAATGGATTAAGCATCTGAAAACGACAAAACCACTTGGAAACTAGCTCATCGTTCTCTTCTATCCTCTATTCTCCATCTTCATTCCTTTTTTACTTAAGCGCGCGGGAATGCATCTTGGCGTACAGGATTGACTTTGTCTATGGTAAAACCTCATTCATAATGTTAGGGCCAATGTTCATATAGATCGGAGGTCGGCAAACTCCGGCCCGCGGGCCAGATGCGGCTCTCGAAGCTCTCAAATCCGGCCCGTTGCCCCTTCCGACACCTATAGTACTGCTTCACCTTTCCCCTGTCTCATCTCCCCCCGTGTGTCACCTTTCCCGTCTTATCTCACCCGTGTCTCGTCTCTCCCGTGCCTTATCTCTCCTTTGTCACATCTATACTCTGTCTCATCCCTCCCCTGTCTCGTCTCCCCGTCACCTCTTCTCTGTCTCATCTTTCCCCAGCTCTGTATCTGCTTCCACAAAAGTTTCTTTATTCTAAAAACGCATTTTTTCGGCAAAGACAGGCACTCGGCAGGCCGATTCGAACCCCAGACCTCTTACCGCAGCGGCCAAGCCAAGCAGCAGATGAAATGACAGTCTAGAGCCGAACCAAACAGCGGCTCCAAGTGCGGCGGAGACCGTCAATTTGGTCACGTGACGGGAAAAGCTACTTAACTTCTGACTAATCATTGAAAGCAGTTGGAACCGGGAAATTCTTTCAGATTTCGGAGTATAACTTCCAGATTGCTGATCAATATCTGGCAGAGATTCGAAAAAATCCGAACTGAACCCGTTGTCGCCAAGTGACAGATCGGTGTGGTTCGAATCGTCATTAGAAGAAGATTCCGCTCGGACAAGTGAAAAAGTACATCGGAATCTTTGATTGCCTGATTTCCTACAGACTAAACCAGTAGCTGAAGCTGAACCAGCAGAAACCAGAGCCAATGTCAAGCGGATTCGACCGATTCTAGCTGCATGTAGACAGAGGAATTGCATTCGCTGAAATCAGTGTTCGAATGGGACATTTTTCATGATTTATATCTGTGCTCAAAGTAAATGCTTATTAGTCTCATCCTATCACCTCATCAGGGGTTGAGTGGCAGAGCATGCTTAACTCGTCCGTCTCTCGCGCCAAGGTCCCTGAGCTCGATTCCGCGGCGAGGCCACATTCAATTTAGGGCGCAGCCGCGGAGAGAAGGCTTGGGGGCTTGTCATGCAATTTGAGAGTGTGAGTGTACACTGCCTGAAATTCAGGGCAGATGTACACACCTGTGCGTGTGTGCTCAGGAGTCAGCGAAATGGACAGAAGTGCCTCCTCGCAGGCTGCGGGTCTAGTGCCACAAAATGGTGTGTCATTGCCGGCAGCCCTCGTGCAATCATTATTATTATTTGTATCCTTACGTTCGCATTATTATCCCTCATTATCCCATCTTACTGTTCTCCCTCAATACCATATTGTTCTGTATTATCCCCTATCCTGTTTCTCCTATCCCTAACAAGTTCTCCTTCACTTTTAATCTGTGGCTATTGAAATAAAAAAGAACTTTGATTGCACACGTAAAATAAAATTCGCACCTCACATTAAGAGAATGAGGCGACTATAAACTTTATTAAAAACAAAAAATGCAGCATTTTAACTACTGCTACTGATAAGGGGGCATGTGATAATTTTGAATCACATGGTAGCACTTTTGCAACAGAAACTTACAGTAGGGACTATGTTAGCATTTTTACTACAGAATCGGCTTAGAAAACTTTTTTCGTATCTATACGTTCGTAAGATGGGATTTTCATGACCACATTGCTCCTCCGCTCCCTACCCCTTCCTATCCGCTCCCCATCCCTTCATATCAGCTCCCTACCACTTTATCTCCGCTCCCCACCCCTTCATCTCCGCTCCCCATCCCTTCCTATCCGCTCCCCACCCCTTCATATCAGCTCCCTACCACTTTATCTCCGCTCCCCATCCCTTCATCTCCGCTCCCTTCCCCTTCATCTCCGCTCCCTACCCCGTCATCTCCGCTCCCTACCCCTTCATCTCCGCTCCCTACCCATTCATCTCTGCTCCCTACCCACTCATCTCCGCTCTCAACCCTTTATCTCCGCTCCCCATCCCTTCATCTCCGCTCCCTTCCCCTTCATCTCCGCTCCCCATCCCTTCATCTCCGCTCCCTTCCCCGTCATCTCCGCTCCCCATCCCTGTTGCCATCCAGTGAAAAAAGAAAAAAAACAGAAAAAATCCATAGATCGATTTGCTGATTTAATCAATCATTCAACTCTTCCTCACTCCGCCAAAGCCACCGAACCGTCTCATCAGCACCGAACCGAGATCGTCCACAACGGCAGCGCCTGCGTCGGTCAAATCGGCGGACGAAGCTGACAGCGCGGCGGCGGTGACCGAGGCGGACGCGGCGACCGACTCGGCAGCCACCGACAGCTGTTTGCGACGTTGGCAACGCTGATACTCGCGCGACAGGCTTTGGATTAAGGCCAGGAAACCGGCGCCCAATAGGAATGCAGATAGAACAGCCAAGCCTTCCTACATAAAAAAATAAATAATTTATGTCTTTAATATTTAAGGTTAGCGGTCAGGAAATGCCATCTTAATTATACCGCGTCATTGTAGTTAGCCTACGCGTGTTGAAACGATGTTGAAACTAACGGCAGCCCGCCCGCCGCTGTTGTCACTCATGCGCTAACAATTAGTTTATATTTATTACTTAATTAGTACGAAATTAATCAAAGATCGCGTAGAACGTTAACATGACAAATGAATGGAAAATTAAAGCTCGATACGAGCTTAGAAACCATTTTAGACGCAATAATAGAATTAAAAACAATAAAAACTGTCAGATTAGTCACAGTGAGTAAAAAGCACAATTGTCAGTTGCTGCCGTGCCCTTGGTTTATGCTGATCGTGCAGTTTTCAAACTTACAATTACTGAAAACGTTAGGTACTCCGGCGGAAGGAACTCCAATTGCAACACTGCAGTTTGCGATCGCAGGCGACGCAGTTGTTGACGGGCCAACCACAGTATAGCTTTCGACCACAGGAGAAGACTGCGCTACAGGAAGAACAGAGATGTCTGAGGTAGACGGTGCTGTCGAAAGGCGGCTACTAATCGTTGGAGACAAGGCCACTTTCTTTGAAAACTTTAGTCTTTTATTGTAGAGCTCGACGCTTTCCGCTCGCTTATGGCCAGTCACAGCTTGAATCTGGGGTACACTGACGCCGTCTTCAATCAGGTTCGTGACCACGCTTGCACGGATGCAGTGGTTGGTGTGATTCCGGCCAGCAAGACCAGCAAGTTCGCACAGCGTCTTCATAAAGCTGTTTAGCCAGTTCTTTCCTAGTATGAAATTATTGTGATACCAGTAGCCGTCAGTATTGTAACCACGTTGGATTGGCTTTGGCCAGAGACACTCAACGTTCGTCGGTATCTTGCTCAGGTACGAGTATAATTAAACTGCGCGCGCTGGACACGTGGTAGGTTCATTTGGAGTCTCGACAATCGTTGTTGGATTGTCAGCAGAAATAGCCTTCTCAATACTAGTCTTCATCACGACTACGTAGCGCACACCGTCATACTATTTGATTTGCAGGTCTCTCTTGCTCAATCCACGCAACCATTCACGTCCTCTAAAACCGAAACCATACACGATCTTAAAAAGTACTTCCATCTGCAGCCGCGTCGGAGTCGACCGGTCAAAGTACGAACGCAAGCGCACGAAGTCGTCATCCTTAATCGGACAGTAGGTACTAGCACCTCCTACTAGTTTCTTCTCCTAAAGAGCAGCAGACAACGCCTTAAACGTACGCTCAAACGATGCAAACTGTTCATTTCCAATGATCTTGAGATCCCTTCTTTCAGAAATGTAGTGATGAATCGACGCTCGGAAGCAAACTAAAGAACGAACGGCGTAGGATTTGCCATCGGTCATCTTTAGCGACACAAACCATAGCATTAGGTATGCGCACAGATAACGCAGGGCATACTCTCGATGTTGTCCGGCAAGTTTTGGTCACGCAAGAAATTATTCGATCGTTTCACGTGCACTTCCATTTTCTTGGTGGTCGACTCACGCTTCGCTTCATCTTCCACACGCCGCAGATCGCTCTCCTCAGTCTCACTGAGCTCTCGCAGAAGTGATGCATCATCTATCTCAGACGGATTTTCCAGCTCGGCATCTATCAGTCTCTGATGTGCAGCCGTCAAGCCCGACCATTGACTAATCGCTTGACCTGGTTCACGACGTCCAAGGCGCGTCAAAAAATCTAGCTCATCAGAGCTTAGACCGCTAATACCGTTCTCTAGAATTGAATCGTAACCAACATGTCGAGGCAGTAAAAAGAATAGGCTGCAAAACAACACTCGTCTTCACCACAAATACTATAATAGCTCAATGATAAATTAATACTATAATAATAAGTCTATCCGCTGATTATACTCCACATTGCTTTCAAGGCTGTGTCATCAGTTCAGCCAGAAGCCGGTGGCTCCAGTTTTTTGCTGTCCTAGGGCCAGCCACTATTGTGACCGGCCATTGCAGTGATGGTGTCGCTGTTGTCCGCCAGTCGCGCACCCGTTGCTAATACTGCAGTCGCCAATGTCAGTGCAACAATGCCTGTTTCTTCATCGCCAGCCTCATCTTCGACTCCTTCGCCCGCGATTCCAGTCACCGAGTCGGGAAGCCACAGTCGAGGAGGAGAAGGCGGCGGAGGCGGAGCTCTGACGGAGATCTCGCAGACTCATGTGTTCGTGGCAGTGCTTGGCGCCGGTCTAATTGTGCTGCTGGCCCTGGCCCTGGACAGCATGTTCCGGCGCCAGCGTGTGGCCTGTATGCGCCGCTGCTGCCGGCGACCTGTCAGTCCTGACGGTCGACGCGAACAGGGCGAGGACGAGTGGTACCTGCAGCGGCCGCCGCCTCTAGGAGACGACCAACAGCAGAGACGCCGGCGTCAGCAGCAGCAAGGTCTGAGATGCCGCTGGTGCAGCAACGGCTGCGTCGGCGGCAGCGCCAGCGGCGGACATCCTGTCGGAGCTTCCATCGCCGAGTTGGAGCCGGCGCTGAGCTTCGGTGCTGGCGGCAGCGGCGGAGGAGGCGCCGGTGGCGTTGGCTACGCCTGCGGTGTTGGCAGCTCGCCCGGCTCCAGACGGCCAATCTTTGTTCGACGTGGCGGCGGCGGCGGCTCCAGGTACGGCGGACGGGCAGCCGGCGGGCAGAGGAGCGGCCAGCATGACAGCAGCGGGCCCTGGGAGGACGTGTCCACCACAATGCCGCCGTCCTACGCCTCCTGCATGCATCCGGAGCGGACCGCTCTGTGATCCGGTCTGGCACCCGCGGCAGGGATTTCCCAGTCTTGCGCGTAGATTGGGATTATCTGTAGTACACTGGGACTGCCCGCGTTGATTGTGTTATGAAGGTCGGGGGATTTCCCTTTTAAGTCACTGGTCGTTAAATGGGATTTCCTTTTTTATCACAGATTGTTATACTTAGATTCCTCTTTTATCACCGATTAGCAGACTAGAATTCCCCTTTTTAGCACTGATTGGTAGATTGGGATCTCCCTTTGCTCACTCATGTAGCTACCACTGATTAGCAGAGTGGGATTCCCCTTTTATCACTGATTAGCAGACTGGGATTCACCCTTTTATCACTGATTAGCAGACTGGGATTCCCCCTTTATTACTGATTAGCAGACTGGGATCCCCCCTTTACTACTGATTAGCAGACTGGGATTCACCCTTTTATCACTGATTAGCAGACTGGGATTCCCCCTTTATTACTGATTAGCAGACTGGGATCCCCCCTTTACTACTGATTAGCAGACTGGGATTCACCCTTTTATCACTGATTAGCAGACTGGGATTCCCATTTTTAAACTGGGATTGATAGACGTAAGAATTATTCGATTAAAGTTGTAGCTTATATAATTTTTGTCTTGGATTTCCCGTATTTCCTAGAAAAATATAACCTTTGAATAACAAGACTCGAGCTCTATACATGCTTTAAGCTTGAATGGAACCCTGAATTGACTGGCCTGGTTTTTGTTTTTGTTTTAAAAGTTTGTGTTTTTCGCTTCTTACGAGTATCAGAACCAATAAAGACCGATGAAAAATGAATACACAAACACTTCTATAAAAAGTGTGTGACTAGAAGTTTAGCAACTGATGTCACCAAGTTAAAAAAGGTAAAATTTTAAAAGGAAAAAACTGTAATCCTAAAAATAGATTGGCTAACAATGGTCAGTGAGTCGGAAATCAAAAAGACGACTTTACAAAGACAATGCGTCAAAAAAACAGGGAAAATCGCACAACAGCTGAAAGAAAAAAACTATAGTTTTTGTTAAAAAAAAACAACAAAAAATCGTTGCTGTCCTTTTAAACAAATAATAATAAAAAACAATCAGGCCAGGCCAGATACTTCGGTACAATTTAAATTTATAATTAAAAGTGCAGGTTATAGTCGGGGCAAGGAATGGACAATAGGAAAGTTAGAAGCTTAGAAATTGAGAGGAAACTTAAAACAGCTAATATAGGTCTCTGTCTAGGTTTCTATATTGGTCATTAAAAAGTGTCTATATTAGTCATAGAAAAGTGTCTTAATTGGTCATTGTAAAGTTTCTTTATTGGTCATTGTAAAGTGTCTTTATTGGTCATAGAAAAGTGTCTTGATTGGTCATAGTAAAGTGTCTTTATTGGTCATTTAGAAGTGATTACATTATTCATAAGAAATGTAAACTAGTCATAAAAACTGAGTCATGAAAGCTGTAATAAAAATGATAACTATTTATGAAAGTCATCTCCAATTGGTCACAAAGATAGGTAATCATTTTCTATCGAGTTGCTACATATATATTTTGCAGTCATTATTTTAAACCTAGTCATGTTTACTGTTTGCATATGTAATTTACTGCATTGCACTATATTTTCTGGTCATATCATGCTTTTTTTTACTTTATAGATGTGTTTTTGCTGTCATAATTAAAAAATAATTGCAAAGCGTTTGTTACAGAATCTCGGCTACATATTTGGACTAATATTCTAGAGTAATTTAAATTTGCAGCTTGAGTCTGACTTTAATTATTCGAAATGTAGCCTTTTTTATTTTCGTATCGGTTTATATTGTCTTTACTGCAGTGGTCGGCGAACTCCGGCCCGCGGGCCAGATGCGGCCCTCATCTTTCATGTGTCTCATCTCTCCCCTGCCTTATCTCTCCCACTTCTTATCTCTCCTCTCACATGTCTCATCTTATCTCTCCTCTCCAGTGTCTTATCTCTCCTCTCCCGTGTCTTATCTCTCCTCTCCCGTGTCTTATCTCTTATCTCCCGTGTCTCATCTCTCCCGTGTATTATCTTTCCTCTCCCGTGTCTCATCTTATCTCTCCTCTTCCCTGTCTTATCTCTCTTCTCCCGTGTCTCATCTCTCCCGTGTATTATCTCATCTCTCCCTGTCTTATCTCGCCCGTGTCTTCTCTCCTCTCCCGTGTCTCATCTCATCTCTCCCGTGTCTTATCTCTCCCGCGTCTCATCTCTCCCGTGTCTCGTCTCTCCCGCGCTTCGTCTCTCCCGTGTCTCATCTCTTCACTATCTCATATTTCTACAGTCAATACGTCCCACTGTCGTCTATCGGGTTCTCTCTTTGGCCCGCTAGCTAATAAGTTTGCTGACCCCTGCTTTACTGCAAGAATTGTTTTCCTAAAAAGAGTAAAATATAATAATTAGAAAACTATAAGCAAACATTTTTTCTATGACTTCACTTGGTACCACCTAATTTCCATCAACTATGGCCGTGAGGTTTTACAATTTCTTCTAATTGATATAAATAGCATATGATACTTCAGATAATATCTTTTTTTATTGTATAGTCGACCTTGTACGAGCCCCGTAGTTAAAAGCAGAAGTTTGATACAATTTAATCGTAAAAGTGTAGAATTGGCCTGTTGCAAAGTCGCGTCATGCTTAATTTTACATTTCGTGTACATAAGCCAGATATACAGGTATAAAACGCAGGTACCCTGAGATCGCTAATGTAAATCACTGTGCCAGCCTGTGATCCGCCCTTAAACATAAGCCAGTAAGTACTACAGCAAAAATGGGTGCTATTCTACAAAAAATAGTTAGCTCAATCACCTGGCTCCTGTCTGATAAACTAACTGAAAGGCACAGGCGTCAACTGGAAGATCAGGCCGCTTCCAATCGACGCTTCACGATCGATTCGCAGCTGACCCAAAGGGTTGTAGGTGAGTTCGAGCCCGAGTCTTCCACCCTCTTCAGTACCGATTTAGCTCCCTCCAACTGCTGTACTGATGCTTGAAAGATTCTTAAGCTGCTTGAAAGGCTAGTTCTTGGCGCCTCCTTCACGTTGAGCTGAGGAACTCTCCGCTCTGCGCCAACCAGCGCGCCTTTCGATCCGGACGCTCCATCGAAAGTGCTCTGCTTGCAATTGTTGACAAGCTGGAGCGCGCCGTGCTTGGCACCGGTTTCGCTCTCTCGCTTTTCCTCGACATTGATGGTGCCTTCGACAATGTGCTCTTCGAAGCCTTTAGGCGAGCCCTGGAGCGCCGGGCTGCTCACGAGCACCTCACCCGCTGAGTTATGTATATGATCTCTCATCCAACTGCCACCTCGCACCTGCTTGGCCACTCGAGCTGTGTGAAAGTCCAGAAGGGAGGCCCGCAGGGTGGCAGAGTCCGATCCTTTGGAACCTTGTCATGGACGAGCTGCTCTGCAGCCCTGACCCGAAACCTGTCCAGAAAATCGGCTATGCTGACGACGTCACCGCCACTGTGGCCGGACCGTCTCCCCCGGTCCTCAGAGACCTTTTGCAAGCGTTCATCCACCGTGCCGAGCGCTGGGCTCATAGCTGCGGCCTCAAACTCTCTGAGTCCAAGACCGTTGCCATTATGTTCACGAGCAAATGAAACTGGAGGATTGAGCCTCTTCTTCTCTATGACAAAACCCATCGCCATGGAGAAGCAAACTAGATGCTTAGGTGTCATCCTCGACCACAGGCTGAGCTGGACACCTCACATCAAACTCAAAACTCGCAAAGCTCTCGCGACGCCTAAAAATTCTGGCCTCAACTTGCACGGAAAACATTAGTCATCGCTGCCTTGCGGGTCCAGTTGTTATTTCTAGAAGTCTCTGCTCCTCAGAAAGTTTACTCTACACCCAGTCCACCCATACCATGCCGGCTTCAAATGATTATTAGTGCGCAAAGCCCTAAAACTGCCCCACTCCGAATCCAAAACTGAAGGCCAGGGGAGAGAGGGTTAACATGAGCCTATTTAAACGAAACGGTACGAGTGTACGCTCACGCCCATGTAAATGGGCTATCCTTAAGCGGGCCGGATTGCAATGCTGATGATGCACAGGGCCTGAGGGCCGGATAGAGAGGCTTCGCGGGCCGGATGTGGCCCGCGGGTCGAAGTTGCCGACCCCTAGTTTAAGTTATATAAAGTAGTTGGCACTCCCTTTCTTTAGATATAGCTCATAGCTCGTAAAACAACAACCCCAGACTGCAAAAATTAAAACGATTTTTTATTATTTTTATCGCAACAGACCCGGACACCGCAACAATGGCACTGACTATTCCTGCGATGGGAAATCCGTTTAGCATTGGAGCACTGTATGATAGTCAGCGAAGCCAGATCATTCCAGGAATCAAGCTGATAACACAGCAGCAGGTAAAAGATATGCTTGTCATCACCGAAAACACAAGCATGGAAACTGATATTCTAACAGAGGAGTCCATGCAAGGCACCAGCTCAGACTTAGCACTGAAAGGCAATCTCTCGCTGTCTCTTCTGAGCGGTGCTCTTAAGGTGAACGGCTCCGGAAGTCACCAAGTGAAGTCAACAGACAAGAAGGAAACCGAGAGCGTAATTTATCGTTTAAAGGTGCACTCAAAATATGAAGAGCTCCATTTTCCTCCAGACCTGAAGCTGACGGACACAGGTCGTCTCCGCGATGCCACGCACGTTGTGGTTGGGATCCAATACGGCGGAACTGCTCTGTTCTTCTTCGAGCGAAATAAGGAGGTCTCAACGAGCAACAGCAAAAGCAGTGGAAATCTAAGTGCTGATATCAGTACTTTTGCATCACTGGTCAGCGTCTCGGGAGCAGCTTCACTCGATGTTAGTTCTGATGTGACTAAATCCATGCAGAAGATCAGGGTAACTTACAAAGGCGACTTTCACTTGGCCAGCCCACCAACCAACTTTGTCGACGCCCTAAAGTGCATCCAGTTGATTCAGGGAGCGGAAGCTCGATCGCCTTTGACCGTCACTCTGGTTCCATTGTCGTTGCTGATCTCTGAAATTCCACCGGAACCAATGCCGCTACCGCTTAGCTTAGTGACAAAAGCTGTTGGATGCTATGAAAAACTAAACGGGGCTCTCGCCACTCTGAGCATTGTTCTTGGCAAACTGAGATCGACCTTCTGGAGCCACGTGGTTCAAAAACTAGAAGCCGAAATGCGAGAGCTCAAATCGCTCAAGGCATCCCTGGATGACGCCGTATTTGAAACCCTGCAAAAGCGCTCTGATAGCTCTGTGGGAAAGAAACTAAATAGCCTCAACGAGAAGATTTCCTTATTCGACTCCGGATCAAAGTTCGCTCATTTGAAAGAGTGGGCAGACACGGTCCATGAAGCCGGAGATGTTCTGGTCGCGATTTCTGAGAGGTTTCAAGCCATGGGTGCGCAGATCATCAGCGACCAGTCTGAGAGAGCCAAGTTCATTATGGGAAGCTTGACTGGCAAAAGTCGGACTCTGTACAGTCTGACATGTCCAGTTGCGATTTTTGAAATTCAAGACTTTAACCCCGCAATTGGACTGAAACTTTGGAACAATCAGAAGCAGGCGACCCAGTTCTTCTTGACATTAGCCAAGCTAATCAGTGCTAATCAGATATTAGGGAGCGATGAGGAAGCCATGTTCGAGCGACATCTGAACAAACAACAGGCCTTGTCGAATGTGGCAGTTGAACAATCTGATACGTCGAAGACAGCCAAAAAGGAGTCTGGAATACAGCTGAGCAGCGAGACGACACTCTGGACTCTGGACGACAGTGAGGATCGATGAAAATTATTGTTCATTAATAATAAGTTTCGATGAACTGAAGTTTAGATACAAGTGTATTTTTAGAATTTTATTGTTTTTGCCACTTATTTTCATTTTCAGTTTTTTTAATTATTTCTCTGTCACGTACAAGGTATTTTTGTACTTAAGTGAGAAGCGGTGAAAATGTATCTGTTATAGAAACCATTTCCTATGAATTTATCAAACTGACTATAGATAACCATTATCAATATTTTTTCACTTTTTCAGACGATTTGTTTTCTGGAGTTTATGTTTAAGCGAATTGACTTTTCATTAACGTCGTTTCCCTCTTACTTTTTCCGATCGACGTTTTCACATCAAAGCTCGTCATTGCTTGCTAGGCCGGGCAGTTCTACTGCGGAAGTGACGCCGAGTTAGACTATAATAATTATTTTTGCTTACATCGTTGCTGGTATAAAGTTTAGCGTGTTTTGATTTGCTTTAAAGCGTCATTTTGTTTTTATGCTTTTTTGTCTTATATAATCTATTTTTACTTTAAATGCGAATTTTTGAATGCTATATTGTTTTTAGTTGCCATACGTATGTACAGAAAAATACCTGGGGCTCGTATTATAAGGCTTGATTTTCAACTTAAGTGCTGAAATTCGCACTGTCAAAATAGGAGCCAAGATCAGACATATCTTACGAAAGCTTTATAGTACAGGCCTCTTGCTTTTGAATGACTTTTTTAAATGTCATTTACCTAAGTGACGCTTGTTTGTGCCACACTAAAGTTCGTTGGACGCGATTTTTATGAGTTTTCATATACTATTCCTCAATATACCGATTTTTATATACTATTCCTCAATACATCCTTTTTATTTTGTTATAGTGCTGGACGCATATACTTTTGAATTCTTAGCCGCTGTTATACTACTTTATAGCTTTCAGATCTGAATTACTGCTACGATTTTTATGATATCATTTGTTCGCCTGAAATATAATGTTTTAGAAGTTTTTAAAATGGCTATTATAGTGTATATTATAGTATTACTTGTCTTTGCAACATCTTAAACAAATGTTTACAATGTGCCGAGGAAATAAAATGCTAGACAAGTATTTAGACCGATTCAGAGTAAAATTTATGGATTAACAATCAGCAGGAATGTCGCCAGTTCAGTGGCAATGAATGCGAACCAAAATCTGTCCATTCCAGCGACGAAGAAGATGCAAGCCAAAGCGGAGTGTTTCCCATGCCTCGGCCGGCCCGTCGCCCTCGGTCAGCTGTATGATATTCGGCGAGATGAAATAATTCCGCAAAAGCTCTGGCCTGAGGAGCGCATTCGGCAGATGACGTCACGGCAGATTCAAGCACCACTCGTGAGTTTCTCGCTGGATTGTGAGTGGGACTCGCAGCAGAGAGCTGAGAAGCTAGGACTAGATGCTCAACTTCAATTCAAAATTCAGTTCAAGCTTTTTTGGTGGTCACTTTACGAAAAAACGATGACAGGATCAGCAAGGTACTATTCTGATGCAACTTTACTTGAGACAAAGGGAAGCATCACATTGCAGTACGATGTGAAAGGAGCATTTGATGAACTCCAGTGCGTCAATGAGTACATCAGCGACCCCAAGCAGCTAGCTAGTACGAACGCAACTCACGTTGTGACCGGCATCAGGTACGGAGGCAAAGCGTTCATCGTGTGCAAGGGTTGGACGAATGTGAGCAACTTTTTCGAACAGGCCACATCCAACTGCTGTTCTTTGGTTGACTCTCATGTGCGTGACTGGATTAGAGATGCAGGTCGTTCTGTAAAAGCTCGGACTAATTCCAAAATCCCAGGCCTCTCTTTGAGAACTGAAAGTTATCAAATCGAATGCCATACAGATTTCAGGAAGCCAGACAAGCCTCTGCGTAATCCTGATGATGTTTTGGAATACTTTAGGAAGCTGGACTCCAAGGGCGCAAACACAGCCATGGAAATATATCTCACACCCCTGAGCTACTTTAGTCCCTCACTGCCTATGTCGATCTCGATGCCAAAGACTCAACACCTGCTAGAGGCATGCGAGTACCTGCAGGCGTTGAAAGCGGGAGCCGAGCGGACAGACCTGCTCATGGGCTCGATCTGCAATGAAGCCGAGCTCAACCTCTCAATCGGTGAGACCATCTTCGGCTACAATAATCTGCTTGGCAAGCAAATTGACCGCTATATGGAAAGAATGCGTCAAAGCTTTGTGGTACATCGAACTCCAGAGGAATTCGTTGAGACTCACCTGTCAGGTAGTTTAGACAGCCTTTTTACCTTCAGCAGCTTGGACACCTCTTATGAAATGTTCGGTCGCCAAACATCGGAGCTTTGCACGCTGAGTGCTAGGCTTCGAAAGGGTACGCCGCAAGCCAGCGCAGAGGAGCTCGAGAAGCGAGCGGAAGATCTAACTAAAGAAGTAGAGGAGCTGTTTAGCCTGCACGACTCGAACAAACAGATTCTGGAGCAAGCCTCCTCTGGAAATCGTATTGTCCGGATTTTGCGCACAAGAATAGTAGAGACTGAGCGACAGGACCAGTCTTGCATCACATGGTGTATCAAGTGCCGATTGACTTGTCATGAGAATTGCGGCCTGCAAAATAACGAAGACAAGGCACAGTGTTCCGCTATGAATAGTAGCGGCTTTTGCAACAACTGCGGCTGTCATTGGCGAATTCACAGGAACAGAAAAACTGAGCAGAGAGAGGTTGAGTACTATGAAGAAGTGGCGCTTCCGGATGTAAGCAAGAGGTATGGCGAAAGCCTGAACCAGCGAGGTGCTGAAACCCGGGTCAAGTATCACCTGGGAGTAGACGCAGAGATGACTCTGCAGAAAGCGGCCTACGGACTAGTGACCGCCTACAGGTGCTTGAAATGTCTGCACGGAGGCCTTGACTTCGACCAGTTTATCAGACAGAAAATTCAGGCAAGGCGTTTACAATCACAAGAGTCCGACCGCTTCATCCAATTAGTCAAGGCTATTCAAACTCGCGTTAAGGATTGAAACGACTATGAGAATCTCGCCAGACGGCACGAACGTCTTGGAGAGAATGCGGCTTCTCGAATTTTTGCTGTAGGAGCTTTCGGGACCATGAGTAGAAATTTAGGTGCCGGAAATTCGAGGCGAGATTCGGTCGAGAGAAATTCTTCCGAATGCACCATGAGTCAAACAAATCAGAAATCTCACGCGTCTCTTTTAAGTGCCTTAAACTAACTGTGACAAATTATTGAGAAATGATTTCTTCCATAGTTAGCCATATCGGGTATCAAGTATTGTTAAAATCAATTACGAACGTAGAATGATTCGTAGAACCTTACTTAACAATATATACTTATTTAACTACACTATTTCTTGTTTGACCTGAAGTAGCTCTGTAGTATTTTACAAAGCCTTAAAACTTTTGTTCGAAAAGTTATAAACACTTACTTTTTATTTCTTTTAATGCCAGCGTTTTGTTGACAAAAAAATGGCCAAAATTGTAATACTTCTTACGCTGCATGTGTGCAGAATAAGTCTTTTTAACTACGACTCTTACCCAAATTATGTACTGCAGCTTTTTGACTACACGCATCATATACCACTGTAACTTTGTTATCATTTCACTATAAGCTAAATTGTTTTGCTGAACCCACTGTTTCCTGACTTTGAAAGAGGAATTTAGTGGAAAAAAACAGAGTATAACAATATACTTTCTTTATTTCATTTTTCCATAACAAGTTTTTTTTGTTCAAAGTCACAATATAAAAAATTAAAAATTCTAAAACACTAGCCGGTGTTTTTATGGCAAGATTAGAATGCGGGAAGAATATTGCTGGTTATAACAGTTTTTATTTCTTCTAGTTTGTGACTACCACAGATACTATAATAACTACGAGTATAATAGTTATGATAGTATCTGTGTATCTGTTATTATAGTATCTGTGGTCTTCACAAAAGAATGTATTTTCTCTAAAGAACTTCAAAGGAATCATTCTCACTTAACACCAAAGTTTTGCCAGATTTTGCCATAGACTAAATATTAATTTTGATAAGTTTTTCGTTTGTCTAAGCTTTTCAAGTGGGGACTCCACCTCCATATCCACACCCCGCAAAGAGGCTGTACGCCCCGTTGAACCCGCTGTATTTTTTCCATAGACATTCTTACCGGGCCGTGAAACCGACTGAAAGCATAGAACTCAGAGCGATTTTTCCATAGAAAGTCTAAGCGGCCGTGAAACGCGTTTCACGCCCGCTAACTACAACACGAATATGGATAGGCTAGGTATCGAGGTAAAACGTGCAGCCTATTAGTATTTATATATTATCTCTCGTGTTTTTTTCTGTAAAGTCGAGGAGGTCGACTTGAAGGTCGGGGGTTCGATTCCCGACTTTGCTGGAACAATGTGTGTCCTTTAGCAAGACATTAATTCTAGATTGCTTTAGTTCACCCAGCTGTTAAACGGGTACCTGCATCAGCTGGGATAATTGAGGGTGTGGCGTCCGCCCCAGTCCATGAACTGAACAGCAGTACGCAGCCTCCGCGCAATAGCTGCGGCTGTGCTGTCGGCTGCAAATCTGGCCCAATTGGGCCAGGTGTAACCAATAACGATAATTATTAATATAATAAAGTATCTCTAATCTCTTCCGTGTCTCTTCTATCCTGTCAATTCTGTGTTTTTTACTTCTCCATTCCGGAAAACCAACCTTATTAATCAGACAGTTCACAGTTCGAACAGCGAATTGCGCAGCCAGTCTAATAATTAGACCAATCAAGGACTCAACAGTTTCCAGAGACCGCCGAATCAGATGCTCCGGTTCCAGTAGCAGCAGCACGGCTAGCCTAGCCAGGGAGGCTGTGACAACCGACGCGCCGAGATATTTAAGTAACCTCAAAGCGCGTTGAATACGGCCATCGTCTATGGTAAAACCATCATTGACGGCTTTTTCGCGCTTTCGACTATTAGCAGTGCTAGCAGCAACAACTACCGGAGCAAAAAAGCGATCAGCATTACTCTGAGAAGTATGGACAGTTCTAAAATAGGTAACCGCCGCAACAGATGCAGTTGTTACTGATAATAAACTGCGCCATTTGTAAGAATTGTTTGTCGACCATCGGGTAAAGAATTTCGCCCAACGGCTTGTTAGAATCATCGTAGATGACTGAAAGTGTTTGTTAAAACAAAATTTAATTAGGTTTGACTTGAATTACAATTTTAGACTCATTTGCAATGATTTCCGTAATCGGTAAGTTAATGTGACCAGTAACTAGTACCCAACCGTGTAATCCATTCGACTAAGACGAAAATAACCAAGACAATGTGAGGCAAAAGAAATTTTCTGGGAAATCATTTAGTTTAACAAATCTTGAAAGCGTTTCTTGCTCGTCCTCAAACTTTAGCTTTAATTGTTTGTTTAATTTACAGGAAATCATTGCAAATAGTCTTGAATTATATTAAAAGTGACAGTTTTCGGTCTTATAAAAAAATTATCAACAAAAAACTAATGAACGCGTGAGCTAGAAAAAATGGAGCATTGAAGAATGACAATTGCGGTTATATTATTGTATTATTCAATTCTGAATGATAAAACTAGAATTTAAGATCACAGACTAACAAGTTTTTACAGAACTTGACACAAGACATGTACTTTTAGTGGCGAAAAATAGCATATATTCAATCAAATCCACACAAGTTCGACTAGATGACAAATAATAGAATTATTCATCAACAAAAATCTGTCAATTTTCTTTGATTGTCAGATCCACTTCAGTTATCAATTGTAGCAACTGTGGATCATTGTTTGCTGTCTTTTTGTCTCGAAGCAGCAGCAGCAGCAGCCCTATTAGCAGCAGCAGAACCATCAGCAGCAACAGCAACAGCAGCAGCAGCCGGATCAGCAGCAGCAGCCGGATCAGCAGCAGCAGAACCATCAGCAACAGCAGAACCATCAGCAGCAGCAGCAGCAGCAGCCGGATCAGCAACAGCAGAACCATCAGCAGCAGCAGCAGCAGCAGCCGGATCAGCAGCAGCAGAACCATCAGCAACAGCAACAGCAGCCGGATCAGCAACAGCAGAACCATCAGCAACAGTAACAGCAGCCGGATCAGCAACAGCAACAGCAGCAGCAGCCGGATCAGCAACAGCAACAGCAGAACCATCAGCAGCAGCAGCAGCAGCAGCCGGATCAGCAACAGCAGAACCATCAGCAGCAGCAGCAGCAGCAGCCGGATCAGCAGCAGCAGAACCATCAGCAACAGCAACAGCAGCCGGATCAGCAACAGCAGAACCATCAGCAACAGGAACAGCAGCCGGATCAGCAACAGCAACAGCAGCAGCAGCCGGATCAGCAACAGCAACAGCAGAACCATCAGCAACAGCAACAGCAGCAGCAGCCAGGTCAGCAACAGCAGTTGCAGCATCATCAGCACTCGGTAGACTTAAAATAGTATTTTCAGCAGACTCGTTGACTGGCTTGAGCAGCTGCTGAGCTGAACAGCTACGCGGAGGCTTCAACAATGGCTGTGTCGTCGGCGTCGGCGGAGGCAGATGCGGAGGCGGTGGCAGGGGCGGCGGAGGTGTGGGCGGCGCGTGCGACACCAACGATGGCGGTGGCGGAGGCGGCGGAGCCTGACTAAAGTCGAAAGCGGCGGGAATCTCCACACTTTTAGTGGCCTGAGCACGCCGCATTAGATTCTGCGAATAATCGATAGTGCGCGAACGAAGGAATGTCTTGGCCGACTCCAGCACCGACGACGACTGATGACTAGACGACAACGAGGCGGCGGCAGCGGCAGCATTAGACGACGAAGCACCGTTTGCGAGGCTGTCAGCACCGATAGAGTCGCGCTTGATGGCATCGGTGACACTGGCTGCCATACTGCGTCGCCGCTTCTCGTAGTCCAGCTGCTGCTTGGTGAACAGGGCATTACGAGCCAGCTCGCCTATCGACTGGAAGGTGCCACGGCTGCGGCCCATGGAGCGCAGGACGGACAAGAAGCAGTCGACATCGGTGACGTGGCCGGAGATGTCGCGATCTAGTCTGGCAACGTCGGCTCGCTGAACGGCTAGTCGAGGTACAGTCTTCCTAATGTGCTCCTCAATGCGGTAGAGAGCCAAAGATGGCTCATTGGCAAGAATTCTGGCTACTTCGCTCATCCGATCGGCCAGAGCACGAGCCCTAGCCTCCGTTTCGTTTGACATGCGTCTATTATTATTATTATTATTGCCGACACTACTAGTAGTAGCTAAGCTAGTTCTACCGGCGTAGATTAATTGCACATTGTTGTCCATGCATGTAGAAACAAATTAGGCATTTGATTAATTTTTCATCGATGCAATAAAATATCGACTTCTTTGGTAGTTACCTGGACAATGCCGTCTATTTGTTTTTGGCAATTCTGAAAATAAACAGAAGCTTTAAATACTAATTAAAGAGCTCAAATATGATTCAAGTTCGCAACGAGCGCACAGGTGGAATCAGGTTTCAGACTAGTTTTATATCAAACTAAAAATAGCTTAAAAATCAGTTAAGTGTGTGACTAGTTGAGGCTATTAAATAAAAGTTTTCTCATGACTAGCACTAGCCTATTTTAATTAAAAAACTGTACCTTAATAGTAAAATAGTTTCATAGAAGCTTCAATCAACTTAAGTAACTGACATATTGAATCTCTTTTGAGTTAAACCAGAGAAGATAAGACTTAACAATAAATTACTTCAAGATTGACAGATATAAAAACTAAACTGACCCTTGTCCCAAACTGACAGACTTACAACACCTGAAACTAAATTAAATATTGCAAAAAAAACTCTAAAAACATGAAAAATGTGGTCAGTTTTTTCATTCCTTCTGAAATATGACTTTTTATTTCCGTCAATTCACTTGGTTCACCACTATCCTTCACTGTGAATAGGCATTCAGGCTTCGAGAACTTCGCGGCAAATTCAGCACTCGGTGTCCGATTCGTAACAAGTTCTGCAGCACTTAGTTTGTTATGATCATCGCAATAAAGCACTCCTAAAACAAATATAGAACAGACGCTGGCTCATAGAACAGCGTTTGATAAGAGATGGCAATCAACGGTACAATAGGCTAGAGTAACAATAGTTTCATATGTTATTTAATAATCATATAATAGGTAAGGTAAAGTGGGGCAGCAAAGGCAAAGAAAAAAGCACGTGACTATACCTCACCGTTCTAGCTGATAGACTTTTATCTAGCTTAAACTCGACTTGGGGGGGCTGGAAAATGTATTGCAATCGCATGTATAAGATTAATGAGCTAGACTGGATAGACACACTATAGTAGTCTAAGGGCAATCTTTATGGACACAATAAAAAACTTTGAACTGGCAAATGAGTTATGCATTTTTAATGAAGTAACTTTGCTGTTTTCTAAATAACTCATATTGTGTACATGACATTAGGGACATATATTGTTAATTTATTAATATAACTGGGGAAACTGATTGATTTTTTATTACTAAATCGAAAGCGCAGCGAGCCGAATAATAAAAAGAAAACAGAAGAAAAATAACAACTCAACAGCAATGCTCTACTAATCGATACAATAGCCACTCGGGTTACTAGCTACAGTTAATATGCGGAATAAGCAGCCTAATTACTTTTGAATCTATTTTTAATAATCGCACATTACTAATAGTAGTTAATAAGGTGTGACTCATTTTATTGTTTCTAAACTCTTTCACCAGTATGCAGTTTTAGATTTCTGATATAGTCATAAAAATAACTGCAGACAACAATTTGGCAACCGAATAAATAAATTGTAAAATAGTTAAGTCTTACGAGAATAGATTTAATAAATGTTTTTTTCGCGCTTATTAATGTGTCTCAAGTTAAGTTTATATATATACTTGTTATATTGAAACTGGACAAAAAGCACAGAAGTAGACTGGGAAGGCGTACACAGGAGGGCTGAGAACCAACACAAACTTAAGAGAAGAGGCCTAATGAGGATCATCTAGTCAAGCATGGGATGGATCGCTAATCCATAGCAGTTGGAATTTTATTAAATTGACTCTGCATTAAACCAGGTGTGCCACTTGAAGAATTATTAATATGAATTGGAAAATTCAATCATACTTGAACAATAAAATTAAGAAGAAAGCCAAGCATCAAAAAGCAGAAGAAACCAACAAGTTACTGAACTATTTAATTCATATTTCTTCTTTTTTAGTTAAAGTAGTAAATTTTGCTTTTAAAAAAAATAAGAAAGAAGGCGAACAAATGTTAAATAGCTTGTTGACTTATCCGCACAATATGAAACAATAACCGTTGTTTTCCGTTAATTTGTCGACAATGGCTAAAGTTGCAATTAAGATTTCAGATTTTATTTATAACTGTTTTGAAAATCCACAAAACTCACATTTTATGCCACAATCTTTGTCAAAGAAAACCAAATCGAACCTGCAAATTAGCAGCAAACTAGGTCAGTTAGAACTTTGATGGTGGTGAAAATTGTGAATTAGTCATTGCCTTCCTCATCGGTCTAGACGATATCTTTGCCCCACACAATCCGATTGCTGACGATTTCTAGACTAGGCCATTGGCGGGGAAGGCAATCTCAGGCCAGTATTGGCCGAATTAGGCCTTGCCCTTGTCCTGGACTGAGCGACAAGCGACCACGCCTTCTTCGTTCATCGAGCACAGAACCTGCAATGCGATGGATGGCGCTATTAGTGAGCACGTTGGTGATGGCGCGCTGTACTAAATGTGTGAGAGAGGGAAGGTATGGGGAAGAAGTGGGAGAAGGGATGAAGGAGAAGTGGGAGAAGGGATGAGGGAGAAGTGGGAGAAGGGATGAGGCAGAAGTGGGAGAAGGGATGAGGGAGAAGTGGGAGAAGGGATGAGGGAGAAGTGGGAGAAGGGATGAGGGAGAAGGGATGAGGGAGAAGTGGGAGAAGAGATGAGGGAGAAGTGGGAGAAGGGATGAGGGAGAAGTGGGAGAAGAGATGAGGGAGAAGTGGGAGAAGGGATGAGGGAGAAGTGGGAGAAGGGATGAGGGAGAAGTGGGAGTGGGCAGTAAGAATAAACTGAGTAGACTGAGAAGTAGGAGAACCAAGGCATTAATAATTGGCTCACCTGGATAACAAGCGACTCTTCGGCTTCAAAGCGGCGACGAATCTCGTTGCCAAGATCGCCGTCTGGCAGGCGAACGTCCTCCTTCATGTCGCCATTCTCGGCCATCAGCTCCAGGAAGCTCTCATCCGAGATGTTCACAAGCTGGTACTCGCGCCTAATAACAGTGGGCTCCTGGACGATGGCGCTAGACGGCGACACTTCTTCGTACTTCTTGCCATTGAAGATGTCGATGGCCACCAGATTGACCTTGGCGGAGCCGTGCTTGCCAGTCTTGGAGGTGCTCATCTCAACGATCTTGCTCGGACGGCCCTTGATGAGAATATAACCGCCCTTCCTAAGAGCGCTGCACGATTTCGGAACTGACAGAGAGGCGCCAGCATCGGCGCTTTGGTATTCATTGTCTTCGTATTCGGCCATAGTTTAAATTAAAATTCCTTTTATTTAGATCTGCCAAATTAAGTAGAAAACAACGGTCGCAGACTAAGATGCGCTGGGCTGGAAAACAAAGCAAAGATGAAATGTTTTTTTAGCTTTATTGAAAAAATTATCGACCTTTAAAGTTATTTTGTTATGCAGAAATGGGGTTTAGCCTTGTGGGTATAGCATTGAGCCCCACAGAATTTCATGTGTTAACTTGGTCTTGCTTAGGTTATATCTAAATACATATAAGTTATTAGTTGAATAAAGTTTTATTTTATTAATGCGCTACGCAAGTTTAAAAGACAAACAATAGCATGCGGTGTTTAATACCAGGCTGCGCGAGCCAACTAAAAGTCATGTGTATATTTCTTTACTGTTGACAGCAATAAAATACCAACCCCCCGTCAACTTTGAATTAGACAGAAAATGCCAACACTAGAATATAGTTAAAGATTATAGTTTTACTAGTCAGTTAACTGTTATTATTTTCAATCGGATAAGACAAGCAATACGAGAACAGGGCATGCTGATATACAGCTGTTAAAAGCGACACAATGGCAATTGTAAGTTACCGAACAGTTCAAAGATAAGAAGACTATTTAAGAAAAAAAGCAGACAAGATAATTGACACTTAGACGAAGAGTGAAAAACTCTACAAGTTGCCGCTTTTTAAAGGTCAAAATTCAACAACGAATCGCGAGTTGTAGATATAGCAAATACAGTTTTGTCTGTACAATAAAATTAGTAAATGGAGAATAAAAATGCTTGATTGATCATTTAAATATCGTTAACAATAAGAAACCGGTTTGTTATTTTAAGTTAAAAACACAGATTATTATTTACAGGTTTTAGTAAAATGTAAATTTTCTCGCATGCCACTAAATGGTAATATCTTATCAATCCACGATTAAATAATGCCAACCAGAATACACAGCAAGTAATGTAGAATACAGAAAATAACCAATAGAGAACAAGCTGTACTTGTAAAAAAGAGACACACGAGCGGTGCAAAGGTGCGCATTAAAATTGTATAAATATAGATGATTTCAAAATGAATGGTAAAAGTGCAATATCAAGACTAATAAAAATCAAAAACATCAAAATTTTAGC
Source organism: Macrostomum hystrix (assembly GCA_950097015.1). Classification (NCBI taxonomy): domain Eukaryota; kingdom Metazoa; phylum Platyhelminthes; family Macrostomidae; genus Macrostomum; species Macrostomum hystrix. The sequence goes on from CATNEN010000003.1 coordinate 3,697,405, forward strand.
CGAACACAAAAAATCAGAACTAGCAACAAAACATTCAAATAACAAGTTTATAATGAGCTCTAAAATAAAAAACTAATAATTGAAAAAGCACATAATCTACAAACGACTCATTAATCAACATCGCTCAGGCCTTCGCTATCCGAGTAGACGTATTTCACCGCCGAAGATTTAGCTCCGCGACTAGGCCGATCGGCTGAGACTGGATCGGACGAATCCGCCGCGGATTTCAATCTTACATCGTCGTCGTCGTCATCGTCGTCACTGTCGCACTCCCAGGGCTTCTTCTGCTTCTGAGAGCCGGCACTGGACTGCTTGACTTTCTTTGACTTCGGCTGGGTTGGCTTCTCGTCCGTGTCTGCGGACTTCCTGGCCTTCTTAGCTGCGGGCTTCTTAACTAGCATAGACTTCGGCTTCGTTGTTTTAGTCGTTGGCGACTTCTTGGATTTCTTAACCGGTGTAGACTGACTAGCAGGACGAAAGTCTTCGTCTGAGTCCTGAGGATCGTCATGATCATTATCGAGGTCGCTTAGCGAAGACAACGAATCTTCGCTGCTATCATCAGCCGGGCGTTTCTTAGCCTTCCCGGCCGATTTGGTCTTTGTTGTTGCTGTTGTTGTAGTAGTCGGCTTCTTCTTGACAGTCTTGCTCTGTACAGCTGGCGATGTTGTTGAAGCTGCTGCTGGACACTTTTTAGAAGCTTCAGCTGATGCGGAAGTAGATGCTGAGCCGCCTACTAAGCAGGAGACGTCCACGCCAGAGTCGGACAGTCGCTGCCAGAGCGGCTTTGGCCCAGCGCCGCCGAACTCGCCGTCGCTATCAAATTCGAATCCGCCGGCAGCAGCCGCCAATTTGGCCTTCTGTTGCTTCTTTGCCTGCTTGGCAGGTGCTTTATCGCCGTCATTGCCAGCCAGCTGCTGTTGCTGCCTGACTCTAGCCAGCATCTGTTCGTCAACCTGAGGAACGATTCGACGAGCGCCCAGCGTCGGCAAGTGTTCGACTGTTAGCCTGGCAGATTTAGCTGTCCGAGCTTTATTACCGGCTGCGGCCATCTTGGCTGCAGCCAGCTTGCGAGCCTGCTCATCGGCTCGATCGGCTTCAAGCTTAGTCAGCTGATCGATGGCCGACTGAAGACTGTCCAAATCTTCTGTCCACATGGCGCGCGGAGTTTTAGCTCGCAGAGTTGTCAATTCCGCTGACTTGGCATCGCGTTGACGCAATAATTCGTCTTTACGTTCGCGAGTTAACGACAGCATCGGCAGGCTGAGCAGATAGTGGTATTCGGGACCATCGGCGCTGGACGATGCAGCGTCGTCAGCTGATGGATCATCGGCTGCGCCAAGGCTGGCGAAGGAAGCCAAATTGGCGCGCCAGCTTTTGACGGGATCAGAGTCGAAGCCGGAGCTCTGTAGCAGCTTGACGCAGGCGGCACTGAAACAATGTAAGATAATTTGTTATTAACAGTAGAAGGAGAACGCTATTTTCCTTCCTTGGTATTACAAATACCCACTGCCTACTTCACGATAGCTCCCAAACCGAATGACCGATTTTCGCTAAAGTCCACTGTTCGATGAACAAGTAGCACTGATAGCTGTATAAACCTCTATGGCGAATCCATGTTGGTTCAAAAAACAATTTAATCCATACAAAATAGATGACATTGTTACATGATGAAATTGCGTGCAGAAAATGTGTGCCTATCGTGTTGGTTTTTTGCCACAAGACACCCCGACGAGAATCGTTGAATATCTCGACGATGTCGATGTTTGGTGATTATGGAAACAGTTTTATCGGATAGATCGTAAAATTCTAGGCCGTATTCTAATTAGCAAACATACAGAGGGGTAAGACACCTACCGAGGTAAATCTTCAATAACGAGCCGCTTCTCAATCTTGTCCACAATGAACCTGGCCTGATTGTCTAGTTTAAGGCTCTCAGCTGCCAGCTTGCCTAGCAGGTAGAGCTTTCTCTTCTCGTACCAGTCTAGTCGAAGGTTGAAGAATTCGCGCAGAATCTCTTCAACGGTGTTGTAGCGCTTGATGCAGTCGTTCTGATCGAAAAGGATCATAAAATTGGTGGTCAGGCTAGTCTGCAGTTTGAAGAATTTGTGCAGCCCAATCTCTTCGGCGGCGCGAAGTTTATCGGCGGACATTTGCACTACAAACTTCACGGTAGTGTCTGTGTGATATTCCTTGTAGTCTTGAATCTTTGGTGGCTGCTTCTCTGTACCGTTGAGCATAGGCTCAAGTACGGACTCTTTGTAGGCCTGTGTCCAAGTCTTCACCGGTAGTTCAGTAATTTCCACGGTGTTGTCATCAACTACGGCCACCTCGCCAAAGATAGCGTATTTATTCGTGTCTAATTCGCGTATTTCGCCGCGGAAGCCACGAAACGCCGGCAGCATGGGTTTCGGCTCTTCGCCAGAAAGCATTCGGCGAAGATTGGCAATGATGTCGGCCACATCAAAGTTAGGAATCTTGGTGCTCCAACCTGTGCCAATGCCATCAGCGCCATTTACTAGCACCATTGGCAGCACCGGCATGTACCACTTTGGCTCAATAGTCAGATTGTCATCGCGTTGAAATTCTAGCATAGGCTCGTCGGCCGGATTAAACACGTGACGCGTTAGCGGCGACAAGGATGTAAAAATGTAGCGCGGACTAGCCGCGTCACGACCACCGTGCAGTCTGGTGCCAAATTGACCGTGCGGTAGTAACAGATTTAAATTGTTGGCGCCGACAAAGTCCTGGGCTAGACCAATGATGGTGCCCATTAGGGACACCTCGCCATGGTGATAGGCTGACAGTTCGGCAACGGAGCCAGCAAGTTGAGCGACCTTAATCTCCTTGAATAGATTGCGCTTAAAGCAGGTGAACATCACCTTTCTCTGGCCAGGTTTTAATCCGTCAATCATAGACGGTATGGATCTCTCGTTATCCATATTGGAGAACAAGATGAGCTCTTTATTGACAAAGTCCGAGTAGGACACCGATCGAGTGTCGCGCTCGTACAGGTAGGTCTCCTGTAGGCCGAGATCAATCCGACGCCGGCGCTCCTCCATCCAGTTGGAGAGCCATTCCTTGCGCGAGTCTGAGCTCTTGCCGAATGCCAGCTTGATGGCTTCATCGTCTTCTTCGCCCTGATGTTAAAAGAATTGGTGTAAAATGGTAAAAAATATGTAAATAATTGTAAGACAGTGTAAAACGCGAAGTCTCTAATTACCTTATAAGTGAACTTGATTCGGTGCCTGGTCATATCGTTAAAATAATCTTTAGCCTCAGCCGAAGTGGAGGTACCAAGACCTTTGTAATACTTGACACGCCAGGTGTGCCAGTCAGGCGTGGCATTGCGCCACTCTTCAAACTCTGGCATAGAGAAGAACGATAATTCTAACTTGTTTTTGAAGACTTTCACAATAGGCGTAATGAACTCTTCGATGAAATTCTGACGCAACAATTCGGGCCATTTGAAGTGCAAGAAGTTGATAATCAATCCTTTAATGTGCGAGCCATCCTGGTCTTGATCGGCCATGATCATCACCTTGCCGTAACGAAGGGTCTTCAGATCCTCAGGAGTATTGTACTTCTTGCTGTACTGCAGCCCGAGAATCTTTACCAGGCTGTTGATCTCGGCGTTTTCCATCATCTGCTGAAAGGATGCTTCGCGAGCGTTGAGCAGTTTGCCTCGCAGAGGAAATACACCGTAGCGATCGCGGCCAACAACGCCGAGGCCGGCAACAGCCAGACTCTTGGCGGAGTCGCCCTCGGTGAGAATGAGGACGCACTCGAGCGACTGTTTAGTGCCAGCTAAATTGGCATCGTCCAGTTTAGCTATGCCTTTAAGCTTGCTGTGCTTAGCTTTGTGACACTGCTTGTCCAAGTTTTGCATGGTCTTGAACCGCACCCAATTCATGACAGCCTCAATGATGCCACATTTGCCAGCCTTGGCGATAAATTTTTGACCTAGATCGCATTTCGAGCCGAACATTGACTGCTGCAGCGTCATGTACTCTTTTGTCTGCGAATCGAATGTCGGATTCTCCACTAGGCAACGGCAGAACAGCCACAGATGATTTTTTAGGTTGGACGGCTTAATTTGGACGCCGCCTTTACCTTGCTTTTTCTTGACAACCTCGATGAGCTGCTTAACAATCTGATCAGCTACGTAGTCAACGTGCCTACCACCTTTAGAAGTAGCAATAGAATTGACAAAGCTGATCTGTTTGAAGCCATCAGTGCTTAGAGTGACAGCCACTTCCCAACGATCGTTGATCTGTTCGTGCACAGCCTTCAGAGGATTGCCAGCATCGTCAGTTTTGTCTTTTAGGTACAAATCAACGTAATCCTTGAAAGTCTTAACGCCGAGTCTTTTGCCGTTTAAGAAGACCTTTATGCCGGGACAAGAGGCGGCAACATCGTAGGCTCGTCGAGTGAACAGATCCACCATATCTTTGGTGAGCTTCTGCATTTTGAACTTCTTTAAGTCGGGCTTAAATGTTACGCAGGTGAAGTCTTCCGGACTGGCATCCGAAAGGCGAACATCCGTCGCTTTGGACATGTTGCCGTGCCAGGTCTGTTTGAATTTCTTTCTATACTGCTTGCAAGAAGTCTCCAGAGTGAATTCTGTGCTAAACACGTTGCATAGCTTGGCCCCGTAGCCGTTCCTGCCACCGGTGACTTTCTTTTCGTCGTCGTTAAAGTTGCTAGAGGTAAGCAGGTGACCAAAGATAAGCGTCGGAACTAGCATCTTCTCTTCCTTATGCTCAACAACAGGGATGCCTTTGCCATTATTCCAGATCTTGATGACATTCTCCTCCGGTTGGATGTCAATTTTAATGCAAGACATGCTCGGATCTCGTTGCTTGTTATCGGCCGCATTAACAAGGATTTCGTCAAATATTTTGTACAATCCGGGCACAAAGGTAATGTCTCGCTGAACCATAGCTTCAGTTTCAGAGTCGAATACCCACATAGATTGTGTCACCGGTTCTACGGATCCGATGTAAGTGTCCGGTCGAAGCAAAATATGCTCTAACTGAGTCTTCTTCTGATATGTCTTCTCAATTGATCCTTTTCCAGTCTTAGCTTGGCCGACGTCGAGCTCGGGCAGTGGGACCAGATGGCTGGACGCGAAAGCTTCCAAGTCCGCCATGTTTAAGAGGCGGACTTTTGCTTCTGACAAAGTCTTTTTTAAACAAAATACTTGACGCGTTTAGTATAGATTTTTTGCCGTATCTCTTAAAGCGGTGTCTGAAATGGGCAATGCGCATCAGAACATTATTTATTAACAGTCGACCCGCAGCAAGCGAGAGGCCATTCTGCTTATTTCGCTGACTCCTGAACACACTGATACCGTAGGCAGACACAGAGACATAAATGTGTACATCTGTCATCTGAATTGTTCATTGTCAGTGCGTTGGGAGTTTGCACTCATGAGCAAGCCCTAAAGCTTAATTAATGTGGCCTCGAATCGAGCACTCGGACCACTGAGAGGTAACCACTTATGCCACTAGCCCCCCTCGACAAAAACCGAAAGCAGTAAACTAGAAACCAGAGAGATTAGTTGTTCTAGAGGGGGAGGGATAATTTATTGATAACTGGTAATCGTGGGCAAAAACCTATTATCCTGGGTAATCCTTACAAACAAAGCAGAAACCACTAAACTAAAAGGGGAACAAGTAATAAAATTAAACAGCTTACAAAAAACACATTTGAAAAAAACTGAGATTTTTCACGTAAAAGATCTTACTTTATTCAGTATTTTGTTGAGTAGATTACAAACCTAACAATGTCAAAACTTATCATTCTTAAATATCTAATGAAAATTGACTATAATATCCGTACCGGGAGAAAAAATATTACAATAGCTGTGGAACAATTAAATTCAGCTTAATGAGCCACTGTGTACCTAGTCGGAAAATGTGTTCATGCAAAATATAAATATTGAATATTGCGTGAAGGGTATCAACTGAATCTGATATATTTAGTAGTGCAAGCCAAAACTACTAAATTATGAATTATGAACTCCATGATAAGAAAGCCTAGTATGCAGAACAAGCCTCATTCCTCAACCCCAAATCATATGGACTAAGCTATACTGTTCATCCCATCTTAGGGATTAAATTGATTGACAATTACCAACAAATCGCCTAATAGGATAATATGAAGCTACGTAGGGCAGGTGCTGACAGCGGGCAGAACTTTGCCAGTACAAGAGCCGAATCCGATTCTATGACCGTCGCCTTCGCACCAGCCGGTCATAACCACTTCGTCGCCGTCTTGCAAGAATCGCCTAGTAACATCGCCGCCAAGGCTAACCGGCTTTGAGCCCTTCCAGGACAATTCTAGCATCGAGCCGTAGCTGTCTTCGGTGGGACCGGAAATTGTGCCCGAAGCTAGCAAATCACCAGGACGGATATTGCACCCAGTGACAGTGTGATGCGCCAATTGCTGCTTCATAGTCCAGTACATGTGCTTGAAGTTTGATCTAGTAACAACGCTTGCTTGAGCGGTGCCCTCCGGCTTAATGCCAACCTCCAGACTGATGTCAAAAGTGTATGGATCAGAATGCTTTAGATAGGGCATCGGAGCGGGATCCTGGGCATAGTTAGGCCTGGCAAATGGCGCCAAAGCGTCCATGGTAACAACCCAGGGACTGATGGTAGTGCCAAAGTTCTTGGCCAGAAAGGGACCAAGCGGGACGTACTCCCATTTCTGAATGTCGCGCGCAGACCAATCATTCATGAGCACCATGCCGAAGATATGCTCATCGGCTTTGTCAATAGGTATCGGCTCGCCCAAGCCATTGCCCGGACCAGTGAAGAAGGCCATCTCTAGTTCAAAGTCCAATAGTTTGCACGGTCCAAACACTGGCGGCTGATCTTCAGCTGGGCAGGTCTGGCCAACTGGACGATGAAGAGGCGTTCCGGAAATGACAACGGAACTAGCGCGACCATGATAGCCAACTGGCAGCCACTTCCAATTGGGCATCAGGGCGTTATCCTTTCCGCGAAACATTGTGCCAACATTTGTGGCATGATCGATTGAAGAATAGAAATCTGTGTAATCGCCAATGTTAGCTGGCAGGTGCATGCGGGCGCGCTCCTGCGACACAAACGCGCTCTGCATCAGGTGGGAATTGCCCTGTAGGGTTAGATTATCGGCACTGAGCAGTTTTTGAAGCGTAGCTCGAGCCTCTCTCCAGGCGGGCCTACCGAGGGCCATGAAATCGTTGAGCACAGTCGACTCAAACACGGCCTGATGAGGCTTAAGACAGGGTCCATCAAAGAACTGTTTCACAAGCGACAAGTCGAGAATCTGGTCGCCAATGGCAACGCCGATGCGATGACGAGGATTATCCTCGGTGGAAAACACGCCATAGGGCAGATTTTGCAGAGGAAAATGAGACTCGGGCGACACCGGAATGAAGGACATTGCGCTATTGCTAGCTGCAAATTAGGTGTTTATTAACTTTTATCTTAAGCGTGTAAGAAATATTACAGTAGATCATTCTAATGCGACACGATATAAAGCATAACAGGACAATAAACCAAGTCATCAACAATGACCCTAACTAAATCAAGCCAAACTGTATCCCGACTCAACTCATCAACAATGACCCTAAATAAATCAAGCCAAACTGTATCCCGACTCAACTCATCAACAATGACCCTAACTAAATCAAGCCAAACTGTATCCCGACTCAATTCATCAACAATGATCCTAACTAAATCAAGCCAAACTGTATCCCGACTCAATTCATCAACAATGACCCTAACTAAATCAAGCCAAACTGTATCCCGACTCAACTCATCAACAATGACCCTAACTAAATCAAGCCAAACTGTATTCCACTATATTCATCAACGATGACCCAAACTAAACTGTATCCCGACCCACAATCGCAATATCTAAAGGGTTAAGCTTTATAAAAAGTAAGACTAACAAAGAACATTAGCTTCTTTACTAAAATTATTTTTTATTTACTCACACAACAAACTCGACAGCGAGGGGAAAGCGAAATCGCATCAGAAAAGAGACCAAGCTTCATGAAAAAGATCCATACAGGTTGGAGTTATGCCAACAAAAATAGCTATAAAATAGATGGAGTGGTGAAGCTTAGTTAGCTTTAAAAAAGTACAATCCTTACCAGAAAAAAACCCGACAAAAAATAACTAGAGTATTTCCTATTTACATTCTTTGTTTGTTTATCATTTATTTAAATCAAACTTCCACACGGACGACAAAAAACAGAAACGTTAGACAAGAAACCTTTGAAGTTTAAAAAATAAAACGAACACGCAAAGGATCTCCAGTTGACAATTACAAAGGATCTCCAGTTTAGATGCAGCTAATACATTAATTCGCGCTAAAGTTGTCGGGGTTTATTGGAAAAAATCGATACACTAAAAGATCTATTGGGTTTTGATCACTTACTCAAAAACTCTACTAGAAGAGAATGGCAGTACGAGTTACAAATTGAATAAAAACGCAACTATATTTATATTGCAACTCCTGAAATTTATGTATGTCACAAATCGTGCTTGGGAATAAATATATGAAAAAAAGCTGAGTCAAACTTTTCATAAATATATTTTGTATTGTATTAGAATAAAAAAACAATCAAATCGCAGGAAAGCTACACGGGCGGGTGCAAGTTAAAAACAGGTGACACTGACACTCAGAGGTGTACTGTTGCATGGTCGTATGTCACAATGACAGTTTTGCCGGCACTCGATAGCTGCAGAATAAGCGGCAGAATAAGCGAATTGCTACTAGTAGCCTTTGAAAAGTATAACAAAAAACAGCAATTTTACTAGTAGCTAAGTAGTTATAAAATTCTTTATTTTTGTAGCAGAAAAGACTTTTTGTTTGGATAAGTCAAATGGACGCCATCAGATTGCTGAGTAGAAGTTGTCTCTGTTAGTAGTATCTTCAGTATTTTTTAAGACTGAAACTCGAAACCAACTGTCTAATTTCGCTATCTTATAAGTACAAGTTTGTCTGTATTACCTAACAACCAACGTAGTAAACGTTCAGCTTTTAAAGCTTCGATTTCGTCTTTTTAATTAAGCGATTAATATTCTTAGTGTATTTGAGAATGTTCACGAATTTCTGTAACAAAATTAGCTTATGGATTCATTGTTCAACTTTATATTTTTGTGCTTCGGCAACTAACTTGCGCGAAGCGTTGAGTGACAGGCAATGATTTAATAAGACAACAGAAAACATAACAAAATGGGCTAAATAGGAGTTGACCAAAAGACTGTTAATCTGCAATTTATCAATAAAGCTGGTTTAAAGATTTTTTTGAAGCAAAATCAATCGATTAATTGGTTCGTTTCATTTGTTAGTGGCAAAAAAGCGAGCAATAAACTAATTTAGTATACAATTTATCAAGCGACAAAGAACTACCTTTTTCGTTACAATTTAGTTTATTTCTGAAAAAATGAACTTTCTCTTCATTCAAGACTTTAGTATCAGCTGTCACTTAGCCGGATGATAAAAACACTTTCTTCATTTACACTTAGGTCTTGACTGGCCTGTGTCGCACGTCGCTGTCGTTGGCGTTGCGCTCCTCTTTATTAACCTCGGCAGCTTCCTGCTCCTCTTGGCTGCGCTTCTGATTGGACCGCTTCCTTTCGTACAGCAGAATGATGGCCACTAGAATGATAACTTCGGCTAGGATGCCCAGGAATGGCCATAGAGCAGCCAGGCGATCTAAGAGTTGAAAAAATAACGATTACTGATCGGGACTTGTAGCTAGGTGTAGCTAAGCGGACTCACGAATTGAACGTCAGGGGTTCGATTCCCGACACCACTGTACTAATCTCTGCATTGGTTAAGTTAACCCAGCTGTTAGTATATAGTATCTTATATATGAATTCTAGCAACCAGTTTCTCCTATACCCCTATTCTAATTTTCAACTCATCGATGATTGAACAAAATAATACCTTAGGAAAGGGGAATGCTGGTGCAATTAAGAGTTCGAAACATAGGCCTACATTCATGCTTTACGCAAAATCGTCGCCAATTTTTACCATAGACAAATAAACGTTCACTATACTTAGGATTTTTGTGAGAACCACTTGCTCAAACTACTATCTTACCCTTAACCCTGAGCTTAATGTAGGCCTGGCCAATACCAGCATCGTTCTGAGCAGTACAAATGTACAATCCGGCATCTGTTTTCTTCAGATCTTTAATTGTCAGAGTGGCATTGTTGGCGCTCAATGTGAAGCGCGAATCGTCCATATTAATGGTTTGATTGTCCTGCGGATGGATTTAATAAGACTTATAAAATAATGACAACCCTGTAAAAAATTCGCCTGCTTCTTCGGCGGGTTTTTTGTGCAAAATAGGAGTGGAATCTCCCAAAATCCCCCCTATCTCGCAAGAGTTAAAGAAACCGCCCAGGAAGCAGCCGATGTAACCGTAAATTGTGCGGAAACCGCCGAAGAACCAGTGGCCCATGGGACAACCAGAGAATTATTTACGGGCGATTCCTCGGCGGTTTCTGAGCATGGAATCTTCCGAACTGGAGGATTCTTTGGGTGATTCCATTTCACCACCAAGAAGCAACGAGAAAACGCCCAGTTGGGTAGATTCTAAGCATGGAATCATCCGATTGGTATGTTTCCAGCGTTCGGCTGTTTCTTTTTCTGGAAACACCGCAGATTACAACTGGAATCACCCAAAGAAACATCCCTATTTTTAGCGGGAATACAAGACCTACAGAATGCAACATAAAAAGGGCTCTATAAGATAACCTTGCTCCAAGTGATGACAGCTTCCGGATAGGCGGCAATGGTGCAGCTCTGCGTCATAGTGTCGCCTTCCATCGATGAGCGATAGTCTTTGTCGCTCATTTTAACGACCGGGGCGGCTGCAAGTTTATTTACAACATAGCTTGATTGAAAAATGTGCAACATGTAGCTAAATCGTTCAGTCCATGGACTGGAGGTCTGGGGGGTACAGCTCCCACCTAAATGACAATTCTAGCTAAAATTCGAGCAAACTAAAGACGCTTAGAGCCTGGAAGGTATACCCGGTCACTAGTCAAGGTATACCCGGCTACCAAGCTTGTCGTTATCAAGATATGAAAATTTTATTTTAGCCCGTTGTAAAGGGCTGTCAACAGTTTAGTCCATGGACTGGAAAAGCCACCACACCAATCAAAAATCATTTGCTGGTACTTGTTACACAGCCGCGTGAACTGAAGCCCTAGCAAATACAGCGCTATACTCAAGGACACCAATTATTTTTCATATTGTATCATACTGAAGCCGCTAACTAGCAGGCTGCAAGCGATTTTTTAACTTACTCATCACAACCGGATAGAAAGTACCATTGTTCTCAATCGCGCACTTATATTTTCCAATGATAGATGCGGCTTTATCGGCAAATTTATTGAAGACAAACTTGGCGGTACGCTGGATGCCAGACTGGGCCACAGATTGTGTGCCAAAGTCCTGGTCAACACTGAAGCTCGTGCCATTAGCCCAGGACCAGTGCACTGCCACACTAGCAGATGTGGTTTCAAACAGGCAACTAATAAATGGATAATTATCGCCATCCACGGTTGAGTTGAAGACGCGCGTTACAACAGACACTTTGGCACTGCTCGAGTCCAATTCGACCTCTTTGGTAGTGGCGATTGTTGGCAGTGTAGCATTGGTGTAGTTCACTACAAAGCATGTTGGGGTGGTTGGAACATTAAGTTATTAATGGTATAAAATTTGAGAATTGCAATTTAATAACCAAATACCACAGAATATAAAAGGAAACAAAATAAAGATGCTATCTAAAGATTTAGCAAACAAAATTAGCACGCTTTAGCATTTTAACTACAGTCAAATCCGTTTAACTATTTCGTGTAACAGGTAAGGTCACAATGCATTTTCTAATTACAAGACTACAATTAATAATGTAAACACGATATACATATACAGAATAGATAAGAAAAAAGGTAGTACCAAGCAATCAGAATAGCAAGCTTATTCTGTTCCACCATATAAACATGCACAGTGCATTTCTAATAAATAATACTCAAAAATACAACAAATTAGAACACGTATTAAACAAAGACGCAACCAATTATCTTACCAAGTTTAAATAAGTACAGATATGCAATTCCCGTCTTAGCTTTAGATGCTGACATACAGGTAATTTTACCAGAATCATTCAAATTTAACTTTAGAATTGACACAGTCTGTTGGAAACTGCACTCATTTGAAAAGCTTTTAGTAAGATTTTCTGTCTCATAGAACTTGAAATCGTCATAAGCTTGAGATTTTTTGTAAGTCTTATTGCCACGCCCTTCCATAATGAATTCGAATAAATTGCAGTCAGTGCAGGGCATAGAACAAGTTCCACTACAGGTCACATTGACAACTAGCTCTTTGTTCCATTCTACGTTTTGCTGTTTAATATTAACTTTCAAACCGACTTCAAGGACAGCTAAAATTGGCAAAGGAACGAGAAAGACAAAATTAAAGTTTTTATTTAGGTAGACACGCTTAAAGTTCTCAGACATTACCTTGTATAGAAAGAGAATTTACATTTAAAACTGTAATCACTTCCATATTATTAAACATAAAAATTCATACTTAATCAAGTACATACAATGGATTGCAGAATCTAGAAAAGCACTAAAAAGGATAATTTATTTTACAGCCCTAAAAACACTAACATTTCTGTTTTGAGACATTCTTTAATAAATGCTTGAATCACTATTGTAATGAACAAAAAGAAAGTAAATACCTTGACCATATAATAAGATGTTTTTCAATTTGGCCCTAAATGAAAAAAAATAATGAATAACAACTGAATTAATATATAATTATAACTTATAATATGATACTTCTTATTTATCAATTTTTATTAGAATTATTAAAATGAATGAACAGTGGCGGCGCAGGACCTCCAGCTGGGGGGGGCGGTGGTTGGGTAGTCACCCCCCCAGCCACCAAAAAAAAGTCTCAGGTGACCATCCCCATGCCCCATGGGGTGACCACACTTTTGAAAAAAATATGGTAAAGTACCATTTTTTTAGTGGGTGGTCACCCCCTGAGGGTGGTGAGGGGTGGTCACCCAGGGGCAGCCCGCCCCCCCCCTGCGCGCCGCCACTGTGAATGAACTATGTATTATTGAAGAGTTCACTACTGAGCTCTATTGAAGAGCTCAGAACAAGAATCTAGACTTCTTAAAAAATTACTAGTTAGCTTTTAACATTTTTCTATGAAAATGTAAACTGGAACTTACTAGCATACCTTGAAAATTGGTTGTTTCATCTTGTTACTTCTTTTGCTTTACATTTAAGCAAGCTTGCAAGCAATTTCCAAAAATGACATATAAACAATTGACACTAAATAACATTTTTAGTTGTTACAAAACATTGTAAGTTCTACAATTATCAAAACCAACACTTTACTAATCACAAAAGATAAAAACTATGACTAGAAAAGAATACACTAGCTTTTGGTATGAGGATTCTGATAAAAAGGATTTAAATTTGCCATTCTGACTTAAAGACTGAAGTTAAACAAAAGATTAAGATGTTTTACAAAAAAATCAATTAGTTAAGTATTCTTACGAAGCATATTCTCTTTGGTAAGCCATACCTAGAAAGGTGTCCATTGGCAAGGCTAGGGTAATGTATCATCAACCGAACAGTGTATCTTCAAAACCGAACAAGAATTTTGACTCCTTCCTTGGTCTCATGCAAGACAGAAACAAGCTATTGTGTTTCACAGAACAACTAATTTGAAAGTTGAAGAAATTATCTACAAGCTGAGGCATGATGTGCAATGAAGCAATAAGAGGGAAGAAAGATATAGATGTTTCAGTAGAAATTTTTATTGCAAAAGCATACTTTTTAACAACATTTTTTCAGTATGTACTTTAGACGAAGATTGTATGTGGTTGCTTGCCAATTAAATGACCATAAATGTAGTTATTTATAGAACATGAAAAATGCTTTCAAATGACATAATTCATGATAGTTTACTCCTTAAAATAAGATTAAACCACTCACTCAGATTATAAAACCAAACATCAAATTCTCTGTTTGGTTTGAAGATACATGAAAATCATTGTTCAGTTTTAGATAAAAAGCAGGAATAACTTTTATTCTATTTGACAAAATAGCAATAAGTAGATACTTTTTAGAAAGATGTAACTATTTTCTATAACTTGGCTTTTGATTTATCATCATATCTTAAATAGAAAATCTGTAGCTTAAGTTTGAAGTTAAAAAAATACACATTCTTGTTTGGTTGATGATACATTACCCTATTCCCATACACATTTTGCTTTTAAAATATGTTTTAGCTTAAAATATTCCTAAAAATGTCTACACAAATTTGTAAACTCCTGATTCAAAATTAGAGTAGCTATTGGCAACCATAAGCATCAGTGTAAGCGTAACAGCCTAATATAATTTAATTTAGCATTATTTTGAATGTTTTAATTTTTTAAAAGACTTAACTGTTCAACTTTTTAAGATTGTTTTATTTGTAAATTTGTGAAAATCTTTATATACTAAGTGCATTTGGTAGATGCACAGCTAATAATAATTTACTTATATTCAAATTAAGAATATGATAGGGAAATGACTTTGGCAATGGTAAGGAAATATACTTTCTGTTAGACTAAACTATAAAATCGCGCATTGATATTTTTTTGAATTTTTTAAGAATTCTTTAGCTATTTAGCTATGATTACCCAAATAATTATTGCAATATACATAGCCATACATGTGCAACACCCGGCCGACCCAGCCGACCCGGCCGAACCGGCCGGGTGAAACGAGGGCCAAGCAAGGTAAGTCGCAAAAACCAATAGACCAAGCGCAAAAAATCAAAGGGGGGACCAAGGGACAAAAAAGGAAGGCGTGAAGAAAAGGAAAAAGGGGAGAGAAAAAGAGAGCAAATGAGAGCAAACTAAGTCGTAAATAGAGCAATGAAATGAACTAAGTCGCAAATGAGAGCAAAAACTAAGTCGCACTGCCGGCTAAGATTTGGGAGGTTGCGCATGTATGTACATAGCTACAATACAGTCATACCTATTCTTTCATTTAATGAGTAGGCCTATAGTCTAGATTATAGCATGGTGTACAAACGAAAATTTAAATATTTTATTTATATGTCAAGAACTATTTTTTGTAAACCATCTCATGAAAATTTTGCTTAATTGTATACACATATGCAAATTCTAAATAAAAGAAAAAACTAATTAAAAAACTAAATCAGAAAGCAAAAAAAGACTATAAAATGTTTTAAATATAAAATAATGATGTTTTTCTTTTTTACTATATGCATAATAATAACTATTGAGATTTATTTGATTAAAATTTCTATATATATAGTTTTACCTAATTCTCATGAGCTTATAAAATGCTCCTATCTTATATTAAAAAAGCAAGACTTCTTTATTTCTTTGAATAGTCATGTAAGTTCACTTGGCTTTTGCATATACTAAATTGATATCTATATGGTCTTTACCATTATAAACCTAATGGTAACCAAGTAAAAGGGCAGATAGCTCAGTCAGTAAGGTGTTGGACTCTGGATCAGATGGTCCTGGGTTTGACTCCCAACCTAGTCTAGAACTATTCGTGCAGCCCTTGGCAAGCTGCTTTGCCCTGATGTGCAGAGTCTACTCAGCTGCAAATGAGTGTTGCCATTTCATCGGGTAATAATAATTCCAGCTGGCGTGAGAGAGCCGAGAGTACAATAGGTGTGCAGTCCCCACCTGCTACGGCTGCTAGTATGCTTGACACAACACCTGCACTGGCCATTGGGTCTAGTGTCATTATTATTACCATTATGGCTCTATTGACTATCTATAGCGAGGTTAAGACCGGTTTCTATGCCAACTTGATTTACACATTTGAATGTACATTGAGTTTATACCAACAGCAATTGAAGATCTAAATGTATCAAAAAAAGTTTGGTGTAGAGTCCACTTTTTTGACTGTTGAAGTGGGCTTATGTCTATGATAATGTTATTCCGGCAATATTCTACTTCCGTTCGTTATATTATTTTTTCGTTTGAATTCGTGCCACACGTGCATTCTGAGTTT
The DNA here is from genome assembly GCA_950097015.1 of Macrostomum hystrix. NCBI lineage: Eukaryota > Metazoa > Platyhelminthes > Macrostomidae > Macrostomum > Macrostomum hystrix. The sequence continues at coordinate 3,713,487 of CATNEN010000003.1, forward strand.
GAAAAGTTGTGCTGACGTGGCTTTGCCGTGACTTGACACTTGGATCTATGTCTATGGCAAAATCTGGCAAATATGGGGAAACAGGAAGCTAAGGCACAGAATTCTGCAGCTGAAGATTATGCGAAGGCCAAGCTGCATCAAATGCATGGCACGAGTGCTGCTCTATTCAAAAGCCACCTCAAAGAATTCTTATGGCGCTGTCTATACCCCAAGAATAGCTCCGGTCACCTCCTCTACTAGATTAGGCACTTACCTGGTTTGAAAGAAGAAAGACTGACCAAGACTTTTCAGAACTGTCTGACCAAACTACGACTTTTTGTTACCGTTAAACTTGTTTTTTTGTCGCTATCTGTCGTTTGCAAACAAAAAAATAATATAATGAACGGAAGTAGAACATTGCCGTTATTCCTACAGCCAGCAATACACTCAATTAAACCAATAAACTATGAGCACTTTATCCATAAATGAAAACAGAAAATCTAACACCAAGAAGACAATTTAAATTTAATTACTTATCACAAACTGACCATATTCTTTTACTTTGTTTTCTAATTTCTCAGTAGCTATAACTACATGTATCCATAGGTTTCATCATTCTTTTTGATGTTTTTGTACCCACTTTGTCTGATTTGAAAATTCAACTGTTAAGCATTTTACTCCTGTACAATCAATTCAAACATTGATACCTTTTATCACCATTTATTTATACCAAGACAAGACGTCCTGAGTCATATTAAAAAAAACTCAATAAGTAAAAAACTATTTCCACTTACAAATCGCAAATGCCTTGCTCAGAATAATGCTTGCGATGCAGAGAAGTAGAATACTCTTCATTCTTAATCTATAAAAAGTACTTTCAGCGTAAAACGACAGATACTTATTAATAATATACCAATTTACATACAATTTTAATTATGGAAGCAAGGAATAAGTGACCAGTGTCATGTAGTTCAAACATAAAAATAAGCTTGTAAGGTTTAATAATTATTCACTCAGCCTAAACTTTATTTTAATATTTGAAATACTAAAAACTAGAAGCATATACATATAATTTTTGAGAAAGTGGAAACTTTGTTTGATATGTGTGTAACGACAATCGTAAAAAATGAAGACAAAATTAAAGCCGTAAAAAATTACTACTTTAGATGAGATAAAACGCACGTTATAAAACACTAGTATCTCAGCTGTTCAATGTTTATAATTAATATCTAAACCTAATTGCTATGGATGGTTGGATGGATGCCCTTGTACCTAATAAATAAATTAGGTTTCTCAATTTACAAACTTGCATATTCAATACTTTTTTAGAGACATATCTTTTAGTAGTCGATTAAAAATAGCTTCTAAACAATTATTTAATTAAGTGGCTGTTACACGAACATAATGCATTATAATTTGCTACTTGACTTAGCGGCAGGGGGCCTCCATGACGGACGCAGCGAGGAGGCGGCTGGTGCCGCCCATATCGCTAACCCCTGGCAGCCAGACGGCCTCCAGCGAGGCGGTGCCGCTCAGGGTGGTCCGTCGGTCGGTTCCGCCGCGCGATCTTCCTCGCCATAGGCTGGGAAGAAATCAGCTCGGCCGGTATCCCGGAGGAAGTGGGCGAGCTGTGGGATGTTCTCGGGCGAGCAGGCTTCGGCAAGAGTCGGTGCCGGCCCGAGGTGCTTTAGCCTAGCCCGGGTGAAAGCCGGGCAGTGGCAGATGAAATGCTCGGCGTTTTCACGGCCGGAGCAGCAGAAGGGACACGTTTCCTCAGGCACGTGGCCTTGGAGGTAGCGGTGTCTGGTGAAGCAGCCATGTCCCGAAAGGGCCATGGTGACTGCTCTCAGGTCTCTGCGGTTTAGCCTGAGTAAGGCCTTACGCAGGTTTCTAGAGGGGGTTGGCACCGCAGCCCTGGACTGGCGACAGTTCAGGGTGCTAGACCACCTCCTCCGGTGCTGGGTCTCCATCCAGTGGTTGATGCTGGAGTTGACAACGGAGATGGGGATCGGGGATTCCGGGCCCGGGCCCATCAGGGAGCTGGCTGCTCCAGCCTTTGCAAGCTGGTCCGCCATCTCATTCCCTGTGAGCCCTATAATTTGCTATGAAATGCAAGGATGTGCTATGAAAAGTGTGGCCTTTTTGCAAGTGGTATATTTTTTATAAGTTAGAAAGCTGAGATTCACAATCTGAAAAGGGGATAAATTTATATATATAAATTTGCTTTTTGCAGCAAAAGTTTTTTTAATTTGGCGTTAGAATTGTTCTATAAATCAACAATCGACTAAAGTTTTTTATTTCAATGCTAAATTTCGTAAAATAAAAAAAGAAATGGAAAACATTAGGTAGTATATACGAACATCAAAAATCGCAATTCGGCTTGAGCTTGAGCTTGATTGGGACTTCTGACCGAGGGGTACGAGTTCACTAATTGTTATCAGCTTTAGCTAGCATGCTGAATACTAAAAAGTTATAATATACGAGTATATATATTTAGAAGGGATTAGTTATAGATCAGAACCCAGTCCATGGACTGAACAGCTGTACGCAGCTTTTATCACAACAGCTGCTGCTGTGCTAAAATCAAGAAGTAATTTGTATGAAAACACAGCTAAGCAATCAGAGGTTTTTGTTTTCGGAGTGCAAGAAATCTTTCTCCTATATTCAGCGTTCAATTTCACTGACCAATCCCAGCAGGCGCACATGTGCTACAATCACACGCTCTCCTCGTCGGAATCAATCTGCGACTGGCCGGATTTCTCCGTGAAGGTCAAGTCGCCGCAAACGTTATTGCATTCGTGTCTGACAAATATCTTAGCATTGTTATTGATGCTGCACTTGCCCAAGTAGCGAACTTGTATTATTCTGCCCTTCAGACGGGTCGAGTTGTTCTGATTTGAGTTCTGTAACGAAATAATTTTGTTATAGTTATGTTTTGGCTCTAACAGATAATAATACCACCTGAATAAGATGTTCAATAATCAATAGATAAGACGCCCCTAGAATTTCGCTTCGTGACGTCATCACGAATAATTTGACAAATACAAAGCGGCACCGACCCCAAATCCATGGTAGCAACCCGCTAAATCCAGGGTGGCACTTAATCCACAATGGCGCCCATAGAACATGTCAGTCTGAATAACCCTAAAAGTGCTTTTGCTAGCCACATTAAGTGCACACTTTGCACGTACTTTTCATAGTCACATTTGCGTACATACGAGCTAATCGTATATAGTGTACATGCAAAAAAGAATTCTTAATTTCTCACCACATCCTCGCCCAAGCAGGAGTTGTTCATGAAGCGTACTTCATTCTCGCCATTGATGCGAAAATAGACACCGTCCGGCTTCGCGTCGAGCACCTCAGCAAGGTACTCGTGGCCCAATTTAAAGTGAAGCTTTAGCGCACCTTTAACACTGCGCCTCTCCTTCAGTCGTTGAATGACCCACCTGCCCAGCAGCTGCAGGAATCCTAGAATGATGCCGATGCCCATCAGAGCGAATAGGCCGCATAGGTATTCGAACCCCAGTTGGACCTTGTTCTCAATGTCTGTCTGTCCTGAGTAGCAGCGGTTTAAGTCGAAGTATTTGGAGCGCAGCTGAGCAAACTCAGTGTCTTTACGCGCTTTCAGTTGATCGTTTAAATCGTTTTTAAAACGGAAGCCTCGTCGAAAGAACCAAGTCAAATAGTGACTGTTGGCTATGTTGCCCATGACCTTCAGTTTGCAATCGAGGTTCTTAACAAAGCTCAACGTGTCAGCACTGGCGATGAGGATAAATGTTGGATCTAATAACACCTTCGCTATGGCTTCATCGACGTTGTTCAGGTACATTTCATCCGGCCACTCCAACTGAGCTCTGGCGTGCACCTTTGGCCAATTGGTCTTCACCTGCCTGTCCACTAGCGAGTCCTTGATGTAGCCCCATTTGTAGCCTTTGGTATTGGCTAGCTCGCCAACGGAGGCAAAGACCACCTGCTCGTCTGGCTTGATTAGGAAAGCAACCAGATTGCTCAGGTAGGTTGTCATGTAAAGAAGCGTAGAGAACCATAATAGCAAGGTGAATAGTCGACTAGACAATTTCTTAGGCTCAGTCTCCACCTTGGACATTAGAAATGACGACAGGACTAAGAAGAACGATTCGAACGGCGTGTACATGATCTTGTTCTGCGTGTTCGGACTGATTTTATCGCACACGTACAGCGTTGCAGACAGCAATACTATGGCAACCACAATGCTGATCCAAACGTAGAATGAAAACGGTTGAAATACGTGAAAGAAATCTGTAGAATGGACCATCTTTCTGTTGAGCATCTGAATGCCGTCTTGAACCATGTCTACTGACAGGTCCACATATTCGATTCGATCGAATGTTGGAGACATGAAGTTTAGGGACACGTCTGCGGACTGGGAGATTCAGTGGTGGTGGAGGTCAATGATGGCTACCTGTTTGATTTTCATACTACAATAAGAGTAGAAAAAATACTGTACAACTGTTCAGTGCGTGGACTGGGCAGACCGACAAACGCACGTAAATGTCTACCCCAGATGATGCTGGTTAAAATTCGAACTATCGACCTTCCTGACAAAACCCCGAAGCTCTATATCTACTTCGGCTAAAGTTGAAACTCCCATTTTAGCTCCTGCTCATACTAAGTAAAAGCCCCTAAAGATGAAGTCTCACCCCATTCTTGAGCATCTCGAACACTTCGTTCTGACTGTTCGTAGCCACCAGTTTGTACTCGAAGCCGAGCCTAGTCCTCATGGCTTCCACAATCTCAATGCACAGTCCGCGGGCGGTGCTCTTATTGCTGTTGTAGTCGTAGAAGTATGGCTCAGACTGCAGGCAAGATGGTGCGAGCGATTTTGGATGATAATTCTTATGTCAAGAGTACAATTTCTAAGAAAGATTTTTCGCGTAGCTTTTTTTTAATTCCATCGACTCTGAATCGCGTAAGAGAGCATGCATTTTATAAGAAATAAAAGCTTCAAACGAGACAATTGACTAACCATATAGGCAGCGAATGTAATGCGACTGCGCGAAATTGCGTCAACGCCTTTGTACTCCGGCCTGTACGGCGGCGAGGCTTCGCTAATCCAACGACCAGAGAGGCTAAACAGGTTGTCAGGCGGTTGGCTTCGATTGCTGCGCAGGACACTGATTTGTACACTGGATCGAACGTGACTATTAGCGTCGTAGGTGAATGAGCCGCTTAGCGGGTCCACTATGCTGGGCTCCTGCAAATTTAGCCCCATAGGAAAGAACTCAGATAGAAAAATGACGAGCGAAACTCCTCATTCGGAGGAGGAGGACAAAACTCGTGTGGAGATAAAACTTCTATCGCACAAATTCCACTAATGTCAGGCTAACTTATCCCAGTGACCTTTAAATCAGGTGAACTAAAAACATCCCGTTTGAGGACGGCGCGATAGCCCCAGACCAGCCCTATTTGTAAGGCTCCTTTCTTCGACTTAACTGGAAAAGCGGAAAAGCGCCATACATTCCTCTGCTTTTCGACACCTTTTCCAATTTTCATCAAAACTTTAATTCCAACTTCTACATTTTTGCTCAAGCTTGTGGGTATTCCTTTGAGCAGTGCGTAAACAATGTCTAAGAAAAACAGAAAACATCGTTTTCCCAAAAACAGAAAGTTGCAATGCATAAAAGTTTAATAATTTTCGTTGAATTTCAAAGTTTTTTGGTTGATTCGACAGGTATTTTCTTTTGCGATCTCAACACGTTAAGCCCACCATTGAGTGAAAATTCTGATTACTAATAGAAGTGTTTTCTGCTTTACAAATGTTTAAGGTTGTGCTTGTAAAACTTTAATTGTTATTGCTTGTTGGAGAATAAGCAAGATGATTATTAGCAGGGGTAAGGCGGCGACCAAACAGAGAGGTAATAAGAGGGGAGAGAAAAATACATCAACAATCTCTAATTGGGTCAGATGCGCAGCCGACAGCACAGCCGCAGCTAATTGCGCGGCGCATCTGAAGGCTGCGTACGGCTGTTCAGTCCATGGACTGGGGACGTCACACCCATCCTCAGTCAGTCACATATCCAGCTGATTGTGAAGTTTAGCAAAATAGTAAACTTAATCAACATGACTCACCGCCGCAACAGAATGAGACAAGGTTACGTTTGAAGCAGTACGCGTCCAGCTGTTGAAGGCCTTCAAAAAGTGGTTGATACAGTCCAGAAGAAACGGCTGAAGCAGCTCCTGTCTCGTGTACTTGTTGCTGTCCATTAGACGGAAGGTGTAGAACTCGGCGTCGCTACGATAAAACCTGGTCAGGTGCTTTTCCGTGTCGAACTGAGGATCAAAATTACATGAAAAGTACACAGGTGATTTGCTTTAATCTATCTCGAAAGCATCTAATACAATATACAAAGCACTCACCAGACTTGGCACAAAAAAATACTGGGACGACACCAGAATGCCAGCCCTCGACGCCTAATTGGGAAAAATTAAAAAAGACCAGATTTTTTATCATTCTCTCTCTAAGATGACAGAAATCAGAACAGACTTCTGTCAGAACAGTCAGAACTCTGTGTGAGTGTTCTTGATGCGTACAGCACGGGCGGAGCCAGGGGAGGCAAGGCGTCCCCCTGTTAGTGGCGTCGCCCTTGTAGTGGTAACCCGGTAGTACTCGCGCCCCCCCTAGTACTGACGCCCCCTAGTACTGGCGCTCCCCCTAGTACTGACGCCCCCTAGTACTGTCGCTCCCCTAGTACTGGCGCTCCCCCTAGTACTGACGCCCCCTAGTACTGGCGCTCCCCTAGTACTGGCGCTCCCCTAGTACTGGCGCTCCCCTAGTACTGGCGCACCCCTAGTACTGGCGCCCCCGTAGTACTGGCGCACCCCTAGTACTGGCGCTCCCCCTAGTACTGGCGCTCCCCTAGTACTGGCGCTCCCCTAGTACTGGCGCTCCCCTAGTACTGGCGCTCCCCTAGTACTGGCGCACCCCTAGTACTGGCGCTCCCCTAGTACTGGCGCACCCCTAGTACTGGCGCTCCCCTAGTACTGGCGCTCCCCCTAGTACTGGCGCTCCCCTAGTACTGGCGCTCCCCTAGTACTGGCGCTCCCCTAGTACTGGCGCACCCCTAGTACTGGCGCTCCCCTAGTACTGACGCCCCCCTAGTACTGGCGCTCCCCTAGTACTGGCGCCCCCCTAGTACTGGCGCCCCCTAGAGGCACGTCCACCCCAAGAAAATAATCCTGGCTACGCCACTAGCGTACAGTATCAGCGTGCTCAATATTCAGTGGAATTGGCAGAAGCACCTACTCGCTGGCTTCAGGTCGACTTTAGTTTTTATAATGATATAAATTCGTACAGAGTTATTATACACGTTTAACGCCAAAACCATTTTGTGCTAGGTGTACCTGCTGGAGAGTCCTCTCCATCAATGCTAGATTCGGCTCGTCAAACAGCATGATCCAAGCCACTCCGCCAGGTAGGGAGTTGGGATCATACCTGCTGAAGGCGTTGTAAATATCACTATCTGAGCTGCTGTTATCCACCTGGTGAACGCTGAACAGACGAGTGGCGAAATTAACCAGGAATTGACTGCTAGCTGCAAAAAAAGCAATCCAATTCAAAGTTTAAATATATAAAAATAAAAACGGCCCTTTCAAGGACACTTTAATTTTCGGATTTTGAGTAATTTGAGCAAACCGAGGGAGGTTGTAGCCTAGTGGTTAGGGCGTCGATCCCACGACTTGAAGGTCGGGGGTTCGATTCCCGACTCCACTGAAACAATTTGTGTCCTTTAGCAAGACACTTAACTCTGCATTGCTTCAGTTCACCCAGCTGTTAAATGCGTACCAGCATCAGCTGGGATAATTGAAGGTGGTTGTGGCGTACGCCCAGTCCATGGACTGAACAGCTGTACGCAGCCTTCAGATGCGCCGCGCATTAGCTGCGGCCGTGCTATCGGCTGCACACCTGACCCAATCGGGGCAGGTATAATCAATTAAATTAATTCTTAATTGTCCCAAAAATATCACGAAAAAAGTGTTCAAAGGTTCGAATTACCAGGGGTACCATCGGACACCGCAACGAGCGTGTTCCATTTGTAGACAGCTGATACATCGTACAATGCGACACTCAGATGAAAATTGTCTATTTCAATTTCGAATATATTCGGCGTGCCTGGCGGAAAGTTGAAGACCTTCTTGCGGATGACAAAGTACGGAATGCCTAGAGAATAGGACGCAATGGCCAGACTGATGTAATAGTCTGAGATCACGGCCGCGACACCGAAGGACACAAGACTCGATTGAACTGAAATCGGCAATGAAATCTATTAGTCACTTGTTGATAAGTTAGGCCGATAGTTGAAATTCAAGCCATTTCTAACCGGTTTGCGCGCCAGAAACACCCTGCTGATTGGCATCGATTGATAACAGGACAAAGTCGACAGATAGGCCGGTTTTAGCAGCGTAGGGAAATCTGGCCCTGGACAAGCTGGGATTGCTGACCAGTGTCTTCAGGTAAACAAACACGTTGAAGTCTTCCACGGCTGCAGAGGGATTTTGCGATTGGTACACGAGTTGAACGTATATTGAATATTTGAGAATATTACATTCATCCGGAATGGATTGCTAGTCTATTCGATTGAAGTTAATAGAATGGATTGCTAGTCTATTCGATTGATGTAAATAGCATGGATTGCTAATCTATTCGATTGATGTCAATAGCATGGATTGCTAGTCTATTCGACTGATGGAAATAGAATGTATTGCTAGTCTATTCGATTGATGTCAATAGCATGGATTGCTAGTCTATTCGATTGATGTCAATAGCATGGATTGCTAATCTATTCGATTGATGTCAATAGCATGGATTGCTAGTCTATTCGATTGATGTCAATAGCATGGATTGCTAATCTATTCGATTGATGTCAATAGAATGGATTGCTAATCTATTCGATTGATGTCAATAGCATGGATTGCTAATCTATTCGATTGATGTCAATAGCATGGATTGCTAATCTATTCGATTGATGTCAATAGCATGGATTGCTAATCTATTCGATTGATGTCAATAGAATGGATTGCTAGTCTATTCGATTGATGTCAATAGCATGGATTGCTAATCTATTCGATTGATGTCAATAGAATGGATTGCTAGTCTATTCGATTGATGTCAATAGCATGGATTGCTAGTCTATTCGACTGATGGAAATAGAATGGATTGCTAATCTATTCGATTGATGTCAATAGCATGGATTGCTAATCTATTCTATTGATGTCAATAGCATGGATTGCTAATCTATTCGATTGATGTCAATAGCATGGATTGCTAATCTATTCGATTGATGTCAATAGCATGGATTGCTAATCTATTCGATTGATGTCAATAGAATGGATTGCTAGTCTATTCGATTGATGTCAATAGCATGGATTGCTAATCTATTCGATTGATGTCAATAGAATGGATTGCTAGTCTATTCGATTGATGTCAATAGCATGGATTGCTAATCTATTCGATTGATGTCAATAGAATGGATTGCTAGTCTATTCGATTGATGTCAATAGCATGGATTGCTAATCCATTCGATTGATGTCAATAGCATGGATTGCTAGTCTATTCGATCCAATCGCAATAACATAGTACCAAGAAAGTAAAATCCAAGCTAAACGCACCAATAACCAAGCTCCGGGTGCCTCTAGTTGCTTGAGCATCAACTCCTGTTGGTGTGAAACACGCCAGCACCAGAATCAGCAGCAACATGCAAGTGATACATGTGTGACAGTTTGTTATCATTGTAGCTAGGGCTCTTAGTAGCGCCAAGGCTCTGTATTGAAAGTCTTAGTTCAAGAATGTCTTGCAAAAACTATTAAGAAGAAGATGTGAATATATAGGCCACTCTCTTTATCTGTCTCTCTGCTTAGCAGTTGAAGGTAAAGACAGAAGAGTAGAAGGGACAATAGAGAATTATAACAAAAACACTGGACCCTCAGCTCCAGCTGTACAGTAAGTTGTTTTCGACAAACCTTTCTCATTTGATAAAGCTTGGCGCCCATTCTTCATTGCTCAATTCTCATCTCAACATTGTCTAGTTTTATTATTGTTCAAAAACATTGCGCATCTTCCCAATGTCATTGCAAATACTTAATGCTCATATGCGCTTTCAGACAGATAATGCCCATTGTGTCAACATCAAAGACATAAGATGCAAGTCATGTGAAAATGCTACCTGGATTTGCAGGCCACTTAACAGAATTAGCTGAAAACCGCGTCTCTAGGATGGATGGGATAATAGTCCTATCCCATTAGAATCCCAGTGGGAAAATACTCCTATCCTATTAGAATCCCAGTGGGAAAATACTCCTATCTTATAAGAATCCCATTGGGATAATACTCCTATCTTATAAGAATCCCATTGGGATAATACTCCTATAATATAAGAATCCCAGTGGGATAATTATCCTATCCCATCAGAATCCCATTGGGATAATACTCCTATCTTATAAGAATCCCATTGGGATAATACTCCTATCTTATAAGAATCCCATTGGGATAATACTCCTATCCTATTAGAATCCCAGTGGGGATAATACTCCTATCCTATTAGAATCCCAGTGGGATAGTTATCCTATCCCATAAGAATCCCATTGGGATAATACTCCTATCCCATAAGAATCCCAGTGGGATAATACTCCTATCTTATAAGAATCCCATTGGGATAATACTCCTATCTTATAAGAATCCCATTGGGATAATACTCCTATCTTATAAGAATCCCATTGGGATAATACTCCTATCTTATAAGAATCCCAGTGGGATAATCTCCTATCTTATAAGAATCCCATTGGGATAATACTCCTATCCTATTAGAATCCCAGTGGGGATAATACTCCTATCCTATTAGAATCCCAGTGGGATAATACTCCTTTCCTATTAGAATCCCAGTGGGATAATACTCCTATCCTATTAGAATCCCAGTGGGATAATACTCCTATCCTATTAGAATCCCAGTGGGGATAATACTCCTTTCCTATTAGAATCCCAGTGGGATAATACTTCTATCCAATTAGAATCCCAGTGGGATAATACTCCTATCCTATTAGAATCCCAGTGGGGATAATACTCCTATCCTATTAGAATCCCAGTGGGGATAATACTTCTTTCCTATTAGAATCCCAGTGGGATAATACTCCTTTCCTATTAGAATCCCAGTGGGAAAATACTTCTATCCAATTAGAATGCCAGTGGGATAATACTCCTATCCTATTAGAATCCCAGTGGGGATAATACTCCTATCCTATTAGAATCCCAGTGGGGATAATACTCCTATCCTATTAGAATCCCAGTGGGGATAATACTCCTATCCCATTAGAATCCCAGTGGGGATAATACTCCTATCCCATTAGAATCCCAGTGGGGATAATACTCCTATCCTATTAGAATCCCAGTGGGGATAATACTCCTATCCCATTAGAATCTCAGTGGGGATAATACTCCTATCCCATTAGAATCCCAGTGGGATGATACTCCTATCCCATCCCATATATTTTACTAGTGGGATAATACGGCACCTGTCGCATAAGGAAGAATGTTTTAAAAGCAGCAAGGCACTAAAAAGAAAGCATGGTTCGAATTAAACCAGAAACAAATAAATGCTTTAGCAGTAGAAAAATATTTCGAAATGTACTCGTAGCACCGATATGTCTATTTTTAGTCACCGACAAAACTTCCGAGATCAACTTAGTTCACACAGAATTACAAGTGAACATCGAGCTTTAAAAAATCGATTGCTAAAGTAAATCGAGCATAAAATGCGCACGGTTCAATGGTACTTCAAAAAATGGTACCAGAATAGTCGCTATAAATTCCAGCAAATGGTTTGTCAGTACTCGTGTTGAGCTGCCAGGTAAGATGAGAAAATCATCGTCAATTCAATAAAGGCCGTAAAGTTCACGCGGACACGAAGCGGTTCAACTTTAGACGCAGAGGTTGCACAAGGACAGCTGCTGACGGAACAGGGCCAGGCGAGTTGCTCCAGCTCAACAGACGAGCGCCTGTTCTGTCGGCTCTACCCCAGCCGACCGAGGCCAGCAGCGGGCAGGTCGGCAGGTCGGGGTCGATGCCGCGGTCAAGCCAGTCAGACACTGGCCAGAGAAAGTCTGGCTTACCGCCAGGCAAGTTGATGACAGCCAGTGGCTGCGGCGACAGCGGGTGGTACAGAGCGATGCGGTGAGCTTTGAGCAGGCTCACGCAGAGAAGCTTCTTGCCGTAGCCAAGCAATGTGGGCTCTGCGGCCACCGTCTCGGAGGACGGCACCGGGCAGCTGTACAGGAACTCCTCCGGCTTCACCGAGCAGTTCCGCCCGGTCAGCAAGTGCCGGGTCACGCGGAGTCTACGAACCTGACCACGAAGTGGGTTGGTGATCACCATGGTGACGAGGACGCCATCCGAATCGGCGACGAAGCCGCACTCCGAGCCGCCGAGACTGCTGGGTCCGCGGACAAGGCTGAGGCGGTGGCAGTCGCAGCACACGAAGGTGACCGCAGAGGCGGAGGACGAGGCGCCGCAGCTCAGGATTGCAAAGTAGCGGATTCTGTCATCGTGTGAAGCCTCGAATGGCGCTTTGACCTCCAGGATCATCAGCGTCGCGTCTCCGCTGGCCATCGGGGGCAGGTCAAGGACAAAGTCTGGCTTACCAACCGATAATGGCTGCCGATAATGCCAGTTGATATCGAGAGGGACTGAGTAAAAGTTCAGACAATCGAAGGGTGACAGAACCAGCAGGTGAGCTGCGTCGCACTCTTGGCACAGGCGGATTGCCAGGAAACCTCGCGAAAGAGACTCGCAAACGCGCTGCAGAAGTGGCACCTGCAGATCGACGACATCCTTGAGACTGCCTCGCCTTTTGCACAGATAATTATATCGATCGTAACTGCGGCGCAGTTCCCTAACAGTTTTCTGAACAATGAACCAGTTAAGCGCCCACCTGCGCAGCACTAGCTCAATTATTCTGCCAGCGCTTCGAAGAGGCTCCTGGACAAAATATTGAAACAGGAGATAGCGATCCTGACGGTTCAGCAGGAAATCGGCGACCGCAGGCTGCTCCAAGTCTTCGCTAAAAATGGCACTAAACACATCAGCCTGTGGGGTGATATAGTTGAAGTTGAATGATCAACAAACCTGGCTAAATGAAGATCATTGTAAAGAACTTTTAGCGATCATTATTACACACTTTTCAAGTCTAACTTGTAATTGCCAATTTCCATTACGCAAGATAAAGCTCTTACGAACAAACAAAAATAGCCATGGAATGTACATTACGAGCGCAAAGTAAGAACAGGTAGCAAGAAAACATAGCAAAATTCTGAAAGAAGATTAGGGGAGATGAGATGAGAAAGGATGAGATGAGAGGAGATGAGATTAAAGGATATGAGATGAGATGAGAGGAGATGAGACGAATGAAGATGAGATGAGATGATATAATATGAGATGACACGAGATGAGATGAAAGAAGATGAAATGAGATGAGATGAGATGAGATGAGATGAGAGGAGATGAGATGAATGAAGATGAGATGAGATGAGATGAGATTAGATGAGAGGAGATGAGATGAATGAAGATGAGATGAGATGAGATGAGATTAGATGAAGAGGAGATGAGATGAGATGAGATGAGATTAGATGAGAGGAGATGAGATGAGATGAAAGAAAATAAGATGAGGTGAGATGAGATGAGATGAGATGAAAGAAAATGAGATGAGATGAGATGAGATGAGAGGAGATGAGATGAATGAAGATGAGATGAGATGAGATGAGATGAGATTAGATGAGATGAGATGAGATGAGATTAGATGAGAGGAGATGAGATGAGATGAAAGAAAATGAGATGAGGTGAGATGAGATGAGATGAGATGAGATGAAGAAGATGAGATGAGATGAGATGAGATAAGATGAAAGAAGATGAGATGAGATAAGATGAGATGAGAGCTGTCTGCTTAATCAGTTCACCCACCCCATCTCTCACCCAATCAAATAGAATTAAAAGAGTGATATAATAGCAGCTCAAAAGTGTATTAAATTGACCGGATTGTGGAGTAGAAATTCGACATAATCAACCATTGCTTACATCGATCAGTATGCCAAGCGCGTGTGTACAGTTTTGAAACATATCTCGCAATTCAGCAGCTACAGTTTCCACTTCGAGTTTATTCAACACAACGCAACTCCGCGCAGCCAGCCGACTCGCCTGCCTGACAGTGTAGTCGCTGCGGCTGCCGCAGAGCCGCCAGGATGTCAGCGTAGCGGAATTCAAAACACCGCTGGCGTCCACACGGGAACGCCAGGTGCGACTGACGAGACGGCAATTGGCCAGACTGCGAGGGTCCAGACGGTGCAGGATGGCACTGAGAACCAGATCCGGGATGTGCCAAGCCATTGGATCGCGCCTGGCTGACCTTGTCTGCATTCCTCTATAGCTGCAAAAATGCCAGTTCCAGATTTGCTGATAGATTTCAAAAAATGTAGACAACTAGCTTGAAATAGGTTGATACGAAAGAAGCCAGGAAAGCAAGAAATCTATTATTTACACAATGGGGGTGAGTGGCAGAGCGGCTAACGCGTTTGCCCCTCGCACCGAGGTCCCGAGCTCGATTCCGCGGCGAGGCCACATTCATTTGAGGCGCAGCCGCGGAGAGAAGGCTTGCGGGCTGGTCGTGAAATTCACGCCCTGTAAGGCCAACCTCAAAGGCACAGTAAAAGTGTTAAACTGCCTGACGATGAGAATGTCAGGGGCAGATGTACACACCTGTGTGAGCGTGTGCCTGCCTGAAATAGAAAACAAACAAGAACACAGACGGACAAAGGAAAGGCTGTAAACAAACAATTGAAACAGTAGCTCGATGTATTAAAATGTTTAAACTGAAAACTAAGCCTACAACCATTTGTAGGTTTGCTGACGTCACACGACTTGGAAAGTGCGTTGATCGTAAAGTTCGGAACATTTCGATCCATGATGTGGACTTTCACGAATGTCAGTCATTCAGTCAGTCACCGCCGGGCAGGCTGACTAAAATAAGAGGCTGTGGAAATTTTGGTTTCTACAAGAGTCACGCAAATCAGCTGGTTGACGTGGCCAATCAGAGCAGGCTTGGCAGCCGACACCTCGGAGAATGGCACCGGGGCAGTTGTACTGGAACTCTTCCGGGCGCATCGAACAGTTTGGCCCGGTCAATACGTGGCGAACAATACGAAGTCTTCGAGGCTGACCTATCTGCTGTTTGGTGATCACCATGGTAACGAGAACGCCGTCAGTGCCGTTGATGAAGCCGCATTCGTCACCTCCAAGGCTGACTCGGCTGCGGATGAGGCTCAGTCGGCGGCAGTGGGAGCGGACAAAGATGACGGTGTCTTGGTGTCGCCATCGTTGCTTCTCATGATGGCGAAGGCGGCAAAGTCTGACCTTCAGGACCTGCATACCCTCTTCATCTCAACCCACAATGCCGCCAGGCAAGACGTCGTGCGGCTGGTTGATGACTGACGGACTCTTGCCATAGCTGCTAGAGGCTGGGGGCAGAGACCAGAGCTTGAGCTGCACGACCTTGCTCAGAAACAACAGCTGCGTCTGCTTGCAGGTCGCGCACTCGTGCGTGGCCATTGTGGATTCAAGGACGAGAGCCTCAGGCAGGCCGATGACGGCGTGCGTAGAAAATGCCTTATTAGTAAACGGAGCAGATTCAATAGGGAAGCAAATGTCTTGCCTAAGGACACAAATAGCTTTCCTAAGTGCTTATCGATTCGAATTGTCGGTCAGAAGTTCGAAGCTTTAAAAGCTGAGCTACAATAACTTCCAGAATCGCAAAACATCGGCATCGTTGAGATATAGTTCTGGAGCCGATATGTTACGAAAAACTAAAAAAACGCAACAAAAGAAAATAATCCGAGCGACGAAACTACGAAACAATTATTTAGTAGCAAATCTATTTCCGCCATACAACACAGATCATACTAAAAGTTGTTTGACACAAAAAATACGAAAGTCATTAACTTAACAAAAGTTCGCTTAGTTTGGACTTTTAACTTAGCGTTTGTATATTTTCTCAACTGATCGAGTAGGTATATCAATATAGTAGTACTCCTTTATTATTCAAGAATCCTGGCTTTTCAAAACACACACATACAGACAAATAGAATTGTTGCAAGGCATTTATAATACCTAGCTAATGTTTTTGATCTTAATTTGTAAAATTGCTTTAAACTGTATTTCTTTCTGTCTGGCTTGTACTGGATTATACAATCAAAGCAAGGAACAAAAAAACTAACGCAAGCAACGTAGAGCGTTAAAAGTAACGAATTTATGTTTTTCAAACACTTTATAGGATAGAAATTCATACTTATCACCAAAAATACAGAATAAAAGCGACAAAAAACCGACTAATCGCAGTGCCATTGTGTGTGTGAGTTAAAGTGAGTCAGTGCTGTCTGTGCCTTTATTCACAGCTTCAGGGATAAATAAATATTAATTAGCATTCGCAAAGCCAACAGCGCAAACTTAAAGAGAATATCAACATGATAAACCAACTACACTACACTGTAGATGCTTGTGCTCATATGTGCCAAATAATATAATGAAATTGGTGTGATCTGTGTTTTACGTATGTTTTATTCTTTTTATAGTACACAATTTTATGCGCCTCTGGGCAAAAGGAACAATGAGATAATCGTGATTTCTAAGAATAATAATAAAGCGCATCATAAAACAGCGGTTATCTAACAAGAGAAGCGCAAAAAGAACACAACAAACCAATGTACTTTTACTAAAAGTACACAATTTTAATTTGCAGCCTAAAAAACAACGGATAATTGGACCCGCGTATAACTTAGTATTTCCTACCTACTATGGTGGTATTGCACGATTGGGCCTGTGTAATTCTGGATAAATATGATAGCTGACTTGACAGTATATTTTTCTAAAACAGAAAAACAGGGAAATAAAAAATGTATTTATTGATAAAATTCGGAATAAGAAGACAATTAGACGAAGCAGCAGGAGCAGCAGCAGTAGCATAAGTAGCATGTTAGCAAAACAAACTCCAATCTAACAGTAACCAAAGATCAGAAATAAGCTTAGTAACTTGTTATTATGAAGCATAGCAGACGGAATCATCAGCTCAGTTGGATGACTGAGTAGGCGAAATTAAGAGCATTCACTCTTTTAAATATTTGCGAAATATCTGAGCCATCCAAATGCTGTGCGACAAAAAACTTTGATACAAATAATTAAATTCAATTGGCTATATAAACACCAATATACTACTGCAAGTAACTAATGAGTTAAGATTTCTGTTAAAGTGTAAGGTTGTACGAGCGATATGACAATAAAGGTAAGTTTAAAATGATTATCAATAATGCAAATAATCCATACTATTTGTGTGTTATAGCCGCAGACGAGAAATATCATTTAAAAAACTCATTAAAGTGGCTAAAAACAAATTCAAGACAAGCGGAGATTCACATTTATAACAAACTTAACTATTTTCGGCAATTAGGGGTAATTGTTAGTTTTTTAAATTAAAATCAAAATGAAGAAGAGTAGAGTAGACATGGTTAGGCCTAAATATTGATAGAACGTTAATAGTAGAGGTCGACTAAAAAATTAGTTCGTTATTGAAATTTTACGGGTTTAACGATTTTACAGTTACGTAAATTTTCCGGGTTTGCCCGTTTAAAAGTTACGGAAATGTTCCAATTTTAACCACTTTTAAGTGCCGTAAATTTTCCAGATATTTTTCAATTCTTTAATAAAGGAATTGCATTTATTTTTTCGACCTCTAGTAAAAACATTAGATTTTGTTTTATATTTTTTAACGGGTATACTTGTATACACGCTAACACCTCTTATAATATACTATAGAATGCAAAACCAAAAAGTTGACAGACACGGGTTTTTCATAGAGATGCAAGCGTTAGCTAGCTTCCTATACCAGCTGTCATTGCTAGAAATAAAATCAACAACAACAACAAAATTAGGAGATCTATTTCAAGACTAAAACGACACCAACTCTAATAACACAATAAGCACGATATTTTTTAATGACAATAACAGCAATGTTCAGTTTTTTATGGTACGAGAAAGACGAGCTTAAGAATGCGAATATTTTATTTAAACTAGTTTATAACTAACGAAAACAAAAAGTTAATTTAAAAGAAAATGGCCTCTGCTCCAGGGTAAATTTTAGATTATATAAATTAATTAACATGGCGACCAGTCTATAAAACATGGGCAAGTTAAAGCAAAATTAAGCAAAATATTAATTAGAACAAGAATGCATAAACTCAAGAAACTCTCAGGTTATCTTCATAACTATTTGTTTCTTTTTCAGAAAAAACCCTCCAGATAACCCTTCTGCAGACTTTGCCGAGAAATCTCTTATTTTGTCATTTGTTTGTCAGAGGAAAAAAAGAAAGAAACAAACATTTAAAGTATAATAAGCACGGAGATTTTGTTCTTGTTGTTTCAACATCTTCAAACCATCGGCGATGGAGCAGCAGAGGCAGCAGCGGGCCGCGGTTGTCCGCCGCCTCCGCCGATGATCTTCTTGGGAATCTTGGCTCCACCGCCGCCGAGTCGACCAGCCGGATTGGCATTCTTATTCTTAATGACCATCTCCTTGATGCGATCAACCTCAGCCTGGTAGCGCTTCCTATCCCGCATGGCGCTCTCCTTGGCCTCTTTAAGCGCGGACTCTAGATCTTTGACGCGCTGAGCGGTGGCTTTCAATCGTTTCTCCATCTTGGGCACCTCGCAGCGCAGGTCGGCATTGTCCCTAACTAGCTGCTTGTGAACATTAGTCAGTGAGTCCAGATTCTTCTCCAGGAATAGAATCTTCTGCTTCTGGGCTAGCGAGCCAGATGGTTCCTCGTCTTTCTCGTCCAGCTCACCGCTCTTCTTAATGCGCTGCTGCAGATCCTGCAGATTTAGCCATCGGAAATCCACTCGAATGTTATTATTATTGAGGGACAATGTGGCAGTTGAGGGACAATGTGGCAGTTGAGGGACAATGTGGCAGTTGAGGGACAATGTGGCAGTTGAGGGACAATGTGGCAGTTGAGGGACAATGTGGCAGTTGAGGGACAATGTGGCAGTTGAGGGACAATGTGGCAGTTGACGGACAATGTGGCAGTTGACGGACAATGTGGCAGTTGAGGGACAATGTGGCAGTTGAGGGACAATGCGGCAGTTGAGGGACAATGTGGCAGTTGAGGGACAATGTGGCAGTTGACGGACAATGTGGCAGTTGAGGGACAATGTGGCAGTTGAGGGACAATGTGACAGTTGACGGACAATGTGGCAGTTGAGGGACAATGTGGCAGTTGACGGACAATGTGGCAGTTGACGGACAATGTGGCAGTTGACGGACAATGTGGCAGTTGAGGGACAATGTGGCAGTTGAGGGACAATGTGGCAGTTGAGGGACAATGTGGCAGTTGAGGGACAATGTGGCAGTTGAGGGACAATGTGGCAGTTGAGGGACAATGTGGCAGTTGACGGACAATGTGGCAGTTGAGGGACAATGTGGCAGTTGACGGACAATGTGGCAGTTGACGGACAATGTGGCAGTTGACGGACAATGTGGCAGTTGACGGACAATGTGGCAGTTGAGGGACAATGTGGCAGTTGAGGGACAATGTGGCAGTTGAGGGACAATGTGGCAGTTGAGGGACATAAAGGGCCAAACCCCAAAGGCTCAGTGAAATTGCACACTGCCTGACAATGAGGATGACGAAGTCAAGGCAGATGTACACACGGAATGGGAAGAATTGGCTCTTCTAATTAGCTGTTGCCCTTCTACAAATATCATATTTTATTTATTTATCATTTATCAACAATTAGGCAGTTGAGAAATGTGTCAGATACATTAGTCTAATACGGCATTTTTTTAAATAAAATGCTGACTTTTAATAAATTTTTTTCGGCTGACATAATAATAATAATTGCAGGAGGGCTGCGGGCAATGGCACATCATTTGGTGACACTAGACCCGCAGCCAGCGAGGAGGCAATTCTGCCCATTTAGCTGACTCCTGAGCACACACGCACACAGATACCGTACGCAGGCATACGCTCACACAGGTTTGTACATCTGCACTGACTTTCTCATCGTCAGGCAGTGTACATTTCACTGTGCCTTGGAGGTGGGCCCTCAAGGGCATAAATTGCACGACAAGCCCCCAAGCCTTCTCTCCGTTGCTGCGCCACAAATAAATGTGGCCTCGCCGTGGAATCGAACTTAGGGCTCGTGGTGCGAGAGGCGACCGCGATAACCGCTCTGCCACCGACCGCCTTGGCAGTTTTAAATTTTTTATTAAAAATAATAATAATACTTCCATCCGAAACCCACCTGAACAAAGAGTTTACGCAGCTGGTGCAGTGTTCTCAGCTCTTTGAGCACAGTGTCCTCCAGGCCCTGCAGATCCTGTCTAGCCTGTTCGTGACGCTCCGCTTTGCGCTCGAGTACGCTAATTCTAGCGGTGAGATCCTCGGCCCGCTTCTCAGCCTCGGCTTTGCTCTCAGAGATCTGGGTATTCAGGTAGGTGAGGTGGGTGTTCTCCTCTTTCAGCTCCTCCAATCGGCGCTGTCGTTCGTGTAAGTCGTCGCGCAGTTTGTGAATCTCGTCAGTTAGCTGGGAGCTCTGCGATTTAACAATGGTCTCAAGCATCTTGTCCATCTTGGTTTTGAGCTCCTCGGAGTTGGCGGCGGACACTCCGCGCTCCTCAAGCATCTGGGCCAGCATCTTGTCCTTAGTGCGCAGCTCCGATAGCTCGGCATTGACCTTATCAAGCTGGGTCTCCTGCTGATTTCGTTCCTGCTCAATCTCGCCAATGCGAGCTGTGAGCGTCTCAACTCGAGTCTCAGCCTCTTTCAGTTTAAGCTTGGCCTCGCCTAGATCAGCCTCGGCCTTCTTAACCCGGCCGCTATCGTTGGTCCGCTCGTTCTGAAGATGTTCAACGTGCGAGCGCAGGCTAACAGCTTCGGACTTCATCTTGGAGATGTTCAATCGCAGCACGGTGAATTCCTCTTCAATCTTATCCGCGCCGCAGAATGACGGGGATACAATGCCGAGCGAATCAGCTAGCTCGGCCAGCTCCTTCAGCAGCGAGTTCATCATTTCGACTTGCTTCTTCTTGCCCGTGGTAACTGTGTCCCGCAGTTCCTGCAGTTGGCCCTCTTTGACACTGTCCGCGGCGCGCTGTCGCTGCATCTCTTCGAGGAGAGTTTCATTCTCGTGCATCTAGAAAAAATATCGTTAATAGTTACTATCATTAAAAAGTATCGATAGTAACAGACGTTACTTTTATCACACAAAATTGTTTACCTTCTCAGTGAGCTCATTGTTCTTCTGATCGTAGCTCATCGCCAACTCCTCTAGGGCCTGCAGCACCTCCTTGACTTCGGCTTTGGAAGCTTCGTTTTCGCCTTGAATTCGCGTCAAATCGTTGAACATGGCGTCGTTTTCAGCTTTGAATTTCTTGCTCAACTCATCCTGCTGTTTGAGCTGATTCTCCAGCTTGCCAATAGCCTGCTGCAGTTTGTTAATCTCTTCGTCCTTCAGGTCCAGCTCAGCGTAGAGCTCTTCTACTTTGTTGGGATCATCGGTGGCGCTAGGCCTGGCCAGGATAGAGCTGGGCTGCATGATGGGGGCCGGCACAGCGCCTGGACCTGCGGCCGGCGTGCCAACAGCCGAGTCTGGAGCCTCAACATCGGCGTCCGTCACCTGCGATGATTTGGATAGGTCGAGATATTCAGCGACTGTTGTCGAAGACCCTGGTGATAAGGACGACTAACATTGCTCTGCTAAAAAACAAAATTGTCTATTGGATCCCGACGAGAATCGTTTAATATCTTGGCGATGTTGATATTATTCTAGAATTTGTATAATCAAATTGTAAAGAAAAAATTGCCCGTGTTCTGAATTTTGCTTGGTGATTGGTTTAATATTTTTAAATATTAAAACTGATGCATTACAGAGTTAAGTATCGTGCTATAAAGGATACAAATCATTTCAGTGGGGTCAAGAATTCGTGAGTCCGAGTTTTTAAGATACACTAAATAAAAGAATAACTGGGATTAATGAAATAACTAGGAACAACTGTACACTAACCTGCTCATGCGCCTCCACCCGCTCGCCCTGTCGCCAGCGAACTAGTTCGGCGCGCAGAGCGGCCACAATGCCCAATAGTCGGTCATTCTTGGCCTTCTCAATCTCGTAGCGCCTCTGCCATTCCTCGGCTGTGAGTTGAATCTGTTGAGCCACCGAGTTCTTGATAGTCTTGGCCCGGACGCCGAACATCAGAGTAGACTTAGTCTCGGAAGCATTGTAGGACGCTGGAGAGCAGCAGATTAGCATAGTAGTCTTGGCGTTGCCACCCAGCGACTCTTGCAGAATGCGAGTCAGCTTGGAGTCACGATATGGCACGTAGGCATTGTTCTCAACCAGGGCGTTGATGACATTGCCCAGAGTAGATAGAGATTTGTTAATCATCTTGGCCTCGTCTAGGGTGACACCTTCGGCGCCAGTCTTTGACACCTTCTCGGAGCCGGCCAAGTCGACCAGGTGGAGCTTGCCGAATAGAGTCTGTTGATCCTCAGTGTTGGTGCGCTTGATTTTGATCATGAATACTCGGTGACTGCGAGAGCTGACAGCGTTCATGTCTGCATTGAGCCAATAGGAGATAGGGTAACTGCCGTTATCATGCGTTTAGCATTGACTTAATCATAATGGGATCATAGTCTGTTTGATTTGAGGATAATGGAATAAATGAGGATCTATTCGACTATTTTGGGATAACAATATTTCGAAATGATGGAATGACAACAGTTTGATTTGAGGATAATGGGATAAATGAGGATCTATTCGACTATTTTTGGGATAACAATATTTCGAAATGATGGAATGACAACAGTTTGATTTGAGGATAATGGGATAAATGAGGATCTATTAGACTATTTTTGGGATAACAATAGATTGATTTCGACATGATGGAATAAAAACTGTTTGATTTGAGGATGATGGGATAAATGAATGATAGAGGACTTTGGGACAACGAAAGATTGATTCCAGTAGGATGGAATGACAATTGTTTGATTTGAGGATAATCGGAAAACAGTCTACTTATTTGTAGATATTGGGATAACAGTCGATTTACGTGGGGATAATTTTGGGGATAAAATAATAATTCGATTGATTTGGGGATAATCTGATAAAAGCTGTTTGATTGGAGGATTATGGGAAAAAAATCTTGTTGATTTTGGGTATTTGGATGTACTAACCAATTGGTTTTTGGTATGATAATATGAGACAAAATGATTAGTAATAAGAGAATTTCAGACGATGAAGTTAAGCTAAAAAGCATCGAATAAATAGTTTGAATTGAATTTGGAATGTATGCCAAATAACTAAAAGACATCCACACACAAAGTTTGGGTCATTATGATGCCTCTAGCGATTTGGTAGTGATAATTTAGCACAGGTACTACACCGATGGCGACATTTTTTTCAATTAAGCAGTCACCATGGCTCTAGGATGTGCTTTGTTGTGTTTGCGGCTTCAGAAACTATAAATAACTCACTCGTAGCTGTCACGTGACAGTTCATGCGACCCTTCTGGATGGTCTGGAAGATTTCGTCCGGATTCCACACTTGCACTTCGGTGACGCCCTGTCATTTGAAGAAGTTTTAAGAGGGTTCATATAATGTTTATAGGGTATAAAGACAACAAAATAAAGGAATAAAAAAAAGAACAACAGGAAGAGCAGCAAGAGGGGGCTAAAAATTGCTAGTCCGATATACTAAATACGCCATAATCCAAAATCTAAGTACTATTATTAACAGTACTTAGAACTACCAAGGGTCCCAACTGATTTTTGTCCTGCACCCGAAAGAAACAACGCAAGCACATTAAACTCAAGAATACAGGCCAACTTTTTGTTGCGCATCTTCTGAAACAATAATCAAGTCACTAGCTTGTCAGACCGTCGATATTTTCAATGTTTCTGGCCGAATGTCAGATTTTTCCCATAAGTGTTACTGTTAGTATATTTCATACACCCCAATACACGAATTAGCACTGCGCCTCAGTGTGGCCTTGCCAGACCTTCAAACTTTATCAACATGTCACCCGAATGTGCCTGCATCATCTCCGACTTCGGTGACCAACCTTTATCTACCTTTTTTAGAACATTTTTAAGCTTTTATCTTAAGCTTTTTTAAGGACAGCGCAATGCATAATTGGGATTCAAATACTATAAATATTCAACCACAGTGAAATCAAATTCAAAGTGAGTTCTTACCTTAATATAGGGTACTCGCTTCTCTGTCTCGTGAATTGGTAGATTAGTATTAGAACTATTTAGCAGATCTTGAATCTTTTCCATGTAGAGCTCCACATAAGAGACTTCGATTTCGAATTCAAAACGCGAGTCTAGACCATAGATGTAGCCGAAAATGTCTTGAATGATTCTGGGAATAATTCCCTGATTAACAGGATCGTCTAGGTCGCCCTCCATTGAGTGGGTCTTGCCAGACGATGTCTGGCCATAGGCGAAGATGGTCCCATTGTAGCCATTCATGACGTCGTCAACAATCGGCTTGGCAACAAAGTCGTACACATCTGCCTGACTGTCGTGTGGCCCAAACACCCGATCAAAGGTGTAGTTCTTACCCTAATTTTGTTAGAAGCAATACGATTGAGATTAATTCCATATTATTATTTAACTTATTAATTTAAACTCATAAGTTTTTAACCCCTCAGTTCTGGGGTATAATTCGGTGTCAAAACATGTAATCATTTTTAGTAAGACAATTAATCATTTCTATCTCATTAACTTTTGTCTTGTTCTGACTAACATAAATTTAACTTGGAGTAATTTAGTTTAGTGTTTGATAGTTTAGCTATATGAGATTTTAGGCTATGTAGAACATCAGACATCATTCTTATTTTTAAAGAAGCTTTGGAGATATTATGTAATGAAATTTAGCTTTCTGATGAAGGAAAAAAGTTTCTAAGTAAACTTTTTTTAATAAATGTAGTGACATAAGATTTCAACTATTAAAATTATAGACTTTAATACTACAATTACCTTTGTTTTAGATTTAGTCACAATACTATTATATCAGTGTATTATTATTCAATGTATTGATTAGAATAAAACAAAATTACAGACATTCTTTATAAACAAAATTCTAATTTAGTTTTTTCTAATGCAGTATATACAATGTCTAAGCTATAAATTGGCTCTTTGGACAAAGAATAATAAAGCATTTATTCATTTTTAGATATTATTACTTGGTGTACCTTATGCTTTTTCATGCCTTGTTATATGATACAAAGAAGTTGTGAGCAGTAGACAAAAAATATAAAATTATCTTAAATGTTTAAGATATAGAATTATGTCAAATAAACATATAGACTGCTAAGTCATTTTTAAAGCTATAATTAGGAAATAAAATTTTGCTTAAACTACTCCAGTAGAGAAGTGGTTTGAGCATACATGGGGTTCATATTAGACATAGTAGTATTGGCATTGTAAAGCCAGGGAGATTGTAGCCAATTAGAATATAAGCCTTTCCTGGGAATCAAGACTTTTGGGGTGAAACCCCTTCTCACAAATCCACAACATGCATTTATATGTGGCAGTAAAATCTTAATGGCTCGACTCCCCAATGCCACAGCAGACAGCAGGGAATTGAGTTTCCATTGTAGGCAGTCTAAATAAGTGCCTTTGTTATTAATCATCTAGCATCTTATCTAACATTACAACACTAATAGTTAACAGACTGTTGAAAACCCTACCACACAATTTGCATGTGGGATTGAAATTCTGAAGGGCTTAAGTTTTGAATACCAAGGAATTAAGAGTTCCTATTTTGGGCTATCTATAGTTGTCTTCACATTTCCTGTTTGACATTTGCCAATATGGGGATCTCAAGACCTAATCAAGTCTAATTTGTCTAATCAAGACCATCCACATATTACAAAAAACAAACAGACAAGCATTATTGTATACATGCACACCCAACACCCATCCAAACAGGGTGAAATAGTTCCTAGCCAATAAAATATAAAACTAAATGAAAAATGAAAATGAAAAACAAAAGATAGGGATAGGAGAAACTAAGTTGTAATTGGGAGGAACTAAGTTGTAATTGGGAGGACCAAACAACAATTTGGTAATGGATATTATGGTAATAAGACAAGGACAGGGACATTTAGGTTATACTCTGTAAATATAGGTAAATTTTTTCATTGTATATTGTATATTGTATATTGTATATTGTAAAATTTTTTAATATTGCAAACCTGTTGATCTTTAGCTAAGCTTTAGCTGAACACAAAATGTAGTGTTACATTTTACATAAAAAGCAACCATGATTGGGGTATGTGAGGGACTATTTATCAATAACTATTAATGTAACCCAAATGTCTCAGAATCTTAACAAAATGTACTGATAATCTATATATATAAAAGTGAAAACTCTGTCTGTCTGTCTGTCTGTGTGCAACCATTTTGTCTTTATAGACGCCGAAACCGCTCAACCAAATCGCACCAAACTTTGCACATACCTAAAACCACCTACGCTGAGTGCAATAGGCTACTCAAATTCCCGAAAAATCATTTCCTTCCTGCTCAAAAGTGCAAAAAACTGCTCAAAAATCGTCAAAAAATCACTCAATTCGACATATTGTCGCCCCACTTTGTCAGATTTTCTCCAAATTTGATCCACTTACACTTTACATGTTTTCCAACAATGCTGTTAATTTTGAACATCTCTACTCAATCCAGAGCAAAGCTGCATCATCTCAAAGTGAGTCACTTTTTGTTTTCCGAGGACAGCCACCCCAACTCCCCTCCGCCACTCTGCGGGCCAAATTTTATTACAGCCACCCCCTCCCTTCCCCGGGCGCCGAAGCCCCAGACTGTACATTGTATTTCAAGCCGTGAATGTACACAGCCCAAACCCCTAGACTGTCTACTGGCCCCCAAGCAGCACTGAGACTGAGTGCGGTGAGTGCGGTGGCATCCCAGTGCGCAGGGCTCTCCGGTCGATATTTCTCTCCAGCCAGCCTGGGATAGAAGAGTGAGGCTGGCGTTGACTGGCTGTCAGAGAGGGCAATTCTGTGTCCTAGAAATGATGCCGCCAATGAAATTAACTACCAACTGCTTCAGGAGTTGCCAGGTGCAGTTTTCACCTACAAGTCAATTGATACAACGTTGACTGATGACACCGCTGTGGAGTATCTGTGTTGAGTTTCTGAACTCTCTAGATCCTCCTGGAACTCCATCGCACAACTTGCAGCTGAAAGTTGGGGCACCAATTATGCTCCTCCGCAACCTGAATGCGCCAAGGCTGTGTAACGGCACCAGACTGATAGTCAGGCGGCTCTTCCCACATGTGATTGAGGCCACGATACTGACTGGATCTGGCAGAGGAGAGTCTGTGTTCGTTCCCCGGATTCCAATTATCCCCACAGACCTGCCATTTCAGTTCAAGCGACTGCAGTTCCCTGTGAGAGTGTGCTTTGCGATGACTATTAACAAGGCTCAGGGACAGTCGCTGAAGGTGGCTGGCATCACCCTGGAGACTCCTTGCTTCTCGCATGGGCAGCTTTATGTCGCCTGCTCCCATGTTGGAACTCCAGCTGGCCTATTCATTTTCGCACCAAGGGGAAGAACGAAGAATGTGGTGTATCCCCAGGCCTTGAGGTGACTCGCAAGCAATTAATAGAAAAGTAGTCACGAATTGACCTTGACCTGTCTAACTCTGAACTCTGAAACAGTTTAATTTTGTTTCTTTGACATTGTTATTGTTATGCCATGGCTATTTTCCTTATGTGTACGCGTGTACATGCATACTGTACACAGAGGCAGATTTAGGGGGGGGCGGGGGGCAGTCACCCCCCCCCCAAAATTTTAATCATGGGAATAAGATGCCCCCACCAGGGGCGCCAGTCGCAGCACTGGCTCCCATTTTTCAGCCACTGGCGCCCTGCCCTTTCTTGGCTCCTGGCGCCCTTTTACGGCCGCTGGCACCCCCTCTGTGATTCTCATGGCGCTCCCCTGACAGACTGCCCCAAAACAAAATTCCTGGATCTGCCACTGACTGTATAGAGAAGTGGCTAATAGACATGTTTCTAAAGAAGTAATCAAGAGGGGGCTGTTTGGACAAACTTTTCACTTATTTTTTACTTAATACGCCCTTAAACAAACTCTTCACTTTTCATTAATGCAGTAAATAAATAAATGGTGACCTTCACTATAAAGTTAATACAGAGACGTGAATTGCTTACTGCTTTGCTTTAAATTTCTGCCCCAAAAACAAAGGGCAAAAAAAGCTATTACCTATATGTACCTATCTTGTTACCAGAATATATATTACCCAATTTTCTTGCCCCAATTGAGAAGAACTAATTTGCAGTCAGGAGGAACTAAGTCCCAATTAGTAAGAACTTAGTTGCAATTGGGAGGAACTAAGTCACAAAACTTGACAAAAGTAGGTTTCACCAAACAGGAAAAACTTTGAGGTGGGCATTTATGGTTAGGGTTATGTATCATCAACTGAACAGTGTATCTTCAAAACTGAACAAGAATTTTGACTCTTTCTTTGGTCTTGTGCGAGACAGAAACAAGCTATTGTGTTTCACAGAACAACTAATTTGAAAGTCAAAGAAATTACCTACAAGCTGAGGCATGACATGCAATGAAGCATTAAGAGGAAAGAAAGATATTGATGTTTCAGTAAAATTATTTATCTCAAAAGCATAATTTTTAACAACATTTTTCAGTATGTACTTTAGACTAAGATTGTATATGGTTGCTTTCCAATTAAATGACCATAAATGTAGTTATTTATAGAGCATGAAAAATGCTTTCAAATGACATAATTTATGATAGTTCACTCCTTAAAATAAGATTAAACCACTCACTCAAATTGTAAAACCGAACATCAAATTCTCTGTTTGGTTTGAAGATACATGAAAATCATTGTTCCGTTTTAGATAAAAAACACAAATAACTTTTTTTCTATTTGACAAGAAAGCAAAAGCAGATACTTTTTAGAAAGATATAACTGTTTTCTATAACTTGGCTTTTGATTTATCATGATATCTTAAATAGAAAATTTGTAGCTTAGGTTTGAAGTTAAAAAAATACACATTCTTGTTTGGTTAATGATACATTACCCTATATAGCACATAGGGCAGAGCCAAAATATCCAGACAGGTTTAGTCACTTTCCTAAATATGGCATGTATGACAAGAGTTAAGGCTTTCTAGAAGCCTTATACATTAAAATTACTAGTTTTTGTAAGGTTGCTTTGGGTCTAAGAAGAACAGACAAATGGAGAGTTAGTTAGCTAACATGTTATAGACCACCAAAATGTATACAAAAGTGATCATAAACTTAGGTAAATAAAACTAATATTATGCCCAAAATGTTTTCCTTTTTATCTAAACTTAGTAAGAAATTCTCTACTAGAGAACAAAAAAGGTTAGGCCTATAATTAACTCAATTAAGAAAAATTATTAGTATGTTGATCAATACATTTATTTATTGGTAATAAAGCAAGCTAGGCCTACCTTAGGTACCCAAGAAAACTTGTGTTCTTTCTAGCTTCACTGAAAAAATTGATACTAAAATGTGTAAAATTTATATAAGAAACCATATAGAAATGTATTCAATAAGTCATACAGAAAACTATAAAAAAGCATGCAACATTTTTTTGCTGAAACCTATGACTATGTGAGAAAGTTTGCAGAAAAATGGAGGGATAAGTAAAATGGCTAAAATTTCCTTTATCAAAAAATCAATAGGGCAAGGGAAATGATAATATATAGCTGATGTTTTCAAATACAATGACTCACTTTATGTATTAATTAAATGGAGACATGATTTGATAGCTGTGTTAAAATGACAAATTTCATTAAATTTTTAATTCACTTAATATTAACAATGTTTATACAAATAGAGATAGAATTTAAAAGTCAATTGAAGAGAAAGTTTGAAAACAATACGGCTGTTAACATAGCGAGTAGGTAAGGAGAATTACTTACCTGAATATTGACTGTTGTTTCATTTACCAGAGAGAGGCAAAACTGACTTTGGAGTGCTAATTCATTATTTAAAAGAGGGCGAATGCGACACACAACTTTGATATTCTCAGCTTTTGCTTCCACCATATTTGTCTTGAACTGAACACAGGTTAAAATGAATGTATTCAATGCCTGCAAAGTAGGATAGTTAAATAATTACTTTTTACGACGATTATGTAGTTTAGCAGGTCAAGGTAGTATACTTCAAAAAATAAACAATCATTTAAATATTTTGCAGTAAGTTCTTTTTTGATACGAAAACAAGTTTTTAAACCAAAGAAGTGTAACAATGCGTTTTGTATTTAATACGAATAACGTTTGGTGGCAAATAATAATAAAAAGTTGCTTAACTGCTTAAGACACATTTACAATAATTTAAATTGCTTTCTGGTTGATTTTAAATACCTTTTATCATAGGAACAAAATTTATATAAACTAAATCCCACTAAGTCCTATTAGTACTACATAACTAATGTATACCTTGTGAATCATGAAAGTAAGCTGAGTAGTCCACTTATTTTTTAGGTCATTTTGTCACGTATCACGACCAGGAACAATTTTTATACGGCGATACCTTTTCCCACTAACTGCTTAGGCCTACCTACATTAAAACTTTGCACGTCGCAAGCAACTTAAATATTTTTTCGGCACATAAACTGTCATTAGGCCTATTCGTTCTACTTATTGTAAAATATTTAACTACGAAACCTCACTAAAATGGATAAAAAATAGGCCCCTACTATTAGCTAGGCTTTGGGCAGGCTAGTCTTTACCTTGTTACCTTGTAAAATGGACCCTAAGTGTAGTTCAGTTTTTTCTCAAATATAACTTTAACTAAACCTAATTGCGTAGGACGGTAGTGCCTAATGTTAAAAAGAGTTTCTAATTTTAACTTTTAATATAGAAATTAAATTCTAATTGATTTTAGGCCTATAATGACAGTTTTTTTATTACTTCTTTTAAAAAGAATAAGCCTCCTGTTCTATCCCATCATGTTCTATCCCCTATTTTGGCCTTTTTGCCTATGTGACTTTAAAGTATAACTAACAATGAAACAAAGACAACCAACTGTTGTTGTTGCACTATCAACAGTGTATTAGACAAGTAGAGTAGATAGTAGATAGTAGATAGATAGATACCTTACAAGTAGATAGATAATCTTTTTTTTCAGGCGTGCAGCCAGCATGATCTGGACTATGGAGATATTGTAGATACTAAAGGACAAGTTGTTTCCCTGACCCTTAGCCATGATAGTCTTGGGATGTAATAGTCTTGGTCTTACGCTGATTTTAAGAGTAGAAAAGCCATAGCCAAACACTTTAATTTTTAATTAAGGTGACTTTAATTTTTACTATTCATACATGGCAACACCTGGTAGATCTGGCTGAATTAGCTGGGTGAAACTAGGGCCAGAAAAAGTAAGTCACAAAAATCAACAGGCAAAAACTCAAAGGTTGGACCAAGAGACCAAAAGAAAAAAGAAAAAAAAGAGAGAAAGACAAACAGAGAAAAAGATTAGATATAAGAAGAAGAAAAGAGAAGGCAAGGATGTGAAATTTGGGCTAAAGAAACACAGTTGTAGATGAGTGAAAACTAAGTAACAGTTAAGGGAAAACTCCAGTTACCAATTTAAGAATCTTCTGTGCTCCTCAAAGGAAGGAAAAACTAACTCAAATTTAGTTTTCTCTTTTCTTGAACTTTGTTTGTTTCATAGGTTTAATTACAACTTCATTTTGACAAAATTTATTATGACTTATTTTCATGTCTTAATCTTCTCAGATTTTCTTCTCTTCTACTCTTTGGTTTTCTCTCTCTATTCTACTTCTACTCTCTTTGGTTTTCTTCTCTTTTTTTCTCTCTATCTTCCTTTCTTCTCTAATAGCTAATTAACCAAATATTCTAAATATAATTTTGTATAAAATAAGGCCAATCACTTTAAGAAGAGAACCCTTAATTGTTTTGCTCTTATTATTTTACACTTGAAATCCAAAAAGCTATTGAACTGTTTATTTTATAACATTAGGCCTAGGCAATGTTAAGAACAATAATCTTAGCTTATACCTTGCTGTGAGTATTAAGCATTTGAATTTAAAAGGTAAATTTTAGACTATTGTATATTAGTCTGTTTTGGCAAATAGTTTTCTCTGGTTCAATTAGTTTCAAATAGTTTGGCAGTCTGTTATCTCTAATAGTCGCTAGTGAAAAAAGCTTCTCTTAATCCTTAATCCTTCCTACTAGACACTTCTCACAATCTGTATGAGTCAGTATTATCAATTTTTATGACCCTAAAAGGGCAGTTTTTACTATACTGTACCTGGTACTGAATCTACTTGGCACCAGTGGTAATAACTTCGAAGGCCCACTTAAATTCCGCTTCCAGTGGGCACTCCTTGGTCATAGGGTCGCAGTCTTGATCAATAAAAAACTGCTTTTTTTCTCTATCTTAATTTGATCTAGTTTTTTTGATACTTTAGTTGATATCACTTACAGGTAAATTAGGCCGGCTAGCTGCTCAAATGGAGTCAGATTATGAGAAGCGCCTATTTGGCTCGCCACGCAATTCGCCTATTAAAGCCCTGACTAGTCCATCTACTACGCCGTTGAAAGATGGCTATGGGGATCGATTCGTTTCCATGCGCAGTCCGCGTACCGCAGTTGCCAGGCGCGGCATCATCTTTGGCTGGCAGGATGGAGGCTCTCCCGCCGCTGCCGCCAACGCCGCCTCCTCCGCCTCAGCCTCAGCCTCAGCCAACACTGCTACTACCGCTTCAGCTTCCGCTACCAATGGTAGCGGAATTTCAGTAAATTTGGAAACTTATCGCGCCCTACTAGACCAGGAGCTTAGCAACTCTGCTAATACTAATGGCCTAGTTGGCGGCGTTAGCAACGGAGTCGGTAGCACAATGCCCAACCAGTGTCCTGGTCACAGTCGCGTGCTTATGGCCAGAGAGACCAGCAGTCTGTTCACTGTGAGTTGCGATGCATTGCTAACAGTCTGCTCCTCTGCTCTGAGTAAAATCATTTTTAGTTTTTATTTTCATTTTTAGTACAATCATTGGGATAAATCTAATCTGCTAACTTGTTCCTCATGGGATAACTCTAATCTAGTAACCTGTTCCTCATGGAATAACTCTAATCTAGTAACTTGTTCCTCATGGGATAACTCTAATCTAGTAACTTGTTCCTCATGGGATAACTCTAATCTAGTAACCTGTTCCTCATGGGATAACTCTAATCTAGTAACCTGTTCCTCATGGATTAACTCTAATCTAGTAACCTGTTCCTCATGGGATACCTCTAATCTAGTAACCTGTTCCTCATGGGATACCTCTAATCTAGTAACCTGTTCCTCATGGGATAACTCTAATCTAGTAACCTGTTCCTCATGGGATAACTCTAATCTAGTAAGCTGTTCCTCATGGGATAACTCTAATCTAGTAACCTGTTCCTCATGGGATAACTGTAATCTAGTAACCTGTTCCTCATGGGATAACTCTAATCTAGTAACTTGTTCCTCATGGGATAACTCTAATCTAGTAACCTGTTCCTCATGGGATAACTCTAATCTAGTAACTTGTTCCTCATGGGATAACTCTAATCTAGTAACCTGTTCCTCATGGGATAACTCTAATCTAGTAACTTGTTCCTCATGGGATAACTCTAATCTAGTAACCTGTTCCTCATGGAATAACTCTAATCTAGTAACCTGTTCCTCATGGGATAACTCTAATCTAGTAACCTGTTCCTCATGGGATAACTCTAATCTAGTAACCTGTTCCTCATGGATTAACTCTAATCTAGTAACTTGTTCCTCATGGGATAACTCTAATCTAGTAACCTGTTCCTCATGGATTAACTCTAATCTAGTAACCTGTTCCTCATGGGATAACTCTAATCTAGTAACCTGTTCCTCATGGGATAACTCTAATCTAGTAACCTGTTCCTCATGGGATAACTCTAATCTAGTAACCTGTTCCTCATGGGATAACTGTAATCTAGTAACCGGTTCCTCATGGGATAACTCTAATCTAGTAACTTGTTCCTCATGGGATAACTCTAATCTAGTAACCTTTTCCTCATGGGATAACTCTAATCTAGTAACTTGTTCCTCATGGGATAACTCTAATCTAGTAACTTGTTCCTCATGGGATAACTCTAATCTAGTAACTTGTTCCTCATGGGATAACTCTAATCTAGTAACCTGTTCCTCATGGGATAACTCTAATCTAGTAACTTGTTCCTCATGGGATAACTCTAATCTAGTAACCTGTTCCTCATGGGATAACTCTAATCTAGTAACCTGTTCCTCATGGGATAACTCTAATCTAGTAACCTGTTCCTCATGGGATAACTGTAACTGAGGTCTAATGCGTTCAATCCGTTTCTCAATATGATAATCATCACTGTACATTAAATTTCCAGTTTCGCTCCCACCGGCAAAGCCCTCACGAATTTAAATCGGCGCCCTACATGCTTTCGCCAATTAGCGATGAATCGCAAAGAATTCTCAGTTCGCCAAAGCGGGTGAGTGTTTCTTAGTTTTCGACTACTTACTGAGCTTAATTAATTATAACAAGTATTCAGTGTTTTTTTGCTATCTACGTTAATTGCAGCAAGTTCGCAAAATACCTAAGCTGCCCTACAAAGTACTGGACGCGCCAGACTTATTGGACGATTTTTATTTGAACCTGGTGGACTGGTCTTCGCGCAATACACTGTCTGTTGGTCTGGGCAATTGTGTCTACCTGTGGAATGCCTATACTAGTCAGGTGAGATTTCTAATATTTATTTTTTTATAATCTCAGAACTACTAAGACTACTTTCATTGATTTACATTCAATTGGTTGTGTTTTAGATGTTTCTCGAGCGATATGTTTTGAAAAACTTATCTTTAAGCCATCAAGGTTTAGATATTTAGATGTTTTAGATGTTTCTTGAACGATATGTTTCGAAAAACTTATCTTTAAGTCATCAACGTTTCTATTCATTATGTTTTACAATATTTGTCAGAAGCGCCATCTTTAATAATGATAATGATTGCCGGAGGGCTGCGGGCAGTGGCACACCATTTGGTGACACTAGACCCGCAGCCAGCGAGGAGGCAATTCTGCCCATTTCGCTAACTCCTCAGTACACAGGCACACAGATACTAAACGCAGGCACACACCCACACAGGTGTGTACACCTGCCCTGACTTTCTTATCGTCAGGCAGTGTACATTTCACGGTGCCTAGTCACCATATTTAGGTTTCCTTATTATGCCAATTTTATGTATCACCCACGATATGTATCGAAAAAAACATTTTAGGTGACTAGACTGTGTGATCTAAGCACCGAGCACGACAGTGTTTCTTCGGTGGCTTGGTCTGAAAAAGGCGACCTAGTTGCTGTCGGCACCCACCGCTGTCAGGTACAAATCTGGGACGTCACCACGACAGAGAAAGTGCGCGTCTTCGAAGACCACAACGGCCGAGTCGGCGCACTGGCCTGG
The DNA here is from genome assembly GCA_950097015.1 of Macrostomum hystrix. Lineage (NCBI taxonomy): Eukaryota > Metazoa > Platyhelminthes > Macrostomidae > Macrostomum > Macrostomum hystrix. The sequence goes on from CATNEN010000003.1 coordinate 3,749,073, forward strand.
AACGGCGACATTCTGGCCAGTGGCTCCCGCGACCGCACCATCCGGCTTTGGGACCATCGGCGCTCCGGCGGAGGCGGCTCCTCGGGTGGATTCTCTCGACCAGCGCCGACGCAACGGCTGACAGAGCACCGCCAGGAGGTCTGCGGTCTCAAATGGAGTCCGGATCATCAGCATCTGGCTAGCGGCGGCAATGATAACAAGCTATTGGTCTGGTCTACTCATTCTACTCAGCCTTTGCTCACCTACGACGATCACGCTGCCGCCGTCAAGGCCATCGCCTGGTCGCCGCATCAGCACGGACTGCTGGCTTCTGGCGGTGGCACGGCTGATCGCTGCATCCGCTTCTGGAATACCCTCACGTCCCAGCCACTGAACTGCATCGATACCGGATCACAGGTAGGACAGGAAACTCGCTGATTCTGATTGGATAAGAATATGCTAATCTGACCTTGTGCGAGTGAAATTATGTAGCTTGCCAATATTTTCCTATGGTTGTGGCGTTATCCCATATAGTGAGCATGATTTTATTTTCCAATATGAGTTGTTACTATCCCATCGATAGCTAATCTACTCGCATATCAGGTGTAATTATCCCATCGATAGCTAATCTACTCGCATACCAGGTGTAATTATCCCATGGATAGCTAATCTACTCGCATACCAGGTGTAATTATCCCATGGATAGCTAATCTACTCGCATACCAGGTGTAATTATCCCATCGATAGCTAATCTACTCGCATATCAGGTGTAATTATCCCATCGATAGCTAATCTACTCGCATACCAGGTGTAATTATCCCATGGATTGCTAATCTACTGCCATACCAGGTGTAATTATCCCATGGATTGCTAATCTACTGCCATATCAGGTGTAATTATCCCATGGATTGCTAATCTACTGCCATATCAGGTGTAATTATCCCATGGATTGCTAATCTACTGCCATATCAGGTGTAATTATCCCATGGATTGCTAATCTACTGCCATACCAGGTGTAATTATCCCATGGATTGCTAATCTACTGCCATATCAGGTGTAATTATCCCATGGATTGCTAATCTACTGCCATACCAGGTGTAATTATCCCATGGATTGCTAATCTACTGCCATACCAGGTGTAATTATCCCATGGATTGCTAATCTACTGCCATACCAGGTGTAATTATCCCATGGATTGCTAATCTACTGCCATACCAGGTGTAATTATCCCATGGATTGCTAATCTACTGCCATATCAGGTGTAATTATCCCATGGATTGCTAATCTACTGCCATATCAGGTGTAATTATCCCATGGATTGCTAATCTACTACCATATCAGGTGTAATTATCCCATGGATTGCTAATCTACTGCCATATCAGGTGTAATTATCCCATGGATTGCTAATCTACTCGCATACCAGGTGTAATTATCCCATGGATTGCTAATCTACTCGCATACCAGGTGTAATTATCCCATGGATTGCTAATCTACTCGCATACCAGGTGTAATTATCCCATGGATAGCTAATCTACTCGCATACCAGGTGTAATTATCCCATGGATAGCTAATCTACTCGCATACCAGGTGTAATTATCCCATGGATTGCTAATCTACTGCCATACCAGGTGTAATTATCCCATGGATTGCTAATCTACTGCCATATCAGGTGTAATTATCCCATGGATTGCTAATCTACTGCCATACCAGGTGTAATTATCCCATGGATTGCTAATCTACTGCCATATCAGGTGTAATTATCCCATGGATTGCTAATCTACTGCCATATCAGGTGTAATTATCCCATGTATTGCTAATCTACTGCCATATCAGGTGTAATTATCCCATGGATTGCTAATCTACTGCCATACCAGGTGTAATTATCCCATGGATTGCTAATCTACTGCCATATCAGGTGTAATTATCCCATGGATTGCTAATCTACTGCCATATCAGGTGTAATTATCCCATGGATTGCTAATCTACTCGCATACCAGGTGTAATTATCCCATGGATTGCTAATCTACTGCCATATCAGGTGTAATTATCCCATGGATTGCTAATCTACTCGCATACCAGGTGTAATTATCCCATGGATTGCTAATCTACTCGCATACCAGGTGTAATTATCCCATGGATTGCTAATCTACTGCCATACCAGGTGTAATTATCCCATGGATTGCTAATCTACTGCCATACCAGGTGTAATTATCCCATGGATTGCTAATCTACTGCCATACCAGGTGTAATTATCCCATGGATTGCTAATCTACTCGCATACCAGGTGTAATTATCCCATGGATTGCTAATCTACTGCCATATCAGGTGTAATTATCCCATGGATTGCTAATCTACTGCCATATCAGGTGTAATTATCCCATGGATTGCTAATCTACTGCCATACCAGGTGTAATTATCCCATGGATTGCTAATCTACTCGCATACCAGGTGTAATTATCCCATGGATTGCTAATCTACTCGCATACCAGGTGTAATTATCCCATGGATTGCTAATCTACTCGCATATCAGGTGTAATTATCCCATGGATTGCTAATCTACTGCCATACCAGGTGTAATTATCCCATGGATTGCTAATCTACTGCCATATCAGGTGTAATTATCCCATGGATTGCTAATCTACTGCCATACCAGGTGTAATTATCCCATGGATTGCTAATCTACTGCCATACCAGGTGTAATTATCCCATGGATTGCTAATCTACTGCCATACCAGGTGTAATTATCCCATGGATTGCTAATCTACTGCCATACCAGGTGTAATTATCCCATGGATTGCTAATCTACTCGCATACCAGGTGTAATTATCCCATGGATTGCTAATCTACTGGCATAACTGATATATTTCAACAATCATTCACAATATTCGCAGGTGTGCAACATTGCCTGGTCCAAGCACTCGAACGAGTTGGTTACCACTCACGGCTACTCGCAAAACCAGATCCTGTTATGGAAGTACCCGGCCCTGACCCAGATTGCCAAGCTCACTGGTCACAGCAGCCGGGTACTCTACCTGGCTGTTAGCCCCGACGGCGAGTCCATAGTTACGGGGGCCGGCGATGAGACCCTCCGTTTCTGGCACGTGTTCAGCAAAGCCAAGCAGGGCAAAACTAGCCACTCTCAGTTGGGACTATTCGCCGGCGTGCGATGAAGCTTTATAACTTGGGATCTACTTTGTCAGCTGGTTTGACGGGCATTTCAATGGGAGTGCAGATGATTACCATTTCTATTGCTTATGTAGTAGCATCGGCGAGACAGTTTTTGTTAATTAGTCCAAGCAATAAACATGTACAATGTGTGTACATATTGCTGCATTATTTTCCTTCACTCATTTAAACAATCTGTGTTGTATCTTTGAAAACTTTGTACAACTTTTCTCTTCTTTTTTTTAGCTGCTCGTAATCGAGCACCAATAAACGCACTGCAATTTGATTGTAAACATTATATTTCTATTTTTATGTGCGGTGTAAATGTGCTTATTTTAAACTTCGCACGATAAGCTGCGGCATCTTCAAGATAATTCTGATGACACTACTGTCCACCTAGCTAAAACGAAAGATAAGTAAATGATTTTGTACGTCAATTCGGCAACAACTTTTTTTAGTAGAGCGCAAATTTTCTTCAACCTTCTACTATTAGTAGGTACGCTGGTGCTAGTGTCGAGCGCGACTTTTTGCTATTTCAGTTCTGTCACTAAAATGATCCATGTGAAAGCAATGAAAGTGTAAAACATTATAGTGCGAGAAGCCTAAATACTTATATTATACTGCGCTCAATTGAATAGCCTGCTACACAATCTTTGTTGGCTCTGCTCACACCAACAACTAGCACACTACCATCAGTGTGTGTCAATTCTTGCTTTTGATGTAGTCGCATTTCGGTCTTTGGTTTTACTTTACTATTTATCTATTCTGGGCATAACTCAGTTTCCCCACATCAACTCCCAGTCTCTGACATCAACTCCCAGTCTCTGACATCAATCCCCAGTCTCTGACATCAATCCTTAGTCTCTGACATCAACCCCCAGTCTCTGACATCAATCCCCAGTCTCTGACATCAATCCCCAGTCTCTGACATCAACCCCCAGTCTCTGACATCAATCCCCAGTCTCTGACATCATTCCCCAGTCTCTGACATCAATCCTCAGTCTCTGACATCATTCCCCAGTCTCTGACATCAATCCTCAGTCTCTGACATCAATCCCCAGTCTCTGACATCAATCCCCAGTCTCTGACATCAATCCCCAGTCTCTGACATCAACCCCCAGTCTCTGACATCAATCCCCAGTCTCTGACATCAATCCCCAGTCTCTGACATCAATCCCCAGTCTCTGACATCAATCCTCAGTCTCTGACATCAATCCCCAGTCTCTGACATCAATCCCCAGTCTCTGACATCAATCCTCAGTCTCTGACATCAATCCCCAGTCTCTAACATCAATCCCCAGTCTCTGACATCAATCCCCAGTCTCTGACATCAATCCCCAGTCTCTGACATCAATCCTTAGTCTCTGACATCAATCCCCAGTCTCTGACATCTTTCTCCAGTCTCTGACATCAATCCCCAGTCTCTGACATCAATCCCCAGTCTCTGACATCAATCCCCAGTCTCTGACATCAATCCCCAGTCTCTGACATCAATCCCCAGTCTCTGACATCAATCCCCAGTCTCTGACATCAATCCCCAGTCTCTGACATCAATCCCCAGTCTCTGACATCAATCCTTAGTCTCTGACATCAACCCCCAGTCTCTGACATCAATCCCCAGTCTCTGACATCAATCCCCAGTCTCTGACATCTTTCTCCAGTCTCTGACATCAATCCCCAGTCTCTGACATCAATCCCCAGTCTCTGACATCAATCCCCAGTCTCTAACATCAATCCCCAGTCTCTGACATCAATCCCCAGTCTCTGACATCAATCCTTAGTCTCTGACATCAATCCCCAGTCTCTGACATCAATCCTTAGTCTCTGACATCAACCCCCAGTCTCTGACATCAATCCCCAGTCTCTGACATCAATCCCCAGTCTCTGACATCAATCCTTAGTCTCTGACATCAATCCCCAGTCTCTGACATCAATCCTTAGTCTCTGACATCAACCCCCAGTCTCTGACATCAATCCCCAGTCTCTGACATCAATCCCCAGTCTCTGACATCAATCCTTAGTCTCTGACATCAATCCCCAGTCTCTGACATCAATCCCCAGTCTCTGACATCAATCCTTAGTCTCTGACATCAATCCCCAGTCTCTGACATCAACCCTTAGTCTCTGACATCAATCCCCAGTCTCTGACATCAATCCCCAGTCTCTGACATCAATTCCCAGTCAGTAAATTGATTGGCTCTATAGCCTTTTAATATATCTATATATATAAAAGTGAAAACTCTGTCTGTCTGTCTGTCTGTGTGTGTGTGTGTGTGTGCAACCTTTTGTCTTTATAGACGCCGAAACCGCTCAACCAAATCGCACCAAACTTTGCACATACCTAAAACCACCTACGCTGAGTGCAATAGGCTACTCAAATTCCTGAAAAATCATTTCCTTCCTGCTCAAAAGTGCAAAAAACTGCTCAAAAATCGTCAAAAAATCACTCAATTCGACATATCGTCGCCCCACTTTGTCAGATTTTCTCCAAATTTGATCCACTTACACTTTACATGTTTTCCAACAATGCTGTCAATTTTGAACATCTCTACTCAATCCAGAGCAAAGCTGCATCATCTCAAAGTGAGTCACTTTTTGTTTTCCGAGGACAGCCACCCCAACTCTCCTCCGCCACTCTGCGGGCCAAATTTTATTACAGCCACCCCCTCCCTTCCCCGGGCGCCGGAACCCCAGACTGTACATTGTATTTCAAGCCGTGAATGTACACAGCCCAAACCCCTAAACTGTCTACTGGCCCCCAAGCAGCACTGAGACTGTGCGGTGAGTGCGGTGGCGTCCCAGTGTCTGTCTTTTGTCTTTATAGACGCCGAAACCGCTCAACCAAATCGCACCAAACTTTGCACATACCTAAAACCACCTACGCTGAGTGCAATAGGCTACTCAAATTCCCGAAAAATCATTTCCTTCCTGCTCAAAAGTGCAAAAAACTGCTCAAAAATCGTCAAAAAAGCTCAAGGCAAAAGTTTACCCGAACCTGATGGTTCGATATGCTGACGTTGACTGGCTGTCAGAGAGGGCAATTCTGTGTCCTAGAAATGATGCCGCCAACGAAATTAACTACCAACTGCTTCAGGAGTTGCCAGGTGCAGTTTTCACCTACAAGTCAATTGATACAACGTTGACTGATGACACCGCTGTGGAGTATCCTGTTGAGTTTCTGAACTCTCTAGATCCTCCTGGAACTCCATCGCACAACTTGCAGCTGAAAGTTGGGGCACCAATTATGCTCCTCCGCAACCTGAATGCGCCAAGGCTGTGTAACGGCACCAGACTGATAGTCAGGCGGCTCTTCCCACACGTGATTGAGGCCACGATAATGACTGGATCTGGCAGAGGAGAGTCTGTGTTCGTTCCCCGGATTCCAATTATCCCCACGGACCTGCCATTTCAGTTCAAGCGACTGCAGTTCCCTGTGAGAGTGTGCTTTGCGATGACTATTAACAAGGCTCAGGGACAGTCGCTGAAGGTGGCTGGCATCAACCTGGAGACTCCTTGCTTCTCGCATGGGCAGCTTTATGTCGCCTGCTCCCGTGTTGGAACTCCAGCTGGCCTATTCATTTTCGCACCAAGGGGAAGAACGAAGAATGTGGTGTATCCCCAGGCCTTGAGGTGACTCGCAAGCAATTAATAGAAAAGTAGTCACGAATTGACCTTGACCTGTCTAACTCTGAACTCTGAAACAGTTTAATTTTGTTTCTTTGACATTGTTATTGTTATGCCATGGCTATTTTCCTTATGTATACGCGTGTACATGCATACTGTATACAGAGGCAGATTTAGGGGGGGGGGGGCGGTGGGGGGCAGTCGCCCCCCTAAATTTTAATCATGGGAATAAGATGCCCCCACCAGGGGCGCCAGTCGCAGCACTGGCGCCCCTTTTCGGCCGCTGGTGCCCCTTTTTCAGCCGCTGGCTCCCGTTTTTCAGCCGCTTGCGCCCTTTCTTGGCTCCTGGCGCCCTTTTTCGGCCGCTGGCACCCCCTTTGTGATTCTCATGGCGCTCCCCTGACAGACCGCCCCAAAACAAAATTCCTGGATCTGCCACTGACTGTATAGAGGAGTGGCTAAGAGACATGTTTCTAAAGAAGTAATCAAGAGGGGGCTGTTTGGACAAACTTTTCACTTATTTTTTACTTAAAACGCCCTTAAACAAACTCTTCACTTTTCATTAATGCAGTAAATAAATAAATGGTGACCTTCACTATAAAGTTAATACAGAGACGTGAATTGCTTACTGCTTTGCTTTAAATTTCTGCCCCAAAAACAACGGGCAAAAAAAGCTAGTATATATATATATATAGCCTATAGCATTGAATCATTTTCCTTTCATTTTCAAACGAATTATAGGTACAGGGCCAATAAAGAGCTGTAAATATCTGTCAAGTGTAATGCAAACAGACAAAAAAAAGTTAAAGATCTACGAGTAATAAAAGCTTCGAAGAACATTCTCCATAATGCTTCCGAATGCATTCAGACTAAATTGGACTCATTGTAGATTTTTTAGCAAATAAAGTAACGTATAAATAAATAACGTATGAGACAAAACCGAGACAGACAAGCAGCTTGATGACATTGTTATGGAAACACAGAGACTTGTGTTTGAACAATCGATAATATAGCTGTGCCAAATTAATCATCCGGATTACCAAACATAGCTACTTGCAATATCTCTGAATTTTTATCTCCACATCTGACACTTCCTCTTTGACTCTCCACTAATTCCCTCACTGACTCTCTACTATCTCCCTCACTGACTCTCCACTAATTCCCTCACTGACTCTCCACTAATTCCCTCACTGACTCTCCACTATCTCCCTCACTGACTCTCCACTAATTCCCTCACTGACTCTCTACTATCTCCCTCACTGACTCTCCACTAATTCCCTCACTGACTCTCCACTAACTCCCTCACTGACTCTCCACTAATTCCCTCACTGACTCTCCACTAATTCCCTCACTGACACTCCACTAATTCCCTCACTGACACTCCACTAATTCCCTCACTGACTCTCCACTAATTCCCTCACTGACACTCCACTAATTCCCTCACTGACTCTCTACTAATTCCCTCACTGACACTCCACTAATTCCCTCACTGACTCTCCACTAATTCCCTCACTGACACTCCACTAATTCCCTCACTGACACTCCACTAATTCCCTCACTGACTCTCCACTATCTCCCTCACTGACTCTCCACTAATTCCCTCACTGACTCTCTACTATCTCCCTCACTGACTCTCCACTAATTCCCTCACTGACTCTCCACTAACTCCCTCACTGACTCTCCACTAATTCCCTCACTGACTCTCCACTAATTCCCTCACTGACACTCCACTATCTCCCTCACTGACACTCCACTAATTCCCTCACTGACACTCCACTAATTCCCTCACTGACACTCCACTAACTCCCTCACTGACTCTCCACTAATTCCCTCACTGACTCTCCACTAATTCCCTCACTGACTCTCCACTAATTCCCTCACTGACACTCCACTAATTCCCTCACTGACACTCCACTAATTCCCTCACTGACTCTCCACTAATTCCCTCACTGACACTCCACTAATTCCCTCACTGACTCTCTACTAATTCCCTCACTGACACTCCACTAATTCCCTCACTGACTCTCCACTAATTCCCTCACTGACACTCCACTAATTCCCTCACTGACACTCCACTAATTCCCTCACTGACTCTCCACTAATTCCCTCACTGACACTCCACTAATTCCCTCACTGACTCTCTACTAATTCCCTCACTGACACTCCACTAATTCCCTCACTGACTCTCCACTAATTCCCTCACTGACTCTCCACTAATTCCCTCACTGACACTCCACTAATTCCCTCACTGACTCTCCACTAATTCCCTCACTGACTCTCCACTAATTCCCTCACTGACACTCCACTAATTCCCTCACTGACACTCCACTATCTCCCTCACTGACACTCCACTATCTCCCTCACTGACACTCCACTAATTCCCTCACTGACACTCCACTAATTCCCTCACTGACACTCCACTAATTCCCTCACTGACACTCCACTAATTCCCTCACTGACACTCCACTATCTCCCTCACTGACACTCCACTAATTCCCTCACTGACACTCCACTATCTCCCTCACTGACACTCCACTATCTCCCTCACTGACTCTCCACTAATTCCCTCACTGACTCTCCACTAATTCCCTCACTGACACTCCACTAATTCCCTCACTGACTCTCCACTAATTCCCTCACTGACTCTCCACTAATTCCCTCACTGACACTCCACTAACTCTCTCACTGACTCTCCACTAACTCCCTCACTGACTCTCTACTAACTCCCTCACTGACTCTCCACTAACTCTCTCACTGACTCTCCACTAACTCTCTCACTGACTCTCCACTAATTCCCTCACTGACACTCCACTATCTCCCTCACTGACACTCCACTAACTCCCTCACTGACACTCCACTAACTCCCTCACTGACACTCCACTAATTCCCTCACTGACACTCCACTAATTCCCTCACTGACACTCCACTAATTCCCTCACTGACACTCCACTAATTCCCTCACTGACACTCCACTAACTCTCTCACTGACTCTCCACTAACTCTCTCACTGACTCTCCACTAATTCCCTCACTGACACTCCACTATCTCCCTCACTGACACTCCACTAACTCCCTCACTGACACTCCACTAACTCCCTCACTGACACTCCACTAATTCCCTCACTGACACTCCACTAATTCCCTCACTGACACTCCACTAATTCCCTCACTGACACTCCACTAATTCCCTCACTGACACTCCACTAACTCCCTCACTGACACTCCACTAACTCCCTCACTGACACTCCACTAATTCCCTCACTGACACTCCACTAACTCCCTCACTGACACTCCACTAACTCCCTCACTGACACTCCACTAATTCCCTCACTGACTCTCCACTAACTCTCCACTAACTCCCTCACTGACACTCCACTAATTCCCTCACTGACACTCCACTAATTCCCTCACTGACACTCCACTAATTCCCTCACTGACACTCCACTAATTCCCTCACTGACACTCCACTATCTCCCTCACTGACACTCCACTAATTCCCTCACTGACACTCCACTAATTCCCTCACTGACACTCCACTAATTCCCTCACTGACACTCCACTATCTCCCTCACTGACACTCCACTAACTCCCTCACTGACACTCCACTAACTCCCTCACTGACACTCCACTAATTCCCTCACTGACTCTCCACTAACTCTCCACTAACTCCCTCACTGACACTCCACTAATTCCCTCACTGACACTCCACTAATTCCCTCACTGACACTCCACTAATTCCCTCACTGACACTCCACTAATTCCCTCACTGACACTCCACTAATTCCCTCACTGACACTCCACTAACTCCCTCACTGACTCTCCACTAACTCCCTCACTGACTCTCCACTAATTCCCTCACTGACACTCCACTAACTCTCTCACTGACTCTCCACTAATTCCCTCACTGACACTCCACTAATTCCCTCACTGACACTCCACTAACTCTCTCACTGACACTCCACTAATTCCCTCACTGACACTCCACTAATTCCCTCACTGACACTCCACTAATTCCTTCACTGACACTCCACTAATTCCCTCACTGACTCTCTACTAATTCCCTCACTGACACTCCACTAATTCCCTCACTGACACTCCACTAATTCCCTCACTGACACTCCACTAATTCCCTCACTGACACTCCACTAATTCCCTCACTGACACTCCACTAATTCCCTCACTGACACTCCACTAACTCTCTCACTGACTCTCCACTAACTCCCTCACTGACACTCCACTAATTCCCTCACTGACACTCCACTAATTCCCTCACTGACACTCCACTAACTCCCTCACTGACACTCCACTAACTCCCTCACTGACACTCCACTAATTCCCTCACTGACACTCCACTAACTCCCTCACTGACACTCCACTAACTCCATCACTGACACTCCACTAACTCCCTCACTGACACTCCACTAACTCCCTCACTGACACTCCACTAATTCCCTCACTGACACTCCACTGTCTCCCTCACTGACACTCCACTAATTCCCTCACTGACACTCCACTAATTCCCTCACTGACACTCCACTAACTCCATCACTGACACTCCACTAACTCCCTCACTGACACTCCACTAATTCCCTCACTGACACTCCACTAATTCCCTCACTGACACTCCACTGTCTCCCTCACTGACACTCCACTTATTCCCTCACTGACACAACATTCCTTCTTTGACAGTCCACTTTCACGTCTGACATGTTGCTTGGTTTTTAGTCGATAAAAGTATGGCGCTTAACTAATTATCTTAAGTATTAATAAGCAGTCCTTCATCGGATTTAATTCTTACAGTTGATTTCATAATTTTTCTTTCAAGCAAATAGTCTAATCCGAATGGGTCTTTTTCTGGCGAACAAGCCTATTGATTGTTTCTAAGACGTTTTTCCGCATAGAAAAGCTTGTCACGCACGGTCACACATGCTTGCGGCCGGCATAGCAACCAATTGACTGCGGTATCCATGACAATTTTGTTTTGCTTAGCCACCTCCCCGAAGGCATTCCATTGATTCTGCCTTTACCTGTCTTTACGAGGGTATGCCTGGTATTAAGCAATTCATTTTCTATTCCTGTGCAGCATTGGCATGACTAAGAGATTTCTTCATTCTCTAATATAGAAAGCTTCACTATACTTTGTCCGTGGGAAAAAACTGCTCAATCGCGTGACTTGACAAAGGTGCTGAAGAGCAGTTCTCAAAACCGCTCTCAAACTGCCCCGCACCCCGGATACTCAAAGTTAATGAGGAGAGTTTTTTAAAAGCTTGAGAATTTTTTGTCATGTCTTGCAGCACAATTGTGGAGCAAAAGTTGAGCTGTTGACAACTATTTTTTTCTAACTAAGCAGCAAAGTTTAGCTGCAGGTGTTTTGACTGACAAGCTAGAAGATGCGTTTAAGATTTCTGCATGCTAACTCACATACTCGTACTTTTAGCACTTTGTGTTGCATGTTCGCAAATTACTGTTCACCAGGGGAACTTCCAGTAACCTTTGTAACCTTTTAGTAAAAAATGTTTGCCTTTCTGAACTGTGCTAAACAATCAAAGCTCTGTGTCAGACAATCAGCAGCTCTGTGTCAGACAATCAGCAGCTCTGTGTCAGACAATCAGCAGCTCTGTGTCAGGCAATCAAGGCTCTGTGTCAGACAATCAGCAGCTCTGTGTCAGACAATCAGCAGCTCTGTGTCAGGCAATCAAGGCTCTGTGTCAGACAATCAAAGCACTGTGCTAAACAATCACAGCTCTGTGTCAGACAATCACAGATCTGTGTCAGACAATCAAAGCTCTGTGTCAGACAATCAAGGCTCTGTGTCAGACAATCAAGGCTCTGTGTCAGACAATCACAGCTCTGTGTCAGACAATCACAGCTCTGTGTCAGACAATCACAGCTCTGTGTCAGACAATCACAGCTCTGGGTCAGACAATCACAGCTCTGTGTCAGACAATCACAGCTCTGGGTCAGACAATCACAGCTCTGTGTCAGACAATCACAGCTCTGTGTCAGACAATCACAGCTGTGTGTCAGACAATCACAGCTCTGGGTCAGACAATCAAAGCTCTGTGTCAGACAATCAAAGCTCTGTGTCAGACAATCAAGGCTCTGTGTCAGACTATCAAAGCTCTGTGTCAGACAATCAAGGCTCTGTGTCAGACAATCAAGGCTCTGTGTCAGACAATCAAAGCTCTATGTCAGACAATCACAGCTCTGTGTCAGACAATCAAAGCTCTGTGTCAGACAATCACAGCTCTGTGTCAGACAATCACAGCTCTGGGTCAGACAATCACAGCTCTGGGTCAGACAATCAAAGCTCTGTGTCAGACAATCAAAGCTCTGTGTCAGACAATCAAGGCTCTGTGTCAGACTATCAAAGCTCTGTGTCAGACAATCAAGGCTCTGTGTCAGACAATCAGCAGCTCTGTGTCAGACAATCAGCAGCTCTGTGTCAGGCAATCAAGGCTCTGTGTCAGACAATCAAAGCTCTGTGTCAGACTATCAAAGCTCTGTGTCAGACAATCAAGGCTCTGTGTCAGACAATCACAGCTCTGTGTCAGACTATCAAAGCTCTGTGTCAGACAATCAAGGCTCTGTGTCAGACAATCACAGCTCTGTGTCAGACAATCACAGCTCTGTGTCAGACAATCACAGCTCTGTGTCAGACAATCACAGCTCTGTGTCAAACAATCACAGCTCTGGGTCAAACAACAAGCCTTTCTCGAGAATTATGCAAAGAAATTCGTCAGACTATGTTATTTTTAGTGCAAATATAATTTTGTTGGTTATCTTAAGCCAATGTGATACATTTAAAGGCAAGAATAGAAATGAATTTCGTCTAATCTGAGACTTTCTGAGCCATGTTTCCCTGTCTGCTCCCATTGGTTGCTCAGTCAGGTTTAGTCTAAACTGAGCAGGAAAGACAGCAGTCTATAACAAGCCAAACCTGCTCATGAACCTGCAGCATTACTTCAGGTATCTGAATTCTTAACTCTTAGCTCAGCATGGTCAGTTTGCACTCGCTAGTATTGTTCGCAGGTCTGTGTGGGCTCATTGGAGTCCAATGCTACAGCCGCTATACATACAAATATCTGGGCTGTTTTGTTGACAACACTGGAAGCGTCAGGGACATCGACGGACTGATTGGTGTCAGCAAACTTGGCAACTTTCCGGTCAGTTCGTCATGGGCATTGTCATAGCCTTCATGCAGTATTCTTAATCCAATCACTGACGTTTTTCGCGCGGGCAATAGTTCCAATTTCTGCATAGAGCTCTGAATCTAGAAACTGGACAGACAATCCCCGCCAAACTCTCATTTTCCGGACCAATATGGGCTGACTGGCTGTCCCGAAAATACACTGAGCAGATTGGAAGGTGCAGGGGTCGGTGGCAGAGCGGTTGTCGCGTTGGCCTCTCGCACCACGGTCCCTAAGTTCGATTCCACGGCGAGGCCACATTGATTTGGTGCGCAGCCGCGGAGAGAAGGCTTGTGGGCTTGTTGTGCAATTTACGCCCTTGAGGGCCAACATCCAAGGCACAGTGAAATGTACACTGCCTGACGATAAGAAAGTCAGGGCAGGTGTACACACCTGTGTGAGTGTGTGCCTGCGTTTAGTATCTGTGTGCCTGTGTGCTGAGGAGTCAGTGAAATGGGCAGAATTGCCTCCTCGCTGGCTGCGGGTCTAGTGTCACCAAATGATGTGCCACTGCCCGCAGCCCTCCTGCAATTATTATTATTATATTATTATAAGCAGATTGGAAATTTTAATGCAATAGTTGGTGAGAATCAATAATAACTTCTGCATCGTGCAACAGATTTTCAAAATGTTTGTGTTTTTGGAAAGCCGAATAAATTCTATACGTTTTAGTTGAAGCCTGTTCGTCTACTTGTTTTGTCTATAAGTGAGCTGTGCTTAAAAAAGTTTAGGCAAGACAAAAATGCATCTTCAAGACATGTATTGTTAGGCTCCGCGTGTTGAAACGAAGTTGAAGGCAGCCCGCCCGCTGCTGTTGTCTATGGTCGAATTCCATAGAATTCCATAGCTACACGCCTCGCTTCTATCAATATTGGTATATTCTAAAATTTTTAATGCAGAAATGTTTCTTTTTTTCCACTTATTTTGAAAAGTCTAATTGTTCATTCGATAGGCATTGCTGTTTTCTACAATATAAGCTAAATTTCACTAAAATTTGTTGTTTTATAAAAAACTGTCTGCATGACAGCTTTCAAAGAATGTAGGCTTCATTTTTTCACTTTTTTTATTTCCATCTAGCACAGCTCACTATATAGACCTGGTTGACGCACAGGCTTCAGCAGAAACCTATGAAAAAAATTTCACGATACGGAAATTATTAGTTTTATAATAACTATATAACTATATTATATCAAAATTTCGTATCTGCTTAGTGTATTTTCGGGACAGCCATAGCAGCCGATCGTTTAGGGGAATTTTCTCCCCAGTTTCCAGAAATTAGTATAACAGCAACTATGATAGCTTTAGATCTAAATTCTATTCTTTTATTTTATGATTCACGACTATAAAACAACTCCACTGGTGAGCTGCAAACAGTTTGGACATGTATTTCTTGATTGCAAATATTTTATTCTCAGGTTGAAAATATTGCCGCGGTATTGGAACTCAGCCTCATGACGCCCAACTACTGCTCAGCCATCTGCTCAATGGGAGGCTTCAGCTACTTTAGTGTACAGGCTGAAGCCTACTGTTTCTGCAGCTGGGCGTACGGCAGGCAGGGTCAAGCTAGTGAGACCGACTGCTGGAGTTCTTGTAGAGGAAATAACTCGATTAAATGTGGCGGCTGGGATCGGAACTCTGTCTTTGCGATGAACTACAATACAGGTGATGAATGAATTTAATGTGACTCACTATTATATTGGGATCTCTACTCAGAGCTCTCGTGTCAAGTTGGGATCATTTATTTAAATCATTCGATTCCATTAATTCAGATGATTCCTTATACGAAAGCCAAGTAACTGGAGTGGAAGCCTACTACTAAATTCCTCTTTTCCACACCTTACACCAGGGGTCGGAAAACTCCGGCCCGCGGGCCAGATGCGGCCCTCGAAGCTCCCAAATCCGGCCATTTGCCCCTTCCAACACCTATAGTATCCTGTCTTATCTCTCCCGTGTCTCATCTCTCCCATGTCTCATCTCTCCCGTGTCTCATCTCTCCCGTGTCTCATCTCTCCCGTGTCTCATCTCTCCCGTGTCTCATCTCTCCCGTGTCTCATCTCTCCCGTGTCTCATCTCTCCCGTGTCTCATCTCTCCCGTGTCTCATCTCTCCCGTGTCTCATCTCTCCCGTGTCTCATCTCTCCCGTGTCTCATCTCTCCCGTGTCTCTTTCTCTCCCATGTCTCATCTCTCCCATGTCTCATCTCTCCCGTGTATCATCTCTCCCGTGTCTCAACTCTCCCATGTCTCATCTCTCCCATGTCTCATCTCTCCTATGTCTCATCTCTCCCGTGTCTCATCTCTCCCGTGTCTCATCTCTCCCGTGTCTCATCTCTCCCATGTCTCATCTCTCCCATGTCTCATCTCTTCCGTGTCTCATCTCTCCCGTGTCGTATCTCTCCCGTGTCTCATCTCCCGTTATCTCTGTCTCTTTCTCTCCCATGTCTCATCTCTCCCGTGTCTCATCTCTCCCATGTCTCATCTCTCCCCTTTCTCGTATCTCCCGTTATCTCTGTCTCTTTCTCTCCCATGTCTCATCTCTCCCGTGTCTCATCTCTCCCCTTTCTTGTATCTCCCGTTATCTCTGTCTCTTTCTCTCCCATGTCTCATCTCTCCCATGTCTCATCTCTCCCATGTCTCATCTCTCCCGTGTCTCATCTCTCCCGTGTCTCATCTCTCCCGTGTCTCATCTCTCCCGTGTCTCATCTCTCCCGTGTCTCATCTCTCCCTTATATCATATTTCTATAATGCGGCCCGCTGTCGTCTTTTAGATTCTCTCTTTGGCCCGCCAGCAAATAAGTTTGCAGACCCCTGCCTTACACACTGCTTAATTACCAGTTGACGCTGTAAATAGACGAGTTGTATAACACGAACCAACCAGAGTGAAGACAAAATAGATTTATAAAAAAAAAATTTCTAGACTTGTCAAGTTGGATTAGGGGATATATCCCCCATTTTCCTGATTGAATGGTGGTGATTATTATTCCGGAACGTGAGAATATTAAGGGTACATGATTTCTGCTCTAATTAAAAAAAACCAACTTTTTTGTTTTTTTCCTTACAAAAAGCAAAAGCTATAGTCCCCCCGGCAATGGGCTGATCCCGTTTGGTAGCGAAGGAAAAATCTAGATTTAATGCGCAATCGGGATAGGCGAGGCAAAACAGCCTACTGTTGTGAGTAGCGCGATGCGCAATCAACTCTAGGCCATGGTAGCAGAGGTCGAAATGATCTAGGCTTTGCCACCCGACTCGAACTCAGACTGCACTCATCGAAAACTCGAATTTACAGCCATGGCTGTCATACCCTAAGTCTTGCACATAATCAATAGTCTATGGTCTCTGCCACCCGACTCGAACTCAGACTGCACTCATCGAAAACTCGAATTTACAGCCATGGCTGTCATACCCTAAGTCTTGCACATAATCAATAGTCTATGGTCTCTGCCACCCGACTCGAACTCAGACTGCACTCATCGAAAACTCGAATTTACAGCCATGGCTGTCATACCCTAAGTCTTGCAAATAAGCAATAGTCTATGGTCGATGTCACTCTAATGATTCCCTCTCAGGCTGCACTCTTCCAAAACCCGTATGTGATTTTGTATCGTGAGAAACCTGAAAAACATTGGAGCTTCATTTATAATACAAGACACTAAGGTTCATTTATACGAAAGATACCAGAAAGGGTATTGGGAGTCTGCACAAACATATTTCTAGGAAATACAAGACACATGAGTTTAACAAAGATAACAAAGCTTTACTTGATAGAACGAGTCGTGCGCCTTACTAACTGTCTTCAAGCTGCCTGGACAAAAGCTCTCCTTTGTTTGTGAGCCCCATCCGTGCAACTATAGGATTTTCCGAAGGGAGGGGCGGACTAAAGTTGAATCATCCTGGACGCTTGCGGTGAAAAACTTGCTTGGTCCTCACACCGAAATATATTTTGGGTCAACCCGCGGAAGAAGGGCAGCACCCCCCTGGTTGCGCCAGTGAGCGCCACAATTGTCAGCACTGAAATTTAATTTCAAATACAACAATTCTTAGAAAACAGTTGCCCTTCGTTTCGTCTGGAGACCGGTCGGCCTCGGCTGGAGGTGAGCAGCTCTTACAGCCTCCAGACCTACTGGACGACGGCAGCCAACGACGCTCCGGACTGCGTGTCGAAGTGCGGCATCGCCAGTCGCTGCCAGGCGGTGCTGTTCCAGCGAGATGCCCGACTGTGCCACCGGCTGAGGTTCTCGCTGATGCCCGACCAGCTGGTGAACATCAGCGGCGATTTCTTCGTTCGAGTTTGAGGAAAAATGATCACTAAAATCATGCGACGAAACTAAAACGAGATTTTTAGTTAATTGTTTTTGTTGGAAATAATAATTGCAGGAGGGCTGCACGCAATGGCACATCATTTGGTGACGTTTGACCTGAAGCCAACGAGGAGGCAATTCTGCCCATTGCGCTGACTCCTGAGCACACACACACGCACACACACAGATACTGTACGCAGGCACGCGCTCACAACAGGTGTGTACATCTGCCCGGACTTTCTTATCTTTAGGCAGTGTACACTCTCACTGTGCCTCAGAGGTTGGCCCTCAAGGGCGTAAATTGCACGACAAGCCCGTTAACCTTGTCTCCGCGGCTGCACACCAAATGAATGTGGCCTCACCGCGGAATCGAACTCATGGACCTTTGTGCAAGAGACAAACGCGTTAGACAGCTCTGCCACTCACCCTACAAGAATCACTGCTGAACACTTCATTTCCAACTGCTATAAAGATTTGCTTATCAGACCAAGGAGCTTGTATCTCTCTCTGAAAGGAGTGGTCATGAGTTCGAATCCCATGCAGACCTATTGAAACTTTTTTTGCCTTTGAGAAAGATAATTGATTCCATTTGGTGCTTCAATTCACCCAGCTGTAGAATGGATAACTTCTAAGGTAAAACTATGGATGAAATTATTGGGAGCCCTCATACTGAACGCATCGTTTGGATGATCAACCCATTTTACCATATTTAGTTTTACTTCTCTTTTCCAGTTTGCTCTGTGTGTGTAATTTCCTTTTGTTCTGAATTCTCGCCTTATTTTTTCACTTCTCAATAAATATAAGCTGGACAACATCTTCTTGATTTCCAGGTTTTTCTGGAAATACTTAAACATTTTAGCAGGTTATTTTGCTTATTTTTTACTTTTTATCTGACCTAATGTCACAGCAAAACATGATCCTATGGCCATGGTTGTAGACATGATGAACAGTTCCTTGAAGAGCAGGCAGGCTGGGTCTTCTCCCAACATGGTCGGTCAGCATCTCGCCTATCAACTTCGAAGGCCGACGATCACCGACGCCGCCGCTGCTGTCCAGTCAAGATGACGTACGGATCCCTCGTTAGGCTCCAGCAGCAGGACGTCTGGCACTTGCGCTGTAACTGAAGCTGGTCGAAAAGTGCTTCGGAGTCGAACTCCAGACGGCCAAACTGGGGCGTCCGTGACGATCGGCGAAGGCCGCCTCGAGACCGGCCTGGCCCGGCTTCCGCTGTCGTTTAGCATGTTAGGCGTCCCGCCGGGACGGATGATCCAAGAAGCGGCCGCCAAAAAATTTCCACGAAAGCTGAGTGTCACGTCCTGCAAACTACTATAGTAGTGACGCAGCGTGATAGGCCCGAACATCGCAACCGGACAGCAGCGGAGGCTGCAGCAGCCGCAGCCGGGCTGGAAGAGGCCATCGGTATCTTCAAGCCGATACGATCTGCAGGCTGCTATTCGAATCTGGAGCTATTTTTCAGAAACTCTAATTACCAACCAAATGCCTTGACGACCACGCTATGGCTCAGCACTGACAGCAGTTAATCGACAGAGTGTCATCTGGATCAATGTTTAACGGTCAGAGCATAAGGATCTTAAGACAGTTTGATTGATACATATGAAGGCTAGGATTGAAATAGCACCTGCTCCCATTGGTCGCTCAGTCGGGGTCAGTTTTAACTGAGCTGGAAGGAAAGCAGCTAGTTTGTTTATAACAAGCCAAACCTGCTCATGGACCTGCGGCATAGCTTCAGGTATCTGAATTCAGAGCTATTAGCTTAACATGGTCAGTTTGCACTCGCTAGTAATGTTGGCTGGTCTGTGTGGGCTAATTGGAGTCCATTGTTATACGTACAAATATCTAGGCTGTTTTGTTGACAATGCTGGCAGCGTCAGAGACATCGACGGACTGATTGGCGTGAGCAAACTTGGCGACTTTCCCGTGAGTTCTGAGAATTTTCATTGTCTCTATACAGTATTTTAAATTCCACCATAGTTTGAGTCTCTATGTATCCCCCATTTTCCCGGCAAAGGCAAGAAATTCATTATTTCTCTCGTCCCAACGAACCATAGACGAACTACAAAAACAGCAAACGGGCGATACATGCAATACTTTCCGAATGATTCAGTTGTCTAGGGCAAAGGCTCGAGGTGTCGCGATTATTGTCCGAGATAAATTATTTAGTGTCGCGACATCAACAAGGGTCTAATCCAAGTGATGAATGCCTGCACTATTTTCCATTTATCTCGTGTACAGGACAATAAATGTTTAGGCAGCTCGTTTGAGCGGTAAACCGCTTTCAATGTTTCACGTCACTCAAAGCAGGTTAGAATCAGACAAGTAACCAGTTGAGACATTTGGGACAACGCAGGTGATATTGCTAGATCTGAATTCTACCCTTTGTTTCGATTCAGGGCTGTTAAACGAACTTTGTAGGCTGCGAAGCATAAAGACATGCATTTTCGATTGCAAATATTTGATCCTCAGGTTGAAAATATTGGCGCGGTACTGGATCTCAGCCTCATGACGCCCAACTACTGCTCAGCCATCTGCTCAATGGGAGGTTTCAGCTACTTCGGTGTACAGGCTCAAGCCTACTGTTTCTGCAGCTGGGAGTACGGCAAACAGGGTCAAGCCGAAAATGCTGATTGCTCGCACAGTTGCAGAGGAAATAACTCGATTAAATGTGGCGGCTGGGATCGAAACTCTGTCTTCGCGATGAACTACAATACTGGTGATGAATGAATGAGGCAGTATTGTTGTGTTGATTTTTAGCTGTGTTAAATAACGGAAATAGCAGTGGTTGGGTTGTATTTGCTTTTTGGAAAGACAGTTCCGATAGCTGTCCCTCAGCCGGAGACAGGGTCTGACGTAGAGAAATGCATGATATTGAATGTAACTATGAATCGAAGTGTATATTTATAGAGATGAAAAATGACGGTTATGGGAATGGCGCGTGGATGAAAATGCCTGCTGCAAATTGGTACTGCCTTATCTGCTGTAGCTACATCCGGAGACTTTAGGCTTTAGCCAGGCTTTAGATGCCTGATAGAAACGGCTTCTTCCTGCCCTGGTCTCATTTTCATGTTGAAGAACTATGTGCTGTGCCTGACGACATTGTAGCGTCCGGAGTTTGGGCTCTTCCAATGGCGAAACATTTCCTATTTTTCGTGGGCTCCGGAGTCTTGACTAAGACGTGTGGGAAGCGCTGGGTTTTTGCGGGTTAATCTCGTGAATGGGTTAACTCCTATTTCTTTGGTTGAGATGTGCATTGGTGTAGAGCTAGGGTTGATCCTTGTTCCTTAAGCATTGCTTCAACAGTAAAAAAACAACGCTACTGGGGAAAGACCAAGGGGATATTTTAAATACCCACAGCCCACTTCGCGATAGCTCCCAAAATTAGCTCCCAATACAAGCCTGAATGGCGAATCCATATTGGTCCGATCAACGCGCCAAGATCCAGGGTCAGATAAAAAATAAACGATTTTAATTAATGCAGTATCAAAAACCAACAATATTCGGAAAAAACTACATTTTGCTCAACCTGCCTTCCAGAAACCAGCAGAAAAATGTGCAAAAAAACGTTTTTGGAAGCACTAAATTTTAATTTCAAATATAACAATTCTTAGAAAACAGGTGCCCTTCGTTTCGTCTGGAGACCGGTCGACCTCGGCTGCAGGTGAGCAGCTCCTACAGCCTCCAGACCTACTGGACGACGGCAGCCAACGACGCTCCGGACTGCGTGTCGAAGTGCGGCATCGCCAGTCGCTGCCAGGCGGTGCTGTTCCAGCGAGATGCCCGACTGTGCCACCGGCTGAGGTTCTCGCTGATGGCCGACCAGCTGGTGAACATCAGCGGCGACTTCTACGTTCGAGTTTAAGGCACAATATTGCAGGATTAAAATCATGCGAGGGATCTATAGCTATATTTTTTTTAACAGTTTCTCACTTTACGATGACGAAAATGACGAAAGTTGCGTGCATCTCTCTCTGAAAGTAGTGGTTATGAGTTCGAATCCGAGGCTCCCCAATCGAGATGATGCGTGTCCTTAATCAAGACACTTAATTTCGTTCGGTGCTTGAGTTCATTCAGCTGTAAAATAGATACCAGCTAAGGTAAAAATTGTCTTGGTGAAATAGCGGCCTTCAGACTGAACAGCCTTACACAGCCGAATCTGCAGGTGAAATTTCTATCCACCTATCTTACTAGAAAAGTAAAATAATTTTCTATTCTCTATTCAGTTTGCCCTTTCTGTATTTTCGCTGTGTCCTAATCTTGCACTTCTAAAGAAATAAACCCTTGACAATATCTATCAGTTTTTTGTCAAATATTGCAACTTGTTGCGAATCCCGTGTCTGTGTGTTAATCAATCAAATCAAGTCACTTGATTTGCTACCGACAACTCTAAGGAGCTGACTGTGACACAAAATATCACTAGAATGCTTTTTCGTTTTTTCTTCTAGACCGATACTGATGCGCGCGTAAGCTACTCTCTCTGTGAAGAAGTGAAAGTAGCCATAGACTATCACCGAATTGATGCGCGCGTAAGCTACTCTCTCTGTGAAGAAGTGAAAGTAGCCATAGACTATCACCGAATTGATGCGCTCGTAAGCTACTCTCTCTGTGAAGAAGTGAAAGTAGCCATAGACTATCACCGAATTGATGCGCGCGTAAGCTACTCTCTCTGTGAAGAAGTGAAAGTAGCCATAGACTATCACCGAATTGATGCGCGCGTAAGCTACTCTCTCTGTGAAGAAGTGAAAGTAGCCATAGACTATCACCGAATTGATGCGCTCGTAAGCTACTCTCTCTGTGAAGAAGTGAAAGTAGCCATAGACTATCACCGAATTGATGCGCTCGTAAGCTACTCTCTCTGTGAAGAAGTGAAAGTAGCCATAGACTATCACCGAATTGATGCGCTCGTAAGCTACTCTCTCTCTGTGAAGAAGTGAAAGTAGCCATAGACTATCACCGAATTGATGCGCTCGTAAGCTACTCTCTCTCTGTGAAGAAGTGAAAGTAGCCATAGACTATCACCGAATTGATGCGCTCGTAAGCTACTCTCTCTGTGAAGAAGTGAAAGTAGCCATAGACTATCACCGAATTGATGCGCGCGTAAGCTACTCTCTCTGTGAAGAAGTGAAAGTAGCCATAGACTATCACCGAATTGATGCGCGCGTAAGAATTTCTGCAAAACCTAAAACCAACGGTAATAGTCTATGGCTACTTTCATGTCATCACAGAGATATTAGCTTACACGTTGTCAATAGAAATCTGCCAAAAACGACAAAATGACAATGGACTTTCAAAATAATTGTCGATGACTGCCCTCTGCAGCCTCTGCAGGATTTGAGGGGTTAGGGCCATATTATACATTTGAAGGCTAGAATTAAAATAACTTTTGTCTAATCCTGAGACCCTCTCTGAGCCATGTTTCCATCTCTGCTCCCATTGGTGGCTCAGTCGGAGCAGGAAAAATAAACTTATAAGCAGTCAAAACTGGATTTCAAGCATCTGAATTTAGAGCTCCTTGCTCAGCATGCTCAGTTTGCACTCGCTAGTATTGTTCGCAGGTCTGTGTGGGCTCATTGGAGTCCAATGCTACAGCCGCTATACATACAAATATCTGGGCTGTTTTGTTGACAACGCTGGCAGCGTCAGGGACATCGACGGACTGATGGGTCTCAGCAAACTTGGCAACTTTCCAGTGAGTTCTGCATTGGCATTGTCATCCATTGTCTCCATGCAATATTCTAAATTCCATCTATGACTTAGAACTTCTCGATTGCAAAATTTTTTTTATTCTCAGGTGGAAAATGTTGGCGCCGTACTGGACCTCAGCCTCATGACGCCCAACTACTGCTCAGCCATCTGCTCAATGGGAGGTTTCAGCTACTTCGGTGTACAGGCTCAAGCCTACTGTTTCTGCAGCTGGGAGTACGGCAAGCAGGGTCAAGCCAATAATGCTGATTGCTCGGATAATTGCAGGGGAAATAGCTCGATTAAATGTGGCGGCCAGAATCGGAACTCTGTCTTCGCGATGATCTACAATACAGGTGATGAATGAATGCGGATGCTGGTATTGTGGGCTTACTGTTCTATTGAGATCAATAGTCAAGGCCTCTCGTATCTCGTATCAATCTTATTTAAATACGTGGAAAGCGTTACATATGAACCAAAGAATTAACAACTTGCTTGTGAAAAAAATAAAAAAACGTGCAACAATGTCTAAAATATTGTCTAAACTAAATAAACTAAATCTAAACTAAAATATGGTTTAAAATCTAACAATTCTTAGAAAACAGTTGTTCTTCGTTTCGTCTGGAGACCGGTCGACCTCGGCTGCAGGTGAGCAGCTCCTACAGCCTCCAGACCTACTGGACGACGGCAGCCAACGACGCTCCGGACTGCGTGTCGAAGTGCGGCATCGCCAGTCGCTGCCAGGCGGTGCTGTTCCAGCGAGATGCCCGACTGTGCCACCGGCTGAGGTTTTCGCTGATGCCCGACCAGCTGATGAACATCAGCGGCGACTTCTACGTTCGAGTTTGATGAATGAAACATTTGTTTTGGATTTGAACTACTTGAGGTAACTACAATAGTAGGTTTGATTAATTTTTTTGTTTGCAGGATGACGAAACGAATACCAGCCAAACGGAAACCAATGTTCCCGCCTAATGAATCACCTTGATTCCATAATGCTTCTGTTTATCTTAGCAACAGACTATACCCATCTATTTTGTAAGAAAGTTATAGTATGCTTTCCTTCTCTATATAGTTTGCCCTAAAGAACTATAAGCAGGACTTTAGACTTCTTGTGATGAATTTTTACTTTATGACAGAACTTATGTCCCGACCAATGCTATTTGTCATGCATGTGTGAGCTGATATGGAGTTTCCATTGGCTCACGCATTTATTGCTCGGAGAATAAAACGTCCGTTGCATCTATCATTGCCCACTTTTGTATCAAATTATCTAAGTAGTTATCTCTAGCTCAGCTGAAACAATAGTTGCAGATGGCTGTACGGAAGCGAAAGATAAAATCGGTATTTTATTAGCTTAATTATTAAACTCTGAGCTGAGGACAATGTCCTGGCTTGGTCAACGCGGGCAATGGCTTCTAAATGATGGTAAAGCCAGCATTCTATTAGCGAGTAAAAATGTAATTAATGTGACGATGCCAAACAGTGCCTGCCTGAAAACAATAAAAAAAGTCAACCACCCACATCAAGGAAAAATTATCAGCTAGCCTCAGAACACATTCATCAGCTCAGAACACATTCATCAGCTCAGAACACATTCATCAGCTCAGAACACATTCATCAGCTCAGAACACATTCATCAGCTCAGAACACATTCATCAGCTCAGAACACATTCATCAGCTCAGAACACATTCATCAGCTCAGAACACATTCATCAGCTCAGAACACATTCATCAGCTCAGAACATATTCATCAGCTCAGAACACATTCATCAGCTCAGAACACATTCATCAGCTAGCCTCAGAACACATTCATCAGCTCAGAACACATTCATCAGCTCAGAACACATTCATCAGCTCAGAACACATTCATCAGCTAGCCTCAGAACACATTCATCAGCTAGCCTCAGAACACATTCATCAGCTCAGAACACATTCATCAGCTCAGAACACATTCATCAGCTCAGAACACATTCATCAGCTCAGAACACATTCATCAGCTCAGAACACATTCATCAGCTAGCCTCAGAACACATTCATCAGCTAGCCTCAGAACACATTCATCAGCTAGCCTCAGAACACATTCATCAGGGAGCCTCAGAACACATTCATCAGCTAGCCTCAGAACACATTCATCAGCTAGCCTCAGAACACATTCATCAGCTAGCCTCAGAACACATTCATCAGCTAGCCTCAGAACACATTCATCAGCGAGCCTCAGAACACATTCATCAGCGAGCCTCAGAACACATTCATCAGCTAGCCTCAGAACACATTCATCAGCGAGCCTCAGAACACATTCATCAGCTAGCCTCAGAACACATTCATCAGCGAGCCTCAGAACACATTCATCAGCGAGCCTCAGAACACATTCATCAGCGAGCCTCAGAACACATTCATCAGCTAGCCTCAAAACACACTTATCGGCTAGTAGAAGGAAGGCAATTTTCTTCGGCATGTACTTCATACTATAAGTAGTGTAGTTGTGATATAACTATTATACTCACTGATAGATAGAAAATACACACTGAAGATACGTCGAAGATACTTGTTTGTGTTTGCTCCTATTGGTTAATAGCTTCTCAGCATCGAAGCCTAAATAAATGAATTATTTATTGTGCCTTTTCTGCTCAACAACGTACCTCTTTAATTAGTGATTAACGAGACAACTGTAAACTTCAACATGCTATCGGTGATTATATTTGCTGGCCTATTCGTTAGTGCAAGCTGCTACACCCGATTTTCCTACGTCTATCTGGGCTGTTTCGCTGACAACACAAACCAAGTTAGGGACATATTCGGACTATTTGGCGTCGAGAAACTTGGCGACATTGTGGCGAGTATTTTATGAGATGGCTGTTCGACTTGCAGTACTTGAATCAGAGCTGTTTTCTGTGTTGCCTAGACAACTTACACCGGAAAGCAGTGAAGCAAACAGGGAAATCATAAAATTGGAGAATCCCTTGTCCTATCATATACAATCGGAGGGATATCATAAAATTGGGGAATCCCTTGTCCTAGTATATACTCGTACAATCAGAGGGATGTCCTAAAATTGGGGAATCCCCTGTCCTACTATTTACAATCGGAGGGATATCCTAAAACTGAGGAATCCCTTGTCCTGGTAAATACAATCGGAGGGATATCCTAAATTTGGGGAATCCCCTGTCCTACTATTTACAATCGGAGGGATATCCTAAAATTGGGGAATCCCTTGTCCTAGTATATACAATCGGAGGGATGTCTAAAATTGGGGAATCCCTTGTCCTAGTATACACTCGTACAATCAGAGGGATGTCCTAAAATTGGGGAATCCCTTGTCCTGGTAAATACAATCAGAGGGATATTTCCTAAAATTGGGGAATCCCCTGTCCTACTATATACAATCGGAGGGATATCCTAAAATTAGGGAATCCCCTGTCCTACTATATACAATCGGAGGGATATCCTAAAATTGGGGAATCCCTTGTCCTATCATATACAATCGGAGGGATATCATAAAATTGGGGAATCCCTTGTCCTATCATATACAATCGGAGGGATATCATAAAATTGGGGAATCCCTTGTCCTAGTATATACTCGTACAATCAGAGGGATGTCCTAAAATTGGGGAATCCCCTGTCCTAGTATATACAATCGGAGGGATGTCCTAAAATTGGGGAATCCCTTGTCCTTAGTATATACAATCGGAGGGATGTCTAAAATTGGGGAATCCCTTGTCCTAGTATATACTCGTACAATCAGAGGGATGTCCTAAAATTGGGGAATCCCTTGTCCTGGTAAATACAATCAGAGGGATATTTCCTAAAATTGGGGAATCCCCTGTCCTACTATATACAATCGGAGGGATATCCTAAAATTGGGGAATCCCCTGTCCTACTATATACAATCGGAGGGATATCCTAAAATTGGGGAATCCCTTGTACTATCATATACAATCGGAGGGATATCCTAAAATTGGGGAATCCCTTGTCCTATCATATACAATCGGAGGGAAATCATAAAATTGGGGAATCCCTTGTCCTATCATATACAATCGGAGGGATATCATAAAATTGGGGAATCCCTTGTCCTAGTATATACTCGTACAATCAGAGGGATGTCCTAAAATTGGGGAATCCCCTGTCCTAGTATATACAATCGGAGGGATGTCCTAAAATTGGGGAATCCCTTGTTCTAGTATATACAATCAGAGGGAGGGATATCCTAAAAGTTAGGGAATCCCAGAGGGATTATCCTACAGTTTGGGGAATCTCTCCCCAGCACTAAGGATTGGAAGGATATCCTACAGTAACAAAGGGACAATGTGCTAAAATTTCAAACGTCAACAATTACCAGGTTATTAACGGTGTGGTGCACAACACAACCAGCATGACCCCAGTACTGTGCTCAACCGTCTGCTCATTTGGGGGTTTCGCTTACTTCGGCCTTCAGGCAACAGCCTACTGCTTCTGCGGTTGGAACTACGGCTCGCAGGGTCGGGCAGCTGAGACCAGTTGCTATGAGAGGTGCACAGGAAATATTTATGAAATATGCGGCGGCCAAAATAGGAACTCGGTCTACGCGCTGTCCTACAATACCGGTGCGTTTAATACCGGAGTGTAATTAGCAATTGGGTCGATTAAAATAATCCTTCCAATATAATTATCAGCTACTAAAAGCCGGGGCACTACAGATATAAAAGCACATCCTGTCACTAAGCGATTCCTTCAGACACCAGCCCCACCAAACCAGTTTTTGATGACACACTGTGTATTGTGAACCTTCTTAATAGCTGAAGCAGAATTGTCAATTTCTGTTTGAGAAGCTGTATTTGTGGGTGGGTGGAGACTGTATAGTAGACCAGCTATTGATTCAGTGAAGTGAAGCCAAGCCAAAAATGTCGTTTTGGTTGGTGCTTGCTCTGCAGCAGATGGTAACAAAGCTGTTAGAACAAAATCAATATTGCAATATTGCTTACACTCGCATCACTTGCGAGGCATTACACCAGACCACTTTTTAGAGAAGCTAAAATGCGAATAAGGATTGTATAATAATAAAATAAAACTATTTTTATGCATTTTCAAGTCTCCATCTCTCAAATTATCATCATAGTGCTTTTGATAATTTGCTAATGACGTGTCCATCATTGATGTTAACAATAATGATAAAATTGCAGGATGCAGGATGCAGGATAATGCAGGATGACTGCAGACAATGGCACATTATTTAGTGACACTAGACTTGTAGCCGGCGAGGAGGCAATTCTGTCAGGATGACACAGGGGAGAGATGAGACAGGGGAGAGATGAGACAGAGGAGAGATGAGACAGGGGAGAGATGAGACAGGGGAGAGATGAGACAGGGGAGAGATGAGACAGGGGAGAGATGAGACAGAGGAGAGATGAGACAGGGGAGAGATGAGACAGGGGAGAGATGAGACACGGGAGAGATGAGACACGGGAGAGATGAGACAGGGGAGAGATGAGACACGGGAGAGATGAGACAGGGGAGAGATGAGACACGGGAGAGATGAGACACGGGAGAGATGAGACAGGGGAGAGATGAGACAGGGGAGGGATGAGACACGGGAGAGATGAGACACGGGAGAGATGAGACACGGGAGAGATGAGACAGGGGAGAGATGAGACACGGGAGAGATGAGACAGGGGAGAGATGAGACAGGGGAGAGATGAGACAGGGGAGAGATGAGACAGGGGAGAGATGAGACAGGGGAGAGATGAGACAGGGGAGAGATGAGACACGGGAGAGATGAGACAGGGGAGAGATGAGACAGGGGAGGGATGAGACACGGGAGAGATGAGACACGGGAGAGATGAGACACGGGAGAGATGAGACAGGGGAGAGATGAGACACGGGAGAGATGAGACAGGGGAGAGATGAGACAGGGGAGAGATGAGACACGGGAGAGATGAGACAGGGGAGAGATGAGACAGGGGAGAGATGAGACAGAGGAGAGATGAGACAGGGGAGAGATGAGACAGGGGAGAGATGAGACAGGGGAGAGATGAGACAGGGGAGAGATGAGACAGGGGAGAGATGAGACAGGGGAGAGATGAGACAGGGGAGAGATGAGACAGGGGAGAGATGAGACAGGGGAGGTGAGACACGGTAGAGTCGCTGTTGAAACGGGGTTGCGAATTTAGGGGGCCACAAGTGGGACGCGGGTCGGGGGGTTGCCAACTGCTGACTTAGGCGATGATATCGACTTCGTGATGCCTGACTTTCCAGAAAGCAGTTGTCCTTTGTTTCGTCTGGAGACCGGTCGACCTCGGCTGCAGGTGAGCAGCTCCTACAGCCTCCAGACCTACTGGACGACGGCAGCCAACGACGCTCCGGACTGCGTGTCGAAGTGCGGCATCGCCAGTCGCTGCCAGGCGGTGCTGTTCCAGCGAGATGCCCGACTGTGCCACCGGCTGAGGTTCTCGCTGATGCCCGACCAGCTGATGAACATCAGCGGCGACTTCTACGTTCGAGTTTGATGAACTGACTGGCTGAAACAGGATTCACAATTTTTTCCATCGTGACTAAATAAATATTCAATTATATCAGTCTGTTCAGGTGTGCTTGTTTTTACGCTCGCATTGGCCACAGGTTTGGACTCCTAAACGAGAGGTCAGGAGTTCTTGTCGGAGTGCAAAATAAATAAGTTTCTGCCATTGAGCAAGACACTAAATTTCTCTTTGCTTGAGTTCAATCTTTAAAAAAATATAAAAAGTGGTTGTGAAAAGATGGTAACAAGCATTTGCTTGGGTTGAAATCTACGAGTAAATGAATTTCTAGAAATACAGGGACTCTGTTACAAAACGAATTAAATGACAAGGAATTCCTTAGCTGAGGGAGTTCCCTATAATTACCGAATCCAGTTGAAATGGAATTCCCTCAGCTAGGGAGTCCCCATAATTAGTAAATCCAATTCAAATGGAATTCTCTAAGCCAGGGAATCCCATAACTAATAAATCATATTCAAATGGAATTCCCTAAGCCAGGGAATCCCATAACTAATAAATCCAATTCAAATGGAATTCCCTAAGCCAGGGAATCCCATAACTAATAAATCCAATTCAAATGGAATTCCCTAAGCCAGGGAATCCCATAACTAATAAATACAATTCAAATGGAATTCCCGAAGCCAGGGAATCCCATAATTAGGTTATCCAGTTCAAATGGAATTCCCTCAACTAGGGAATCCCCATAATTAGGTTATCCAATTCAAATGGAATTCCCTCAGCTAGGGAGCCCCCATAATTAGTAAATCCAATTCATATGGAATTCCCTCAGCCAGGGAATCCCCATAATTAACCATAACTAGTGAATCCAATTCAAATGGAATTCCCTCAGCCAGGGAATCTTCACAGTTAGCGAATCCCGAAAAGTCATTCAGTTAGGGAATCCCCATTAAGCGAAGCAAATTCAAATGGATTTCATTAAGCTAGGGAATTACCAGTAATTTGAGAAACCGTAAATAAGTGAGTAAATTAGTTTCAAGAGTTGTAAAACAGAGCACAATTCTCTGCAGTTTCTACTAAGCAGTAGTTGCTTCGCTGCAAATGACTATATCCCGATGTAAATCTATGGAATAGAAATTCCATAGTCTGGTTCCTAGGATTTTGTTAAAATATTGGGCCCATGGCAACGCAATTTTACAATAAACGAACAGAAGCAAGCTCAATCTAGAAATTGTCAGAGAGAGACCATTCTCAAGGTTACCTATTGAGTTCTGAAATATTTTTGTTACAATGCACTGGCTATGGACAGTAGCGGTGCAACTGACTGCAATTCAACAAGTTCTTGGACATCGCCAGTACGCTTATAACTTTGTTGCTGCTACATTGACGATGTGGACAAACGGGACGTCAACGGACTGGTTGGTGTCTCGAGAATGGCCGACTATCTTGTGGGAATCTGTGGGTCCTTTTGGCATCCATACTAAACTGGAAGAGTGACAGGATGAGAGTGACATAGTGAGAAAGTGACATAGTGAGAGAGTGACATGGTGAGAGAGTGACAGGGTGAGAGTGACAGGGTGAGAGAGTGACATGGTGAGAGAGTAACATGGTGAGAGAGTGACATGGTGAGAGAGTGACAGGGTGAGAGAGTGACAGGGTGAGAGAGTGACAGGGTGAGAGAGTGACAGGGTGAGAGAGTGACAGGGTGAGAGAGTGACATGGTGAGAGAGTGACAGGGTGAGAGAGTGACAGGGTGAGAGAGTGACAGGGTGAGAGAGTGACAGGGTGAGAGAGTGACATGGTGAGAGAGTAACATGGTGAGAGAGTGACAGGGTGAGAGAGTGACAGGGTGAGAGAGTGACAGGGTGAGAGAGTGACAGGGTGCGAGAGTGACAGGGTGAGAGAGTGACATGGTGAGAGAGTGACAGGGTGAGAGAGTGACAGGGTGAGAGAGTGACAGGGTGAGAGAGTGACAGGGTGAGAGAGTGACAGGGTGAGAGAGTGACAGGGTGAGAGAGTGACAGGGTGAGAGAGTGATATGGTGAGAGTTATGGGAATCAATTGGAGGGATCAACGAAAATAAAGGGATCCCATTCCTAGTGAACCCCTTCAGAGGAACATCCTACTGTAGGGGAACGCCATTCCTAGTGAAGCCCTTCAGAGGAACATCCTACTGTAGGGGAACGCCATTCCTAGTGAAGCCCTTCAGAGGAACATCCTACTGTAGGGGAACGCCATTCCTAGTGAAGCCCTTCAGAGGAACATCCTACTGTAGGGGAACGCCATTCCTAGTGAAGCCCTTCAGAGGAACATCCTACTGTAGGGAAACCCCATTCCTTGTGAAGCCCTTCAGAGGAACATACTACTGTAGGGGAACTCCATTCCTAGTGAACCCCTTCAGAGGAACATCCTACTGTAGGGGAACTCCATTCCTAGTGAACCCCTTCAGAGGAACATCCTACTGTAGGGGAACAGCGAGATGCCCGACTGTGCCACCGGCTGAGGTTCTCGCTGATGCCCGACCAGCTGATGAACGTCAGCGGCGACTTCTATGTTCGAGTTTGATGAACTGACTGGCTGAAACAGAATTCAGGTGTTTTTTTCCATCCTAAAACACATTGTAGTTTTTTGTTAGAGGTTTGAACCCCTAAGAGGTTTGAACCCCTAAACGTGAGGTCTGGAGTCTCAAGAGGCTGAGGTTATCGAATGTGCCTATACAGTTGGAGGAAATGATTTGTGACTTCTGTGTTCCAAACTGAGTAGAAATCTAATGTGCATATTTGTTGATATCAATGTTAAGTTGTGAGATGTTAAAATACTGTAGTAATCTATTATTGACTCATTCACACAGACATTGTACGCAGGCACATAACTCGAGCCTTCCAGAAATATCGCACAAATACAGGAAGACAGGACTATGTCAGCTAATATATTGTTGATTATATTTTTTATTGCTCGCCACAGAGCGTGTTTAGTCTAAAATGATGCAGGTATTCGGGGTCTATGCTCACTGCAAATTAATTTTTCTGTATTCTATATCTATCTCCGCCATTACTTTAGCATTCATTCATAAAGTCAAAGTTTTGAAGGCCCTCATAAGTTTATTCTGCCTCTAATTATTTATTGTCGTTATTATTTTGTAATTTCTCTTCACTAAAATAGGAAAATATCTCTTTACCATTGAATGACAAATTAATTTCTTTAGTCAGGATGCAAAAAATTTCACCGACTCTTTACTGTCCATACGCTCGTATGTGCTTTGGTCACCTGTTTATCAGGATGTACATTTTTCAAGCAGTCTGATTATTTACGGTGTACATTTTATATGTCCACTGATCTGAAACATCTAGCTCGTTATAACAAGTGGCTATCCGCTTGGTAGCTTGCCCATAAGACACTCTGCCAAATGATAAACACTGCTGGTAGCAAGACTTTCCTGACATGAAAATTCTTTTTAGAATTTCGCTAGGACCAAAAACTTCTAACAGTAGGTAACTCGATAGGTCCAGCAAGCATGCTACCAGATCCTAGTATCAAACTTTATCGCACCAGCTTCATACTACATGCGATTCTAACATCAATTCTGCCGCTTGCTGTCACAGCGAACCCCAGCTTCCGAGGCAGGGTAATCACCAACGGTTGTCCCGTATCCGTGCTGGACTTCGGGCCCAACCTTGAAGGCACACAGGGCCAGCGAGTGTGGTCTGTTGAACCCCTGATGTGTGTCACAGCCAATCTAAGCGAGCTGAAGCCTAGCTTCGATCCGGTGACGCGTAGGACGTACCTGAGTGTGCCGGTACTGCTGGCGGACAAAGGCGAGATGTTGATCAACGCTGCGCGCCAGCTCGGTCTTCTGGATGCTAGGCAGCTGACGTATGCCGGCATCGCCGATATAACAGTCCTGGGCGACGCCTTTGGGCTGGAAACTGATCTCATTGTTGCGCTGGACTTTGTGTGGACACCGCCGCAATCTCTTGGTTTCCTGTGGCTGGGCTGTCGAACTGCGAATCGCTGCGATGAATTGTGAGGCTGCTTGGAAGAAACAGATCTGATGATGTTTTACTTTTTAAAAAATTGTTTTTTTAAGAGGGTCGTGGTCTTGTGGTTTGAGCATTGATGTACGAGCATCAAGCTGTGAGGTGTAATTTCTATCTCTTTAACCCTCAACCAAAGATAGATTTACAGATAGATAAAACAGAGAGATTGATAACACCTAGCCCAGTTCTGCTGCAAGCTCCAACCAATGGCTGTGTACAGCTGTTCAAACCACCGAGTTTGAGTTCCAAGCTTCCTGACCCAAAGTCCTGACCCAAAGTTGAAATAATTTTTTTTAATTCAGGCTTGTAGCCCACCAGGCCGAGGCAATTGAGAGCACCCGATTGTCGGCCTCTCTCTTGGGACTCACCGGAAACGTCAGCTCGCCTTTCACCTATCGTCTGACTCTAAAAAACCAAGCCTACTCTGCTGTGGACAGTACAGGCAGTCACGGCATGATTCGACCGCCAATTTGTCGCCAACTGCGACCTATTAACTTGGTCGATTCGGAAAATTACACCTTCCAGCTGCATCGGAGGCTGGACAGAAAGGGTCACTACCTGCTGGAGCCATTGCTCTGCTATCGGGCCTCGAGTTTGCCGAGAATTCTAGTCGATAGGATGCGTGGCAAGTACTATTTGCAATTGGACCTTCTCCTGACGGACGCTGTCGTGTTGAACGAGGCGCGCAGATCTCTCGAACAGATGAGACCGATCTCAGTTGAGTTCATGCGCCTGTGGCTCGCTCAAGCTGTTGTCGATGAAGAATTCGGTCGCCGATTCCAAGTCCGACCGTTGCTTATTTCGACAGACGGAACGTCGGCTAAAGTGCACGTGTACTGTAATAACTGGACGGATTGCTCGACGCTCAGGTGGGTACTGCTTTGTTTGACAGAGAGTCGATTATCAGGGGTCGGAAAACTTTTAGACTACAGGCCGAAATTGCATGACGAACCAAAACTAAACATTGTACCTAACTAAAACGCGAGAGATAAGACGCTGGATGGACAATACATGGGAGAGATGAGACACGGGAAAGATGAGACAGGAGTGATGATACAGGGGGTGATGAGACAGGGAGAGATGAGACAGGGGGAGATTTGACAGGGAGCGATGAGACGTGAAAGATGAGCTAGAAAAGAGCAGGTGTTGAAACCACGTTGGGTTGGAGTTTTGCAGGCTGTACCGGGTCTACAGGCATGAGTTTGCCCACCATTTGGGAAATCTTATCGCTTTGGTCGTGCACTTTTTCATCCTAACTATATCCTGTTCAGGTGTGCCATCAGAATGGATCCAATCTACCTGTGGCGCCATATCAAATGGACAGTTCAGCTCACAGTGGAGGACAAGTGCCTTCACACGCCATCGAGCCCAAGGCACTCCTGGCAAGTTCGCAGGAACACAATTCCGCTTCTATCTGGATGGCTTGGCCTCATTAAATGCGCCGGTGCGCCCTGTAAATACGTCCAAGTTAGAGACGGAAAAGAGTTTGTTGTGCTCATGCAGCGACTCAATGGCAGCGTCAGCTTTCAACGAAACTGGGACGACTATGAGAAAGGCTTCGGAGACGAAACAGACTTCTGGCTTGGTGATTGGATAAAAATAATAATTGCAGTTGGGCTGCGGGCAATGGCACATCATTTGGTGACAACTGGACCCGCTGCCAGCGAGGAGGCAATTCAGACCATTTCGCTGACTCCTCAGCACACACGCACTCAGGTGCGTACATCTGCCCTGACTTTCTCATCGTCAGGCAGTGTACACTCTCACTGTGCCTTGGAGGTTGGCGCTCAGGGGAATTAATTGCACGACAAGTCCCCAAAATTTAATGTGGCCTCACCGCGGAATCGAGCTCAGGAACCTTGTTGTGAGAGGCAGACGCGTTAGCCGATCTGCCAACCATACTGGTAAGCAGGATACAGAGCGTACATGTAATCGACGTTTCTCAAGGCTTTTTTTGACGTCGATCTCGAATAGTACACACACTCGTGGAACTTGGAGTAAGAACTGCAGTTATTAAGTATAGGAAATGCCTTTTCTGTGGCATATACATGTATGTGAGCAGTCATCAGTGCAGTTTGCAGTATGAGACTGTTTTACTTATTTACGGTAAATCGGTCTTCTTTAGCAAGACAACAAACTATTTGATGCTTCACCCAGTAGTTAAATGAGTGCCAGCATTAGCTGGGGTAATTGAGGGTGGGTGTGACGTCCCCCCAGTCCATGGACTGAACAGCGGTACGCAGCTTTCAGATGCGCCGCGCAATAGCTGCGGCTGTCGGCTGCACATCTGGCCCGATTGGGAATCTACAGGAGTCTTTGTTCTGGTGCAATACTTTCACTTGGAAATACTTCTAACTCTTGAATTACAATACAAAAATTCATTCTTGTAGTTTGGATGGCGTCAAGAAATCAGAAAACAAAACTTTAATAACTTTTTAGGCCTAGCTACGGCGCACAAGCTGAGTTTGGAAGGAGTCAATCTTCGAATGGAACTCAAATTGTGGAACGGCAGCGAGTTAAATGGAGAGTTTACAAACTTTCGCGTTGAAAACGCCAGCTTTGAATATCGCATGACTTACTCGGAGATGCTAACAAACAGTTCAAATATTGGATTTGACCCAATGTTCCAGCACAATGGAATGAAGTTTTCGACTATGGATAGAGACAATGATGCCAACGAGAACTCGTGCTCAAATAGTTGGAGTCAAGGTGGCTGGTGGTTCAACAGCTGCTACGACATGTACCCAACTGGGCTGTTTCCTAACAGCGACTCCGCAAACTATTCCCATATGATTCTGGGAGATTCTCAGCGGCTGCTCCTGCGAGGAGTGCGTCTGCTGATGCAGGTGAACATGTGCGACCTATCGGACTAAACTATTATTGATCAATCAATTTACTGTGCGCATTGACTTGCAGCTTAATTGTGCAATAGAAATCTAAACATGGACTCCAGATTTAACTGATTTTTTATATGAACACTGTCGAGTGGAAAATTTGAGAGTGCAGATTCTGTGGGTAGGGTTCGGAGGGTAGAGTGCAGATTCTGTGGGTAGGGTTCGGAGGGTAGAGTGCAGATTCTGTGGGTAGGGTTCGGAGGGTAGAGTGCAGATTCTGTGGGTAGGATTCGGAGGGTAGAGTGCAGATTCTGTGGGTAGGGTTCGGAGGGTAGAGTGCAGATTCTGTGGGTAGGGTTCGGAGGGTAGAGTGCAGATTCTGTGGGTAGGATTCGGAGGGTAGAGTGCAGATTCTGTGGGTAGGGTTCGGAGGGTAGAGTGCAGATTCTGTGGGTAGGGTTCGGAGGGTAGAGTACAGATTCTGTGAGTAGGGTTCGGAGGGTAGAGTGCAGATTCTGTGAGTAGGGTTTGGAGGGTAGAGTACAGATTCTGTGAGTAGGGTTTGGAGGGTAGAGTACAGATTCTGTGAGTAGGGTTTGGAGGGTAGAGTGCAGATTCTGTGAGTAGGGTTTGGAGTGTAGAGTGCAGATTCTGTGAGTAGGGTTTGGAGGGTAAAGTGCAGATTCTGTGAGTAGGGTTTGGAGTGTAGAGTGCAGATTCTGTGAGTAGGGTTCGGAGGGTAGAGTACAGATTCTGTGAGTAGGGTTTGGAGGGTAGAGTGCAGATTCTGTGAGTAGGGTTCGGAGGGTAGAGTACAGATTCTGTGAGTAGGGTTTGGAGGGTAGAGTGCAGATTCTGTGAGTAGGGTTCGGAGGGTAGAGTACAGATTCTGTGAGTAGGGTTTGGAGTGTAGAGTGCAGATTCTGTGAGTAGGGTTCGGAGGGTAGAGTACAGATTCTGTGAGTAGGGTTTGGAGGGTAGAGTGCAGATTCTGTGAGTAGGGTTCGGAGGGTAGAGTGCAGATTCTGTGGGTAGGGTTCGGAGGGTAGAGTGCAGATTCTGTGAGTAGGGTTCGGAGGGTAGAGTGCAGATTCTGTGGGTAGGGTTCGGAGGGTAGAGTGCAGATTCTGTGGGTAGGGTTCGGAGGGTAGAGTACAGATTCTGTGAGTAGGGTTCGGAGGGTAGAGTGCAGATTCTGTGGGTAGGGTTCGGAGGGTAGAGTGCAGATTCTGTGAGTAGGGTTCGGAGGGTAGAGTGCAGATTCTGTGGGTAGGGTTCGGAGGGTAGAGTGCAGATTCTGTGGGTAGGGTTTCGATAGTGGTCTCTCTTAATTGCAATGTTTGTACAATAGTCAAATCTATTAATCTATTAAAATATGTAAACGTAAGCACGAAATAATCATTCTATCGATAAAGTTTTAAGATCTATACTTTCTAATAACTGCTTTGAAAGCGTCCCATTAAGAATTCAGTTTGGACAAAATATAATTTGTCTTCATTGGCGCCGTATACGGACTACTATATAATTAGACACTTATAAGACGATTGTTTTTTACGTTGGCTCTCTTGCGACGATTCTGCTGAGACGATCCACTAGAGGGGCCACTTGACAATTTGACAAGTTGTCTTTTCCATGTGATGGCCATACATCAAGGACTGATTTATCAAGCAGTCATTGGGATACAAATCATATTTCCCATTTGTTTAGTCTCTATGGCAATAAATTTCCAGCTGTTTCCGCTGTCAGCGCTGCTCAGACAGATCCTATCGGTTAGCACTCCTTCTGCCAAGTGGCGGAGTCTTAGAAAAAAGAACTTTCTGGCTTTGAAACATGCGCCAATCTATCTAGACCAATATTGACCAGCGGCACACTACAACAACAGCAACCTAACTGGCTAGCAGCTTGTGGTCGGGAATGGTTAGAGCAAACAATGGGCTGGACAAACTCACGCTTGGTCTTGCTTTTCACTGTTTCCGCTTTCCGGGGAAATTGAACCGACATGGCCAAAACACGGTTTGTTAAATAGGGTGATGTCAACCATTGATTGGTGGGGTGGCAGTTGTTGTGCAGTTGATTAATGCACGTACATAGTTCGTACATGGGTACATGTTCTCAGCTGATATCGATCCAATAACTGAGAATATATAGTCAAACAACTGAGAGCCAACTTTGCGTGAGAGTTTCGGCTACTAACTTGGCTGACTAGCTATTATTCATTTACAACATTGGCATCGCAAGCTCAAGCGAACACCCACCCCAATAAGCCGGGTGAAAAGATTGCGGACTTCGTGGCGGCTCTGTATGTTTTGGCTGGCTCATGTGAGTTCCGTGACATGATGGAAGAAATGATCCGCGACCAGATCGTGGAGAAGGTCAGCGACAGGCGAATTCGAGAGCGCTTGCTGATCGAGGACGGCCTGACGCTGCAGAAAGCAGTGACGCTGAGCCAGCAATGGGAGACCAGCATCGCTAAGCCAGCGCGATAGAGACGGAAGGCGCAGCCGCGGCCGGAGCACAGCTGGAAGAAGAGGTGAAGAGAGTCCGACTGCAACCCGACAGGAAGAACACAGGACAAGGGCGACCAGATCGAGAGTCATGCTCCAAGTGCGGAGGCGGGCACAACAGACGAGCCCGGTGTCCAGCTGAAGGCAAGAGTTGTCATGTCTGCGGGAAGGCGAACCATTTCGGCCGGATGTGCAGGTTGCAGGGCGCCAAGGTCGCCGAGGTCATGGACGAGAGCGGCCAAGCCGTGTACATGGTGCGCGGCGCCGCCAGTCCCGACATCCGCTGCCGGCTGAGGTGCATGGCATCTGGCTGAATCTGCTTGTAGACTCGGGAGCCAAGGTGTCCATCCTGTCAGAGAGGACCTTCAGGAAGCTCGAAAAACCGGGCGCCACTCCAGCCGTCGACCAAGAAACTCATCGCGTACAACGGCAAGGCAATCGATGTCGTCGGCGAGGCGGTGCTGTCCGTCAGCTATCGCGGCCAGCTGGTGCCATTTTTCTGCTTTATCGTGGTACGGCAAGGCTCTGACATCATGGGAACGGATCTGATGCAGCACCTCAGCTTCCAAGTGGTGGACAAGGACGGCGACCTCGTGCGCACAGTCAAAAAAACGGCAGAGCTACCGGTCTGGCTGTCCGAGCGCTTTAAGCCACTGACGCAGGGACTCGGGCGGATCCGAGGATTCGAGCACCGGCCCAGGCTGAACCCCGCCATGCCCCCGGTGGCGCAGTCGCTACGCCGCATCCCACTTAGCATCAAGGACAAAGTCCAGGCGGAGATTGAACAGCTGCTGGAGGATGACATCATCGAGGAGATCCAGGCTTCAGGGTGGATTTCGAACCTGGTGATCGTCCCGAAGCCTGATGGCAAAATCAGGGTCTGCAATGACCTCAGGTGCCCAAACAAAGCTATAGTTCCGGATAAGCAGCCGCTGCCGACATTCGAGGAGCTGACAACGGAGTTCAAGGGCTCGACCGTGTTCACTAAGCTGGATTTAAATTCTTCGTATCTGCAGCTGGAGCTAGCAGAAGATAGGCGGGACCTAACGGCCTTCATTGGGGAGAAAGGGCTGTACCGGTATGGCCTAAACAGCGCCCGGGCGGCCTTCCAGAAAGTTCTCAGCAAGATTCTCCATGGCTGTTCCGGGACGCTGCACTACATCGACGACATAGTGATGCACGCTGCCAACGAGGCGGAGCACCTGCGGCGGCTCACGACAATGCTGGACAAGATGCTCGCAGATGGCGTCACGCTCAACGCCACAAAGTGCCAGTGGGCTGCAGAGACAGTGCAGTTCCTGGGCTACATCGTCTCCGCGTTTATTAGTGACGGTTATTCGTGGCGGAAGTGTCATCCGGACGAACATTGCGTATTGGAGATCTGATTAGTAGTTGGATCAGCTGTTTTGATTTAATTCTCTTTGAAGTACCTGATGCGAAAAAGATCATTTTACTCCTTCGATGCTTTGCAATGCACTTTTATTTCCTGCTCAAGATTTCCATAATTCATTTTCGTTGTTCTATCCTTTGAAAGGGAAGGTGAATGTTGTGCAGTTGATTAATTCACGTACATAGTTCGTACATAGGTACATGTTCTCTGATATCGATTGGCGCAGAATTACAGTCCAATAACTGAGAGCCAACATTGCGTGAGAGTTTCGGCTACTAACTTGGCTGACTAGCTGCTATTCATTTACAACAGCAGTCTGGCCAGTTGCTTGGCTGTCTGGCCAGCCCTTGGGGGCAATCTTTCGCCGGCGGTAGAATATCAGCGAGGCCAGAACGCAATTTGATTGGCTGGGCGGGGGTAGAGTTGACGGGGTGGTTAGCGTCTCACCACCTCATCTGCAAGCTTAAAAATAGATCACGATAATAAAACACTAGAATGCAGATAACATTACATTGAATTCGGTACCGAGGCAATTCCGCCCATTTCGCGGATTCCTGAACACACGCACACAGCTATCGTTAGCAGGCATGCGCTTACACAGGTGTGTACATCTGCCCTGACTTTCTCATCGTCAGGCAATGCCCACTCTCACGAACATTAATCTTTGCAGCAGCCAATTAGCAGCGAGCTCGATCATTGATGACTCCCTAACTGCCAAATACTTGAGCTGCTGATCTATGCTCACTGAGTCCTGTCATCCAGACTCTCACAATTTATCCAAAATACGTCGACATGCAAACTGCTGGAGCTTCAGAACTTCTAGCTTTCATCATCTGCGTTGCCACCAGCTGCTGTCAGTCCTCGGCTCAGCAAGCTCCGCAACGACAGTTCGCATTGTGGAAGGGCGACCAGTGCCCGAGTGACAACCAGCGGCTGCTGCCAGCTCGACAGCAGCTGGTGGCGGTGGGTAGGAACCCAGCCAGCCGCTGCACCCTGCTCTGCCACCTGACTGCCAGCTGCCAGGCAGCCTGTGTGCGGCGCGGCAAGGCTCCCGGCGACAGTTCTGTGGAAGACGACTGTCGCATGTTCGGCTGGGGCATGTTTATCGGTGGTAATTTTTCGGTTCAGACTGTCAAATGCGAAGCGGAGTACAACGGTGGATGCTTTGTTGCCACCACAGGTGAGATAAATAACTCTGTAGATGTTTATCAGAGGCATCGGACGTAAAATGATTTTTTACGTCCACAGGACCATTACCTGAGCTCATTCCCCTGAGAAACGGCTCACAGAGCAGTGTCGAATACGGTGGCTACTGCGAGTACGGAATGGACGGAAACTTCACCCAGAATCACTACCAGCACCCGTGCACGCACACTGCCTTCGAGCCTAATCGATGGTGGCGCGTCAGCTTCGCCAGGCGAGCTGTGGTCACCTCTGTCACCATCTTCAACCGAATGGACTCAAGTCCAGAGAGGCTGGACAACTTCAGCATCTCCGTGGGCGGCCAGACCTGCGCCGACTTCGCTCTGAACGGAACTGCCGCCTTCTACGTGCGCAGCTTCGCCTGCCACCGAGCCGGGAGCAGCCTGGAGATCAGCAGCCCGCAGATCGGCATTCTCAGCCTGTGCGAGGTTCAGGCCTGGGGCTACCAAGTCGACTGAAAGTACAAAAGTTCTTGAGAATTCCGTCCAATTCGATGTTTGGAAGTCACTTCTTCTCTCGAGAGCTGTTACTGAAATATAACTTTGAATTGATTAGCTTAAATATTTTAATTGCGATTACAACAAAATAGAATTTTGATGAAGCTTCTGAGCAGTCAATTCACTTAAAAACTCATAGTTATAAACTCTTTTGTCTGAAAATACAAATCTGTCTCAAGTTGATGCTTAATCACACAGAGTGCTCGATAGGTGCTCGGCAGATGCAGCGCTAATAAACATTTATTAATTTAACGTAATCACTCATCTGATATAAAAAGAATATGAAATAATTTTTAAATAGTCACGTGTAATTTTAAAACAAGTCACTCCATTTTTTTTTTAGACTCAAGCACACAATTGCTTCCAATTCTATGCCCGGTGCGTAAGTAGAATTGATGGAAAGCTTTGACTTTAAGTTGGGTAAACCTCTATGATATGAGGGGGGAATGCGTCAATTGAAGCTTGACAGTGGTAGCGAGAACGGTAATCGCGTCAGTCTTCAACCAGACACCCGTGTCCCTTGTCCTATTTCTCCCGTGTCTCATCTCTCCCGTGTCTCATCTCTCCCGTGTCTCATCTCTCCCGTGTCTCATCTCTCCCGTGTCTCATCTCTCCCGTGTCTCATCTCTCCCGTGTCGTATCTCTCCCGTGTTTCATCTCTCCCGTGTCTCATCTCTCCCGTGTCTCATCTCTCCCGTGTCTCATCTCTCCCGTGGCTCATCTCTCCCGTGTCTCATCTCTCCCGTGTCTCATCTCTCCCGTGTCTCATCTCTCCCGTGTCTCATCTCTCCCGCGTCTCATCTCTCCCGTGTCTCATCTCTCCCGTGTCTCATCTCTCCCGTGTCTCATCTCTCCCGTGTCTCATCTCTCCCGTGTCTCATCTCTCCTGTCTCATCTCTCCCGTGGCTCATCTCTCCCGTGGCTCATCTCTCCCGTGTCTCATCTCTCCCGTGTCTCATCTCTCCCGTGGCTCATCTCTCCCGTGTCTCATCTCTCCCGTGTCTCATCTCTCCCGTGGCTCATCTCTCCCGTGTCTCATCT
Source organism: Macrostomum hystrix (assembly GCA_950097015.1). Taxonomy (NCBI): domain Eukaryota; kingdom Metazoa; phylum Platyhelminthes; family Macrostomidae; genus Macrostomum; species Macrostomum hystrix. The sequence continues at coordinate 3,792,978 of CATNEN010000003.1, forward strand.
CTCCCGTGTCTCATCTCTCCCGTGGCTCATCTCTCCCGTGGCTCATCTCTCCCGTGTCTCATCTCTCCCGTGGCTCATCTCTCCCGTGTCTCATCACTCCCGTGTCTCATCTCTCCCGTGTCTCATCTCTCCCGTGTCTCATCTCTCCCGCGTCTCATCTCTCCCGTGTCTCATCTCTCCCGTGTCTCATCTCTCCCGTGTCTCATCTCTCCCGTGTCTCATCTCTCCCGTGTCTCATCTGTCCCATGTCTTATCTGTCCCGTGTCTCATCTCTCCCGTGTCTCATCTCTCCCGCGTCTCATCTCTCCCGTGTCTCATCTCTCCCGTGGCTCATCTCTCCCGTGTCTCATCACTCCCGTGTCTCATCTCTCCCGTGTCTCATCTGTCCCATGTCTTATCTGTCCCGTGTCTCATCTCTCCCGTGTCTCATCTCTCCCGCGTCTCATCTCTCCCGTGTCTCATCTCTCCCGTGGCTCATCTCTCCCGTGTCTCATCACTCCCGTGTCTCATCTCTCCCGTGTCTCATCTCTCCCGTGTCTCATCTCTCCCGCGTCTCATCTCTCCCGTGTCTCATCTCTCCCGTGTCTCATCTCTCCCGTGTCTCATCTCTCCCGTGTCTCATCTCTCCCGTGGCTCATCTCTCCCGTGTCTCATCTCTCCCGTGTCTCATCTCTCCCGTGGCTCATCTCTCCCGTGGCTCATCTCTCCCGTGTCTCATCTCTCCCGTGTCTCATCACTCCCGTGTCTCATCTCTCCCGTGTCTCATCTCTCCCGTGTCTCATCTCTCCCGTGTCTCATCTCTCCCGTGGCTCATCTCTCCCGTGTCTCATCTCTCCCGTGGCTCATCTCTCCCGTGGCTCATCTCTCCCGTGTCTCATCTCTCCCGTGGCTCATCTCTCCCGTGGCTCATCTCTCTCGTGTATTGTCAATTCCAGCGTCATATTTCTTTCTTCTTAGACTCAAGCACACAATTGCTTACAATTCTATGCTCCGGTGCGTTAGTAGAATTGCTGGAGAGCCGCGACTTTGAGTTGGGTAAACCTCTATGATATGAGGGGGCAATGCAGACCAGACCCCAGGCCTGCACCTTGCTCAGAATAAGAATGCTTATAGTTACTGGCTGCTGATCTGAAGGCTAGAACCGACAAGATGGAGCATAGTGAGATCGTAGCTTTGTGAGACCACTACTCATAACGTGAAATCGTAATGTAACTAATCTCGTTGATATTAGTTTACTCAAAATGCCCAGATCTAGCACAAGGCTTCAAACAACAGAAAATTGCATTTTTTACCTGGGAAGTTAGCAATGCATCGGTTGTCAAAGTCCAGTCTGTTGATGATAGATGAAAGTGGCTCGACTGTGAATTGGGGGCATAGTAGTTCGCTTTAGTAATCCACTTTAGTAGTCCTTGAAAGGATCTTAGCGATGGCGTGCTAACTCAGACGTCCTATTTCTTGCTTAAATTGGCTTTGTTTCATTGCTTCCCTGTTCCGCTACAGTTGTCTATAGAAGCGACATCGTTTTTTAGCGACTTTATTCAATATAGCTGTGTACAAGGGTTATGGGTGATGGGTAGAGAGAGGTTAGGTAGAGATGAGTATCGAGAGGGTCGGGTTGATGTAAGATCGATAAGTAAGCTTATCTGTAAGTTTAACATACATATGTTTAAAATGCCGAAGCTTTTCATCCTAAGCGGACATCGTCAGGGTCGATTTATTGAAAAACGAAAACGCAGGTGTTTAAAAGTAGGTTGTTGTACATTGTGAGTTAAAGTCCGATGGACAGGTCAAAAGGCGAACCATGATCAAAATGTTTGGAGAGGAACGCACACACAGTGCGAGCGTGCCTCATACGTCAGAACACTTGGAGCTGTTGGCTTGCACCGTTCCCCGCTAATTGGACATTAAGGTTGGGCTTGAGGGCCTTGATGTACATGGCTTCAAGAATGGCCAGTTTGTAATATTGCCTACACGTGTCAACAACTTTTGAACAGTTCAAGTGGCTCCATATTACAACAACTATCGCAACCTAGCAAATGGTCCCAGATAGCAGTTTTTTACCCAATGCTCCTTAAGCCCTCGTGTATAAATGTCGTTTTGTCTTTCCCACGTAGGTGGTGTTCTGATCCACAGAACAATTGAATTGGTACACGACACCTGCAACAAGTGGCCTTGGAACACGGGATTTCAATCTCCTAACAAAACGGGAAATCTTTTCGGTGCGAAAGATGACCTTGATATCAGAGTCAAACCATTTACGGAAAACCTTTTGAAGTTGTTTCTTGAACATCATCGAAGGGGTTCCTATAAATGGCAAATCGCAATTCTGCCATTCTGCTTCTTCTGCCATTCTGCCATTTTTTACTCTCTGCTTTTAACACAGTTGGCTAATATGACTATAGATACTTATTCAACAGCGGTTGACAGCCGTTCACTGACGTTGAATGAGAACAGAACGGGAGGTTTTTCAGAGTCACTAGTCTCTTTTTATTCAAAATGCTGGATTTAAGCGTCGCAGAATACAATATAACCTTCTTGTTCATTGTTCTCGCAAGCTATATTTGAGGGGGTTGAGGAGACTAAAAACCTGTATTCCGTGACCTGTACGCTCGTATCTAAGCAGAATTGATGGAAATGCACTCCGTTGAAAGACAATGCATTATTTTGTCTCTTGTGAGGAATGCAATTATTTTTTATAGAAATTAACCAGCTGCAACACCCTTCCAACTACAAAAATTCGAATTGTATTCCAACAGTAAAAGCTTTTTTTCAACGAAACCTGTCACAGTAATGCTTGCACAGCCTCCAGTGTTTGAAATTGATAATATTACTGTTTCTCTTAAATGACTGTTGTTTATTTTTGCGTGTTTTCCCTAACTACTTATAGTAGTATTATACGAATAATATAATACTTATTTTGTTCAGGTAACAATGCTAACTTAGAGACATTTTATTTCACACTTCAAAGCAAGTTGTCTTCTCGGTGCTTTTTCTAAACATATCGCTTTCATTCCGATAATCTCAACTGAAGCCCTAAAAAATAAGGGGATTGTTTGGCTGTAATTATCGTTGGCGTTTTCACATTGATCTATGTGAAAGCTGATCGGATATTGCAGGGGTCGGCAAACTCCGGCACGCGGGCCAGATGTGGCCCTCGAAACTCCCAAATCCGGCCCGTTGCCCCTTCTGACACCTACAGTATCCTGTCTCATCTCTCCCGTGTCTCATCTCTCCCGTGTCTCATCTCTCCCGTGGCTCATCTCTCCCGTGTCTCATCTCTCCCGTGTCTCATCTCTCCCGTGTCTCATCTCTCCCGTGTCTCATCTCTCCCGCGTCTCATCTCTCCCGTGTCTCATCTCTCCCGTGTCTCATCTCTCCCGTGTCTCATCTCTCCCGTGTCTCATCTCTCCCGTGTCTCATCTCTCCTGTCTCATCTCTCCCGTGGCTCATCTCTCCCGTGGCTCATCTCTCCCGTGTCTCATCTCTCCCGTGTCTCATCTCTCCCGTGTCTCATCTCTAACTTGTCTCATATTTTTACAGTCGATGCGGCTCACTGTCGTCTTTTAGGTTCTCTATTTGGCCCGCTGGCTAATAAGTTTTCCGACCCCAGGGATATTGAATTGAATTGAAAATTGAATCCTTAAGGTCTTCAAGCCGAGGTCTGGCGATCGCTGCTCACCAGCGCTTCAGAGCTGAACCAGTTATTGCCGAAGCTTGCATCAAAAACTATCTTGAGCAGTCTAGCTCCGGATGAGGCCAGCAGCTCCACGATGAGCTGCCGACGCGGCATCAGCTCAGTAGGCTGAGTCAGCTGAGTCAGTCGATAGATCCAGCACGATCGATAGCTGGCCACCTGAGGCACGGAGTCCGGCCACATCATGAGGAACCCGCCAGCACCGCAGTCGGCAACAGGAGTCGAATAGAGAGACCTCGCAGAGACTCCCGATCCGGCCCTGATGGGGAACAGAGCGAGTCTGAGCTGTCCGATGCGCGAGTTCGCGAACAGCTTCAAAGAAGGCTGCTGCACGGCTGGCGAATGGTTAGCCGAGACGCCTGCAGTTTCGTGAGTTCTCGTCGAATTCGACCACAGGCTCCCGTGGTGGTTCTTGAGTTACCCAGGACAGAGTCGATACGCAGCTGATGACGCTATCTCCGCTGCCGTCCTGCAGCTGCTTGTACCCGCTAGATGTCACAGTCAAGTGCTGAATTCTGAGCACAACTTCTCCGGCCCGGCAAACCTCTACAAAAAGCAGCAGGAACAGCACTGACGATGCTTGGAGCATGCTTCTGCACGATTAATAATTGCTCGACGAGACCAGTAAGACACTACACTAATACAAATGAGCCCAAGGATTTTTAAACACCCGTTTGGCCCAGTTTATTTTCGGGTTAAATTGACAGTATCTTCTTTTGTGCTTTCTCATCGGCTGCTTATTGGCTGACTGTTGCTTTTTGTTTTTATTGAATTAAATGCGAGCTAATGTTATTCTGTGAAAGCAGACGACACTTGTAAAAGAAGTTTTACATTTAAAAGCGTGTTTTACGTTTACTTGCGTCGCTAATTAACAGGGGAGATGTTGAGATAGTCTTGATGCAATTGTCACCTATTTTATCATCATCAAAGAAGCAACTTCATTGGTACACTCTCAGAATGTCTATGGCTTAAAGTTGGGGGCAGTTTAGCAAGAGAGATATAGAAAGTCGTGGCCACAGACATTCAGGGCGTGCAGCAAATGCTTTTCATTATAAGGCTTCAGCAACGTATTATGGTATAAACGATCACTCAGCGATAATGGCATGTCTATGGCACAAACTGCGCGAATCCGCCATGAGCCAGAAGCTGACAAAATTTGGACGCTTATATTTGTTTCTTTTAATTATCAATTTAAGTATTTTACCAACCGGTAAAAGCATTATAAGGCTTCAGGCCATAGACAAATCAACTCCCTCTATAACACCGTTGCTTGTCGACCGACAGCCGCCAGATAGCGTTATAGGGGGAGTTGATTTGTCTATGGCCTGAAGCCTTATAATGCTTTTACCGGTTGGCTGCCTCGCAGTTAATGGCGATTACGATCTCGGCGCTACGCGCCTCGATCGACCGCCATTAACTTGCTCGGCACCCAACCGGTAAAGTTCCATTGTACACATTTGGAGGGGCTTTTTTCCCAGCCACCAATGAAGCCTGATTGTTGCACGCCTTTACTGTCTATGTCCCGAACCCCGCCAGCTGTCTCGCTGTCTTACAGCCTTCCCCAAACTGAGTTCTCTTGCTGCCCTAAGTCAGGCTTTCTACTTTTGGACCATAGACATTTCGGGCGTGCACCAATCGACAAAATAATCGATTGCTGCACGCCCCGCGAGACCGCTGGCTATATCCGCTCCGTGAGACTGATTGTTGCACGCCCCAACTGTCTGTGGTCCAAAAGTATACAATGCCAGTGATAAACGGCTAAAGTTTTAAGTTTTAAAAAGTTTTAAAAACATTGCAGCACTCATAGCCGTTTATTACTATATCATTGGGCGACCCCAAAATATCCCTCTAAAATGATGAAATGCTTTTGCTTGGCTAAGCATGATTCACAGCTGGATTTACAGAAAAATATAAAATTCCGGAAGTTGCGCCGACAAAGTCAGGTGGACGACCAGCTGAAATCCGCATTTTTTAGTCTCCTGTAGGCCTCCTGCGGGTAGCAACAGGAAAAGACTTCGTTAAAATCAAATACAAAAGGAAGACTAAAAAACAATTAATAGGCACAGAAGCTTGATGCTGTAAAAAAATTTGAAACAGTTCATTTTTCTTAGTATTTTCACCGATACTCTCTTTGTTTTTTTGCAAAAAATGGGAGTAGAGTAACATGGAAGCAAGGCATTGGACAGTAGGCACTATTTCCTGATGGATCGCACTCTATTCAGCATTGAGCAACGGAAGTTCTTTACATAGTTTTTTCCAAGGTTTTTACGAGCTTTGTTCGAGTTCTACAAAGAACTTCGAATGGGGTCGAGTTTGCAGTAAAATCTACTTAAAAGTTCATACCTTTTAATTTAAAAAATCGCTACCCACTAAGACTTTCCATTGTTCGTAACACGACTTTTTTAAATAAAACCCAGCGTCTCGAAACACGCTGAGCAACAGCAACACCAACAGCTCACGTGCTGTTGCTGACTGATGCTGTTGCTGACTGATGCTGTTGCTGACTGATGCTGTTACTGACAGATGCTGTTACTGACAGATGCTGTTGCTGACTGATGCTGTTGCTGACTGATGCTGTTGCTGACTGATGCTGTTGCTGACTGATGCTGTTGCTGACTGATAAGTATTGCTGACTGATTCTATTGCTGACTGATGAGTGTTGCTGACTGATGCTGTTGCTGACTGATGCTGTTGCTGACTGATGCTGTTGCTGACTGATGCTGTTGCTGACTGATGCTGTTGCTGACTGATGAGTGTTGCTGACTGATGAGTGTTGCTGACTGATGAGTGTTGCTGACTGATGAGTGTTGCTGACTGATGAGTGTTGCTGACTGATGCTGTTGCTGACTGATGCTGTTGCTGACTGATGAGTGTTGCTGACTGATGCTGTTGCTGACTGATGCTGTTGCTGACTGATGCTGTTGCTGACTGATGCTGTTGCTGACTGATGAGTGTTGCTGACTGATTCTATTGCTGACTGATGAGTGTTGCTGACTGATGAGTGTTGCTGACTGATTCTATTGCTGACTGATTCTATTGCTGACTGATGAGTGTTGCTGACTGATGAGTGTTGCTGACTGATGAGTGTTGCTGACTGATGAGTGTTGCTGACTGATGAGTGTTGCTGACTGATGAGTGTTGCTGACTGATGCTGTTGCTGACTGATGCTGTTGCTGACTGATGAGTGTTGCTGACTGATGCTGTTGCTGACTGATGAGTGTTGCTGACTGATGCTGTTGCTGACTGATGAGTGTTGCTGACTGATGCTGTTGCTGACTGATGAGTGTTGCTGACTGATGCTGTTGCTGACTGATGAGTGTTGCTGACTGATGCTGTTGCTGACTGATGAGTGTTGCTGACTGATGCTGTTGCTGACTGATGAGTGTTGCTGACTGATGCTGTTGCTGACTGATGAGTGTTGCTGACATATGTTTTTAGATGCTCTGTATGAGTGCGACAAGCTAAAGTGTCACCATACTTCAGAATGGTTAGCATTATGACAGAATATATATTCTTTCGATAACGATAACATTTTCAGACCGTCAATGATTACTTTTATTTCTTGATAATGGAGCGCCCATGCAATTATACGCTTATACAGGTAAAAATACGTGATAATTTATCGCCTAAGGCTTGTGGTGCAAGAGTCACTGAGGAATCTTGCGCATTTCATACGAGCGATAACCGGAAAATGTTTGACTTCGGTTGGTCAGTGCTCTGGTCAGTGCTCTCTAGGCTTAGAACTCGTCAATAGCGAAGCCGAATGCCTGGACCTCGCACAGGCTGAGAATGCCGATCTGCGGGCTGCTGATCTCCAGGCTGCTCCCGGCTCGGTGGCAGGCGAAGCTGCGCACGGAGAAGGCGGCAGTTCCGTTCAGAGCGAAGTCGGCGCACTTCTGGCCGTCCACGGAGATGCTGAAGTTGTCCAGCCTTCCGGGACTTTCGTCCAATCGGTTGAAGATGGTGACAGAGGTGACAACAGCTCGCCAGGCGAAGCTCACGCGCCACCATCGGTTAGTCTCGAAGGCAGTGTGCGTGCACGGGTGCTGGTAGTAATTCTGGGTGAAGTTTTCGTCAATTCCGTACTCGCAGTAGCCACCGTATTCGACACTGCTCTGTGAGCAGTTTCTCAGGGGAATGAGTTCTACAACGAGAGCAATCGATTAGCTCAATAAATCTGTTGGGGCAATTCTGAATTATAGCAGCCTTTAATTTCTCACCTGGATACCTAATGAAACATCGGCCAAAGTCAGTCATGCGGATAACCACTCCAGTGGCTGATTCGCTGACGAATGTTCTTACCCCAAACAGACGGCAGTTGTGCCGTGCTGATGGCATCGATGACTCCAGGCAAAAGGCTTGACAGCCCTGCGTCTGGAGACACAGCAGCGAGCAAAGGCCTGCATTCAGAGAGTCGGCATCAACTTCTGGCAGATCAAAGACGAGCTCCTCGACGAAAGTTGGGCAGCTGTCGTTCATGCATTGCAGAAATGCTCTGCCAACAGGTTTCGTTGTTCCAATAGTGGCTAGGTGCAGTGACGTCAACGGAAAGGTTATGCAGAGGACAGCTGCAAATGATGAAAGTGCCTGCATGCTGAATTACAGTATCTACTTGATTTTCACAAAACAATTCGCTTCCCATGGCACGCTTATATAACATCTTACAATGAATTTTCATAGCTGGTTTTGATTGGTTAGAATTAAAACACATGCATTACTTAGTCGCGTCTGGTATATTTGTTTGTTCTATTGATTTTCACTGTCGTCTTAAAAAGTGTTTAACTGACACTCAAAATCTACTGCATTTTACCTTTACAAAGTTATAAATTAAGCACGATTCGGTCGTACACAAAAAGCACCTTAATAAATCAGCCCTGTGAGCTTCATGATATACAGAAGCACAATTGCAACATGTGATTGACGCCCACAGCTGGTATAGCTCACATGCGGCTTCTCGGGAAAGCGCTCAATCAGCAGTTGAGATGTTTTATTTTGAGCGTCAGGAAAAGATTTTCCTCAACTTTAGCAACCAAGAATTCTCTTATTTCCTGATCATGCAGTCTTGCACAATTTTTTCACGTCACTCTGCCCCCTTATGGTCGAAGTTGTAATTGCGATACGGATTAAGATTCTAGCAATGACAAGGCCTCTCGATCAAATAGACTTTGCAAAACTTATTAATTCCATGACTTTGGTGTGCAGTCTGTGGCCTGGCTTGTTTGTCTATGGTGGTCTATGGCGTCCCGTTTTGATTGAACTAGCTAATTCCATTTAGATTGTCAAAAGCGATCTTGTATGATAGGTAGCTTAAAAACTGAGTTTTTTTACTCCAAATCTATACCACACGCTATTCCATGCAGCATACACATGATTTGAACAGCAAGCATTGCTTCCGGCGTCTGCAGTTCTGAATCTGGCATGAATGCAGTTCGTTTTCTATAGAGCTAAAAAGAATCTTAATTGCGGAAGCTCAGCAACCATAGGCGACTTTTTTCACTGTTATAAGTTTCACTGTGGACTACAAATTCCATTTGCGTTATAGAAAAAGTTAAAAAAGTTGACAAAATTGAATGATGAGAATTAAAATGAATAGAAACAAAAAACCTGGGAGCAATCTCGGGATATTTTTTTCATAGATTTCTTAAAACTGTCTCTCCAACATGCTGCTGATCTGTTCTCCAACAAGCTGGGGAACTTGAGATCGGTGTAGAGCTTCCTGTAGTTGCTTTTTATTGTTCTTTTGATGTCCTGAGGATCACAATTCGAAACAGTACGGTATTTCTATCCGTATGTCGTTTACTAGTTTTACAAACCCTTTTTACACATATGCAGTGCGACAATCCTACTAAGCTGGACATCAGCAACTCTGACTCTATTGAAATTACAGAATCAATTTTTTGTCTTTTTAAAACTAAAAATTAATGTATTTAGTTTGATCGTTTTCAACTTAACGACTTTCAAATTTTTTAAAAGGTATAGCAATTTGAATTTTTGTACCTGTTCAAGCCTTCCGAAAATTTTTATCTGTTTAATGCTTTAATTCGATACTTAACTATGAGTAAGTGATTTAAAAAGGGCCCTGTACTAGGCCTGTAGATCATTTTTATGTGCAACTCAAAATGCTTATTCCTTTTATTTTATTTGTTAACGAAAAAAGTGCTTTAAATATTACGAATTGACATTTGAAATCTTAACTTTCAGAATCTTCACAGAAAAGAATCGGTAACATAATTTATAACTGATGCATATGTATTATTGCTAATTTATTTTTTAAAGCACTTTTTATTTGTTTAAATAATACAATAAGTCTTCAGCATCAACACTTTACTTTACAAGCACACTTAATTTATTAAAATCATGTTAACTTTTTAAAAAAGGACGTCAATTACGGATTCAATAACTTTCGCACTAAATTAACTTTTCAAAAAAGAACGAACTTGAAAAACTGCTTAACATACAGATTTATTAATATACTAGCGTATTGCTTGTCTTGGTCAGAAAGCATCGTCATAATAAATGCTTAATTTTTGAAATGGCGTTGTTGTTAATATTCATAGGCCTACACAAGGAATCATTTAATATGATGTCTTCAAAATTATTTGATGAACAACATTGTTACTATTAGCGTTGGCCAATTGCTAACGTCAAGGTTATATTTTAGAACACTAGTAAGCCTAGCTAAAACAAGAATAAATTTGGGTCTAGTAATAAATGCCTAGCTCATACACCAATTCATATTTTACTATTTCATATACTTTAATATTAAGTGATTCAATATATCCAAACGAATGTAAATTATAAATAGGCCTAATGTGAGAATCCATCCGAAAATATCTTTGAATATAGTCAGTCAAGTCATGTTGGGCCTAGTCATGTTATACACCTTAAGCAGAAGATCCCCCTGTTGGCATTAGCAAACTGTTCAATATTAAAGCCTTAGGTCTACCTCTTCAGAAGTTGTAGGGCGTAGCTCCCCAAATAACAACTTTGTCAAATTTACTCTTCGCTCCTAAGCAGTTGGGGGCTTAAGCCAGGGTGCTGGTCATTTCGTCAACTGCCAGTTCGTCAACTTGGTTGACGAATTGACCAACATTTTAAGGTGGTCTCACTTGCAGTTGACGAAATGACCAAGGTTTTAGATTGCTTCATCAGTCAGTTGACGAAATGACCTGAGAATGTTAGTTACTTTGTCAACTGGCTAGCTACAGTTTGCAAATGTCATAACATGTACATAACATTACCTTTGTTATCATTACTTATTATCCGGAATGTTCTCAATCCATCTTTGCCACCCCCTAAACTGACAATGTGCTGTAACTTGAACCAGGGCCCCTCGCGCTGACACCTGTTCTCTTAAGCTGACAACGTGCACCCTGTCTCTTTTACTTAAACCAGCGCCCCTCGCATTGACACATGTTCTCTCAATCTCTCAATGCAAATTAGCACCTTGTCTTAATCCTCAACTATCATGTCTCAACAACCCCACCAGCCAAACCAATCCGAAATACTTTAAACCTGACACTGCAACCTCCTCAAACACTATATAATGGAGTAGGGTTTCAGGAGGGCCACTCAATTTTTTACATCTTGGTAATGGACACTGATAACAGAAAAACGTTTCATGCAGGGCATGTATTATTGGCAGTTGATTATTGGCAAAGTGACCAAAAGTTGACATTGTCCCATTGAACAGTTGACGAAATAACCAAGCTTTGAAAGTATCCTATTGGTTGGTTGACGAAACGACCAATACAGGGAACAGGTTGACAACATACATGCGCAACCTCCCAAATCTTAGCCAGCCGTGCAACTTAGTTTTTGCTCTTATTTGCGACTTAGTTCGTTTCATTGCTCTATTTACGACTTAGTTTGCTCTCATTTGCTCTCTTTTTCTCTCCCCTTTTTCCTTTTCTTCACGCCTTCCTTTTTTGTCCTTTGGTCCCCCCTCTGATTTTTTTGCGCTTGGTTGATTGGTTTTTGCGACTTACCTTGCTTGGCCCTTGTTTCACCCAGCCGGTTCGGCCGGGTCGGCCGGGTATTGCGCATGTATGTTGACAATGTGCCCAGTTGACGAAATGGCAGTTGACAAAATGACTAGGATCCTTAAGCCAATCTTAAGCTGTTGATTTCCCCCAAAGCAAGAAAACTTTCTATACATGCAATGATCTCATCTCAATGCTAAATTGAAGCTCAATGCTTGAAATAGCCAAACTGATGGCAAAACATTTTTAATGAATAGGGCCATAAATTATGTCTATCACTCTCAGCTTGGCTATTATCTTAACAGCCTAGCCATTATCTCATATCAGCTTTAAAAGCTAAACTATATATATAGCCATAAACTCATATAAGCTTAGCCCTAGCCATAATCTTATTTCAGGTTAGCTTAACTTGGGCCTAGCTATAAAAAAATATTTTTTTTGTAGTTTAGGGCCTAGCCAGCCATTGGCCCATTGCTAATCTTATATAGGCAATCAGATCAGCTTTTGGAAAGTACCTATTAGACTGGAGTTTAGCCTTAGTATCTCATTGTAGTTTAGCAATATAGCATTCTAGTTTGCTAAGATGTATAAAACTAAGAACTAGACATGGGCATATGATATGGCCTAGCAGTTGCAATTGTAATTTTTTAAAAATTTTATTGTCATTTTTATGATTAAGAATTCAGAATTAAATATTTAAAATCTAGAGAATGGATTTCAGAAGATTTAGACAGAAAAAGAGAGTTTATAGAGTTCAGAGTTGGATTTTATAGTATTCAGAATTGTTTCTCTATATAATAGAAATTTTTTACAATTAAAAATTAATTTGAACTTTATATTATATTTTTGATTCTAGTCAAAGCATTAAGTAATAGGAACATTAAGTTGTCAGTAAGTCACTTAGTTCCTCAGTGTAGGCTTAATTCAGCTCAAACGGAAAATAATAATCTTGTAAACCAGTTCCATATTTGAACCAGTTAATTTGTATTATGCAACCATCATAAATCTTTAAAGCACAATCTTTGAAGCTTTTTTCTTGTAACTGTGGAGACTTGTTTTGCAATCAGTTTCTGAAATCAAGTCAGAATGGTTCATAAACTATCTTCATAAACTAATGGAACAAAAGTGACCTTTTGAGAAAGCATATTTTCAAATATTTATTGTCTAATTTTGTCTTCAGCATTGACTATTTTTGTCTAGAAAATTGTTGCTCTAGGAAAATTTTCTAAATTCTGACCATATTATGCAAGTATTTTTTAAATAAATTTTGCTGTTTTTTTAATAACTTTATCCTTTTATTCTTTACAATGTTTCTCTTTAGTGCTATGGTTATTAAATTAATTTTAAAAAACACATTTTTACTTATTAAGCACAAATTTATCACATAGATCTACATAAATCTAGGCTTAACGAAGTATGTTTTACTATTGCCTCCTAAGTGGCTGTGTGGTTTCAACTAAATTACTTCACTAGAAAAAAACATTGGACAACTTCTAAATGAGCTTGTAATAAGCATCATACATGCGCAACCTCCCAAATCTTTGCTGGCCATGCGACTTAGTTTTTGCTCTATTTACGACTTAGTTTGCTCTCATTTGCTCTCTTTTTCTCTCCCCTTTTTCCTTTTCTTCACGCTTTCCTTATTTGTCCCTTGGTCCCCCTTTGATTTTTTGCGCTTGGTCAATTGGTTTTTGCAACTTACCTTGCTTGGCCCTCATTTCACCTGGCCAGTTTGGCCGGGTCGGCTGGGTGTTGAGCATGTATGATAAGCATTACATTATTTACTTATATGTATACAAAAGTCTTAAATTTTCTAATCTTTTATTGTTTAAACCTTCTTCACTGCTTTGCTTAGACTTAGAGAATAGTAATTAACTTGGGCCTAGTAACTTGAAATATTAAACAATTTAAATGAAAAATGTATTAAAAATCTCAGAATTTTGTCACATATGACTACTGGCTATGACAGCTTAAGTCAAGCCAAAAATTGAATTTATAATGTGCTGCGAGATTTACTTAGTTTTAACCTAAAATAAAAAATAAAATGTCTGTATGTATGATAACTTTTAATAGCTATCAGGCTGTGAAATTTACTTGAGTCTTTAAAAATGGTTACTATTGTTTATAAAGCAAATAAGGTTTATCAATTATCATGGTCTATTAGACTTACTTAACACAGTCTTTATTTCCATAAATTTTGCAGCACAAAACTGCTTCAATAAGGCTATGCCAAGTATGCCATCTGTAGCCATGATGGATGAACAAATCTTAGACGTCTGGAAGGGCAACCTGAATGTGGGCATGAAGCGACTGCGAACTTTAGCAAAGAAATATCACTACGTGGCTATTGTGAGTGTTTCCCTGTAAACTGTTATATTGCGGCCCTATTTGAGTTTTAGTACATTTTTTATATACTATCACTACTGCCCACTCAGGACACAGAATTTCCTGGCGTTATCGCCCGACCATATGGCACCTTTGAGAACAACCAGGAATATCAGTACACCAACCTCAAGGCCAATGTTGACATGCTCAAGCCCATACAGATTGGCTTCTCATTTTTTAACGACGCCGGCGAATCCGCCGATCCAATCTCTACGGTGCAGTTTAACTTTTTGTGGAATCAGGACAGCGAGGCGCATGCTCAGGATAGTATAGATCTGCTCAACCTGTCTGGCATTGATTTTGAAAAACTCAAAGTTGAAGGCATCGATTCCGCTGAGTTTGCTGAACTGTTTATTAGCTCTGGATTGGTTTTGAATGACCAGGTTTGTTAAATTGTCATTTTAAATACAAATAGTAATTTTTCAAATCCGATATGTATCGAAAATCGCATACTTAATACCTCGACACTGCAGATCACTTGGCTGTGCTTTCACTCTCCATTCGACTGGGCCTACGTTATGAAGCTGTGCACAGCTCAGCGCTGCATGCCGCCAAGTCTGCAGGAATTCACTGAGAGTCTGAGCCTATTCTTTCCAAACATTGTCGACATCAAGGTGCTGATGAAGCGGTGCAAGAATTTAAAAGGCGGTCTCCAGGAGGTGGCTGATCAGTTGGACGTTCAACGCATCGGATCGCAGCACCAGGCCGGATCTGACGCCAAAATCACAGGCGACGCCTATTTCAAGATCATTGATGTAAGTGGCTCTCAGATATAGTCCATGGACCTCTTGGGAGTGGAAAGATGCAAGACTATGTTTCTTAGAAAACATTTTAGCTGCAGATTCGAACCCACGATCTTTTTGATATTAAGTCGTTCGCTTTACCATGGACGGAAAACTAATTAAAAGAGAGTGGCTTTTTTAAACTCGCCTTTCATCCAGATGTACTTCGAAGGAAAAGTGGACACTAGCTTAGTTGGCCTAGTCTGGGGCCTCCACGAGAGCGGCAGTTCCACTGGCAATGGCATCAACTCCTGGGTGCCGACTACTGTCGCTTCGTCTATCGGCGGCTACGACGGCTCATCTGGCGCCGGCGCCCTCAACGGCTCTGGCGGGGGCAGTGCGGCATCCAGCCAACCAAGTTCTCACCGCGCTAGCCCTGTACCAGTTCAGGAGAGCAGCTGAGTGAACAACCTGAATGAGATTTAATTCATAAAATTATTAAATAGCGAATCAATAAAAGGAAATCTGTGTTTTTATTTTTTCCAACTTTTGGTCCCACAGTGTTTTAGTTTTTAAAAAGTAATATAGGATAATATAACGTAACTGGCAGTTACGTTTGTTTTCTTATTAAGTTACTTTCAGCTTTAAACGTTAGTTTTTTTCAAATAATTGAAATGGCACTTACACAGCTGCTCTACTTCTCGTATCTTTAAAAGTAACGAAATTCATAAAGTTTTTTAATTTAACGAACGTTTCTTGCAAGCGAAAGTAACGATTCTAAATTTGTACGCCCCTAGTTACACATTTTCCATTGCCATATTCAGTAATTTATTAAGTGTTCCGCTTATGTTTGCTGTTGTGTCGATATTATTTCTTTAGGGTTAGCTCTACAACTCTAATAATAATCATAAACCTCATGTTTGTTAATCTACTTAATTACTGCTAATTGCAATTAGTTCTGTTATTTAAATTAATTTTTTTAATTTTACAGCTTTTCCATAGCGCCTAATCTGTACTACTTGAAAAAAAACTAATAATTTTCTGAGTGGTTTTTCTGTTCTCCTTGTTTTCATCTTTGTCATGTACCTCATTTCTAATCTAATATATCCTTATTTTGCTTTCATCTGTTTTTTCTCCATCTAAAATTAATATTATTAATACTCTTCGCTAAAATATTTACATAAATCGTTTGTTAGACTGTTCGGTTACCTTGACGACAAAAGTCATTCTTTTGTGTTAAAATGTCAGCATTGAACTGATGATGGATTGGGGAGGGTGAGTTGGAGGTTTGCTTAAGCATGCAATCAGCGGACTCACTGTTGTCATTTTCGGTCGTTTAGCATGTGTTCTGCTGCGTAATCATTTTTGGTAGGTTGTTTAGGTCAATAACGATTTCCGTTCAAGACCCGTTTGTAATTTGGTGGCGTCATTGACCTCTTAGGTAATTTGGTGGGGTCATTGACCTCTTAGGTAATTTGGTGGGGTCATTGACCTCTTAGGTAATTTGGTGGGGTCATTGACCTCTTAATAATTTGTGGGGTCATTGACCCCTTGGGTAAGTTGTTGGTGTCATTGACCTTTTAGGTAATTTGGTGGGGTCATTGGCCCCTTAGGTAATTTGGTGGTTAAAGGACATATTTTCTTTACTGAGGTCGCTAGTCATTCAATTTTTCAATGGGATCAATAGCCATATGGGATAGTGCTCCTAGAAATTGCGTGAAAATGCTTGATGACCGCATTTTTCTTTTATAAGGAAAGTTTTTAATGTTTGATACACACGCTGTCTGATGCAGCCAGTGTATTGTCCGGTGTTGTACGTAATGCACTCAATTCTGCCACTGCATGCGTGTCCTAAAATTTGTTGGCAGCGCAAGTTTCTTATTTTGTTGATTTTTTTAATTCTTAAGGAGTTTAGAAAAATAAGAAAATTAACAACAAAAAGTTATATTTGTTTGTTGCAGCAATATGTTGGTTAAGACTGTGATAGATTGACAATTCCTTCATTAATTTTCTTTATGATTGTAATTACACTCTTAGTACAAAAAACTTCTGCTGCTGCTGCTGCTGCTACTACATCTGACTCCACCCTTCCCAGTATCGTTGAAGATTTTCAGTGAAGCCAAACAATTAATTTACCTGACTAATTCTGGGCATGTGTCCAATATGTATGATGCGAGATAAAGCGAAGATTTTTTTGTTATAATTTCTGGCGTAAATTTAAATTCTGTCTCACTAATTAAGGCTTTAATTCTAAATTAACATTCATATTCTGCTCCTTAAGGTAATAATAGATTTACTATAATTAAAAGCAACTGTTAAGTTTATTGAATAAAGTTCATTACTCTGTTCAGTGATTGTAAAAATCATTCACTCACTTATCAGCTATTGAAATTTATAGATACTTATAAATAATATGGCGATTTTGTTTGTTTATTGTAGTCCAGCTTTTGTAATCCTGTAGTGTTCGTAGTCTGCTCCCTATTTATATATGCGTGTCTCATTGTTGTGCATCAATTTTGCCAAGCTTTCGAGCTATTTGTTGTACATAAAGCAAAGTTCGTAGGCATTCATTCTTTAATTATTCTATTGTATCCCCTGCCCCTGTCTGTCTCTGTCTTATAATAAATAAACTTGAATTTGAAAAAACCATTAAAACGATTTAAACAGTTCTTGAATTCGTATGCTTCTATAGCTTCTTTCTTTTGAATATACTCGGCTCTAATTAGTCTGCGTTTGTTTGACTGACTCTTATTGGTCAGGCGGGGACGAAATTCCGCGTACATGTATTTGCTTGACGCTTATTGGTCAGGCGGTTAGACTAGCGGGGACGAAATTATGCGTACAATTTTTCACTCGACTCTCATTCGTCGGGGGTTTAGACTTTAGCGGGGGAACAAACTTTACTACACATTTCGCATTTTCAATGTTGTAAAACTGTTTAGAAAAGTTCAGAAAAGAAAAACGTATGAACGAGCGTATAAAAAAAAAATGAATATAGAAATTTTAAGCGGTTAAAAAACCTTAGCAAGCAACCAGGTGGTTATAGCCACTGTGCTGTCAACAGGAATATATTTAAATATCATTTGTTATGTTAAAAATTCATTTTTTCTTCTGTAAATACTGCGAACCCTAGTAGCGTGTTGTTCATTATACAGTGTAAAAATGTCCATTTTAATGGATAAGAAGAGGATAGCTATTGGGTGGGTTACTTTAAAACAGTTGAGCTGTTAATAACAAATACTAAAAATAGAATTTTTTGTTTCTTGGAAATCCTGTTAAAAACAACACTACTTAAAATAATATATAACATTTTTTATCACAGCTGAATTCAACAGCAGTGCGTTGTGCGCCTTGCTAGGAATATATTGTTAAAATTGTTATTTATAGTGTGTTGCAAACAATGTTCGCACACGACCGACTCAAATGGTAAACATTATTGTAGGTTCTCAGTCTGCATACACGGATAACATAATTTGAATTTGAGTTGTTTTTTCTATTTTTGTCTTATTTAATTTGGTTGCCATTGGTCTCAGTGTGTCTCGTGAAGTCCACTAATTCAAGGATCGTGTCGACTGCGCCAATAGGACACTGCGTTATCGAAAAATTCCTTTGTTAGCCAATAGCAGCTCAGCTGCTTAACATTTCTGGAGCTGAAAATGATTGACGAAGAAACGGGGTGAGGCGGATTGTCGAAGATGTGTGGAGACAACCAATCAGAATCGAGCTGAGAGATAAGGGGTAAAAAATAATAATAGCAGGCTCTTGGGCCATGGCACATCATTTGGTAACACTGGACCCGCAGCCAGCGAGGAGGCAATTCTGCCCATTCCGCTGACTCCTGAGCACACACGCACACAGATACCGTACGCAGGCACACGCTCACACAGGTGTGTACAGTTGTCATCTTGGAGGTTGGCCAAGGGCGTAAATTGCGCGACAAGCTTCAAAGCCTTCCCTCCGCGGCTGCGCCCCAAATGAATGTGGCCTCGCCGCGGAATCAAGCTCAGGGACATTGTTGCGAGAGGCAAACGTGATAATCGCTCTGCCACCGACCCCATGAGATAAGGGGGTAAGGGTCGCAACGGTAACGCGTCCGACTGTCGCTGCGAGGTCCGTATCACGTGACAGCTCTCAGCCAATCAAGACATTCACGGTGTGTGAAACATTCTTTATAGCCAATAGAAGGTTGTCCTCAAGGCTCGTACTAATAATTCATCAGCTCACCTGGAGCCGTCGACAAATTTCACATTGACGGTGGAGTCTGCGTTGACAGACATCACCCAGCCGGGCAGGAAGATGATATTCCTTGCGATCTGGGCCAGCACTCGGTCGCCTTCGTGCAGGGCGCAGCGGCGCGACAGGCCGCCGAAGATGAACTCGAGCGCCTGCACCGCCTGATGACCATCGGAGAATTCGACGACATACTGGCGACCGCTGCCGACTCGGTTCTTCACAGTGGCTGTCGGGTGCGGGTTTAGGAGCTACTTGATATTCGACAGGACTAGCTAGCGGCTTCAGTTATGTCAGTTTGTAAGCCCAGTTTTTCAAACTTATACACCACCCTCCACTCTACCGTCTCCTTTTTTCCAAGCTTCTACTCTCTCTCTCTCTCTCTCTCTCTCTCATTTTATTGATTTTTCTCGTCATTTAAAACTTTACATATACACAGCCTATCGCGTCAAATAAAAACCGTTTTTTCTGCCAAGACGAAGAAATTTAAATTGAAAATATCGGCAAATTTAAATTTAACGTCTGCATTTGTTTTTTACTCCCTCTTTCCCTACGATCTCTCCCTCTCTCTCTACGATCTCTCCCTCTCTCTCTACGATCTCTCCCTCTCTCTCTCTCTACGATCTCTCCCTCCCTCTCTCTACGATCTCTCCCTCCCTCTCTCTACGATCTCTCCCTCTCTCTCTACGATCCCTCCCTCCCTCTCTCTCTACGATCTCTCCCTCCCTCTCTCTACGATCTCTCCCTCTCTCTCTACGATCTCTCCCTCCCTCTCTCTACGATCTCTCCCTCTCTCTCTACGATCCCTCCCTCCCTCTCTCTCTACGATCCCTCCCTCCCTCTCTCTACGATCTCTCCCTCCCTCTCTCTACGATCTCTCCCTCTCTCTCCCTCTCTCTCTACGATCTCTCCCTCTCTCTCTACGATCTTTCCCTCTCTCTCTACGATCTCTCCCTCTCTCTTCCTCTCTCTCTACGATCTCTCCCTCTCTCTTCCTCTCTCTCTACGATCTCTCCCTCTCTCTCTCTACGATCTTTCCCTCTCTCTCTACGATCTCTCCCTCTCTCTTCCTCTCTCTCTACGATCTCTCCTTCTCTCTCCCTCTCTCTCTACGATCTCTCCCTCTCTCTCCCTCTCTCTCTACGATCTCTCCCTCTCTCTCCCTCTCTCTCTACGATCTCTCCCTCTCTCTCCCTCTCTCTCTACGATCTCTCCCTCTCTCTCTCTACGATCTCTCCCTCTCTCTTCCTCTCTCTCTACGATCTCTCCCTCTCTCTCTACGATCTCTCCCTCTCTCTCCCTCTCTCTCTACGATCTCTCCCTCTTTCACTTTCTTTCTATCACTTTATTCTAACTGGCTCCCTTTTTTCGATATCCCTGATCACTTTCCTTTTCACTATATTTCTCTGATAACGCTGACTAACAAGTCCGCCTACCAGGCAAATAGCAGCCAGTCCTGTTGACCCTGGCAATCACCGCCTTGTCCACCCAGAGCTTCTCCCGGTGAATGATGTACTCGACAGCGTATTCAAAAGCTCCGCCGTCGATTGCGTAACACTCCTGACGGGGCAGGCGGACCTCGCTGCCGTCGTAGAAGCGAACAGTCACCCACATTGTCCCGGAATCCTGCCCGATAATAACTCCAGGAGCATAGCTGTTTGAGTAGGCGGGGTGCAGTGCGACCACTGTGCTGCCGTGCTGGAATGCATGAGTGAGGATATGAGCTGGTGCTATGCTCGGTTCGGTCTAACATCTTGTCCAACACGTTGATTCATAAGTCTAACATGTATTTTAACATGTCTAACATGTGGCTTAGCCTTGTCTAACATGTGGCTTAGCCTTGTCTAACAGGTGGCTTAGCCTTGTCTAACAGGTGGCTTAGCCTTGTCTAACATGTGGCTTAGCCTTGTCTAACATGTGGCTTAGCCTTGTCTAACAGGTGGCTTAGCCTTGTCTAACATGTGGCTTAGCCTTGTCTAACATGTGGCTTAGCCTTGTCTAACATGTGGCTTAGCCTTGTCTAACATGTGGCTTAGCCTTGTCTAACATGTGGCTTAGCCTTGTCTAACATGTAGCTTTGCCTTGTCTAACATGTGGCTTGTCTAACATGTGGCTTGTCTAACATGTAGTTTAACCTTGTCTAACATTTACTTTAACCTGTCTAACAAGTAGCTGAACCTGTCTAACATGTACATTTTAATTGAATGTACTTAGTATCAGTACTCAGACGCATACAATGCTATTTAGTTTATTAGGAAGTGAGAAATGGCATCTGTGATGACAATAGCATCTCATCAGAATGAGTGAGAAAAAGTTATTATAGTTCATAGTCATTTTCATATTTCACGATGTGCTTTTTATGGTGTAAAATGACTTGTGCTTTAATAGATTTTTACTTTTTTGAGTTGGTCATAATTTACTGTTTAGAAGAAGTTTTTAGACTGAATAAGCAGAAGAAAACAAGGAAAAAAAAGATTTTTTTGTCTAAGAAGAAATATGTAATAATTTACATTCAGAGACGATAAACTTACGTTTGGAAACAGCTGAAAATGTAAAAATATGAATATAATTGCCATTTATTTATTTTAATCGCTGCTATCCGCAATCTATTGAATTGTGCCAGTCAAAAGTACATAACAAGCAATGTTTCTAAGAAACTCAAGAGTTAGATTGGCAGAAATGGCTTGTAGGCTTTCTGTGCAATTCACACCCTACGGGGGCCAATCTACAATGCACAGTGAGAGTGTACACTGCCTGACGATGAGAAAGTAAGATCTGATGTACACACCTGTGTTGAGCGTGTGCCTGCGTACAGTATCTGTGTGCGTGCGTGTACAGACGCAGGAGGAGTGACTGGGCACACTTGTCTGAATAAGTAAGGTAAATAAAGTAAATACTGGTTGCTATGGTAAATACTGGTTGCTATGGTGAATAATGGTTGCTATGATAAATACTAGATGCTATGGTAAATACTGGTGCTATGGTAAAAACTAGTTGCTACGGTAAATACTGGTTGCTATGGTAAATACTGGTTGCTATGGTAAATACTGGTTGCTTTGGCAACCAGTATCGTATCTGTGTGCCCAGGAGTCAGCGGAATGGGCAGAATTACCACCTCGCTGGCTGCGGGTCTAGTGTCACCAAATGATGTGCCATTGCCTGCAGCCCTCCGGCAAATAATATTTATATTTTTATTATCCCTGACACAAAATTCTGTGATCAAATAAATAATGGACTGACCTCCAGAGTCGTGCCGGCATCGTCTCCCTCCCTGATGATCTGGCTCCTATCAGCAGTGGCGCTCTGCCTCGATCCGTCTTCAACAACGTAGCGACGATTGGCGCCGTTGACCGCGACTCCGTCGTTGTCATCGTCTTGATCTGGGGCAGGTCCGACAATCACGCAGCGATAGTACCAGCCGTCGTCCGACCAGCGGGCCAGGACTTCCTCGCCAGATTTCAGCTCGCTCCTGTCCGGCTGTCTCTTCTTCTGCTGAGGCGGTGGCGGCTGCTGCTGCTGCTGCTGCTGCTGCTGTTGCAGTTGGCGCTGCCGCTGCCGCTGCCGACCAGAGTCCGGCGGACCTTGTCTGCCCTGCTGACTCACCGAGTCATCCGGCTGGATGGCTGCCGATACGTTTTAGAGAGCGGGCGATCAGCCGTTAAGCCAGAAACGTCCTAGTGTCTTATTTTCATACTGTCGTCAAGCCTTTCTCCTTAAGTCGATCCTCACGTCACTCCTCCAGTCACTCCTCCAGTCACTCCTCTAGTCACTCCTCCAGTCACTCCTCCAGTCACTCCTCCAGTCACTCCCGTCTGCTCCGGTCACTCGTCAAGTTACTTTTGTCCGCCTCAGTCACTCACCATCTTGCTCACTCTGTCTGCTAGCCAGTCTAGCCAGCTCAGACGAAGTCTCCTCGTCAGCAGGCCTTAACTCCAGCCGCTGTGGCGGTCGGGAGCTACCAATCTCGCCGCCGGCCTCCGCCTCCCGGATCTCTTCGAACTGGTTGCCATCGTCAGCCGCTTCGTCGTCCGGCGATCGATCGCGGCGATCGCCTCGATGACGGCTGCTGCTGTGTCGACGCCTGTGATGCTTTGATCTGCTTTTATCGTTCTGCAATTTATTTGCGAAACAAGTCGTTACTAAGCTGCAGTTACTGGTACAGGTACCAGTTGCAAAGGCGATACAGGTTGCCGTGATTACTTTGGTAAATACTGGTTGTTATGGTAAATACTGGTTGCTATGGTAAATACTGGTTGCTAGGGTAAATACTGGTTGCTATGGTAAATACTGGTTGCTATGGTAAATACTGGTTGCTATGGTAAATACTGGTTGCTATGGTAAATACTGGTTGCTATGGTAAATACTGGTTGCTATGGTAAATACTGGTTGCTATGGTAAATACTGGTTGCTAAGGTAAATACTGGTTGCTATGGTAAATACTGGTTGCTATGGTAAATACTGGTTGCTACGGTAAATACTGGTTGCTACGGTAAATACTGGTTGCTTTGGTAGATGTTGGTTGGTTTGGTTATAACTTGTTGCTGCGGAAAACACCTATTGCTTCGCGCGTTACAAGTTCGTTAATTTAGAAAAATATCGTTGCTAAGTAGAAAATACAGGTCGCTATAGACGCACCTGCAGCTGCTGGATCTGTTTCTCCAGGCTATGGATTCTCTCCTGAGCTCCGCGCGACTCGGAGTCCTGAGCCGACTGCAGCTTGTCCAGCTGTCGCCGCAGCCGTCTGATTTCGTCTCTAAGCGCATCAACTTCTTCCGATTTCTCTCGATCGCGCTGGGTGGTCGGCGGCTCTTCATCGCCGGATTTGTCGCCACCGCGGCCGTCTCTCTCGCCGCTGCCGCTGCCGCTGCGGCATTTACTTAAGAGAGCTCGAGTCAGGAAGGTGTAGCGCGTCTCGCCGATTTTAATTAGACTCGATCGCATGCACTGGCACTGTTTTAAAACGATGAGGTACGTTACTTACAACTCAAACTTGATTGGCTGCTATTTTTATAATGTCTTCTGGGGAATCCCGTACCTTATTAATATAATTTAATACAAATTTGAAAGTGAACTCTTACTGCCCAGAATAGTTGTCAGTAGCCAGTAGTGAATAGTTTAAAAAGGCGATTTATATATCTCAAAAATGTTGGGGGTTGTAGCCCACTGGTTCGCTCGAGCGTCGGTCTAGCGACTTGAAGGTCAGGGGTTCGATTCCCGACTCCACTATAATAATTTGTGTTCTCTAGCAAGTTAACTCTGCATTGCTTTAGTTCACCCAGCTGTTAAATGGGTACCAGCCAGCATTAGCTGGGGTAATTTAGGGTTGGTGTGGCGTCTCCCCAGTCCATGGACTGAACCGCGGTACGCAGCCAATTTTGATACGCCGCGAAATAGCTGCGGCTGTGCTGTCGCATCTGGTCCAATTGAAGGCCACTGACCTTCTTTCCATTGTAGAGTCGGACACAGTAGAGTTTGTGACCGCGGCTCTCATCCTGCGCTGGCACCAGAACTCGGGCCGGCGCGAAGCAGATCACGCGATTCTTCAGATTGCGCACCTGAGCCAGCACGGTGTCGTTGGTCTGAAATTATTTAGGAAGTTAAATTGATACATAGTTTCTAATACCGTAATCCGATATGTATCGAAATGACCTCTTTCTCAAAGGATAAGTCCATGTCAAGCAATCGACAATTGAGCAACTTTTTAAATTTTTGCAAAAAAACCGATATGTATCGAAATATTTAGACAGTTATTGTACATTTTTTTCTTAACCTTTCCGATGTGTATCGAGACGAACACTTTCACAAATGATAAATTCGTGTCAAACAACCCACAAAAATCAACCTTTTAATTTGGAGTAGAGAATCCGATATGTATTGAAAAATGGAACTAACATTTTTTTACAAAACCAAAAAACATTGCAGATTATTACAAATCCACTGTTAGCCTATATGCATTTAAACAGCTCTTCAACATTGCACCTAAAATTCATGCCTTTTGTAAAAGAAATTCACCGATATGTATCGAAAAATTCTTATCTAGGGGTTCGAACCCATGTTCTTACCCGGAGAATGGGATAACTCAGCGCTCCGCAGATGGGGATGCAGAATCTGGTGGGCACAAGGCTGGCCTCCTTGGGCAGCTCGTCGTACCGAATCCTAGCGGTCCGCATGTCCGGACAGCATTCGACCAGGCCGGCATAGTACAGCCCGTCCTCTTCGTTGCGCGCAATGACCCGCTGGCCGCGCAGTGAGTCCAGGGCGCGCCGCTCGGCTTCGCGCTGCTGAGCAGAGGTCGCCTGGTCGCGCTTCGCCGCCGCGGGATCGGCTGATTTCGCCGGCTTTGATTTCGGCTTCGATTTCGTTTTCGGCTTCGAAGTCGACTTTGAACTTTTCTTCTGCTGCTGCTGCTGTTGCTGCCTGGGCGGCATCCTTTGATCAGTCTGGCAAGTGCAATTGGACTTTTGCGACAATTTGTCTTCTTGCTCCGCTGGTGTTGTTCGATCTTCAACTGGAAGTTTCTCTTGGCCGGCTTCTGTAGAGGAGGTCTTCTCCGCTGCTGCTTCAACTGTCAGTGCTTCTGCTTCGGTCTTCTGGTTTGATTCAGTTGCTATGGAAACTGTGGAATCCTTGGGGCTCAATGCGATAGTTGATGCTGGCCTCGACTCTAATTGTTTGGAAGCCTGTTGAGAAGTTTCTTTGCTGAGTTCGCGTTCGGCCACGAGCTCGCCAAAGCCCTGAAAAAATATTTTTTGATTTAGAACTTTTAATACAATATTTTATTGCGCCTACTATCCGAGTAGTGTAGTTCGGGTAACGAGGTAAATTTCTACTTTGGCTCTGAATCTAATAAATCATTAACAACATAAAAAAGTTAATTTTACTCTTTTGCAGAATTGCCGTGACCAAGACCTGAAGGGAATGAATGAAGGCCTAAAGTATAGGAGGTAGCGGATGAAGGCCTGAAGGGTAGAAGGGAGCGGATGAAGGCCTGAAGGGTAGGAGGGAGCGGATGAAGGCCTGAAGGGTAGAAGGGAGCGGATGAAGGCCTGAAGGGTAGGAGGGAGCGGATGGAGGCCTGAAGTATAGGAGGTAGCGGATGAAGGCCTGAAGGGTAGGAGGGAGCGGATGGAGGCCTGAAGGGTAGGAGGGAGTGAATACCTAAAACATTCCTAAAGAATGCCTGGAATCTGGAATGAACTAAATGCACTGAAAACTAGGAGGTCTGACAGTGTCTATAGAGTTTCTGAAGGTTAGTGGGTAATCGAAGACCTTGAAAATCATAGTAATTGAGAAAAATGTATATAAAAGTACAAGGTTCAGGAAATATACTAAACGAAGGTACAACGGGCATGCAACTGTTATCTATACAATTAGTAGCAATAGCAGGTAAATTAGGTAATTAATAAATAAATTAACAAATGAAAATGGCGTGAAATCACTTGATCGCGCAAAGTGATGTTAATAATTTTATTAGGAATCAGTTTCTAGTCCAATATTGAAGCTAGCTTTAAATCAGCAATTATAAAATCTTTGAGTTCAATCGCACTTAAAAATATATTCGTAATCATTGTTGCAAATGTACAGTGTGTGATTTCATCATTTACTGTTTTTTTAACACTCTACTGTCTATTCTTCTCATTAGTAGGCAGTTAAGAATTTTCTAAGCCACGAAGCTATGCTTACAACTATCGTCTGAGCTTAAGGTAGAAAAAAATAGATATGTTACTTTTGTTTAATAAAGATTGATTATATAGAAATAAATACTTTTGAATATTCGTTTTTATACATCTCCATGGTTAGTGATTCAAAAGTGAACAATTCGTAAAAAAAGCATTATAAAAGGAAAAATAAAAAACGTTGCGCAAACGCTAAATCTTCTACTAACAGTAGAAATATTAGGAAAGCGTTTTTAACTACAAGGAAGAATGTGATAGGCAGTGATAGGCAACACTGAATCAAATGGCGGCTTGCTAGAAAAATAATTTTGTGCAAGAATTTAAACAAAGTGAAAAATAAATAAGCTTTTTAGCCGCGGCAATTAAATTAGCAGAGTTGGAAGAAAGCTTTGTCCATCAATTACATCTCGAATCATACTCATCTTTGGGTTGAAGCTAATTCGGGTTGAAGCTAATTCGGGTTGAAGCTAATTCGGGTTGAAGCTAATTCAGGTTGAAGCTAATTCGGGTTGAAGCTAATTTGGGTTGAAGCTAATTCGGGTTGAAGCTAATTCGGGTTGAAGCTAATTTGGATTGAAGCTAATTCGGGTTGAAGCTAATTCGGGTTGAAGCTAATTCGGGTTGAAGCTAATTCGGGTTGAAGCTAATTCGGGTTGAAGCTAATTCAGGTTGAAGCTAATTCGGGTTGAAGCTAATTTGGATTGAAGCTAATTCGGGTTGAAGCTAATTCGGGTTGAAGCTAATTCGGGTTGAAGCTAATTCGGGTTGAAGCTAATTCGGGTTGAAGCTAATTCGGGTTGAAGCTAATTCGGGTTGAAGCTAATTTGGGTTGAAGCTAATTCGGGTTGAAGCTAATTTGGATTGAAGCTAATTCGGGTTGAAGCTAATTCGGGTTGAAGCTAATTCGGGTTGAAGCTAATTCGGGTTGAAGCTAATTCGGGTTGAAGCTAATTCAGGTTGAAGCTAATTCAGGTTGAAGCTAATTCAAGTTGAAGCTAATTTGGATTGAAGCTAATTCGGGTTGAAGCTAATTTGGATTGAAGCTAATTCGGGTTGAAGCTAATTCGGGTTGAAGCTAATTCGGGTTGAAGCTAATTCGGGTTGAAGCTAATTCAGGTCTAAGCTAATTCGAGTTGAAGCTAATTCGGGTCTAAGCTAATTCGGGCTGAAGCTAATTCAGGTTGAAGCTAATTCAGGTTGAAGCTAATTCAGGTTGAAGCTAATTTGGATTGTAGCTAATTCAGGTTGAAGCTAATTTGGATTGAAGCTAATTCAGGTTGAAGCTAATTTGGGTTGAAGCTAATTCGGGTTGAAGCTAATTCGGGTTGAAGCTAATTCGGGTTGAAGCTAATTCGGGTTGAAGCTAATTCGGGTTGAAGCTAATTCGGGTTGAAGCTAATTCGGGTTGAAGCTAATTCGGGTTGAAGCTAATTCGGGTTGAAGCTAATTTGGATTGACGCTAATTCAGGTCTAAGCTAATTCGGGTTGAAGCTAATTCAGGTTGAAGCTAATTCAGGTTGAAGCTAATTCAGGTTGAAGCTAATTTGGATTGAAGCTAATTCAGGTTGAAGCTAATTTGGATTGAAGCTAATTCAGGTTGAAGCTAATTTGGGTTGAAGCTAATTCGGGTTGAAGCTAATTCGGGTTGAAGCTAATTCGGATTGAAGCTAATTCAGGTTGAAGCTAATTCAGGTTGAAGCTAATTTGGATTGAAGCTAATTCGGGTTGAAGCTAATTCGGGTTGAAGCTAATTCGGGTTGAAGCTAATTCAGGTTGAAGCTAATTCGAGTTGAAGCTAATTCGGGTTGAAGCTAATTCGGGTTGAAGCTAATTCAGGTTGAAGCTAATTCAGGTTGAAGCTAATTCAGGTTGAAGCTAATTTGGATTGAAGCTAATTCAGGTTGAAGCTAATTTGGATTGAAGCTAATTCAGGTTGAAGCTAATTTGGGTTGAAGCTAATTCGGGTTGAAGCTAATTCGGGTTGAAGCTAATTCGGATTGAAGCTGATTCGGGTTGAAGCTAATTCAGGTTGAAGCTAATTCGGGTTGAAGCTAATTCGGGTTGAAGCTAATTCGGGTTGAAGCTAACTCGGGTTGAAGCTAACTCGGGTTGAAGCTAACTCGGTTTGAAGCTAATTTGGGTTGAAGCTAATTCGGGTTGAAGCTAATTCGGGTTGAAGCTAATTCAGGTTGAAGCTAATTCGGTGGCATAAACTAAGCATGGCGGTTGCCTCCATCGTCGGAACCCTCCGTTGGGGCGGCGGTGACGAT
Source organism: Macrostomum hystrix (assembly GCA_950097015.1). Lineage (NCBI taxonomy): Eukaryota > Metazoa > Platyhelminthes > Macrostomidae > Macrostomum > Macrostomum hystrix. The sequence goes on from CATNEN010000003.1 coordinate 3,821,937, forward strand.
CGAGGCTGTAGCGGCATCCGAAGTACTAGATGATCGGCTTCTCTGAACTGAGTCATCCCTCTTGGATCCCTTCTGAGATCCCTTGTGAGATCCCTTCTGGGATCCCTTCTGGGATTCCTTCTGGGATTCCTTCTGGGATTCCGGGCTTTTACCGCGCTGATCGTCGCGGTCACGGCTGCCGACACTATTGCCGCCTCTCCTCACCTCATAATCGCCTTGGTGATCCTCCTGGGAGCGCTGAATCTCAGACAGGATCTCTCTGGTACTATCCGGCGTCTCCTTGCCGCTGCTCACTCGCTCCAGATCCTCAGCTTGTTGCAGGTAGAGACGGGCCTGAGTTCAGTTGAGAGGAGGATTTTAAAGTGTCTGGTTGAAATTTAAAAATGTCAAACGGTCGAGGGACCTTTGTCCTCAGCATCCCAGCCATCCTGGGTCCCCTTCATCCACGTCTGGAGCATCGGTGGCAACCGTCGGGAGGTTCATCAAAAGCACCCGATGGACAGGCATCTCAAAGACAGCTGAACTCGGATCTGGACTCAGATTAATGTCCATGTCACCGATGAATATTGAATACTTGCTGAATATTTCAACGATGCCGACGTCGGATGGCATCGAAAGTTAGTTTATTGTAAAAGGCGGAAAATTTCAAGAAAAATCGGTCATTCGGTTTGGGAGCTGTCGTGAAGTTGGCAGAGGATATTTGAAATACCCCGTGGTCCTTCCCAAGGGAGGATTGACTTGGTCTTTCTACTGTTAACCCTATGGAGAATGTAGCATTGCACAATTGAAAACAGACCTTCTCCACTTCCTTCTCCAGTAGGAATACGTCGGCTTCAGACACTGGCCATCTGGCCTGCTCCAGTGCCTGATAGAAAGCGGCTTTGTTAGTGTCGAAGTCTGGCTTATCAGAGCCGCACTGTTTGGTCAGTTCATCCAGCTGTACCTTGTTCAGGCTGCACAGAATCAGCGAGTTCAGCCGTCTGGGACAATGCATAACGGGTTCGGTAATGTTTCAGTTATTAGAAATAAGACACGAGAGACAAGACAGATGAGAGATGAGACACGGGAGAGATGAGACACGGGAGAGATGGGACACGGGAGAGATAAGACACGGGAGAGATAAGACGGATGAGAGATGAGACACGGGAGAGATGAGACACGGGAGAGATGAGACACTGGAGAGATGAGACACGGGAAAGATGAGACACTGGAGAGATGAGACACTGGAGAGATGAGACACGGGAAAGATGAGACACGGGAGAGATGAGACACGGAAGAGATAAGACATGGGAGAGATGAGACACGGAAGAGATAAGACATGGGAGAGATTAGACACGGGAGAGATGAGACATGGGAGAGATGAGACACTGGAGAGATGAGACACTGGAGAGATGAGACACGGGAAAGATGAGACACGGGAGAGATGAGACACGGAAGAGATAAGACATGGGAGAGATTAGACACGGGAGAGATGAGACATGGGAGAGATTAGACACGGGAGAGATAGGACACGGGAGAGATGAGAAAGAGGATGAGACGCAGGCGAGAGATATGTGTCTTTGGTCCTACTAAAATTAATATTCATTATGACTGACTTCTCGGTCAAGCGCAGAGCTCAGACCCCAGCTCAGATATGACTCACTTATTGTACTTTTCAATGAGTTTTTTAAGCTTAGCCCTGTAGGCTTTCAGGTTAACAGCGGCCGGATTGACCAGTTGAATGCTCTGACGATTGCGCGGACTGGCGTAGGCGATCGGCATGATGTCGTCAAACACTTTAGCCAACACCATCCGGTTTAGAATCGGGACGTACTTCGGCCTGTGCTCCACAATGGTTGGGGACAGAGCGTCAAGTATGGTCATGCGTTGGGCCACCAAGCCGTGACGTTTCAGCCACTGCTTGCTGCTCATGTTCTCTTCTCGTAGCATGTCCCGATTCCGCTGTCGGTGCTGCTCCTTTTGCTGCTCCTGTTGTCCTGCAGTCATGATGCCAGGAGGTGATAATGAAGATTTTTTTTCTAATTGAATTGATGTGTAGCTTGGTCCCTTTTACCACCATGTTTCAGTGCATTCCTTTTACCACCGTGTTTCAGTGCATTCCTTTTACCACCGTGTTTCAGTGCATTCCTTTTACCACCGTGTTTCAGTGCATTCCTTTTACCACCGTGTTTCAGTGCATTCCTTTTACCACCGTGTTTCAGTGCATTCCTTTTACCACCGTGTTTCAGTGCATTCCTTTTACCACCGTGTTTCAGTGCATTCCTTTTACCACCGTGTTTCAGTGTATTCCTTTTACCACCGTATTTTAGTGTATTCCTTTTACCACCGTGTTTCAGTGCATTTCTTTTACCACCGTGTTTCAGTGCATTCCTTTTACCACCGTGTTTCAGTGCAGTCCTTTTACCACCGTGGTTTTGTCCATTTGCCACCGTGTTTTGGTCCTTTTACCACCGTGTTTTGGTCCTTTTACCACCGTGTTTTGGTCCATTTACAACCGTGTTTTAGTCCTTTTACCACCGTGTTTTAGTCCTTTTACCACCGTGTTTTAGTCCTTTTATTACCGTGTTTTAGTCCTTTTACCACCGTGTTTTAGTCCTTTTATTACCGTGTTTTAGTCCTTTTACCAACGGGTTTTAGTCCTTTTACCACCGTGTTTTAGTCCTTTTACAACCGTGTTTTAGTCCTTTTACCACCATGTTTTAGTCCTTTTACCACCGTTTTTTAGTCCTTTTACCACCGTGTTTTAGCCCTTTAACACCGTGTTTTGGTCCTATCTATCCATTCTTCTATTTTTAATCAATTTTGTCATAATTTTCGAAATAACTATCCAAAGCAATGCTAAGGTACACGAGCAGCTCGAGTCGCTGAACTCACTCATGGCATCGCGCTCCCTCTGTCTGGCCAGCATCTCTCGTGTCTCCGGCAGCACCCAGTCCACGGATCGGTCTGCATTCAGCGTTAGCAGCGGCTGCGGCTGCGGCCGAGGGGCGCCCATAGCAGTCTGTCTAGACGATCTCGGCGTTGTCTTCTTGACACGATGCGGCGTCGACTGAGGTCGATCCAAGTAGCGAGGCGTTGAACGGGCGGTTCCGCCACCTCCGCCGCCCCCGCCCCCACCTACTGCTCCGTCGGCTGCATTAGTCTCGCGTTTCCATGCCAACCGATGGCATTCATCGCGTAGAGCCGCCACGCGCTCCAAAAAGCTTTTGCCTCGCTCGTACTCCTCGCGTAGCAGCCGAATGTCTTCGCTCTAAGAAAATGTTATCCGAATATGCAAAAAGTTAATGTTGTATAGGTTTCCTGTTGGACCTGGAAGATTGGAGAGTCGAAGGGCTGGGTGTTGGCGGAGTGGGGCTTGGGGTCTGTACGTGTGAGGAGTCGAAGGGGTGGGTGTAGGCGGAGTGGGGCTTGGGGTCTGGACGTGTGAGGAGTCGAAGGGGTGGGTGTTGGCGGAGTGGGGCTTGGGGTCTGTACGTGTGAGGAGTCGAAGGGCTGGGTGTTGGCGGAGTGGGGCTTGGGGTCTGGACGTGTGAGGAGTCGAAGGGGTGGGTGTAGGCGGAGTGGGGCTTGGGGTCTGTACGTGTGAGGAGTCGAAGGGGTGGGTGTAGGCGGAGTGGGGCTTGGGGTCTGGACGTGTGAGGAGTCGAAGGGGTGGGTGTTGGTGGAGTGGCGCTTGTGGACCTTCGGGATCCATGGCGAAATTAAAGGGTTCTAAGGATGAGTAACATTTTCTTAAAATTAAAAATGAACCAGTTGATTGTGTGCTCTCGGAATGTCTAATTTATGAGGTCTGTGCTTAGCTAAGCGCATGGATGTACATACCGAGTGATAATCAAATAAGCGTTTTGAATACTAATCTAATAAAATAAAACAATCAAAATTAGATCATTTATTTCAAAACGTAAATTGCGGTAAAGCATTAACTAACTATTTTTTATAACGTTTTGGTCTATTTTAAAAATCGAATACCAAAGCAGAACATAAACAGCTTTTCCTTTTAAGTATATAATTCACTAGCTGATATAATACATGCACGATTCCAACGAACCAACAAACCAATGGGTCGTTGTCTATAAATAGTTTCTTAACATAACATTTTCTACTGCCATAGACAACAAGCATTTGTGGACAGCTGTACCCAGTGCTCTCGAGGTAACCAAGCTAGTTAAATCTACGAGCAATCTTGTGACAATTTTCTGTTCAATTTCTCAACGATTTAAAAGCTCCATCAACCGCGCCTCAAAGCAATGATCAACCCGGAAAACTTCGGTCCATTCGGACCAGGCATGAAGCAATTCAGCAGGCCGAAGGTGATCAAGAAGGATAGCACGCAGGACAAGGCCGCCAACGAGGCGCCGACCATCCCATTCAGCGTGCCGCACTTCGCCATGGACGTTACTCAACGCCGAGACGCCGGTGTGATGAAGATCGTCCAACAAATGGGCCGAGGGTACGAAGACGATGTGCCCGGACACGAGGACCGCGTAACGGTGCACTACGTAGCCGTGCTGCTCAACGGAGACCGCGACGGCGAGAAGGTCGAGTCCACTAGGGATCGAGGCAAGCCGTTGGAGTTTGTGCTGAGCAAGGACAAGAATGTGGTGCCCGGGCTGCACCAGGGAGTGAAGACCATGCGAATAGGCGAGATCGCCAACTTCTTTCTAAGGTCAGTGGTCAGTGAGCTTTTCATTGATAGCGTGTCAGCGTGTTAAGATGCGCTGCCTGAGTACGAGCCATGAATGGTCCGCTTTAAACTCGCGCAATCGACCCTGAGTTCGAATCCGCGGCGAGGCCACATTCAGTTGGCCGAAATTCTCCGAAAGAATGTTTGGGGCTTGACGATGAAGAAGTTAGTTAAAGTACGCGTCAAGTACAAATATTGTGTGTGTGTCCTTACGGGTCAGTGGACGTTGATAAATCAAAATCAAAAGTACAGTCGATTCCATTCTGTGATTTAATAATACTTGCGCTCTGCAAATCGTTGATTCCCGCCATGCAGAACCGACTACGCCTACAGTAAGCGCGGCTGTAAGAGCCTGGGCGTGCCACCAAAGCAGCACATGATGTACGAAGTGGAACTGCTGGCGTACAAAGGCGAAGACATCTCGCCAGAGGAGGACGGCAGCGTGCTGAAGAGCATCATGCGCAAGGGTTCCGGCTACCTATTTCTTCCCGTCGGCTCGCAACTGCGTGTCTCGGTGAAGGGTCGCCATCGAGGCGAATTATTCGACAGTCGAATTCTCAGCTTCGAGCTGGGCGTCGGGGATGAGCAGGGCATCCCGGAGGGCGTCGAACAGGCCTGCCAGCGAATGATTCCCGGTGAGAAGGCCCGGGTCATCATCCAGCCGTCCTACTCATACGGCATTGATTTTGACAAGTTTGGCGTACCGAAAACCGACGTTGTCGAATACGAAGTCGAACTGCTGAGCTATCAGAAACCACCAGAGCATTTTGAGGTGAGGACCGCCGTAAAAGCGTTTGAATTATGTTTTCAAATACTGACTTTAACTCGTAATATTTGGGGAGGTATCGTTTTATTGTTCAGGTCTCAGCGTTCGGCAAACTAGAGCAGGCTCGCATAGCCAAGGACAAGGGCGCCCTGTACTTTGCTAAACGACGCTACAAGCAGGCATTGAATCACTACGAATGCGTTCTCAACTACGTTGAGCACGATCCGGATTTTTTTGACGTTGACAAAACTGAGCACGCCGAATTTCACAAGGAGAGATGCGACGTACTTTTAGCCGGTCGACTCAACTGCGCCGCCTGCTATTTGAAGCTGAGAAAGTTTAAAAGCGCCATTAAACAATGCGACCTGGTGCTGCAGAAGCTAGATCCGAAGAATATCAAAGCGCTGTACAGGCGAGGGCTGGCAAAGTTTAGTCTGAATCAGGTCTACGAAGCCAGGGACGACTTCAAAGCAGTTTTGGAGCTAGAGCCTAACAATGGCTGCGCTGGCAGAGAGCTGGCAAACTGTCTCGAGGCCATCCAGCAGGCCTACAAGCGCGAGCGTGCCCTCTACGAGACCATCTTTCGTCGCGGCGGTCTTGAAGCAGCTGGCTACGGCGGAGAAGGAGTCGTTGCTGGCGCCAAGGACGAGTCAACGAGCGGCGCGGAGGCTCCCAAGTCGCAGGCAGGTGATCTCTGCGAGAATGATGCTCAACCGGAGGAGAATTCGAGAAGCAATCAACAGCTGGTTGATTCCGCGCACGCGGTGTCAATGGACGCTGCTGTACCTACTGAGAGTGACTGAAGCACATCATCCCTGCCCTATAAAACTGTACTAGTCAATAGATTTGAATTTCAAGTATAGATAGTATTAGGTCGCTATGGCAACAGTATGGGATTAAAAAAAATTTTTTTCTGTTAAATATTATTTGAACTTGAATTTGAATGGCAATTATATGCACTCTAGTCGATACTGAATTAAAGCAAGAATAAATTATTGTTATTTCATTTTTTAGTTCTCGGCTATTGACAGTGACAAAGTGACAGTGTAACTTTAATCCAAAGAAAAATTACAATCACAACATGCTTTTAAATGCGAGGAATAAGCATGACCAAAACTGATTGACATGTTAAAATGATACTCACAACTCCTTCAATTCTCAGTTGGTCCTCCTGAAATCAATATCTAGCAATCTTAGAATCTGTGACGCCATTCTTCACAGCTCTTACCCACTTAAATCCGATCTCACTTATCTGAATCCCATCTCCCTTATCTGAATCCCATCTCCCTTATCTGAATCCCATTTTCCTTATCTGAATCCCATCTCTCTTATCTGAATCCCATCTCCCTTATCTGAATCCCATCTCTCTTATCTGAATCCCATCTCCCTTATCTGAATCCCATCTCCCTTATCTGAATCCCATCTCCCTTATCTGAATCCCATCTCCCTTATCTGAATCCCATCTCCCTTATCTGAATCCCATCTCTCTTATCCGAAACCTATCTCATCTATATGAATCCCACCTTGTCAATCTTAATCTTATTTTACGAACATGAATTCCCTCTCGCGATATTGTCTTACTAATCCCAATCATGTCCTGATCATACTACTTGCACGAAAGTAGTGGCGAATCTGGAAAATACCAAGTCTCACAAGCCAGGCCAAGTCAGGGCTGCTCACCTCCCAAGACTCCGGCCCGCCATCGTTGGCCTGATCCGAGAATATGTGAAACCGTGCCCCAGTGTCTCTGGCCAATTGAAACAGAAATTGGTTGGCCTCTTTATCGCGACAGTTGAATGAAATTGTGTGAATCGGCAGGCGATTGTGCAACTGTGCCTGGGCTAGCACCGTTTTGAAGGGCTGGTCCGGCCGACCGTCTGTGAGCAAATAGACCGCGTGAGTCTGCCGATCTGACAGGGCGAACTTTAGTGCCGCCAAGGTGTTCGTGGTGCCGAAGCAGCTCAGGGCCTGAGGAGAATTGGGATCGTTTTGCAATAGGTATGACAGGTTTTTAATAAATAGTATCCCCCTCTAGGCAATAATATTTCTTTCTAAGAAAAGTACATCTTTCTAAAAAATAGGATCCTTTCTAAGAAATAATATCCTTTTTTAAGAAATAATATCCTTTCTAAGAAATTGTTTCCATTCTAAGAAATAGTATCCTTTCTAAGAAAATGTATCCTTTCTAAGAAATAGTACCATTTCTAAGAAAAAGTATCATTTCTAAGAAAAAGTATCACTTTCTAAGAAATAGTGTCTCTTGCATCGAAACGGTGATTCTTTCTACGAAATAGGAACAGTTAGAAGATGTAGTGTTCGCTTTAAAAATATTAGACCGTAAGGGAAAGCGCTTGTTTACCAGAAATGTTGTGTGTTTCTAAGAAAACTCATTTGCAAATTAACAAAATAGTATATGCTAAGATGAAATTGAACTTTTTTATTGGAATTACTTCTAGTTCGAAGCGAATGATATCAGCTTTTTAGAGTGTAAATTCTTCAATGATTTTTTTCTCCTTAACTGTTTCTTAGAAATTATTTAATAAAGGTCTTGGTTTCTACGAAACATTTCCTTTTTAATGTTTCTTATAAAAATTTTACATTATTGTCAGACATGGGATCTCAATTGTTGATTAGAAAATCGGTAACGATCCCGCTCACCTTGATCCAGTTCCACGCTGTCTGCAAGCTCTGCTCAGTCACCTCAACTAGACGATCCTTCCACGGATAAGCCTTAGTGTTGAAGGCCACGAAGTTCACGCGAAGCTTGTGCCGCAGCTGTTCCTGAATGAGGATGTAGAGCTTGTCCTTGACAAACCCGATGCTTGGTTCCATGCTGGCGCTGGTGTCAATCAGGAAGTAAACCTGGAGTTGATTTGGCGGATTAGAGGTGTTATTACTCCCTCCTTCTCTCTGCGTTTGTTTACGCTCGCGCGCCCTCTTATTGCACTTTCTCTCTCCCTCAGTCTGTTATTTAACTTAGCTAACCTTAACTTCTCTTTCCTCTAACTCGTCTCTGATTGGCTAGCTGTTCGTCTCTCTTTCCTCAACCCCTCCTTTTCAGCTCTACCGTTTGGCCCCGTCCCCGTACTCGTTTTAACCCTCAACACCATTTCTTATCTTTTGGCTAATATAAGCCAGGGGTCGCCTAACTCCGTCTCGCGGGCCAGATGCAGCCCTCGAAGCTCCCAAATCCGGCCCGTTGGCTTTTCCGACACCTACAGTATCCTGTCTCATCTTTCCCCCTGTCACATCTCTCCTCGGTGTATTCTCTCTCGTCTCCCGTGTCTCATCTCTCCCGTGTCTCGTCTCTCCCGTGTCTCATCTCTCCCGCGTCTCATCTCTCCCGTGTCTCATCTCTCCCGTGTCTCATCTCTCCCGTGTCTCATCTCTCCCGTGTCTCATCTCTCCCGTGTCTCATCTCTCCCGTGTCTCGTCTCTCCCGTGTCTCATCTCTCCCGTGTCTCATCTCTCCCGTGTCTCATCTCTCCCGTGTCTCATCTCTCCCGTGTCTCATCTCTCCCGTGTCTCATCTCTCCCGTGTGTCATCTCTCCTCAATCTTATATTTCTACAGTCAATGCTGTCGTCTTTTAGGTTTCTTTGGTCCGCTAGCTAATAAGTTTTAATCGAACACTTTTCGATTTGTTTGCAAAGACTGGCATTACTGCGAAGATAAAATTTATTTTTAAGTGAAGTTTAGCCTAACCTGATCTTCCACAATGGTGCCAAATAGTTCCCGACTGCCCTCCCGCAGCCAGTCGATGCGCCGTTGAACGGACTCCAGGCAGACATTCATCCGCTCCTCGTAGATCCGGTGAACCTCCGGCGTCATCTGAACGTGGAGAATCGTGCCATCCTTGCCCAGGACGTGGGCGAACTTGTCGCAGTAGCGAGCGTTAATCAGCTTCGGCTGGACGATCTGTTCATTGTGACAGTTAAATTGAACAAGTCTGAATTACGTGCATTGTTAGCATTATAGGAAACCACTGCTTACATTATAAGTGCTTTCAGATCTAAACTGACGCATACTGGGTTTACCTACCAAGTGATATGCGCCGTTAGTTTAACAGTAGAACTACCAAGGCGGGATTCCCCCCTCCCTGAGGAGTTTTGTGCTGCACCCAAACGGAAAAACGCAAGCACACAAAACTCAACTCAAACTCAAACTCAACCCGCCAACTTTTTCTTAAGCATCTTCTGAAACAAGAATCAAGTCGCCAGCTCTTAGGACCGTCGAGATATTCAATGGTTCTGGCCGAAGGTCAAAATGGCTTGGTAGTCCTACTGTTAATCCCATCTCACCAATTAAAATTCAATCTCACTAATTGAAGTTCCACTTCACAAATCTAAATCCCATCTCACATAAATCCCATTTTCAACCCCGCCCCTAACAACTGACCGCTCCAGCTTTCTGATTGGCCTCCGGATCACCGTCTGGTGGCCGCATGACCTGCACAACACCGTCGCAGTGTCGAAACGACACCCCGGCGAGGATGTCGAAAAAGTCCAGCTTCTTGGCTTCGATGCCGAATCGTTGCAGCCATTCGCTACTCTTCATGTACTCCTCCTTGCGCTCGTGCGCCGTCAACGTGTCCCGCTCCACTGCCGGCTCTAGATATTAAAAAACATAACGATCGTTGCCACAGGCTGTAGGCAATGGCACATCTTTAGACCCGCAGCCAGCGAGGAGGCAATTCTACCCATTTCGCTGACTCCTCAGTACACACACACACAGATACTGTACGCAGGCACACGCTCACACAGGTGTGTACATCAGCCCTGACTTTCTCATCGTAGGGCAGCGTACACTCTCACTGCGCCTTGGAGGTTGGCCCTCAATGGCGTAAATTGCACGACAAGCCCTCAAGCCTTCTCTCCGCGGCATTTTTTTGGCCTCGCCGCGGAATCCCCTCTGCAACTGACCCACTGAGATAAGGAGGCAAGGGACGTTGCGGTAACTTCGACTGTCGCTGCGAGGTCCGTATCACGTGACAGCTCTAGGGCCAATAGGGACATACACGGTGTGTGAAACATTATATATGGCCAATAAAAAGTTTTCCTTCAAGACCCGAGCTATCCCCTACAATTCGTAATTTCCGTTAGTGCACAAAAAATCTAATAAATTTTCTCACCTTTCGAAGCCAGTGGGTCGGGTGTGTTGGCCAGCACGTGCTGCACCTGCGCCAACAGATTCCTAGCCTCTTCCAGCTCTTCGAACACCTTGAACACATCAGTCCGGATGCCCGCGCCCGCTGGAACACCGCCGTAGAGCTTCCTCTTGAGCACAATGTTGGCTTTGTTGGTCTCCGTGTCCAATGGAAGGCCTTCGAAGCTGTCAACTTCCATTGTGATGCTGTAGCAGTGAAAGCTGCGGACAAAAAAAATTTGGTCAATAAAATTTCACCTCCGAAAAAACTTGATCTTCGTTCTAGCCCAGCTAATCTATTATGACGTTAAGCTGTGTGCCAGAGCGGCTATAATGTCCCTGAACTCTGAGCTGGATTATAATTTGGGCAGCAGTCGCGAGAAGAGAGCTTAAGCGCTTAATACGCAACTTATGACCTTGGGGTCCAGCCCCCTCAGGCACAGTGAGCGTGTACACTGCCTGACGATGAGAAAGTCAGGACAGATTAACACACCTGTGAGTGAATAGATCTGCTTGTTAATTGGAGATTACTAAGAAATCGAATCTGGTTATAATAAAATATATTTATTTCTCTATCTGTGTCTTAGAAGTCGGATCTGTCTTATGAATGGGTGTTTCTAAGAAATCGCACGTTTCTAAGAAATCGCACGTTTCTAAGAAATCGTATCTGTTTCTAAGAAAGCGGATCTGTTTCTAAGAAATCTTATCTGTTTCTAAGAAATTTTATCTGTTTCTAAGAAAGCGGATCTGTTTCTAAGAAAGCGGATCTGTTTCTAAGAAATCTTATCTGTTTCTAAGAAACAGGCTCTGTTTCTAATTAATCGGATTTGGTTTTTAAAATATATAATCGGTTTGTTAAAACTGGAATATATTTCTACGAAATGGGATGTGCCTGCCAAAAAAGGACCTGTTTCTAAGAAATGGGATCCATTATTAAGAAACAGAATAAGTGTTCAGGAATCAGTAGATTGGCGGAATCGCCTCTCGGGTTTCTGTCGATCAACTGGCACCAGGTTGATAATTTTTGTCGATATGAACCTGACAACCCGCTTCACATATTTGAGTCGTACCGTCCTCCAGTGAGTTCGCAGACACCGCGCAGAAATCTCAAAGTGTCCGAGCTCTGACAATTGTAGGCCACCACGTGGAATGGCACCTGACTAACTGACTTCACTTTGTCTATGAGGATTTCTCTGGAGGCGTCCGATGATGAGCCTTCGGTGAACAAATAGATTGCTTCGATCTGAAGTTTGTATAACAATGAGGAGTGTAATCGTCTTCACCCACTAAAACTCAACTTTGTCAGACAAGAAACTTTTCAACAACACGATGACTAATTCATATATAGAGTGACAGGCTATAGTAATTGACCATATTAATTTAACAGTTTGAAACAATAATATTTTTTTGGAAAAGTGTGAAAGAATTAAACTTCATAGATGAGACAAGCCTCAAAGACAGAGAAATTGCTAATTAACATAAAGAAAGTACATAAATACGAGTAAACTAGGAAAAGCATGATCAGACTAAAGAATTACGTTTTGTTTTAACTTTTTATTGCAGTATATACAGTGTTCCCTAAAATAAGGAAAAGTTTTAATTAATTAGAAATTTATATAGCTCTGCTATGTACGGAATTTAATAGATGAGAAATAAAAAATAGGTTTTATTTTCAGCTTTTTAAACTGTTAAGTTAGTAAACACATTGCCATTTTCTAGTTGTATAAAGTATTAGAATTATAGCCTTACTGCAAAAAACAGCAGTTAAAAAAGTTTTACACTGTTAGGATAAGTCAGTAAACATATTTTCATCATAAAGAAGAGTACAGCATAGGAAATATAGCGTTACAGAAAGCAACAGCAGTTAAAAAAGAAAGTAAAAAAACTTATTGAAGGGTCGGATGTGATTGGCTCCTTGCGGCGTGAAAACTTGGGCGTGAGGTGGATGTCTGGCGGGACAGAAAACTGTGGTAAGAGCATGATTCAATGTACATGCAGGCAATGTACATTCCCGGCGTCTAAGATCGAATTGTTGATAAATTGAGTAAAGATAAAATGAAAAAAGCCCCAGAAATGTTAAGAAAAGATGACCATGTAGAAACAACAATTTACACCAAGTGTACATCCGATGTACATTGTACAGAACGCAACAGCACTCACATCGGGATCAGCAGCTGCTCGAATCACACCCTCAACAGTGTCCGTGGCACTGGTTGGTGCAAGCCTGTCTAGCTGCCAAAGCCAGTCGATGGCGTTCTGCACCGTCTCCCTGGTGACAGGTTGGCAACGCGGCGAGAAGTATTGGATCTGGTCAGCGCACCTGCAATAGGAGCGTTAAAGTGAAAATTTACTCATCACTCCGTCAATAAAACCAAGCGACGCTTTTCCTGTCTTAGTCTCCTGATTATTCATGCTTGGGAAGCCATCACGACTTTGTCCAGGTATCATGCGTTCGTTCCTGAAACATTTGGTGCATTTTCATTTTCTCACCGAATCAAATTAAACTTGGCTTTGTGCATAATCTGCTCCTTGAGAACCCGCTCGGCAGCGCACAGGTAGGTGTCAAACGCTCTCGGCGACATGTTTTTAATGTCCAGAATGAGGCACACCGAGTGTTCATAGATTACTCCGAAAATTCTTCGACTTTCGCTAGTTAGCCATTCCATACGGCGACGGTACATGCGAACCGCGTGCAACAAGCGCTGTTCCACCTACGATTGAAAGACAGATGCAAAAGTCATTTCGCATTTTTTTATTTATAGAATATTACTATTACTATTAATAGAGAGATGAGACAGGGGAGAATTGAGACAGGGTAGAGATTAGATAAAACAGGGGATAGAAAAGACACGTGAGAGATAAGACAGGGGAGAGATGAGACACGGGAGAGATGAGACAGGGGAGAGATAATGTGAGACAGATAAGAGACGAGATGAGACAGGGGTGAAACGTGACAGGGTAGAGAGTATATGAAACAGGTGATAGATAAGACACAGAAGAGATGAAACAGGGAGAGGTGATACAACAGAGAGATTACGTCGTATTCACGGGACAGATAAGAGATGAGATAAAACAAAGGAGGGATAAGACAGGGTGAGATAAGACACGGTCGATAATAGACGAGCTAACAAAGTGCAGGTGTTTGAACAGGCCTGAGGGCCTTATGTGGCTTATCTGTCATGAGGGTTAGAGTTTGCCGGCCCATGCTATATTTTGATATACGCTCGTATAGCATGGGCAATACTGCTGTCGTTTCTCCATACTGTCGTTTCTAGAGCTACAAGTGTTTGCCTTACCTGCTTAAGTTTCTCTTTCCCAGCCGTGATATTGTACACTTTTCCATCGTCTCTAAGTAGCCTTTGAAAGAGATTGTCGCCATAGCGCGAACTGATTGGCTTTTTCAGAACGGAGTCGAATTCTGTGAGGTGCTGGAAGCCCAACTGCGCAGCGATGCTGTGCGCATCGAGGCGGTTCTTCTTCAGGCCGTACTTGGAAAGCCAGGAATCCGACGGGATCAGATCGCGGACGTCGATTTCCCATCGTTCACCGGGTTTTGGTATGTCGACGTTGTACTGCTCGGCCGTCTGGATGATGTCGCTGCCGCCTCGTCCAGCGACGACATCGCGAATAGCAACTTCTTGCTGCTGCTTTGCCACGTGGAAGGAAGGAGCTAAAGCAAAGCAAGAATACAAATTGATTTGAAGATCCTACGTACAAAAAGAGACATTTTTCATTTCCTTTTAATTGTCGTTTTAAAATACGAGGAATTACTCACTTGGGACACTATAAGCTAGGTCTTTGATGATCGGGGTCGGTGCCAGCTGTAGTGGCTACAATGCGTATTTCAAGTTAATGCTTAGAGATTAGAATAAAATAATATAATTTAGTCATTTTCTTACCTGTCGCTCGCTTCCTAAGCTAAACGCCATCTAATGTGATTATATAAACAGACTTGAATTCTAGTTTTTTATTTGATGTAGGGCTGAAATGAGTAGTTGACTTAAAATATAAATAATCGCAGAAGCAAAGTAGGGTTTAAAAATCGTGAACATGGTGGATTGCATCCTAAGAACAAATCACTAGAGCATGTATAGTTATAGTGACTCAATATATTTATAGATATATCTGCTTTTAATATTATACCATACATTTTTATGTTTATTCCGTAATATAACTGTACATAAATAAATGCGACAATTTGATTTTCTAAGTATTTATAGCACCAGAGCTACCAGATTGACTAAGCTAATTATGTAGTATATAAATTAAACAACTAAAAATTTCTAAAGATGCTTCGCTTATGTTGTTTTTAGATTTTTTAGTTAAAAAAAGCTTATTTTATTTCATTAAATTTTTGCTCGTAAGTTAGACAATAAAATATATGAAACGCTTGAGGTACTTAATAAGGGCAGGAATTAAAGTAAAAAAAATCGTTCATGAAGATGAGCTCCTATATATACAAAAATGCAGATCTAAAAACCCGAAGTTGCGCTTACTTGTGATTGTAAATCGTTTGTGCTGTCGAAAAGCGTCAAAAACATCCAAGTCAGAAACATTTTATTTACCATGGCGAGACATCTAAAATAATACTTTTCATTTAACTTGAACAGTTGAAAGTTGTTTTTAAACATTTTTCTTGCATAATATTCTCAAATATATGCGATAAATATATATTTGTGTTGTACTATTTGTTAAAATAAAGTAACTGCAAATAACTAGGTTTTTAAATTCTAGCATATTGTGTGATTAATTTAATTTATTGTTTTCGATCGCTGCTCGGAATTTGCTTACAAAGCACAAAGTTTGTGCACATTTACTGAGAATGTAAGCATTGATATATCTTTGACGCAGTGAAATCGGTTACATTCTAGTAACGTGCTTCGTAACGCACAAAATAAACACAAATAGTTCTCCGGAATTCGTATTTAATTTAGGTTCGCCTAATACAACTCGTACGTCGTACAACACGTTATACTATATACAGCACTGAGTCAAAATACTATTTATTACAAAAAAGCTGTTTCCTACTTTTTGCTAGTCAAAAAAAGAAAAGTTTATATTTTATCTAGCACCAAAGTAACCTAGCACTTAAAGCATTTATGTGCCTCAGTGCCTGGTCTGTTTTTTTAATAGGCCCTACTTATTGATGCATTTTGGTCCCCATCCTGTCAGCTATCAGTTCTAAATATACTTCCTGCATAGGCCTATGTGTTTTTTAGTTTTACTTTGATGATTTTTTGCTTTGTCATTGTTCTTATAGTTTTTATAAAGAAGTTTTTATTTCTATTTACGCATTAGGCTCCTAGAAAGCCATTGGATTGTTGGCCTAGGCCTAGGCCTATATCGTATCACAATTTAAAAGCAACACATCCATAGTCTGGATCATTTAGTGCATGCCATAATTTTCTGGTATGCATTTGAAAACTTGTCCACTGGCATGCAAAAGTAATAGTGTCTCATGGGCTGGCCCGGCTGGCATGTAGCAGCAGGGTTGGCATTGGTATAGCAATGGATGAGTCCACTGTGCAATGTTGCAGTGGGTACATATCATGCATACATAATTTAATGATGCACAGAATATAAAAAAGTACAGACTTATAATTAGTTCAAATAAATATATCTGTTGAGTTTAGTAAGTTATGCATCATGGAATGTAATATTTGTATAGAATAAATTTTTCATCTAACTATTCAATGTCAATGGTCAGTATAATATGCTATTTCTATTTAAGTAACTTGATAAAAGCTGAATTCTTAAGATATTTAAACAACTTTATATCTTACCATGTATCTGCTTAGCATTGGGTTTCAAAAGAAAAACTCTATGATTTTGTTCTGGCGTGCACCATATATGATCTGGACTATGGCAACACATAGGCCTATGTAACATTTGACACTATCAAGCAAAGGCAACCAAAATAAAACAATTTAGCAAATATAAAGCAAACAAAGTAGGAATGGGGAGTCTACAGACTGTAAACTAACAAGTATACATGCGCAACACCCGGCTGACCCGGCCGGGTGAAACAAGGGCCAAGCAAGGTAAGTTGCAAAAACCAATCAACCAAGCACAAAAAATCAAAGGGGGACCAAGGGACAAAAAAGGAAGAAGAGGAAAAGGGGAGATAAAAATAGAGCAAATGAGAGCAAACTAAGTTGTAATAGAGCAAAAACTAAGTCGCACAGCCAGCTAAGATTTGGGAGGTTGCACATGTATGCTGACAAGCATGTGTTTAGCAGATACATACATCACTGGACCAGTTAAATTTATCTAGCCTTGAACTGCCCTTGAATGACATGTACAAGTGCCTAACAGCAGTTTACAATTGACTGACTCACACTGCTGCAATTCCCAATGATGACCTTGTAGGTCTTATCCTTATAAGCATTTTATCTACATTCTTACAATCTATGTCCAAATTAAAACATTTAAGCTTTCTGAATGCTAGATAATGTTACAAAAATGTATAATTGCACACTTTTAGATACTATTCAAGTTTTAAATGTATTTATTAAGAAAAAACTTCACATTTTTATGTTCAGTCACACTACTTACTGTTCTTAGCTCATTATTATCTTAGTAGTCAAAGAATTGAAATTGTTTAACTGTTAGAATTAAATCTGCAAGTTAAGTCTAAGTTGTGTATCTAAAATTTATGTGCCTACTTATTGACAAATTCTCTATTTAGTCAAATGTCATTCAGCACCCATTGGTATAAATTTCCTGCACATGTTGACCTAAAACTTGATAGTTCTAGGCTTTTCTTGCCAACAAATTACTGCTGTTAAAACTTGACTGTCTGGTCACTTGCTAGTGACACTAGCCTACATATATGACCAAGACTGCAAAAAAGTATTTTTGACTTAATGACTTACAATATTATTATTACAAACTATAAATTTTTTAAAAGTATACAAAAGCTACTTACAATGAACTCAGGTGAGTTTGAAGGCAAGCTATAGTATTTTATTACATTACAAGGCTTATTGCTACTTAAAGTCACATAAATCATGGACATTTTTCAGTTCAACCAATCGGAAGACAGCAATAGAAATTAAGGAAACTAATTAATTAAAACATTGTTAAGCAACTAATTATTCTGGATTAAAGATCACAAGCTAAAGCAAGGAAGACACGAATACAAAGACTGTAATACTATCTGGCCAATCAGAATTGCTGGCGACAATCATCTAGCCAATCCGAGTGAGGGCGCTGCCTCCTTCACCGGTCTGGGCATGCCAGATGGCGACAGTGATGACGAAGGCCGACTGCCTAACGAAGATCCGGCCGCAGATGATGGACTGGTTGATTTTGTTGAAGGAGAAGAGGAGGAGGAGCAGTACTTCACAGACCCGGAGGATATCATTGATTTAGCTAGGCTGTCAGACTCAGTGATTCGAGTGTCTCCAACTCCAACTGATCCCAGTTCTGCAGCAGCCTCGGCTCCGACCAAGGCGGAGTTATTGCGCAGCCTGTCTTATTTGGAGGCTGAATTACAGGCATCGGATGCGGCTATTGCGGCACTGCAGGCGGACCAGGCTAGGCTAGTGTTCTATCAGGCCAAGTATGGCAGATTTGGCTTGGCCGATTCGTTTAATTCGGCTCTAGGAAGCCGCCAGCAGGCTTCGCCGTCGGCCCAGCCGTCCGCCGCCGAGTCGGCAGCTTCAACGGCTGATGAAGAGAGTCAATTGGGCCAGTTGGAGAATCTTATTGATACGCAGCGTAGGGCGCATCTGCGTATGACGGAACAGCTGAACGGACTTAGGAAAAAACTTAAGAAGGTAGGTTTAGACAAGCTTTGACTAGTTTTAAATTTGAATTTAGGATTTGAAATTAGTATTTCAAACTTAGGGATTGGGATTCCAAGATTACCAATTGGGATTCAAAGTTTACCGATTGGGATTCCAAGTTTAACTATTGGGATTTCAAGCTTATGAATTGGGATTTCAAGCTTATGAATTGGGATTTCAAGCTTTTAGATTGGGATTTCAAGCTTATGAATTGGGATTTCAAGCTTATGGATTGGGATTTCAAGCTTTTAGATTGGGATTTCAAGCCTTTGGATTGGGATTTCAAGCTTATGGATTGGGATTTCAAGCTTATGAATTGGGATTTCAAGCTTATGGATTGGGATTTCAAGCTTTTAGATTGGGATTTCAAGCTTATGAATTGGGATTTCAAGCTTTTAGATTGGGATTTCAAGCTTATGAATTGGGATTTCAAGCTTATGGATTGGGATTTCAAGCTTATGAATTGGGATTTCAAGCTTATGGATTGGGATTTCAAGCTTATGGATTGGGATTTCAAGCTTATGAATTGGGATTTCAAGCTTATGGATTGGGATTTCAAGCTTATGAATTGGGATTTCAAGCTTATGAATTGGGATTTCAAGCTTATGAATTGGGATTTCAAGCTTTTAGATTGGGATTTCAAGCTTATGAATTGGGATTTCAAGCTTATGGATTGGGATTTCAAGCTTATGAATTGGGATTTCAAGCTTATGGATTGGGATTTCAAGCTTATGGATTGGGATTTCAAGCTTATGAATTGGGATTTCAAGCTTATGGATTGGGATTTCAAGCTTATGAATTGGGATTTCAAGCTTATGAATTGGGATTTCAAGCTTATGGATTGGGATTTCAAGCTTATGAATTGGGATTTCAAGCTTATGGGTTGGGATTTCAAGCTTATGGATTGGGATTTCAAGCTTTTAGATTGGGATTTCAAGCTTATGGATTGGGATTTCAAGCATATGGGTTGGGATTTCAAGTTAAACGATATTATTTACATTCCAAGCTTGGGGTTCCAAGCTTAATAGATTAAGATTCAGCATCAGCAATAAAGGTTTCTGATGTTGAATGGGGTGATCTAAATAAATAGCTTAAGCAGTTACTCATTCATCATCGTTAGTGTGCACATTGTTATGAAAACACTGCTCAGGCCTGTCAAGACCTAATCGAAGAACGTTGCAAGCACGAGCAGGACTCAGCGGAAGGCGACGATGTTCTAGCCGGTCTGGGCAAGGAACGAGAACGACTGCTCAACGAGGTAAGTGCGATTTTATATGAGCTGAATAACTGCTTGCTGCAATATTTTGCAATACTGCCTACTTGAAGTAGGATTATTCATGCAAAATCCGGAGTTCTTTTTCTGCTCCAATCTAAACAGCTGGAATTCGAACGCGTCAACAATCGCCGACACGAGAAGGAGCTGAAGCGTCAACTGCGCGCCCTAGACGATGTCAGAACGGCTAGCGCCAAGCAGCGCGCAGTGGCCCTGGAACAGATTCGCCAACGAAAGCGAGCCACAGAACAGCTGGTTGAAGTAGCCGAGCGCTGTCGTCAGCTAGAAGCTAGACAGGCTCACCAAACAGCCGGCTCTGGCGTCATTGTCAACGTCGCCAAACTGGAAGCCGAAGCCGCCGCCGGTCACCGTCGCGTGGCCGAACTAGGCCGTCTTGCTCAGGCTGAAGCCGCGGCTGCTGACAAACTAGCAGCCGAAGTTGAATCTCTGCGCCTGAAGCTCACGACGGCAACCTCGTCGTCATTGTCGTCGTCGACAACAGTGGCAATTTCTAGTTCGGCGCGCCGAGCCAAACCGGAGCCGCCAGTGCGAAGAACCTCGGCTATGACAACAGCTCCGGTGGCTGCTAGTTCTAGGCTGGCAAGCCCTGCGGCTAGCGTCACTGTCGCGTCATCGCCAAGGACGTCAACTAGTCGACTTCCAACTGGCGGCGGTGTCAGCGGCAGCTCCGGCGGCGGCAGTCCCAGTAAGCGAGCAACGCCTGGCGTGTCTGGGACTGGCAACACTCGAGTCCTGACCGCAGGCGGCGCCAATGGCAAGTGAAACCGAGCAATACCGCAAACTAATTTAATTCGCTACTAATTAGTTGACAGTAGGTTTACTAATGTATCTCACTAGCGAGATAGCAAATTTTTACAACTCTAACATAAAATGTTGCTTCAAACGAATTTCAGAAAGCTTCATTCATCAATAATCATGATTATCTTCGTTTTATTGTCGTTTATTTATTATGTAGCACAGTCAAAAGCATTAAGTGACGAACTCAATTCTACAGTCACTTTCTAATATACTCTCTACTATTTACTGAATAATCTGTTGGCTATAGGCTTGATAAATGAAGGCAAATGAAATGAAGATTTATTATTCATGAATTAGCCTTGGATCTTGACGTGAAAAAAACATGGAAAGTTCGTATTTCGCTAGTGCATTTTCCGTTAAAATCAGCCCTTAATAAATTTTTCCAAGAAACGGAGTTCCAGGGGTCCTCCGTAGCCTAATATTCTATGTCTATGGCAAAATCCTCTACTTTTTGCGTCCAATTCAAGAATTTCAGATTTCAGACTGTCAGCGAATGACAAAGGTCGGGGGTTCGATTCCCGACTCTACTTCTTTCGCAAGACACTTAACTCTGCGTTGCCTCAGTTAACCTAACTATTAAACAGGTACCAGCATCAGCTGGGATAATTGAAGGTGGGTGTGGCGTCCCCCCAGTCCATGGACTGAACAGCCGTACGCAGGTCCTTCAGATGCGTCGCGCAATAGCTGCGGCTGTGCTGTCGGCTGCACATCTGGCCCGGTTGGGTCAGGGCTTGGCTGGGCTAATCACCCATTTTCTATCCATCCTTCCCCTTTACCTTGCTTACTGGAATTAAAAAATTAATTTAAACACTACAATTTGCAATTCTTAAATTTAATGCTAAAAGCTATAGTTGCCATAGTTACTAGCGCCGTTTGTACTCCAAATTCTGTATAATAATAAAATAACAAAATGAAATTTCTTTTTTATTCGTCTTTTTACACTCGCTCTCAATCATACGATTTTTCTTCTTAACCAAACTAGTCAGTAAAAGTGCAGATCCTAAAAGTTCTACTTGCTTTTCTTGTATTCTGCTTTGAAAGCAAATAATATTATATAGATGGACTGTTCCTCTAAGTGTACATTAGTACTTAAAATAGTTTTTTTCAATGGTTATGTGCATTAAAAATTGTTTAATTGATAACTATTTATTTGTAGTTTTGCTGCAATAACTTTTTTTTTCTTTTTTAACAAAATGGATCTCAAATTTTGTTTTGATTAAAAAGCTGACCTATTTATCCTGTCAAACACTGTGCATTATAATTCGGTATGTACAATATACTTGTATACGTGTACTTTAAAGCAAATCACTTTTTGTTGTTACATTTTAAATTAGCATTCTGGTCCCTTTCTCGTAATTATATATGAAAGAAATTTCATGTGTCACATTTCCAAGCGGTGGAAAATTTCTGTTTAGATTTTTTATGTATGCTGCTAACGCACTTCTTGTAGTACTTTATTGATTATTTTATGTAGAATCTATTTTATCTGTTTGTTTTAATTGATTTACACGTGTTTGACTTTACTATGCTTCTTATTTAAGGAATGCCTTAAGGAATAAACACAGCTTATAAATTATGTTTAAAATGTCAATATGTATAATTTATGCATGTACATCTAAGGCTTGATATTGATTGCTATATTATGTAACTCAAATATATTGTTATTGACCGAAATATATGGCGCTATTCTTAATCATTTCAGCATGCCACCATTGTGAAAAAAATCTAAAAAAAATCCAATGTGCTTACTGGTTTAGTAGTAGTAAAAAAGTATATATCAGTCTTTTTTCAAGTATAATGATTTGTTTAGAATTTTTTGTGGCATGCAAATATTTTAGATTTTGTTATTACTATCTATTTCAGCTACGAAAAACATATTTTTTTGGTATTTCATTTCTGTACAAAAATGCATGTTCACCTTACGTCACCATTCTGGAACCACCACCCCACAAGAATCGATTTCTCTGACGTACATAGTTCTCTTTCGCAGCCAACCCCGCTCCGCCGCTCTCTCATTGGCCGCGGAGGGATGGCTAATGTGCATCAGCTTTTGTTGGCCTAGAATGAGCTGATTGGCTAACCGGGGGTGTGCGCATAGCAGCTCTATTAAATAAATCATATCAGCATGCGAGCTAGTAGAGCGCCTAGCGGCAAATAATTAAATATTAAATAGAGACATGGATAAAAATAACAGTCAAGAATATGGTGCCACAGGTAATCAAAGTCTAACTAGTGCTAGCGAAGAGCCAAATACTACGGCTGATGCTAGTGAGACTAGTTTCACTGGTGAAACAAGCACCGCTGATAGCAGCGGCAGCAACAGCAGCAGCAGCAGCGGCAACAATGCCAGCAGCGAAAGCAGCAGCACAAGTGACGCTACACAGAGCAAAAGCAGCAGCAGTGCTGCTATTAGTAGCTCTGACAATAGAAACACAGCTGATAGCGAAGGAACTATGGCAAATCAAACAGAGGTCGATAGCGAGATTCGACCAGCTGCTATCATTGTCATTACAGGTGAGAACCTCCCACAATATGCGCAGTAAAATTACACGTAACAATTTCCGGCACACTTTCTCAAAACCTAGATGTCGTGAGTTCGATTCTCGGCATAGGGGGGGTATAATTTGTGTCTTTTTAGCAAGACACTTAATTTTCCGATGCTCCGGTACCATTGGATTACTAGGGGTTCGATTGGATTTATTATTTGTTTAATCTAGATTATCCCAACCTGGATCACAGATACCGCAACTAATAATAAAATATTAATTCCAGGAGGGCTGCAGCCAATAGAACAACAATTGGTGATACTAGACCTACAGCCAGCGAGGAGGCAATTCTGCCCATTTCGCTGACTCCTGAGCACATACTCACACAGGTGTGTAACACCTGCCCTGACTTTCTCATCGTCAGGCAGTGAACACTGCCACTCGACAAGCCCCCAAGCCTTCTCTCCGCGGCTCCGCCCCATTTTTGCCGACGTGACTTATAACTGAACTTAACGATAACCAATCTGCAATGCATCCAAGGTCCTGCTGGTCAGTCGCCGCGTGCCTCCAGCTGCCGCTGGGATCTGGACGCTGACGCCGACGCTGACGCCACAGCATTCGAGGACGCGCAAAGCAACCGCTGGTTGAGCTCACAAGAGGAGGCCACAAACTCGGTCTCTGGGCCGCTAGACCCGGCCAGCTGTGAGAACTTTGCCACACCAGCTGCTGTATCCATGACAGCCGATGATGCAACTGTGGCTTTTGATCATCTGCCTGCAGTCGCTGCCGCCGCCGCAGCTGCTGATTTTGTCGATGCTGCGGCTAGGCGAACCCTAGGAATCAACGGCAGCAGCGAGTATGACGACGAGAATGATCAGACTGCCCTACCGCAGCAGCCGTCGGCTTCGCTGCTGCTGACTGCTGGAGTGCTGGAAGACACGGCGGTGCTGGAACTGCCAGCTTCAATGCCTTCAAGGTGCTTCTGCAATAACTTCCAGATCACGACAATAAAGATCCCGCAGATCCCACAGAAAGATCCCGCAGATCCCACAGATCCCAAAGATCCTACAGATCCCACATATCCTCAAGTCCCACATATCCTCAGATCCCACATATCCTCAGATCCCATTAGTCCCACAGATCCCACAGATCCAACTGACCCCACAGATCCAACTGAACCCACAGATCCCACAGATCGTACAGATCCCAGAGTTCATAGATCCCTTAGATTCTCATATCCTAGAGGCCATCAGATCCTCGGACCCTCAAATATCAGTTTCTCAGATACCACATCCCACAAACCCTTTAATCCTCAAATCACAGATCCTCAAATCTCATTCTCTGATAGCCAACCTCATTATATACATAAATTTCCCAGAAAACTCACTGATCTTAAGATGTAAACATAATATTTCTCCGTTCCTGATCCCTCTGGATGTGGGATCTGAGATCCTTGTGGATGCCTCTGAGCTCAGCTTATGAATAAATAACTTGTCAATCGTTTCGTCAAGTGCAAGCATTTATTCCGGATCTCCAATCAGGAGCTCCAACGATCACCAGGAAGTCACAATTGACGAGTCTCAAATACTCGACAATCAAAACCAGAACCCGCCACTGCAGCAGCAGCAGCAGCAGCCTCGACTTCGCTCAACCCCGCCGAGAGGAGTCTACGGCGGTCCCGGTACCGCATTCCCGCCTATCCTTCTTCGTCGTCGCCTGGCCGCATTTCCAGTTGTGCTGCCCTACGGTGCCGCAGACGCCGCCGACGTCGCCGACGCTCCGGTCGACTGTCGAGTTGATCCGTTGGACAGCGAGACGGCAGCGAAGCTGGCTGATCGTCTAGTCGAATGGGAATCCGCAGATAGCGACGGTTGCTGCGGCGTCTGCCAACGCGGCGCGAACAAGCCGAACTCCGGCGGCTTTCTGGGCTACCCGGTGTGCGGCTGCCCGCAGCTGCACGCACAATGCACTCTGGTCGGAGCCCTGCTAAACGCGCCAGATCAGCCGCGCTGCCTGGGCTGCGGCTGCCTTCAACAGCTGCACAGAACCGGCAGGGTCAAGCCGCTGCTCTATGCCGGATGCCGGGACAGCGGAGTCGGTCGCGGTCCTCTAGGAGAGGCTTGGTTCATCGTTGCCATGACGATTGGACTGTCAACATCGGCCGCTCTGTTAGCGGTGTCGGCTGCGCTGCTGCTGACTCTGGCTGAGCCGCTGACTCGAGGCCTGATGGCCGGAGCCGACCTGCCTCTGCTGGCTTGCCTGTTCAGCCTGCTGGCACTGGCTCTGCTGGCCTGCTTCCTGATTGGCTGGCTGCTGGACAGGAACATTGGTGCAGTCTGGGAGCAGGTGTACAGCAGTAGACTGCAGGTGAGTAGGTTTGAATAACTATTGCAGGTGTCGGCAAACACAGGCCCTCCAAGCTCTCAAATCCGGTCCGTTGCCCCTTCTGACACAGTATTCTGACTACAGTATACATTTTTCATCTTTACCGTCTCATCTCTCCCCTGTCTCGTCTCTCCCGTGTCTTATCCCTCCCCTGTCTCATTTCTCACTTATCTTAATTGATTGATTGATTGATTTCACCTGTCCGATTGGGCCAGATGTGCAGCCGACAGCACAGCCGCAGCTATTGCGCGGCGCATCTGAAGGCTGTGTACGGCTGTTCAGTCCATGGACTGGGGGGACGCCACACCCACCTTCAATTATCCCAGCTGATGCTGGTACCCATTTAACAGCTGGGTGAACTAAAGCAATGCAGAGTTAAGTGTCTTGCTAAAGGACACAATTTGTTCCAGTGGAGTCGGGAATCGAACCCCCGAGCTTCAAGTTGTGAGTCCGACGCTCTAACAACAAGGCTACAACCTCCCCACCTATCTCATAATTCCACAGTCAATGCGGTCCGCTATAGTTATCATTTAAAAGAGCGAGATCATCAATTTCCTTAGAAAGAACGAAAATCGTCTACCTTTAGAGTGATTTTGAAGCAACACTTTCTTAAAAAATGTTTTTAAACCATTGATTTGATAGAAAAACTAAATCAACTATTTCTTGGGAGCAGTCTTACTATCGTTGATTTGTTGGAAGAATTATAATTAATTTACGAGCGATTTTCTAGGAAACATTTCCTAGAAATGTCGCGTCGATTCAAACTCTGAATCATTGAAAAAAAACAATTGGTTTCTTAGAAACGAAACCTAGCTCGTATTTTAATTTCAATTTTATGCACGGAATGCCAATTAATCACTACGTAAATAGAATTTGTTAAGTCAATTTTGTTAAAAAAATCTTCAGATTGCTTACAAACTCGACCGCCTAACTGACGCCTGCGATCGCGTCCTTGCAGCCTCTCTCATGGCATGCACTTTTCTAGACTACCGCCCTGTCGGCTATCCGTTTCCAAAGCGGGGCAGCGCCTTTGTGAGCTACTTCTGCCTGAGACAACCGCCTCATTCGGGTGTCTCCAGGGTGTGAAACTGAATTATCGCAGCAAAACTTCGCCATCAATAATTAATTAGTGTCAGCTTTTTCTGAGTAGTCAATCGGTTTCAATCTAGTTTTCTAATTTTATTCCCGATATTTTTGTCTAACCAAATTGTACTAAATTTTACGTTCAACGTATTGAACTAATATACTGCTTTAGATTTTCCTGTTGTTTTCGTCGTATGAGTTTTTGAATTTACTATATAAAAAGTTTGTGTTATCGACTGCTTTGATATATTTATTTTTTCTACCTTTAGACTACCTTTAGACTTTTAGACCTACGAATTTCTTACCGAGAGGTCGAAAGCTCGATTTCGTGGTAATGGTACATTATATAGTATTTAACGCCGAAACATACTATATAATTTCATTGTATATATAGCATACCAGTAGCCAATTATAATAATTTATTTGAGTTAAGCCTACTAGATCGGCCATTACTTATCGATGCATTGACCAGTTCGGACGAAGGTTTTACGACTGGAGACAACCTTCCTGAATTACCTGAACTAACAGCTGGTTTCGATGACGTTGATTTAGATGCCGTTGAATTGTCGTCTCTTCCTCGAAGCTCGAGAGAACAAATGAACAAATTAATATCGTGTCTGGAGAAGACTTCGTTATCTCAAATCGGATGTTGCGTGTTAAGGTACGCGAATTTCATAATTCAGGTGGAACAACTAAGCAGTTTCTACCGATCGAGGAAGCAGATCTGGAAAAAGTCAAGGCATACTTTGATAGAACCACAGCCGAATGTGTCCATGACAGTCAGCAGGGCTCTAAAGCGGAAGGGCGAAGCGGAGACTGCGATCTCTACACTAACGAGTGTGTCAGCTGATGCTACACATGGACAGAAGGATAGTATGTTCGATAGGACACCGAGCATGTTTGCCGGTTGCTCATTCCAGCACTGCACTATTAACTTTACGAAGTGATGCTCTAATTGTCATCCTTAGGATTGCAATATGGCTAGACACTTTGTTTTATAGTTCATTATCATGTTTTCAAGTTGTCTCGCTATAAATTAGTTATAATAGATATAACACAGCATATGAAAAACTGGTCTATGGTTAAAATGTTTTTTCAGCGCTAAGGAATGACAAAATAGTGCGTGTCATTATAATACACTTGCGTATATGTACAATGGAGTCTATGGCAAAAAAACGTTTTTTTTCATTGCCAGTAAAAATATGTTGCTTTGGTGCTACTTGCAGTAGTTTTTCACGGATTATCTTCTAGTAACTTATTTCATTATTTTATTTCAACAGGCCTAGTGTCATTAGCGGGGTTAGAAAAGAGTATGAAAGAAATGCTGCGTTTTTTCACAATTTGTGGAGTCACAGCTATCGTATTTTCTCTTATTTCGAGTTCTAAGTCTAGAAATTTTAGAAGAAAACATTTAACGAATAACCATAAAATTGCTAATGACAATTACAGTGCAAAAATAATACATATAGCTATAAAAAGACAAATAGAGTTAGCATTGTTAATAGGAGAAAAATAATTTGGGATATGTTTGACACAATCTAACCGGAAGAAAACGAAATCAAAAATGTTAATAAAACAAAACCAAATCGACGAGATTTTTAATATTTCAAAATATGGTTAAACATTTCAAAATATCCTCAAGACTAAATCCACTCCACTCTGCTTCGCTTCAGTTCACCCAGCTATTAGCTGGTGTAATTTGGGGTGGGTGTGGCGCCCCTCCCCCAGTCCATGGACTGAACAGCCGTACGCGACCTTAACGGCTGTTCTGTCTGGCATTTATACTTCGATACTTCTGGGATTAAAAAAATGAATCATCCCTACAGTTCAAAACAAAAAAACTCAGTCATTTTTGACAACGGCAGCTCCGGCTGCCTCGCCGCCTGGCTCTCCCTCGATTTCATCTCCGTCGCAGTCAGCAAACAGGCCAGTCGAGTCGCCGTCGGTGGCGAAGCCGAATCTCTGTCCCGACGAGCCAAACAGCAGCGCTGTGAAGCCCAGCTCCACCAAGCACCACCACACCAGAAACAGGATGAACAGCAGGTAGAGTGCTATGGCTAGTGACACTGGCAGGAAGATGTACCACAGCTTTGGCAAGGAGCTCAGACTCAGCTGAACAAAGTACAGATTGATGCAGATAACAGCAACAGCCAGCGCGGCTGTCACAATGGAATTGGCGGGTCCGTTGACGAATGTCCGACCCATGACGCGTTTAGATGCAGTGAATGTCAGGATGGGAATGAGAGCGAATGGCAGCTGAAGGGACATCAGCACATTCAGCAGATCGTTCAGGCTGGTGAGCTGGTCTCGTCCGGCGAACACCGCCAGTAGTACAGTCGGCAAAATGGCGATGGTTCGCGTGAGCAGTACTCGCTGATATTTCTTCCATTTCAGGCTAAGAAAGCCTTCCATGACGAACTGCCCGGCGTAGGTGCCTGAAAATTGATTGATTTGGAATCCTTAACAGAAAATAGGGAAGAATTACTAAGACTATCAATCAAAAAGCTGTCAATCACTGACCTGTCATGGTGGATGACTGTCCTGCAGCCAGAATGCCCAGGGCCCAGATGTACATACAGGCGATGCCGAATTCGCAGCCCAGGAACACGCCGCCCCTGAAGATGTCCATGTCTCCGTTGCTGTTGTTGAAGACGTCAGCGTGCGGGTTTCCAACGGCAACGCATTTGTTATAAACTGTCTGCGGGTCTTGGTTTGAGTAGCCTTCGGCGAAGACGGACACGACAAACATGTTGATGAGGAAGGAGACAAACAGAGCGATGCCAGCCTCCAGAAAAAAATAGAAGTTCGCCTCGCGAACTGCCCGCTTGGAGCGTCGGTTGACATTTCGCGAGCGAACGAGTGCGGAGTGCAGATAGATGTTGTGCGGCATGATGACGGCGCCGATGATACCGACCGCCTGTCGCGAATGTCACGGTGGCATGATTTGAAATAGTTTGACTAAATCTGCAGACATATTTACTAAGATTCGCGGGTTGCAGCCTTCAGATTCTTCCAGTAGGCAGCCACCCCTTGGTACTGTGACCTTCAGATTCTTCCAGTAGGCAGCCACCCCTTGGTACTGTGACCTTCAGATTCTTCCAGTAGGCAGCCACCCCTTGGTACTGTGACCTTCAGATTCTTCCAGTAGGCAGCAACCCCTTGGTACTGTGACCTTCAGATTCTTCCAGTAGGCAGCAACCCCTTGGTACTGTGACCTTCAGATTCTTCCAGTAGGCAGCAACCCCTTGGTACTGTGACCTTCAGATTCTTCCAGTAGGCAGCCACCCCTTGGTACTGTGACCTTCAGATTCTTCCAGTAGGCAGCCACCCCTTGGTACTGTGACCTTCAGATTCTTCCAGTAGGCAGCCACCCCTTGGTACTGACCTTCAGATTCTTCCAGTAGGCAGCCACCCCTTGGTACTGACCTTCAGATCCTTCCAGTAGGCAGCCACCCCTTGGTACTGTGACCTTCAGATTCTTCCAGTAGGCAGCCACCCCTTGGTACTGTGACCTTCAGATTCTTCCAGTAGGCAGCCACCCCTTGGTACTGTGACCTTCAGATTCTTCCAGTAGGCAGCCGCCCCTTGGTACTGACCTTCAGATTCTTCCAGTAGGCAGCCACCCCTTGGTACTGACCTTCAGATTCTTCCAGTAGGCAGCCACCCCTTGGTACTGACCTTCAGATCCTTCCAGTAGGCAGCCACCCCTTGGTACTGTGACCTTCAGATCCTTCCAGTAGGCAGCCACCCCTTGGCACTGACCTTCAGATCCTTCCAGTAGGCAGCCACCCCTTGGTACTGACCTTCAGATGCTTCCAGTAGGCAGCCACCCCTTGGCACTGACCTACATATCCACGCAGAGGGTCCTAACATCCTACACAAGCCTTCAGACCTACACAATCCCCAGTTTGCGCACCTGTTCAAGCTGCGGACTGCCACAGCCGCTGCACCAGGGCACAAACATGCCAGTGAGCACCTGGCCTTGGTCCGGTCGCACTGTCACGTACTGGTAGCCGAATGTCACCGCCATGACGGTGATGAGGGCGCCAAAGAAGGCCTCCAGTTTACGAAGGCCGCATTCTTCGATTAGCAGGAAGGTGAATGTGTCCACTATGGTGACTAGGACGCCGGCCCAGAGGGGAACAACACCGTTTGATAGGAGGTTTAGAGCGATTGCAGTGCCAATCACTTCCTGGGAATTATAAGGAAATTAGTGATTTATAATCTGGCATGGATTTTAATGACCTTCCCTTTTAGGACAATATCCCCTTCCGATGATTTCTGCCCTTTAATCTTTCCTTTTTCGATAATCTCTCCTTCTCCTATTTGGATTTTCTCTAATTCTCATGATCCTTATTAAGCTACCCAACCGAAGCTGCTCACCTGCATGTCGGAGCCGATGATGGCAATCTCAATCATGAGCCAGAGCAGCAGCCGGGGCACCCGCGGATACAGCTGCGCGCAAACCTCAGCCAGGTGCTGCCCGCTGACAACGCCAAGGCGAGCTGCCAGACGTTGCATCAACAAGCCAAGAATGTGAGCCAGCAGCAGCAGCCAGAGCAGCTTGAAGCCGGCTAGACTGCCGCTCTGCAGGTCGGACTCGACATTGCCCGGATCCAAATAGGCGATGCTCATCAGGAAGCCCGGCCCGGTGAAGGCCCAGAGCTTGCGGAATGAGAAACCGGTGCCAAAACAGGCGCTGGGATCCGTTTCCTCGTCAGGAATCGGGATCTTCTCGTCGAAGTAGGTCTCGACAGCGTCAGCAGCCGCCGATGATTGAGTCGGGTCTTGGTTGGCCCGCTGCGGATCATTTTGAATGCTTGGCGACTCGTTGATGTCCTGGGTCATCCCGATGGCTTCAGTGGAGGTCGACTGTAAACGACGTGTTTTTGTTAAGTTGTAAAATCGAAATCGAAAAATCGAAAGTTGTAGAAATGAAAATCGAAATGTAAAATTCATTTCATATGTATGAATTCATTTTATAGGGGTCGGCAAACTCGGGCCCGCGGGCCAGATGCGGCCCTCGAAGCTCCTAAATCCGGCCAGTTGCCCCTTCCGACCCTACAGTATCCTGTCTTATCTTTTCCGTGTCCCATTTCTCCCGTGTCTCAACTCTCCCGTGTCTCATCTCTCCCGTGTCTTATCCCTGTCTTATCTCTCCCGTATCTCATCTCTCTCGTGTCTCAACTCTCCCATGTCTCACTCTCCCGTGTCTCAACTCTCCCGTGTCTCATCTCTCCCGTGTCTCATCTCTCCCGTGTCTCAGCTCTCCCGTGTCTCATCTCTCCCGTGTCTCATCTCTCCCGTGTCTCATCTCTCCCGTGTCTCATCTCTCCCGTGTCTCATCTCTCCCGTGTCTCATCTCTCCTGCGTCTCAACTCTCCCGTGTCTCATCTCTCCCGTGTCTCATCTCTCCTGCGTCTCAACTCTCCCGTGTCTCATCTCTCCCGTGTCTCATCTCTCCCGTGTCTCATCTCTCCCGTGTCTCAACTCTCCCGTGTCTCATCTCTCCCGTGTCTCATCTCTCCCGTGTCTCATCTCTCCCGTGTCTCATCTCTCTCGTGTCTCAACTCTCCCGTGTCTCATCTCTCTCGTGTCTCATCTCTCCCGTGTCTCATCTCTCTCGTGTCTCAACTCTCCCGTGTCTCATCTCTCTCGTGTCTCAACTCTCCCGTGTCTCATCTCTCTCGTGTCTCAACTCTCCCGTGTCTCATCTCTCCCGTGTCTCATCTCTCCCATGTCTCAACTCTCCCGTGTCTCAACTCTCCCGTGTCTCATCTCTCCCCTGTCTGAACTCTCCCGCGTCTCATCTCTCCCATGTCTCATCTCTCCTATGTCTCAACTCTCCCGTGTCTCAACTCTCCCGTGTCTCATCTCTCCCGTGTCTTATCC
The DNA here is from genome assembly GCA_950097015.1 of Macrostomum hystrix. NCBI lineage: Eukaryota > Metazoa > Platyhelminthes > Macrostomidae > Macrostomum > Macrostomum hystrix. The sequence continues at coordinate 3,854,259 of CATNEN010000003.1, forward strand.
CTGTCTTATCTCTCCCGTGTCTCATCTCTCCCGTGTCTCATCTCTCCCGTGTCTCAACTCTCCCGTGCCTGAACTCTCCCATGTCTCAACTCTCCCGTGCCTGAACTCTCCCATGTCTCAACTCTCCCGTGTCTCATCTCTCCCGTGTCTCATCTCTCCCGTGTCTCATCTCTCCCGTGTCTCATCTCTCCCGTGTCTCAACTCTCCCGTGCCTGAACTCTCCCGTGTCTCATCTCTCCCGTGTCTCATCTCTCCCGTGTCTCATCTCTCCCGTGTCTCATCTCTCCCGTGTCTCATCTCTCCCGTGTCTCATCTCTCCCGTGTCTCATCTCTCCCGTGTCTCATCTCTCCCGTGTCTCATCTCTCCCGTGTCTCATCTCTCCCGTGTCTCAACTCTCCCGTGCCTGAACTCACCGATGTCTCAACTCTCCCGTGTCTCATCTCTCCCGTGTCTCAACTCTCCCGTGCCTGAACTCACCGATGTCTCATCTCTCCCGTGTCTCAACTCTCCCGTGCCTGAACTCACCGATGTCTCAACTCTCCCGTGTCTCATCTCTCCCGTGCCTGAACTCTTCTCTGCCTTATCTCTCGCCAATCTCGTTTTCTACAGTCAATGCGGCCCGCTGTCGTCTTTTAGATTTTCTCTTTGGCCCGCCAGCTAATAAGTTTGCCGACTCCTGAGTCCTTTTAGAAGCGATTTAGTTTATTGTTGCTTAAAAGTACAAAGACCAGGCTATACCCCTAATGAAAGATCCGTGGGTATTTCAAAGGCCAAATTGACTACTTCACTATGGCTCCAAATCGAACGTCTAATTTTCGTGAAACTCCACCATTTGGATCGAAATTTTAGCGGAGCGAATAGCAGCAAATTTTTTCCTGAACAGAGAAAAGTAAACTGTTGGTATTTGAAACACTCCCACAGTCTTTCTACTGTGATGGCGATCGGTAAATGGTACAGTAGTTAACGCTTATGACTCACAGACCACAGCAAGTAATCTTCACTCGGCAGGATTAAGCAACCAATTTTTCTCTTTTTTCGATTCCATTTTTCTGACAATCATAGTGAAATACTTGTTGGCAATATCGAATATTTGACATCAACAGCTAGGGTAGGATCGCAAGGACAATATAGCAAAGTTAAAACAAAAACTAACGTTTTTATCACCGACCTGTTTCGACCAGCTAGATCACAACTTTTCATGTCCGTCTAGTATACAGCTTCATCTCACTCAACTCAAACAAAATGAACATTCTAATGTTCTCGGAAACGTTGAAAGTACACAAGTAGATTTGTTAACAAACAGGCCTTGTTCAGCAATCTGGATTTACTTACTCTTTGTGTTCAGTTGTCGCGAAATGCAATGGCCGTTTCGAGTTTGTTCATACGTTTCTACACATTTGCATCTTGAAGTCAAACAGCTTTGAAAACAAGTCTATATAAAAGGCATACCAATTTAACACAGGCGTCTAATAATAAAGCACGACGTTCATGGCTGACAGTGATTTAATTAGTAGGTCAACAATATACAGACTTAAGTCAAATTGTAAGCCAGTGCAATTCTGTGCGTCAGTACCCAGCCTTCAATCCCTTATCGCCGTTATTTAGGACTGTTTAGGCTTGACAAACTACCCCCCCCTGTAATAGCGAACCATGCAGAGCTTCACAAGTGTGCACAAATCACGCGTGCACAAATATAGATACAAATATTAAGGCTACAATTCGTATGGCGTACAGAGTACAGTCATGTATAGAGTAGGATAAGTCATGGCTGACAGTCGTGCAGCCTTTTCAATAAATGTTACTTATCGAGACACCTGGTACTTTTGAATCAAGAACTTTGCGCTCGTAATACAATCCGGAAAATACTTGGATGAATCAGTCTTATGCTAGCATTTTCTTAAATTCTTATTAATAAATTCTAGATACGTTCGTCTCGCAGTTTTTTTTTTGCAATTTTAACAAATTTGCCGCTGTCGCCGCCTTCAGCAAAGTTATATCTTTCTGGAATAATTAAGCTGCTTCAAAATTGGTCAAAGTCTCTTTTCTCCCCGAATCTGAGTTAATTATACTAGTAATAGTTTTATTATAGGCGATTGTAAGCCAGCGGTTAGCCAGCTCAGACTCACGACTTGTAGGTTGGGGTTCGATTCCCGACTCTACTGGAACTTTTTGCTAACTATTTTTATACCACGGGGCCGGGGGGTTTTCACTAACTTAAAAAAATTTTCACTGCTCTAGAAAGCAGCAACACGAGCTTACGAAACTCAGAAACACGGGTCAAATTCTTGCTGTGCATTTTCTGAAATAATAATCAATTCGCACTGCCCTTCAGACTTGGCGATGTTTCCATACACTTTGTGCTTATGGGAAAATCGATTTGACTACATTTATGATTGATAAAATTAAGAAAATTACTTTCACTTACCAACGAGCCAATCATTTTAAATAGCTGCATCCGATGAAGACCGAGTCAATCTCGAATAAAAGTACAAATATGACTAAGGCACAATGGATCGCTCACAGCTCAGACTTTGAGTTTTGTTAAAAAAAAGCAACTGAAATAGCTTCAAATGTGTCGATATTGTTTGCGCCAAGTGCAGCTAATGTGCAGATAAGCTATCTATCGAATGACTTAGGTTATGATTCTCAAACGCCTTGCGGTGCAAAGATCGTTCTTTGAAACCGAGAAAGAATTACGGTGCATAGTGAGCGCATGCAGTGCCAGTCCCATGATGTGTAGGATTCGGGCGTGATAAAATAAGAACTGTGAACTTCGGGCAACGAATGAGTAATGTAAGTAGCCTGGAGATTATATAATTCTGTAATAATTTAAACAGAATTTTATTTGCGGGCTAAAAATGAAGCGAAAATGATTGATAAAGTTAAATCATCATCCAAATTAACACTGCCTAGAATTCCAATGCGCCTACTTTTAATTTTTATTTCATACTAGTACTTTTGTAGGGGTTGTTGTCTCCTGGTTCGAGCATCGGACTCACGACTTGAAGGTCGAGTGTTCGATTCCCAGATCCACTAGAACACAATGTGTCCCGTAGCAAGACAATGCGTTGCTTCTGTTCACCCTGCTATCAAAGGGTACCACTATTAGCTGGGGTAATTGAGGGTGGGTGTGGCGTCCCCCCAGTCCATGGACTGAACAGCCGTACATAGCCTTCAGATGCGCCGCACAATAGCTGCAGCTGTGCTTCCTGCTGCTCATCTGGCCCAAAATGGGCGGCTGTAATTAAATATTATAATTACTATTAAATAATCAATTATTATACTAACGACTTCCACCTCGTAAAAAACTAACTCTGTCAATAATTTATTTCTTTCATAGCACCTATGTGTTGGGACAGATATCGAACGTCGGTCCCTAGGAGAGGAGAAATTCCTGGCTAATCGACGAAAAAATGTATAAAACTTTGAAACAACTTTTAAAGGGCGCAATACGCTCTCATGGAAGATGTTTATTGTGAGACAACGCAGCTTTGAGAGTCCTCAAGCCACTGCTCGAAAATAGCAAGGAATAAATTAACCAAAACCTAACACCAGACATTGTTCATTAACACTTGAAGTTCATCAGAGTGCGCTTCATCGGAACATAGTGCCTACCAGTGTTGAAACTGCAGTAGGTCGGATTATCCTTGATGCTCCGGTCAGTGGTGTAGGCACCGTTCAGATTCACTGTGTGACAGGCCTTAAACCACCAGCCACCGTATCCAAAGCGCTGCGAACAAGAACTTTTATATTGGTCATAGTCTCTATCGAAGGTGCTGAAAGGCATCTCATCGTGGTGAGATATCATGTCACCGAGAGTGGAGCGTCCGACCTGCAGCCCTACTCGAAGGCGGTACTGCTGCTCAGCGCCGAGAACCTCGAACATTTTGAACTCAGCGCTGTACTTCCTGCCGCTGAAGTCCTCCGTCTCGATCCTCAGTCCGCATCGAGCTGTGAGTGGGTAGCCGTTCTTCACTCCGGTGACAGTCAACTCGGACAGACGCTCCAGGCCTGCGGGATTCGAGTAGACTCACAAACAGACTCTCATACTCACAAAGGCGGGAAGAAACACAATGAAGGATTGGAAAGCTCCCTACTCACCCATCCAGTAGTTGGACTTGGGATTTCCGAACCCCTTCACGTAGGCGTCCCAGTTCTGAGCGAACGAGAGGCTGCCGTCGACTCGTCTCTGGAACACCACCCAGCGATGGGGGTCGCAGCTGAGCTTGGGGGCATTGGCGCTGCGTCTTGTACCGAACCTGACCGGAGTGCCACCCACTCTGCCGACCGCCTCGAACTTCAGAGCTCGTCCGATGTCCGACGGGTTGCTCACGAGCTCCTCTCGGAGGTAACGACACCTGAGAAATGAGCTGCACAGAAACACCAGGTCAGCCGCTTCACCTGAGCTCTTCAGCTCCACCAGAAGTGAGAGCCCGGACTCGCCGCTCGTCAAGGCTTTGTTGACCTTGGCTTTCAATCCGGTGATTGTGACTCGGCCGACCTTCATCGACGAGTGGACGGGTGATCGCAAGGTGTTGGCGTCGATGCGGACAGGTAGGACCAGCTGGTACTTCATGTAGACTCGGCTGTACCTCGGTGAGCTGCAAGACGAGTCGAATGCGACTCTGGGCTCCGCCACCTGAGCTCCATCCACCTCAAACACCCTCAACTTTGATCCTCTGAAGGAGACCGTGCCGACACTGTTGAAGCTGTCAACGTCCATGTACTGCACGTCTCCCTGTGAGAGAGAGACGCAGCAGGAGAAGGATAGAAGAGCGACGGCGGCGAGAGTCCACGACTGCATGGCTGTGTGACAGTGTACGATCCTGATGCTTGACTGGCTGATCCCGGAGGCCTTGACTTGCTCGATCCTTGAGACTTGGACGCTCGGGAGGCAGCTGGTATTTATGCTGCTTGTCGGCTGCTCAGTTTCGATGGCTCTCAATCGAGGGGTTGTCAATTTCCCAATCAACCCCTCGTTGTGTCTCGCTAAGCTGAAGTAGGGCTGTCTGGAAATTCGCGAGCTGTGGGCGTTTCCGCGACAGCTGCTGGCCGAATACATGGGGAAGCGGTGAATATCAGTTATGTGAATTGCATTGCGATTCCTAGATAAGTGTGGCCTCTCACACTTTTTGAGCATGTTCATGTTTTTGGTATGGACACTTTTTCGCTATTTTCTGGATTAAGACGCTTACTAGGTTTTTGGTATGCTAGAATACCGCTTTTCTTTTCGTCTGGCTAAAATAATTTCAAATAGAAAGTTTCATTGAACGGTCTATAGTCACAGTCTAACACTCATTGTCCGACTAAAAAACTTGCTTTATTCGAAACTGCGAAACTAGATACACGTAGCAAAGCGTAGGCACGCATGATCTGAAAAACTCTGAGTTGAGAATAAAGTAAAGTTTTTGTCATGTTGCTTTTCGATGTTAAGTCCACTCGCCAAATACACTTTGAATTCGAAGTCGAAGTTCGAAGTCAAAGTTGTGTCCTCTTGGTATCCTGTCTTTCTTCCAAGCTTTCATTCTCTTTTGCTTTTGTTTTCAGCAGTGAGCAAAAGTTAAAGTTAAAACTTTTTTTGGCATGGCCGCTAACTGATTTTGTCACTTTTTACAGCACTGCTTATTCGAGTGAAAAAAATAGTTGGCCAGTCGCAGGACCATGGCCGACAAACACACGCTGCAGGCCATCTACGTCAGCACCGACAGGGCTGTCGCCGACTACGCCGCGGGCAACTGGCTCTGCAACGCCGCCTCCTCAACGCGCAGCGCCAATGAGCGCCAGACCTCCTGCGCTAGAATCCTACCGTCGGGAGGCTTGACTCGTTCAAGGCTGATCCTTGAGGCTTGACTCGTTCAAGGCTGATCCTTGAGGCTTGACTCGCTGATCCTAGAGGCTTGACTCGCTGATCCTTGAGGTTCTCTCGCTGATCCTTGAGGCTTGACTCGCTGATCCTTGAGGCTTGACTCGTTCAAGGCTGATCCTTGAGGCTTGACTCGCTGATCCTTGAGGCTTGACTCGCTGATCCTTGAGGTTCTCTCGCTGATCCTTGAGGCTTGACTCGCTGATCCTTGAGGCTTGACTCGCTGATCCTTGAGGCTTGACTCGCTGATCCTTGAGGCTTGACTCGCTGATCCTTGAGGCTTGACTCGCTGATCCTTGAGGCTTGACTCGCTGATCCTTGAGGCTTGACTCGCTGATCCTTGAGGCTTGACTCGCTGATCCTTGAGGCTTGACTCGCTGATCCTTGAGGCTTGACTCGCTGATCCTTGAGGCTTGACTCGCTGATCCTTGAGGCTTGACTCGCTGATCCTTGAGGCTTGACTCGCTGATCCTTGAGGTTCTCTCGCTAATCCTTGAGGCTTGACTCGCTGATCCTAGAGGCTTGACTTGCTGATCCTTGAGGCTTGACTCGCTGATCCTTGAGGCTTGACTCGCTGATCCTTGAGGCTTGACTCGCTGATCCTTGAGGCTTGACTCGCTGATCCTTGAGGCTTGACTCGCTGATCCTTGAGGCTTGACTCGTTCGATCCTTGAGGCTTGACTCGTTCGATCCTTGAGGCTTGACTCGCTGATCCTTGAGGCTTGACTCGCTGATCCTTGAGGCTTGACTCGCTGATCCTTGAGGCTTGACTCGCTGATCCTTGAGGCTTGACTCGCTGATCCTTGAGGCTTGACTCGCTGATCCTTGAGGCTTGACTCGTTCGATCCTTGAGGCTTGACTCGCTGATCCTTGAGGCTTGACTCGCTGATCCTTGAGGCTTGACTCGCTGATCCTTGAGGCTTGACTCGCTGATCCTTGAGGCTTGACTCGCTGATCCTTGAGGCTTGACTCGCTGATCCTTGAGGCTTGACTCGCTTAGCATTGAGGCTTGACTCGCTGATCCTTGAGGTTCTCTCGCTGATCCTTGAGGCTTGACTCGCTGATCCTTGAGGCTTGACTCGCTGATCCTTGAGGCTTGACTCGCTGATCCTTGAGGTTTGACTCGCTGATCCTTGAGGCTTGACTCGCTGATCCTTGAGGCTTGACTCGCTGATCCTTGAGGCTTGACTCGCTGATCCTTGAGGCTTGACTCGCTGATCCTTGAGGCTTGACTCGCTGATCCTTGAGGTTCTCTCGCTAATCCTTGAGGCTTGACTCGCTGATCCTAGAGGCTTGACTTGCTGATCCTTGAGGCTTGACTCGCTGATCCTTGAGGCTTGACTCGCTGATCCTTGAGGCTTGACTCGCTGATCCTTGAGGCTTGACTCGCTGATCCTTGAGGCTTGACTCGCTGATCCTTGAGGCTTGACTCGTTCGATCCTTGAGGCTTGACTCGTTCGATCCTTGAGGCTTGACTCGCTGATCCTTGAGGCTTGACTCGCTGATCCTTGAGGCTTGACTCGCTGATCCTTGAGGCTTGACTCGCTGATCCTTGAGGCTTGACTCGCTGATCCTTGAGGCTTGACTCGCTGATCCTTGAGGCTTGACTCGTTCGATCCTTGAGGCTTGACTCGCTGATCCTTGAGGCTTGACTCGCTGATCCTTGAGGCTTGACTCGCTGATCCTTGAGGCTTGACTCGCTGATCCTTGAGGCTTGACTCGCTGATCCTTGAGGCTTGACTCGCTGATCCTTGAGGCTTGACTCGCTTAGCATTGAGGCTTGACTCGCTGATCCTTGAGGTTCTCTCGCTGATCCTTGAGGCTTGACTCGCTGATCCTTGAGGCTTGACTCGCTGATCCTTGAGGCTTGACTCGCTGATCCTTGAGGTTTGACTCGCTGATCCTTGAGGCTTGACTCGCTGATCCTTGAGGCTTGACTCGCTGATCCTTGAGGTTTGACTCGCTGATCCTTGAGGCTTGACTCGCTGATCCTTGAGGCTTGACTCGCTGATCCTTGAGGCTTGACTCGCTGATCCTTGAGGCTTGACTCGCTGATCCTTGAGGCTTGACTCGCTGATCCTTGAGGCTTGACTCGCTGATCCTTGAGGCTTGACTCGCTGATCCTTGAGGTTTGACTCGCTGATCCTTGAGGCTTGACTCGCTGATCCTTGAGGCTTGACTCGCTGATCCTAGAGGCTTGTCTTGCTGATCCTTGAGGCTTGACTCGCTGATCCTTGAGGCTTGACTCGCTGATCCTTGAGGCTTGACTCGCTGATCCTTGAGGCTTGACTCGCTGATCCTTGAGGCTTGACTCGCTGATCCTTGAGGCTTGACTCGTTCGATCCTTGAGGCTTGACTCGCTGATCCTTGAGGCTTGACTCGCTGATCCTTGAGGCTTGACTCGCTGATCCTTGAGGCTTGACTCGCTGATCCTTGAGGCTTGACTCGCTGATCCTTGAGGCTTGACTCGCTGATCCTTGAGGCTTGACTCGTTCGATCCTTGAGGCTTTACTCGCTGATCCTTGAGGCTTGACTCGCTGATCCTTGAGGCTTGACTCGCTGATCCTTGAGGCTTGACTCGCTGATCCTTGAGGCTTGACTCGCTGATCCTTGAGGCTTGACTCGCTGATCCTTGAGGCTTGACTCGCTTAGCATTGAGGCTTGACTCGCTGATCCTTGAGGTTCTCTCGCTGATCCTTGAGGCTTGACTCGCTGATCCTTGAGGCTTGACTCGCTGATCCTTGAGGCTTGACTCGCTGATCCTTGAGGTTTGACTCGCTGATCCTTGAGGCTTGACTCGCTGATCCTTGAGGCTTGACTCGCTGATCCTTGAGGTTTGACTCGCTGATCCTTGAGGCTTGACTCGCTGATCCTTGAGGCTTGACTCGCTGATCCTTGAGGTTCTCTCGCTGATCCTTGAGGCTTGACTCGCTGATCCTTGAGGCTTGACTCGCTGATCCTTGAGGCTTGACTCGCTGATCCTTGAGGCTTGACTCGCTGATCCTTGAGGTTTGACTCGCTGATCCTTGAGGCTTGACTCGCTGATCCTTGAGGCTTGACTCGCTGATCCTAGAGGCTTGACTTGCTGATCCTTGAGGCTTGACTCGCTGATCCTTGAGGCTTGACTCGCTGATCCTTGAGGCTTGACTCGCTGATCCTTGAGGCTTGACTCGCTGATCCTTGAGGCTTGACTCGCTGATCCTTGAGGCTTGACTCGCTGATCCTTGAGGCTTGACTCGCTGATCCTTGAGGCTTGACTCGCTGATCCTTGAGGCTTGACTCGCTGATCCTTGAGGCTTGACTCGCTGATCCTTGAGGCTTGACTCCGCTGATCCTTGAGGCTTGACTCGCTGATCCTAGAGGCTTGACTCCGCTGATCCTTGAGGTTTGACTCGCTGATCCTTGAGGCTTGACTTGCTGATCCTTGAGGCTTGACTCGCTGATCCTTGAGGCTTGACTCGCTGATCCTTGAGGTTCTCTCGCTGATCCTTGAGGCTTGACTCGCTGATCCTTGAGGCTTGACTTGCTGATCCTTGAGGCTTGACTCGCTGATCCTTGAGGCTTGACTCGCTGATCCTTGAGGTTCTCTCGCTGATCCTTGAGGCTTGACTCGCTGATCCTTGAGGCTTGACTTGCTGATCCTTGAGGCTTGACTCGCTGATCCTTGAGGCTTGACTCGCTGATCCTTGAGGTTCTCTCGCTGATCCTTGAGGCTTGACTCGCTGATCATTTAGACTTGACTCGCTGATCCTTGTGGCTTGACTTGCTGATCCTTGAGGCTTGACTTGCTGATCCTTGAGGCTTGACTTGCTGATCCTTGAGGCTTGACTCGCTGATCCTTGAGGCTTGACTCGCTGATCCTTGAGGCTTGACTCGCTGATCCTTGAGGCTTGACTCGCTGATCCTTGAGGCTTGACTCGCTTAGCATTGAGGCTTGACTCGCTGATCCTTGAGGTTCTCTCGCTGATCCTTGAGGCTTGACTCGCTGATCCTTGAGGCTTGACTCGCTGATCCTTGAGGCTTGACTCGCTGATCCTTGAGGTTTGACTCGCTGATCCTTGAGGCTTGACTCGCTGATCCTTGAGGCTTGACTCGCTGATCCTTGAGGTTTGACTCGCTGATCCTTGAGGCTTGACTCGCTGATCCTTGAGGCTTGACTCGCTGATCCTTGAGGTTCTCTCGCTGATCCTTGAGGCTTGACTCGCTGATCCTTGAGGCTTGACTCGCTGATCCTTGAGGCTTGACTCGCTGATCCTTGAGGCTTGACTCGCTGATCCTTGAGGTTTGACTCGCTGATCCTTGAGGCTTGACTCGCTGATCCTTGAGGCTTGACTCGCTGATCCTAGAGGCTTGACTTGCTGATCCTTGAGGCTTGACTCGCTGATCCTTGAGGCTTGACTCGCTGATCCTTGAGGCTTGACTCGCTGATCCTTGAGGCTTGACTCGCTGATCCTTGAGGCTTGACTCGCTGATCCTTGAGGCTTGACTCGCTGATCCTTGAGGCTTGACTCGCTGATCCTTGAGGCTTGACTCGCTGATCCTTGAGGCTTGACTCCGCTGATCCTTGAGGCTTGACTCGCTGATCCTAGAGGCTTGACTCCGCTGATCCTTGAGGTTTGACTCGCTGATCCTTGAGGCTTGACTTGCTGATCCTTGAGGCTTGACTCGCTGATCCTTGAGGCTTGACTCGCTGATCCTTGAGGCTTGACTCGCTGATTCTTGAGGCTTGACTCGCTGATCCTTGAGGTTCTCTCGCTGATCCTTGAGGCTTGACTCGCTGATCCTTGAGGCTTGACTTGCTGATCCTTGAGGCTTGACTCGCTGATCCTTGAGGCTTGACTCGCTGATCCTTGAGGTTCTCTCGCTGATCCTTGAGGCTTGACTCGCTGATCCTTGAGGCTTGACTTGCTGATCCTTGAGGCTTGACTCGCTGATCCTTGAGGCTTGACTCGCTGATCCTTAAGGTTCTCTCGCTGATCCTTGAGGCTTGACTCGCTGATCATTTAGACTTGACTCGCTGATCCTTGTGGCTTGACTTGCTGATCCTTGAGGCTTGACTTGCTGATCCTTGAGGCTTGACTTGCTGATCCTTGAGGCTTGACTCGCTGATCCTTGAGGCTTGACTCGCTGATCCTAGAGGCTTGACTTGCTGATCCTTGAGATTAGACTCGCTGATCCTTGAGGCTTGACTCGCTGATCCTAGAGGCTTGACTTGCTGATCCTTGAGGTTAGACTCGCTGATCCTTGAGGCTTGACTCGCTGATCCTAGAGGCTTGACTCGCTGATCCTTGAGGCTTGACTCGCTGATCCTTGAGGTTTGACTCGCTGATCCTTGAGGCTTGACTCGCTGATCCTTGAGGCTTGACTCGCTGATCCTAGAGGCTTGACTTGCTGATCCTTGAGGCTTGACTCGCTGATCCTTGAGGCTTGACTCGCTGATCCTTGAGGCTTGACTCGCTGATCCTTGAGGCTTGACTCGCTGATCCTTGAGGCTTGACTCGCTGATCCTTGATGTTTGACTCGCTGATCCTTGAGGCTTGACTCGCTGATCCTTGAGGCTTGACTCGCTGATCCTAGAGGCTTGACTTGCTGATCCTTGAGGCTTGACTCGCTGATCCTTGAGGCTTGACTCGCTGATCCTTGATGTTTGACTCGCTGATCCTTGAGGCTTGACTCGCTGATCCTTGAGGCTTGACTCGCTGATCCTAGAGGCTTGACTTGCTGATCCTTGAGGCTTGACTCGCTGATCATTTAGACTTGACTCGCTGATCCTTGAGGCTTGACTCGCTGATCCTTGATGTTTGACTCGCTGATCCTTGAGGCTTGACTCGCTGATCCTAGAGGCTTGACTTGCTGATCATTGAGGCTTGACTCGCTGATCCTAGAGGCTTGACTTGCTGATCCTTGAGGCTTGACTCGCTGATCCTTGAGGCTTGACTCGCTGATCGTTGAGGCTTGACTCGTTATACCTTGAGGCTTGACTTGCTGATCCTTGAGGCTTGACTCGCTGATCCTTGAGGCTTGACTCGCTGATCCTTGAGGTTTGACTCGCTGATCCTTGAGGTTTGACTCGCTGATCCTTGAGGCTTGACTCGCTGATCCTTGAGGCTTGACTCGCTGATCCTTGAGGTTTGACTCGCTGATCCTTGAGGCTTGACTTGCTGATCCTTGAGGCTTGACTCGCTGATCCTTGAGGCTTGACTCGCTGATCCTTGAGGCTTGACTCCGCTGATCCTTGAGGCTTGACTCGCTGATCCTAGAGGCTTGACTCCGCTGATCCTTGAGGTTTGACTCGCTGATCCTTGAGGCTTGACTTGCTGATCCTTGAGGCTTGACTCGCTGATCCTTGAGGCTTGACTCGCTGATCCTTGAGGCTTGACTCGCTGATCCTTGAGGCTTGACTTTCTGATCCTTGAGGCTTGACTCGCTGATCCTTGAGGCTTGACTCGCTGATCCTTGAGGCTTGACTCGCTGATCCTTGAGGTTAGACTCGCTGATCCTTGAGGCTTGACTTGCTGATCCTTGAGGCTTGACTCGCTGATCCTTGAGGTTTGACTCGCTGATCCTTGAGGCTTGACTCGCTGATCCTTGAGGCTTGACTCGCTGCTCCTTGAGGCTTGACTTGCTGATCCTTGAGGCTTGACTTGCTGATCCTTGAGGCTTGACTCGCTGCTCCTTGAGGCTTGACTTGCTGATCCTTGAGGCTTGACTCGCTGATCCTTGAGGCTTGACTCGCTGATCCTTGAGGTTCTCTCGCTGATCCTTGAGGCTTGACTCGCTGATCCTTGAGGCTTGACTCGCTGATCCTTGAGGCTTGACTCGCTGATCCTTGAGGCTTGACTCGCTGATCCTAGAGGCTTGACTTGCTGATCATTGAGGCTTGACTCGCTGATCCTAGAGGCTTGACTCGCTGATCCTAGAGGCTTGACTCGCTGATCATTTAGACTTGACTCGCTGATCCTTGAGGCTTGACTCGCTGATCCTTGAGGCTTGACTCGCTGATCCTTGAGGCTTGACTCGCTGATCCTTGAGGCTTGACTCGCTGATCCTAGAGGCTTGACTTGCTGATCCTTGAGGCTTGACTCGCTGATCCTTGAGGCTTGACTCGCTGATCCTTGAGGCTTGACTCGCTGATCCTAGAGGCTTGACTTGCTGATCATTGAGGCTTGACTCGCTGATCCTAGAGGCTTGACTTGCTGATCCTTGAGGCTTGACTCGCTGATCCTTGAGGCTTGACTTGCTGATCCTTGAGGCTTGACTCGCTGATCCTAGAGGCTTGACTTGCTGATCCTTGAGGCTTGACTTGCTGATCCTTGAGGCTTGACTCGCTGATCCTTGAGGCTTGACTCGCTGATCCTTGAGGCTTGACTTTCTGATCCTTGAGGCTTGACTCGCTGATCCTTGAGGCTTGACTCGCTGATCCTTGAGGCTTGACTCGCTGATCCTTGAGGTTAGACTCGCTGATCCTTGAGGCTTGACTTGCTGATCCTTGAGGCTTGACTCGCTGATCCTTGAGGTTTGACTCGCTGATCCTTGAGGCTTGACTCGCTGATCCTTGAGGCTTGACTCGCTGCTCCTTGAGGCTTAACTCGCTGATCCTTGAGGCTTGACTCGCTGATCCTTGAGGCTTGACTCGCTGATCCTTGAGGCTTGACTCGCTGATCCTTGAGGTTAGACTCGCTGATCCTTGAGGCTTGACTCGCTGATCCTTGAGGTTTGACTCACTGATCCTTGAGGTTAGACTCGCTGATCCTTGAGGCTTGACTCGCTGATCCTTGAGGCTTGACTCGCTGATCCTTGAGGCTTGACTCGCTGATCCTTGTGGTTTGACTTGCTGATCCTTGAGGTTTGACTCGCTGATCCTTGAGGCTTGACTCCGCTGATCCTTGAGGTTTGACTCGCTGATCCTTGAGGTTAGACTCGCTGATCCTTGAGGCTTGACTCGCTGATCCTTGAGGTTTGACTCGCTGATCCTTGAGGTTAGACTCGCTGATCCTTGAGGCTTGACTCGCTGATCCTTGAGGCTTGACTCGCTGATCCTTGAGGCTTGACTCGCTGATCCTTGTGGTTTGACTTGCTGATCCTTGAGGTTTGACTCGCTGATCCTTGAGGCTTGACTCCGCTGATCCTTGAGGCTTGACTTGCTGATCCTTGAGGCTTGACTCGCTGATCCTAGAGGCTTGACTTGCTGATCCTTGAGGCTTGACTTGCTGATCCTTGAGGCTTGACTCGCTGATCCTTGAGGCTTGACTCGCTGATCCTTGAGGCTTGACTTTCTGATCCTTGAGGCTTGACTCGCTGATCCTTGAGGCTTGACTCGCTGATCCTTGAGGCTTGACTCGCTGATCCTTGAGGTTAGACTCGCTGATCCTTGAGGCTTGACTTGCTGATCCTTGAGGCTTGACTCGCTGATCCTTGAGGTTTGACTCGCTGATCCTTGAGGCTTGACTCGCTGATCCTTGAGGCTTGACTCGCTGCTCCTTGAGGCTTAACTCGCTGATCCTTGAGGCTTGACTCGCTGATCCTTGAGGCTTGACTCGCTGATCCTTGAGGCTTGACTCGCTGATCCTTGAGGTTAGACTCGCTGATCCTTGAGGCTTGACTCGCTGATCCTTGAGGTTTGACTCGCTGATCCTTGAGGTTAGACTCGCTGATCCTTGAGGCTTGACTCGCTGATCCTTGAGGCTTGACTCGCTGATCCTTGAGGCTTGACTCGCTGATCCTTGTGGTTTGACTTGCTGATCCTTGAGGTTTGACTCGCTGATCCTTGAGGCTTGACTCCGCTGATCCTAGAGGCTTGACTCGCTGATCCTAGAGGCTTGACTCGCTGATCATTTAGACTTGACTCGCTGATCCTTGAGGCTTGACTCGCTGATCCTTGAGGCTTGACTCGCTGATCCTTGAGGCTTGACTCGCTGATCCTTGAGGCTTGACTCGCTGATCCTAGAGGCTTGACTTGCTGATCCTTGAGGCTTGACTCGCTGATCCTTGAGGCTTGACTCGCTGATCCTTGAGGCTTGACTCGCTGATCCTAGAGGCTTGACTTGCTGATCCTTGAGGCTTGACTCGCTGATCCTTGAGGCTTGACTCGCTGATCCTTGAGGCTTGACTCGCTGATCCTTGAGGTTAGACTCGCTGATCCTTGAGGCTTGACTTGCTGATCCTTGAGGCTTGACTCGCTGATCCTTGAGGTTTGACTCGCTGATCCTTGAGGCTTGACTCGCTGATCCTTGAGGCTTGACTCGCTGCTCCTTGAGGCTTAACTCGCTGATCCTTGAGGCTTGACTCGCTGATCCTTGAGGCTTGACTCGCTGATCCTTGAGGCTTGACTCGCTGATCCTTGAGGTTAGACTCGCTGATCCTTGAGGCTTGACTCGCTGATCCTTGAGGTTTGACTCGCTGATCCTTGAGGTTAGACTCGCTGATCCTTGAGGCTTGACTCGCTGATCCTTGAGGCTTGACTCGCTGATCCTTGAGGCTTGACTCGCTGATCCTTGTGGTTTGACTTGCTGATCCTTGAGGTTTGACTCGCTGATCCTTGAGGCTTGACTCCGCTGATCCTTGAGGTTTGACTCGCTGATCCTTGAGGCTTGACTCCGCTGATCCTTGAGGCTTGACTCGCTGATCCTTGAGGCTTGACTCGCTGATCCTTGAGGTTTGACTCGCTGATCCTTGAGGTTCTCTCGCTGATCCTTGAGGCTTGACTCGCTGATCATTTAGACTTGACTCGCTGATCCTTGAGGTTTGACTCGCTGATCCTTGAGGTTTGACTCGCTGATCCTTGAGGCTTGACTCGCTGATCCTTGAGGTTAGACTCGCTGATCCTTGAGGCTTGACTCGCTGATCCTTGAGGTTTGACTCGCTGATCCTTGAGGTTAGACTCGCTGATCCTTGAGGCTTGACTCGCTGATCCTTGAGGCTTGACTCGCTGATCCTTGAGGCTTGACTCGCTGATCCTTGTGGTTTGACTTGCTGATCCTTGAGGTTTGACTCGCTGATCCTTGAGGCTTGACTCCGCTGATCCTTGAGGTTTGACTCGCTGATCCTTGAGGCTTGACTCCGCTGATCCTTGAGGCTTGACTCGCTGATCCTTGAGGCTTGACTCGCTGATCCTTGAGGTTTGACTCGCTGATCCTTGAGGCTAAACTCGCTGATCCTTGAGGCTTGACTCGCTGATCCTTGAGGCTTGACTTGCTGATCCTTGAGGCTTGACTCGCTGATCCTTGAGGCTTGACTCGCTGATCCTTGAGGCTTGACTCGCTGATCCTTGAGGCTTGACTTTCTGATCCTTGAGGCTTGACTCGCTGATCCTTGAGGCTTGACTCGCTGATCCTTGAGGCTTGACTCGCTGATCCTTGAGGTTCTCTCGCTGATCCTTGAGGCTTGACTCGCTGATCCTTGAGGCTTGACTCGCTGATCCTTGAGGCTTGACTCGCTGATCCTTGAGGCTTGACTCGCTGATCCTAGAGGCTTGACTTGCTGATCATTGAGGCTTGACTCGCTGATCCTAGAGGCTTGACTCGCTGATCCTAGAGGCTTGACTCGCTGATCATTTAGACTTGACTCGCTGATCCTTGAGGCTTGACTCGCTGATCCTTGAGGCTTGACTCGCTGATCCTTGAGGCTTGACTCGTTATACCTTGAGGCTTGACTTGCTGATCCTTGAGGCTTGACTCGCTGATCCTTGAGGCTTGACTTGCTGATCCTTGAGGTTAGACTCGCTGATCCTTGAGGCTTGACTCGCTGATCCTAGAGGCTTGACTCGCTGATCCTTGAGGCTTGACTCGCTGATCCTTGAGGCTTGACTCGCTGATCCTTGAGGCTTGACTCGCTGATCCTTGAGGCTTGACTCGCTGATCCTTGAGGTTAGACTCGCTGATCCTTGAGGCTTGACTTGCTGATCCTTGAGGCTTGACTCGCTGATCCTTGAGGTTTGACTCGCTGATCCTTGAGGCTTGACTCGCTGATCCTTGAGGCTTGACTCGCTGCTCCTTGAGGCTTAACTCGCTGATCCTTGAGGCTTGACTCGCTGATCCTTGAGGCTTGACTCGCTGATCCTTGAGGCTTGACTCGCTGATCCTTGAGGTTAGACTCGCTGATCCTTGAGGCTTGACTCGCTGATCCTTGAGGTTTGACTCGCTGATCCTTGAGGTTAGACTCGCTGATCCTTGAGGCTTGACTCGCTGATCCTTGAGGCTTGACTCGCTGATCCTTGAGGCTTGACTCGCTGATCCTTGTGGTTTGACTTGCTGATCCTTGAGGTTTGACTCGCTGATCCTTGAGGCTTGACTCCGCTGATCCTTGAGGTTTGACTCGCTGATCCTTGAGGCTTGACTCCGCTGATCCTTGAGGCTTGACTCGCTGATCCTTGAGGCTTGACTCGCTGATCCTTGAGGTTTGACTCGCTGATCCTTGAGGCTAAACTCGCTGATCCTTGAGGCTTGACTCGCTGATCCTTGAGGCTTGACTCGCTGATCCTTGATGTTTGACTCGCTGATCCTTGAGGCTTGACTCGCTGATCCTTGAGGCTTGACTCGCTGATCCTTGAGGCTTGACTCGCTGATCCTTGAGGCTTGACTCCGCTGATCCTTGAGGTTTGACTCGCTGATCCTTGAGGCTTGACTCCGCTGATCCTTGAGGCTTGACTCGCTGATCCTTGAGGCTTGACTCGCTGATCCTTGAGGTTTGACTCGCTGATCCTTGAGGTTCTCTCGCTGATCCTTGAGGCTTGACTCGCTGATCATTTAGACTTGACTCGCTGATCCTTGAGGCTTGACTCGCTGATCCTTGATGTTTGACTCGCTGATCCTTGAGGCTTGACTCGCTGATCCTTGAGGCTTGACTCGCTGATCCTTGAGGCTTGACTCGCTGATCCTTGATGTTTGACTCGCTGATCCTTGAGGCTTGACTCGCTGCTCCTTGAGGCTTGACTCGCTGATCCTTGAGGCTTGACTCGCTGATCCTTGAGGTTCTCTCGCTGATCCTTGAGGCTTGACTCGCTGATCATTTAGACTTGACTCGCTTATCCTTGAGTCTTGACTCGCTGATCTTTGAGGCTTGACTCGCTGATCCTTGAGGTTTGACTCGCTGATCCTTGAGGCTTGACTCGCTGATCCTTGAGGTTTGACTCGCTGATCCTTGAGGCTTGACTCGCTGATCCTTGAGGCTTGACTCGCTGATCCTTGAGGTTTGACTCGCTGATCCTTGAGGCTTGACTCCGCTGATCCTTGAGGTTTGACTCGCTGATCCTTGAGGCTTGACTTGCTGATCCTTGAGGCTTGACTCGCTGATCCTTGAGGCTTGACTCGCTGATCCTTGAGGCTTGACTCGCTGATCCTAGAGGCTTGACTTGCTGATCCTTGAGGCTTGACTCGCTGATCTTTGAGGCTTGACTCGCTGATCCTTGAGGCTTGACTCGCTGATCCTTGAGGCTTGACTTGCTGATCCTTGAGGCTTGACTCGCTGATCCTTGAGGCTTGACTCGCTGATCCTTGAGGCTTGACTCGCTGATCCTTGAGGCTTGACTCGCTGATCCTTGAGGCTTGACTCGCTGATCCTTGAGGCTTGACTCGCTGATCCTTGAGGTTCTCTCGCTAATCCTTGAGGCTTGACTCGCTGATCCTAGAGGCTGGACTTGCTGATCCTTGAGGCTTGACTCGCTGATCCTTGAGGCTTGACTTGCTGATCCTTGAGGCTTGACTCGCTGATCCTTGAGGCTTGACTCGCTGATCCTTGATGTTTGACTCGCTGATCCTTGAGGCTTGACTCGCTGCTCCTTGAGGCTTGACTCGCTGATCCTTGAGGCTTGACTCGCTGATCCTTGAGGTTTGACTCGCTGATCCTTGAGGTTCTCTCGCTGATCCTTGAGGCTTGACTCGCTGATCATTTAGACTTGACTCGCTGATCCTTGAGGTTTGACTCGCTGATCCTTGAGGTTTGACTCGCTGATCCTTGAGGTTTGACTCGCTGATCCTTGAGGCTTGACTCCGCTGATCCTTGAGGCTTGACTCGCTGATCCTTGAGGCTTGACTCGCTGATCCTAGAGGCTTGACTTGCTGATCATTGAGGCTTGACTCGCTGATCCTAGAGGCTTGACTTGCTGATCCTTGAGGCTTGACTCGCTGATCCTTGAGGCTTGACTCGCTGATCCTTGAGGCTTGACTCGTTATACCTTGAGGCTTGACTTGCTGATCCTTGAGGCTTGACTCGCTGATCCTTGAGGCTTGACTCGCTGATCCTTGAGGTTTGACTCGCTGATCCTTGAGGCTTGACTTGCTGATCCTTGAGGCTTGACTCCGCTGATCCTTGAGGCTTGACTCGCTGATCCTAGAGGCTTGACTCCGCTGATCCTTGAGGTTTGACTCGCTGATCCTTGAGGCTTGACTTGCTGATCCTTGAGGCTTGACTCGCTGATCCTTGAGGCTTGACTCGCTGATCCTTGAGGCTTGACTCGCTGATCCTTGAGGCTTGACTTGCTGATCCTTGAGGCTTGACTCGCTGATCCTAGAGGCTTGACTTGCTGATCCTTGAGGCTTGACTTGCTGATCCTTGAGGCTTGACTCGCTGATCCTTGAAGCTTGACTCGCTGATCCTTGAGGCTTGACTTTCTGATCCTTGAGGCTTGACTCGCTGATCCTTGAGGCTTGACTCGCTGATCCTTGAGGCTTGACTCGCTGATCCTTGAGGTTAGACTCGCTGATCCTTGAGGCTTGACTTGCTGATCCTTGAGGCTTGACTCGCTGATCCTTGAGGTTTGACTCGCTGATCCTTGAGGCTTGACTCGCTGATCCTTGAGGCTTGACTCGCTGCTCCTTGAGGCTTAACTCGCTGATCCTTGAGGCTTGACTCGCTGATCCTTGAGGCTTGACTCGCTGATCCTTGAGGCTTGACTCGCTGATCCTTGAGGTTAGACTCGCTGATCCTTGAGGCTTGACTCGCTGATCCTTGAGGTTTGACTCGCTGATCCTTGAGGTTAGACTCGCTGATCCTTGAGGCTTGACTCGCTGATCCTTGAGGCTTGACTCGCTGATCCTTGAGGCTTGACTCGCTGATCCTTGTGGTTTGACTTGCTGATCCTTGAGGTTTGACTCGCTGATCCTTGAGGCTTGACTCCGCTGATCCTTGAGGTTTGACTCGCTGATCCTTGAGGCTTGACTCCGCTGATCCTTGAGGCTTGACTCGCTGATCCTTGAGGCTTGACTCGCTGATCCTTGAGGTTTGACTCGCTGATCCTTGAGGCTTAACTCGCTGATCCTTGAGGCTTGACTCGCTGATCCTTGAGGCTTGACTCGCTGATCCTTGATGTTTGACTCGCTGATCCTTGAGGCTTGACTCGCTGATCCTTGAGGCTTGACTCGCTGATCCTTGAGGCTTGACTCGCTGATCCTTGAGGCTTGACTCCGCTGATCCTTGAGGTTTGACTCGCTGATCCTTGAGGCTTGACTCCGCTGATCCTTGAGGCTTGACTCGCTGATCCTTGAGGCTTGACTCGCTGATCCTTGAGGCTTGACTCGCTGATCCTTGAGGCTTGACTCCGCTGATCCTTGAGGCTTGACTCGCTGATCCTTGAGGCTTGACTCGCTGATCCTTGAGGTTTGACTCGCTGATCCTTGAGGTTCTCTCGCTGATCCTTGAGGCTTGACTCGCTGATCATTTAGACTTGACTCGCTGATCCTTGAGGCTTGACTCGCTGATCCTTGATGTTTGACTCGCTGATCCTTGAGGCTTGACTCGCTGATCCTTGAGGCTTGACTCGCTGATCCTTGAGGCTTGACTCGCTGATCCTTGATGTTTGACTCGCTGATCCTTGAGGCTTGACTCGCTGCTCCTTGAGGCTTGACTCGCTGATCCTTGAGGCTTGACTCGCTGATCCTTGAGGTTCTCTCGCTGATCCTTGAGGCTTGACTCGCTGATCATTTAGACTTGACTCGCTGATCCTTGAGGCTTGACTCGCTGATCCTTGAGGCTTGACTCGCTGATCCTTGAGGTTTGACTCGCTGATCCTTGAGGCTTGACTCGCTGATCCTTGAGGTTTGACTCGCTGATCCTTGAGGCTTGACTCGCTGATCCTTGAGGCTTGACTCGCTGATCCTTGAGGTTTGACTAGCTGATCCTTGAGGCTTGACTCCGCTGATCCTTGAGGTTTGACTCGCTGATCCTTGAGGCTTGACTTGCTGATCCTTGAGGCTTGACTCGCTGATCCTTGAGGCTTGACTCGCTGATCCTTGAGGCTTGACTCGCTGATCCTAGAGGCTTGACTTGCTGATCCTTGAGGCTTGACTCGCTGATCCTTGAGGCTTGACTCGCTGATCCTTGAGGTTAGACTCGCTGATCCTTGAGGCTTAACACATTATGTCACCGAGAGTGGAGCGTCCGACCTGCAGCCCGACTCGCAGGCGGTACTGCTGCTCAGCGCCGAGAACCTCGAACATTTTGAACTCAGTGCTGTACTTCCTGCCGCTGAAGTCCTCCGTCTCGATCCTCAGTCCGCATCGAGCTGTGAGTGGGTAGCCGTTCTTCGCTCCGGTGACAGTCAACTCGGACAGACGCTCCAGGCCTGCGGGATTCGAGTAAACTCACAAACAGACTCTCATACTCACAAAGGCGGGAAGAAATGATCCAATGAAGGATTGGAAAGCTCCCTACTCACCCATCCAGTAGTTGGACTTGGGATTTCCGAACCCTTCACGAACTGGTGTTCCGAACTGGATTTCCGAACACCATGCAGGTCAGCCGCTTCACATGAGCTCTTCATCTCCTCCAGAAGTGAGAGTCCTGACTCGCCGCTCGTCAAGGCTTTGTTGACCTTCACTTTCAATCCCGTGATTGTGACTCGGCCGACCTTCATCGACGAGTGGACGGGTGATCGCAAGGTGTTGGCATCGATGCGGACAGGTAGGACCAGCTGGTACTTCATGTAGACTCGGCTGTACTTCGGTGAGCTGCAAGACGAGTCGAATGCGACTCTGGGCTCCGCCACCTGAGCTCCATCCACCTCAAACACCCTCAACTTTGATCCTCTGAAGGAGACCGTGCCGACACTGTTGAAGCTGTCAACGTCCATGTACTGCACGTCTCCCTGTGAGAGAGAGACGCAGCAGGAGAAGCATAGAAGAGCGACGGCGGCGAGAGTCCACGACTGCATGGCTGTGTGACAGTGAATGATCCTGACGCTTGACTTGCTGATTTTTGCAGTAATTTGGACGCTTCATAGACGATTTTTATTATGTTTGTGCTGTTTTAGTTTTCTGCAGATCTAGTCATGCTATAATGATAAGAATTATACAACATAGGATTAGTGCTAAAAAATGCTATGTATATAGATTATATATTCAGACATTAAACATAAATTATGCACTTATATACTAAGCATATTTTTATGCAGTTATGCTAATTACGAATAGGCGGACCGTCCGGTAAGCCCGTGTTTGTCGCGGACTCTTGCTAAAGCGCATAAACTTTCATAACACTTTTTGTTCTCCTAAGGCTCATTCCATGCTCCTATCAAAAGAGGCCAAAACACAAGATTGTTAATTTTTTGCGATTTTTTGAACATACAACACAAATGTGCGTACACCGTACACCTAATTTAGGGTTGAACTAGGAGTTTAGGATTAAACTAGTGCATCAAAAAGTAAAAAAATATTTTTACTAATCTGATCAACAAACACAAGTATATAATGAACTATAGTTTTTTGTTTTGTTTAAATTACTAAGACAGGCTTGTTAAGTGTACGCACAGTTTTAAGTTGACATTAAAACTTCTTAGAAAAGAGGACATCGTGCTGTGCTCCTGTTGCTTTCAAATCCGTATTCCGCCATTTTTATTGCAATACGTTATCTCCGGTGCCATTTTGCTGTCATGCGGCTAGTGCCAGTTATTTTATTCGTCTGTCTAGCCTTCGAATTGTCTTTTGCTGACCCTGCAAAAGATCAAGTCCTCTCGCAACGCGTGCAACAACTAATTGACTGGAGCTCTAGAAAATCTGTTATTCGATTAAATTCGGACAAATTTCGCCAGTATGTTAAGGGACCGCCAAAGAACTACTCTGTAATCGTAATGTTGACTGCATTATCTCCATCTCGTGGTTGTCAAGTTTGCAAGTATGCTCATGAGGAATTCACGATTGTCGCTAACTCATGGCGATATGCTCAGTCATGGACGAGTTCACTGTTCTTTGCTATGGTCGACTTTGACGAGGGATCTGATGTGTTTTCTCTGTTGAAGCAGAATTCAGCGCCAGTTTTTATTCATTTTCCTCCAAAAGGTCAGCCAAAGAAAGGGGATGTAATGGATATACATCGTGTTGGCTTTCAAGCTGAAGTTATGGCTCGTTGGATTACTGAAAGAACTGATATCCAAATCCGCGTATTCCGCCCACCAAACTACTCCTGGACTCTTGTGCTTGGTATCCTGATGTCGATGGCAGTTGGTGTGCTCTATCTAAAACGCAGCAGCTTGGATTTCATTCATAACAAAAAGTCGTGGGGAATCTTCACAACTACTGTTATTTTTGCTATGATTTCTGGACAGATGTGGAACCATATCCGTGGCCCACCATTTCTCCACAAGCAACCAAACAGTGCCAACTTTATGTACATTTATCCTGGTGCTGACTTTCAATTCATTGCAGAAACCTTCATTATATACATTTTGTATGCTGCTATTGTTGGTAGTGTTGTGCTTCTTAATGAAGCCCATTCATCGTCTAAGATTGATGCTGGCAAAAGGAAGGTTATCGCTCTGTCTGGTATTGGAATTTTCCTTGTCTTCTTTAGCCTACTTCTCTCAATCTTTCGAAGCAAGTATAGTGGTTATCCTTATAGCTTATTCTTCAAATAAGTAGTCTTTAACTTTGAGCTAAGTCAACAAGTTTGCTGAAGACAAATGTAATAGCTATTGTTTTGCCTAACATAACTGAAATTACATTTTATTTAATATTCATAACAAAGAGAATTTTCTCATTTTTTCTTTTTTTTGTTCTTATCCTGTTGAACTTGATATCCGAAATTGTTATATTAGTGTTTCTAGTGTTTTTAAAAGTAAATTTGAAGCAATAATTGTTTTTAGGAGTACAACATTTTGCTTCATTTTTAGTATGTTAATTAAAAAAACTAGCAAATTTTATTCTGTGCTTCAGCTATTTCCCCCCTTTCAAGTTCTGTAAGTCATACATTTTATTTAAAATATTACTCATAAGTATGTAACTGTCATTTTTTTCTTATAATCTAAAGCTTATAGGTAGGTTATTGTCATTCTATTCATTAACTATTTTTAACCATTAAATGCTGACTAGCCTTCAGAGCACAAAATAAAAATAAACTTTCTTTAAATGGTGTTTATCTTTTGAATCTATAGCATACAAGTTTTTACATTATCAAATGTTAAAAAAATCTATTTTGTTTTTTTAGTTTTTGTGGCCAATATAAATGGGTAATAAAAAAGAGCAACACTAGTTATTATTATATGTATCAAATTGTGTTACCTAACATTTCATAGATTATAAGAATAATACCACTTGCTTTACAGATAATGAAAGCAAAATTAAAACAAATAAAACCTCTAAATTTTAATCAAGACTTGAACACAATTATTTATATGATTGGCTAAACAAGTAACAGTTTTCTCTTTATTTACTTTTTTGTGTGTGTTTACTAGCTGTTCTCTCTCAGTAATCTAAATTTTGTATACTTGTATGGAATAAACTTTCTTCTGCTAAAGCATTCTTGTTTGCTGATGATTTTCAACAACTGTTGTGAAGTGAATTTATAAAAGACCTGTTATGCTACTTCTTATCTAGCAATAAATCTGTTCTTTGGCATTCACTTTGCTATGTCGTTTGGCTTTTATTATTTCTTTTGAAGATGATAGTTGTTTGAAGTGTTTATTAAATGGTATGCATAGTTTGACCACAAGCAATATATTAGGTTTAAAGTGTAATTTACAGTTTTTGAAAGCTAGTTTTCTCAGTTTCCTTTTCATGCTTAAGTTAAACTGTCAGATTAGCTTTGGTTGTGTACTTCAAATTGCTTGACATTAAATTTAGTAAATAAAGTAAATTAGATAAAACACATGCACCTCAGAGGGTATAGGTGGTATATTAAAAAAAGAATGGATCAAAATCAGTAAAGCTGTTTGCGAGAAAATCAATTATGCACAACCAAGTCTATGAGACTAGAGCTGTATATTTACAGTTCACGATTCTTTCAGTAATGTCATAATTTAATTGTATCAATTGGTGTATAATTCAACAATTTAATTGAGCTTTTAAGCAGTTTTGTCATGCTGTATTGCTGGGGTTAGAATGTCCACAGGTCAGATATGACTTGCAAGGCTTGTAAGTCCAAACTGACTGCTCTTGACAAACTAACTTCTCCTTTCTCTGTTTAATCTCTCTTCTCTTCATTGTGTCTCCCCTATCTCATCTCCTATATCTAATCTCTCCCGTCTCATGCCCCATGTATAATCTCTTCCATCTCGTCTCCTATATATAATCTCTTCTGTCTCATTTCCCATATCTAATTTCTCCTGTCTCATCTCCCATATCTAATCTCTCCTGTCTCATCTCCCATATCTAATCTCTCCTGTCTCATCTCCTATGTATTAAATCTCCTGTCTCATCTCCCATATCTAATCTCTCCTGTCTCATCTCCCATATCAAATCTCTCGTGTCTCATCTCCCATATCTAATCTCTCCTGTCTCATCTCCCATATCAAATCTCTCGTGTCTCATCTCCCATATCTAATCTCTCCTGTCTCATCTCCCATATCTAATCTCTCCTGTCTTATCTCCCATATCTAATCTCTCCTGTCTCATCTCCTATGTATAAAATCTCCTGTCTCATCTCCCATATCTAATTTCTCCTGTCTTATCTCCCATATCTAATCTCTCCTGTCTTATCTCCCATATCTAATCTCTCCTGTCTCATCTCCCATATCTAATCTCTCCTGTCTCATCTCATATATCTAATCTCTCCTGTCTCATCTCCCATATCTAATCTCTCCTGTATCATCTCCTATGTATAAAATCTCCTGTCTCATCTCCCATATCTAATCTCTCCTGTCTCATCTCCTATATCTAATCTCTCCTGTCTCATCTCCTATGTATAAAATCTCCTGTCTCGTCTCCCATATCTAATCTCTCCTGTCTCATCTCCCATATCTAATCTCTCCTGTCTCATCTCCCATATCTAAACTCTCCTGTCTCATCTCCCATATCTAATCTCTCCTGTCTCATCTCCCATGTATAAACTCTCCTGTCTCATATCTAATCCCCCATGTCTAATCTCTCGCATGTTTAATCCGTTCTGCGTCTCATCTCTGAGCAGTTAGCCATGGAATATTAGTTTGTTGCCATCGTCATTCCAGAATTAGCATATGCTCCTGTCTTTCAAACCCATCATGGTTCTATTGAGTCTTTATTTCCTTCCTTTCCACCCATTCCCATTCCATTGTTTCTGCGTCTGCATGCGTTGGCCGGTTCTTATTGGTTGGGAAAGCAAGTGCTGCAGAGGGATGGTTTTAGACTTAAAATGGCCGGTTCTTATTGGTTGGGAAAGCAAGTGCTGCAGAGGGATGGTTTTAGACTTAAAAGAGGAGAATGAAAGGTTTTTCACGCATAAATCTATACCTCTCTCCGTGTGCATTTTATTGCCTCGAAAATTTGCCTCGTATTTTGCATTGTCAAGCCAGGGAATCGGTAGAGCCTATTGTTTGTTTCACATCAGAAAACTTAATAATTTGATGCGTGTCCTTTTTATTCTACTTCTAAGTAGAAAAGCAGGCGTTTTAACAAAATATTTTAGCTAAAACAAATAATTATTTTATTATGCGTCACTAAAATCTAACTTCAGGACATAGGAAGCGAAAGTTCAGGAAATACGAAGCTTTTAAGCTAAGGAAATTTAAGGTAAAGAGATTTTTTAGGATTGGGAATTTACAGAATTTACAGATACAGAATGGGAAGTGAAGGAAATAAGAAGTTTAGGGAACGGGAGTTTTGGATATAATATTTGGGAAGGAAATGGAAAGTTTAGGGAATGGGAAGTTTAGGGAATGGGAAGTTTAGGGAATGGGAAGTTTAGGGAATGGGAAGTTTAGGGAATGGGATGTTTTGGGAATGGGAAATTTAGGGAATGGGAAGTTTTGGGAATGGGAAGTCTAGGGAACACGTCTTGGGAATTGGAAGTTTAGGCAATGGGAAGTTTAGGGAATGGGAAGTTTAGGGAATGGGAAGTTTAGGGAATGGGAAGTTTTGGGAATGGGAAGTTTATGGAACGGGAAGTTTATGGAACGGGAAGTCTAGGGAACTGGAAGTTTTGGGAATGGGAAGTCTCGGAAACACGTTTTGGGAATTGGATGTTTAGGGAATGTGAAGTTTAGGGAACTGGAAGTTTTGGGAATGGGAAGTCTAGGGAACTGGAAGTTTTGGGAATGGGAAGTTTAGGGAACTGGAAGTTTTGGGAATGGGAAGTTTAGGGAATGTGAAGTTTAGGGAACTGGAAGTTTTGGGAACGGGAAGTCTAGGGAACTGGAAGTTTTGGGAATGGGATGTTTATGGAACGGGAAGTCTAGGGAACTGGAAGTTTTGGGAATGGGAAGTCTCGGAAACACGTTTTGGGAATTGGATGTTTAGGGAATGTGAAGTTTAGGGAACTGGAAGTTTTGGGAATGGGAAGTCTAGGGAATGGGATTTTTAGGGAATGTGAAGTTTAGGGAATGGGATGTTTTGGGAATGGGAAATTTAGGGAATGGGAAGTTTTGGGAATGGGAAGTCTAGGGAACACGTCTTGGGAATTGGAAGTTTAGGCAATGGGAAGTTTAGGGAATGGGAAGTTTTGGGAATGGGAAGTTTAGGGAATGGGAAGTCTAGGGAACTGGAAGTTTTGGGAATGGGAAGTTTTGGGAATGGGAAGTTTTGGGAATGGGATGTTTTGGGAATGGGAAGTTTAGGGAATGGGAAGTTTAGGCAATGGGATGTTTTGGGAATGGGAAGTTTAGGGAATGGGAAGTTTAGGGAATGGGATGTTTTGGGAATGGGAAGTTTATGGAACGGGAAGTCTAGGGAACTGGAAGTTTTGGGAATGGGAAGTCTCGGAAACACGTTTTGGGAATTGGATGTTTAGGGAATGTGAAGTTTAGGGAACTGGAAGTTTTGGGAATGGGAAGTCTAGGGAACTGGAAGTTTTGGGAATGGGAAGTTTAGGGAACTGGAAGTTTTGGGAATGGGAAGTTTAGGGAATGTGAAGTTTAGGGAACTGGAAGTTTTGGGAACGGGAAGTCTAGGGAACTGGAAGTTTTGGGAACGGGAAGTCTAGGGAACTGGAAGTTTTGGGAATGGGAAGTTTATGGAACGGGAAGTCTAGGGAACTGGAAGTTTTGGGAATGGGATGTTTATGGAACGGGAAGTCTAGGGAACTGGAAGTTTTGGGAATGGGAAGTCTCGGAAACACGTTTTGGGAATTGGATGTTTAGGGAATGTGAAGTTTAGGGAACTGGAAGTTTTGGGAATGGGAAGTCTAGGGAATGGGATTTTTAGGGAATGTGAAGTTTAGGGAACTGGAAGTTTTGGGAATGGGAAGTCTAGGGAATGGGATTTTTAGGGAATGTGAAGTTTAGGGAACTGGAAGTTTTGGGAATGGGAAGTCTAGGGAACTGGAAGTTTTGGGAATGGGAAGTTTAGGGAACTGGAAGTTTTGGGAATGGGAAGTTTAGGGAATGTGAAGTTTAGGGAACTGGAAGTTTTGGGAACGGGAAGTCTAGGGAACTGGAAGTTTTGGGAACGGGAAGTCTAGGGAACTGGAAGTTTTGGGAATGGGAAGTTTATGGAACGGGAAGTCTAGGGAACTGGAAGTTTTGGGAATGGGATGTTTATGGAACGGGAAGTCTAGGGAACTGGAAGTTTTGGGAATGGGAAGTCTCGGAAACACGTTTTGGGAATTGGATGTTTAGGGAATGTGAAGTTTAGGGAACTGGAAGTTTTGGGAATGGGAAGTCTAGGGAATGGGATTTTTAGGGAATGTGAAGTTTAGGGAACTGGAAGTTTTGGGAATGGGAAGTCTAGGGAATGGGATTTTTAGGGAATGTGAAGTTTAGGGAACTGGAAGTTTTGGGAATGGGAAGTCTAGGGAATGGGATTTTTAGGGAATGTGAAGTTTAGGGAACTGGAAGTTTTGGGAATGGGAAGTCTAGGGAACACGTCTTGGGAATTGGAAGTGTAAGCAATAGGAATGTGATTATTGTGAAAGCAACCATTCTTTAACTTTAATGAAAAAATTTCAATAGGGTATTAATTAAAAGCTTCACGAGAACCCCAGACACAAACTGTAGTTAGGAAGTCATATGAATTATAAGTGTGGCAGTAAAAAAATTTTTAATCAACAACAATTAAATCGATAAAATTCATTTTTCAGTCAACCAGGCATTCAATATGTTTCCCTACCCTCGTATGAGTAATAGCTTTTTTGACAGTGTTCAGAGGGGCATAGAAAGCTGTATAAATGAATAAACATTTGGCCTAGCTAGCTAACAGCCACTGTACAATTCAGTTTATTTTTAAATATCTTTATAAGCAGTATAGTTCAACAAAATTATATTTCAGAGGCCGACTGTTAACAAGCAAATAATTAAATATGGGACACTCGCACGGCTACAGCGGGGATGATGACGATGCTGAAAATCGAACTGCTTTTCAGCATTCGGTAGATTTGGCTATTGATTTCATTGCTGGCGCGAATGGTAAGTCAGTTTTTTATAGAGCTCCCTCTTTTGTAATGCTCAATTCTATTTAGTGAGGAATTCTCAATATGATCTGAGATTCGATAGCTTATTTTGTCGATTAAGAATCCTAAATGTTCAATCCCATTGATTACAAATCCCCAGTCTTCAATCTCGTTGAATAAGAACCCCTAATGTTAAATCCAATGGATTAGAAATCCCCAATTTTAAATCTCATTGATAAAGAATCCCCGAGCTTCAATCTCACTGATTAGAAATCCCCGAGCTTCAATCCCATTGATTAGAAATCCCCGAGCTTCAATCCCATTGATTAGAAATCCCCGAGCTTCAATCCCATTGATTAGAAATCCCCGAGCTTCAATCCCATTGATTAGAAATCCCCGAGCTTCAATCCCATTGATTAGAAATCCCCGAGCTTCAATCCCATTGATTAGAAATCCCCGAGCTTCAATCCCATTGATTAGAAATCCCCTAAGCTTCAATTCCATTGATTAGAAATCCCTGAGCTTCAATCCCACTGATTA
The DNA here is from genome assembly GCA_950097015.1 of Macrostomum hystrix. Taxonomy (NCBI): domain Eukaryota; kingdom Metazoa; phylum Platyhelminthes; family Macrostomidae; genus Macrostomum; species Macrostomum hystrix. The sequence goes on from CATNEN010000003.1 coordinate 3,884,384, forward strand.
GAAATCCCCAGGCATCAATCCCACTGATTAAAAATCCCCAGGCTTCAATCCCAATGATTAAGAATCCCCAGGCTTCAATCCCACTGATTAAGAATCCCCGAGCTTCAATCCCATTGATTAGGAATCCCCAAGCTTCAATCCCAATGATTTAGAATCCCCGAGATTCAATCCCAATTATTAGAAATCCCCAAGCTTCAACCCCAATGATTAAGAATCCCCGAGCTTCAATCCCATTGATTAGGAATCCCCAAGCTTCAATCCCAATGATTTAGAATCCCCGAGATTCAATCCCAATTATTAGAAATCCCCAAGCTTCAACCCCAATGATTAAGAATCCCCGAGCTTCAATCCCATTGATTAGAAATCCCCGAGCTTCAATCCCATTGATTAGAAATCCCCGAGCTTCAATCCCATTGATTACAAATCCCCAGTCTTCAATCTCACTGATTAGAAATCCCCAAGCTTCAATCCCATTGATTAGAAATCCCCGAGCTTCAATCCCATTGATTAGAAATCCCCGAGCTTCAATCCCATTGATTAGAAATCCCCGAGCTTCAATCCCATTGATTACAAATCCCCAGTCTTCAATCTCACTGATTAGAAATCCCCAAACTTCAATCCCATTGATTAGAAATCCCCGAGCTTCAATCCCATTTATTACAAATCCCCAGGCTTCAATCCCATTGATTAGAAATCCCCGAGCTTCAATCCCACTGATTAGAAATCCCCGAGCTTCAATCCCAATGATTAATAACCCCTAAGCTTCAATCCCATTGATTAGAAATCCCCGAGCTTCAATCCCAATGATTAATAACCCCTAAGCTTCAATCCCATTGATTAGAAATCCCTAAGCTTCAATCCCATTGATTAGAAATCCCCGAGCTTCAATCCCACTGATTAGAAATCCCCGAGCTTCAATCCCAATGATTAATAACCCCTAAGCTTCAATCCCATTGATTAGAAATCCCCGAGCTTCAATCCCAATGATTAATAACCCCTAAGCTTCAATCCCATTGATTAGAAATCCCCGAGCTTCAATCCCACTGATTAGAAATCCCCGAGCTTCAATCCCAATGATTAATAACCCCTAAGCTTCAATCCCATTGATTAGAAATCCCCGAGCTTCAATCCCACTGATTAGAAATCCCCGAGCTTCAATCCCAATGATTAATAACCCCTAAGCTTCAATCCCATTGATTAGAAATCCCCGAGCTTCAATCCCAATGATTAATAACCCCTAAGCTTCAATCCCATTGATTAGAAATCCCTAAGCTTCAATCCCATTGATTAGAAATCCCCGAGCTTCAATCCCACTGATTAGAAATCCCCGAGCTTCAATCCCAATGATTAATAACCCCTAAGCTTCAATCCCATTGATTAGAAATCCCCGAGCTTCAATCCCAATGATTAATAACCCCTAAGCTTCAATCCCATTGATTAGAAATCCCCGAGCTTCAATCCCATTGATTAGAAATCCCCGAGCTTCAATCCCAATGATTAATAACCCCTAAGCTTCAATCCCATTGATTAGAAATCCCCGAGCTTCAATCCCAATGATTAATAACCCCTAAGCTTCAATCCCATTGATTAGAAATCCCCGAGCTTCAATCCCAATGATTAATAACCCCTAAGCTTCAATCCCATTGATTAGAAATCCCCGAGCTTCAATCCCAATGATTAATAACCCCTAAGCTTCAATTCCATTGATTAGAAATCCCAGAGCTTCAATCCTAATGATTATGCATCCATAAGATTCAATCCCAATTATTAGAAATCCCCAAGCTTCAACCCCAATGATTAAGAATCCCCAATCTTAAATCCCATTGATTAAAAATCCCCGAGCTTCAATCCCAATGATTAGAAATCCCCAAGCTTCAATCCCAATTATTAGAAATCCCCAAGCTTCAACCCCAATGATTAAGAATCCCCAAGCTTCAATCCCAATGATTAAGAATCCCCAATCTTAAATCCCATTGATTAGAAATCCCCGAGCTTCAATCCCAATGATTAATAACCCCTAAGCTTCAATTCCATTGATTAGAAATCCCAGAGCTTCAATCCTAATGATTATGCATCCATAAGATTCAATCCTAATTATTAGAAATCCCCAAGCTTCAACCCCAATGATTAAGAATCCCCAATCTTAAATCCCATTGATTAGAAATCCCCGAGCTTCAATCCCAATGATTAATAACCCCTAAGCTTCAATTCCATTGATTAGAAATCCCAGAGCTTCAATCCTAATGATTATGCATCCATAAGATTCAATCCTAATTATTAGAAATCCCCAAGCTTCAACCCCAATGATTAAGAATCCCCAATCTTAAATCCCATTGATTAAAAATCCCCGAGCTTCAATCCCAATGATTAGAAATCCCCAAGCTTCAATCCCAATTATTAGAAATCCCCAAGCTTCAACCCCAATGATTAAGAATCCCCAAGCTTCAATCCTATTGATTAAGAACCCACAAGCTTCAATCCCACTGATTAAGAATCCGAAAACTTCAATCCCACTGATTAGAAATCCCCAAGCTTCAATCTCACTGATTAGAAATCCCCAGGCTTCAACCCCAATGATTAAGAATCCCCAAGCTTCAATCCCATTGATTAATAATCCCCAAGCTTCAATCCCAACGATTAAGAATCCCTAAGCTTGAATCCCACTGATTAAAAATCCCCAGGCTTGAATCCCACTGATTAAAAATCCCCAGGCTTCAATCCCAATGATTAAGAATCCCCAAGCTTCAATCTCACTGATTAGAAATCCCCAAGCTTCAATCCCAATGATTAAGAATCCCCAAGCTTCAATCCCAATGATTAAGAATCCCTAAGCTTCAATCTCACTGATTAGAAATCCCCAGGCTTCAATCCCAATGATTAAGAATCCCCAAGCTTCAATCCCAATGATTAGAAATCCCCAGGCTTCAATCCCAATGATTAGAAATCCCCAGGCTTCAATCCCAATGATTAGAAATCCCCAAGCTTCAATCTCACTGATTAGAAATCCCCAGGCTTCAATCCCAATGATTAGAAATCCCCAAGCTTCAATCTCACTGATTAGAAATCCCCAGGCTTCAATCCCAATGATTAGAAATCCCCAGGCTTCAACCCCAATGATTAAGAATCCCCAAGCTTCAATCCCATTGATTAATAATCCCCAAGCTTCAATCTCAACGATTAAAAATCGCTAAGCTTCAATCCCAATGATTAAGAATCCCTAAGCTTGAATCCCACTGATTAAAAATCCCCAGGCTTGAATCCCACTGATTAAGAATCCGAAAACTTCAATCCCACTGATTAGAAATCCCCAAGCTTCAATCTCACTGATTAGAAATCCCCAGGCTTCAACCCCAATGATTAATAACCCCTAAGCTTCAATTCCATTGATTAGAAATCCCAGAGCTTCAATCCTAATGATTATGCATCCATAAGATTCAATCCTAATTATTAGAAATCCCCAAGCTTCAACCCCAATGATTAAGAATCCCCAATCTTAAATCCCATTGATTAAAAATCCCCGAGCTTCAATCCCAATGATTAGAAATCCCCAAGCTTCAATCCCAATTATTAGAAATCCCCAAGCTTCAACCCCAATGATTAAGAATCCCCAAGCTTCAATCCCAATGATTAAGAATCCGAAAACTTCAATCCCACTGATTAGAAATCCCCAAGCTTCAATCTCACTGATTAGAAATCCCCAGGCTTCAATCCCATTGATTAATAATCCCCAAGCTTCAATCCCAACGATTAAGAATCCCTAAGCTTGAATCCCACTGATTAAAAATCCCCAGGCTTGAATCCCACTGATTAAAAATCCCCAGGCTTCAATCCCAATGATTAAGAATCCCCAAGCTTCAATCTCACTGATTAGAAATCCCCAAGCTTCAATCCCAATGATTAAGAATCCCCAAGCTTCAATCCCAATGATTAAGAATCCCTAAGCTTCAATCTCACTGATTAGAAATCCCCAGGCTTCAATCCCAATGATTAAGAATCCCCAAGCTTCAATCCCAATGATTAGAAATCCCCAGGCTTCAATCCCAATGATTAGAAATCCCCAGGCTTCAATCCCAATGATTAGAAATCCCCAAGCTTCAATCTCACTGATTAGAAATCCCCAGGCTTCAATCCCAATGATTAGAAATCCCCAAGCTTCAATCTCACTGATTAGAAATCCCCAGGCTTCAATCCCAATGATTAGAAATCCCCAGGCTTCAACCCCAATGATTAAGAATCCCCAAGCTTCAATCCCATTGATTAATAATCCCCAAGCTTCAATCTCAACGATTAAAAATCGCTAAGCTTCAATCCCAATGATTAAGAATCCCTAAGCTTGAATCCCACTGATTAAAAATCCCCAGGCTTCAATCCCAATGATTAAGAATCCCCAAGCTTCAATCTCACTGATTCGAAATCCCCAAGCTTCAATCCCAATGATTAAGAATCCCCAAGCTTCAATCCCAATGATTAAGAATCCCTAAGCTTCAATCCCATTGATTAATAATCCCCAAGCTTCAATCTCAACGATTAAAAATCGCTAAGCTTGAATCCCACTGATTAAAAATCCCCAGGCTTCAATCCCACTGATTAAAAATCCCCAGGCTTCAATCCCAATGATTAAGAATCCCCAAGCTTCAATCCCACTGATTAAAAATCCCCAGGCTTCAATCCCAATGATTAAGAATCCCCAAGCTTCAATCCCACTGATTAAAAATCCCCAGGCTTCAATCCCAATGATTAAGAATCCCCAAGCTTCAATCCCAATGATTAAAAATCCCCAAGCTTCAATCCCAATGATTAAGAATCCCCAGGCTTCAATCCCAATGATTAAGAATCCCCAGGCTTCAATCCCAATGATTAAAAATCCCCAAGCTTCAATCCCACTGATTAAAAATCCCCAGGCTTCAATCCCAATGATTAAGAATCCCCAAGCTTCAATCCCAATGATTAGAAATCCCCAAGCTTCAATCTCACTGATTAGAAATCCCCAAGCTTCAATCCCAATGATTAAGAATCCCCAAGCTTCAATCCCAATGATTAGAAATCCCCAGGCTTGAATCTCACTGATTAGAAATCCCCAGGCTTGAATCCCACTGATTAAAAATCCCCAAGCTTCAATCCCAATGATTAAGAATCCCCAAGCTTCAATCTCACTGATTAGAAATCCCCAGGCTTGAATCCCACTGATTAAAAATCCCCAAGCTTCAATCCCAATGATTAAGAATCCCTAAGCTTCAATCTCACTGATTAGAAATCCCCAAGCTTCAATCTCACTGATTAAGAATCCCCAAGCTTCAATCTCACTGATTAGAAATCCCCAAGCTTCAATCTCACTGATTAAGAATCCCCAAGCTTCAATCCCAATGATTAAGAATCCCTAAGCTTCAATCTCACTGATTAGAAATCCCCAGGCTTCAACCCCAATGATTAAGAATCCCCAAGCTTGAATCCCACTGATTAAAAATCCCCAGGCTTCAACCCCAATGATTAAGAATCCCCAAGCTTCAATCCCAATGATTAAGAATCCCCAAGCTTCAATCCCAATGATTAAGAATCCCCAAGCTTCAATCCCATTGATTAATAATCCCCAAGCTTCAATCTCACTGATTAGAAATCCCCAAGCTTCAATCCCAATGATTAAGAATCCCTAAGCTTCAATCTCACTGATTAGAAATCCCCAAGCTTCAATCCCAATGATTAGAAATCCCCAAGCTTCAATCCCAATGATTAGAAATCCCCAGGCTTCAATCCCAATGATTAAGAATCCCTAAGCTTCAATCTCACTGATTAGAAATCCCCAGGCTTCAATCCCAATGATTAAGAATCCCCAAGCTTCAATCCCAATGATTAGAAATCCCTAAGCTTCAATCTCACTGATTAGAAATCCCCAGGCTTCAATCCCAATGATTAGAAATCCCCAGGCTTCAATCCCAATGATTAAGAATCCCCAAGCTTCAATCCCACTGATTAGAAATCCCCAGGCTTCAATCCCAATGATTAATAATCCCCAAGCTTCAATCTCAACGATTAAAAATCGCTAAGCTTCAATCCCAATGATTAAGAATCCCTAAGCTTGAATCCCACTGATTAAAAATCCCCAGGCTTGAATCCCACTGATTAAAAATCCCCAAGCTTCAATCTCACTGATTAAAAATCCCCAAGCTTCAATCTCACTGATTAGAAATCCCCAGGCTTCAATCCCAATGATTAGAAATCCCCAAGCTTCAATCTCACTGATTAGAAATCCCCAAGCTTCAATCCCAATGATTAAGAATCCCCAAGCTTCAATCCCAATGATTAAGAATCCCTAAGCTTCAATCTCACTGATTAGAAATCCCCAGGCTTCAATCTCACTGATTAGAAATCCCCAGGCTTCAATCCCAATGATTAGAAATCCCCAAGCTTCAATCTCACTGATTAGAAATCCCCAGGCTTCAATCCCAATGATTAGAAATCCCCAAGCTTCAATCTCACTGATTAGAAATCCCCAGGCTTCAATCCCAATTATTAGAAATCCCCAAGCTTCAACCCCAATGATTAAGAATCCCCAATCTTAAATCCCATTGATTAGAAATCCCCGAGCTTCAATCCCAATGATTAATAACCCCTAAGCTTCAATTCCATTGATTAGAAATCCCAGAGCTTCAATCCTAATGATTATGCATCCATAAGATTCAATCCTAATTATTAGAAATCCCCAAGCTTCAACCCCAATGATTAAGAATCCCCAATCTTAAATCCCATTGATTAAAAATCCCCGAGCTTCAATCCCAATGATTAGAAATCCCCAAGCTTCAATCTCACTGATTAGAAATCCCCAGGCTTCAACCCCAATGATTAAGAATCCCCAAGCTTCAATCCCATTGATTAATAATCCCCAAGCTTCAATCCCAACGATTAAGAATCCCTAAGCTTGAATCCCACTGATTAAAAATCCCCAGGCTTGAATCCCACTGATTAAAAATCCCCAGGCTTCAATCCCAATGATTAAGAATCCCCAAGCTTCAATCTCACTGATTAGAAATCCCCAAGCTTCAATCCCAATGATTAAGAATCCCCAAGCTTCAATCCCAATGATTAAGAATCCCTAAGCTTCAATCTCACTGATTAGAAATCCCCAGGCTTCAATCCCAATGATTAAGAATCCCCAAGCTTCAATCCCAATGATTAGAAATCCCCAGGCTTCAATCCCAATGATTAGAAATCCCCAGGCTTCAATCCCAATGATTAGAAATCCCCAGGCTTCAATCCCAATGATTAGAAATCCCCAGGCTTCAATCCCAATGATTAGAAATCCCCAGGCTTCAATCTCACTGATTAGAAATCCCCAGGCTTCAATCCCAATGATTAGAAATCCCCAAGCTTCAATCTCACTGATTAGAAATCCCCAGGCTTCAATCCCAATGATTAGAAATCCCCAAGCTTCAATCTCACTGATTAGAAATCCCCAGGCTTCAATCCCAATGATTAGAAATCCCCAGGCTTCAACCCCAATGATTAAGAATCCCCAAGCTTCAATCCCATTGATTAATAATCCCCAAGCTTCAATCTCAACGATTAAAAATCGCTAAGCTTCAATCCCAATGATTAAGAATCCCTAAGCTTGAATCCCACTGATTAAAAATCCCCAGGCTTGAATCCCACTGATTAAAAATCCCCAGGCTTCAATCCCAATGATTAAGAATCCCCAAGCTTCAATCCCACTGATTCGAAATCCCCAAGCTTCAATCCCAATGATTAAGAATCCCCAAGCTTCAATCCCATTGATTAATAATCCCCAAGCTTCAATCCCAATGATTAAGAATCCCCAAGCTTCAATCCCATTGATTAATAATCCCCAAGCTTCAATCCCAATGATTAAGAATCCCCAAGCTTCAATCCCATTGATTAATAATCCCCAAGCTTCAATCCCAATGATTAAGAATCCCCAAGCTTCAATCCCATTGATTAATAATCCCCAAGCTTCAATCCCATTGATTAATAATCCCCAAGCTTCAATCCCAATGATTAAGAATCCCCAAGCTTCAATCCCATTGATTAATAATCCCCAAGCTTCAATCCCAATGATTAAGAATCCCTAAGCTTCAATCTCACTGATTAGAAATCCCCAAGCTTCAACCCCAATGATTAAGAATCCCTAAGCTTCAATCTCACTGATTAGAAATCCCCAAGCTTCAATCCCAATGATTAAGAATCCCTAAGCTTCAATCTCACTGATTAGAAATCCCCAGGCTTCAACCCCAATGATTAAGAATCCCCAAGCTTGAATCCCACTGATTAAAAATCCCCAGGCTTGAATCCCACTGATTAAAAATCCCCAGGCTTGAATCCCACTGATTAAGAATCCCCAAGCTTCAATCTCACTGATTAGAAATCCCCAAGCTTCAATCCCAATGATTAAAAATCCCCAAGCTTCAATCCCAATGATTAAGAATCCCTAAGCTTCAATCTCACTGATTAGAAATCCCCAGGCTTCAATCCCAATGATTAAGAATCCCCAAGCTTCAATCCCAATGATTAAGAATCCCCAAGCTTCAATCCCAATGATTAGAAATCCCTAAGCTTCAATCTCACTGATTAGAAATCCCCAGGCTTCAATCCCAATGATTAGAAATCCCCAGGCTTCAATCCCAATGATTAAGAATCCCCAAGCTTCAATCCCATTGATTAATAATCCCCAAGCTTCAATCTCAACGATTAAAAATCGCTAAGCTTCAATCCCAATGATTAAGAATCCCTAAGCTTGAATCCCACTGATTAAAAATCCCCAGGCTTGAATCCCACTGATTAAAAATCCCCAGGCTTCAATCCCAATGATTAAGAATCCCAAAGCTTCAATCTCACTGATTAGAAATCCCCAGGCTTCAATCCCAATGATTAGAAATCCCCAAGCTTCAATCTCACTGATTAGAAATCCCCAAGCTTCAATCCCAATGATTAAGAATCCCCAAGCTTCAATCCCAATGATTAAGAATCCCCAAGCTTCAATCCCAATGATTAAGAATCCCTAAGCTTCAATCTCACTGATTAGAAATCCCCAAGCTTCAATCCCAATGATTAAGAATCCCTAAGCTTCAATCTCACTGATTAGAAATCCCCAGGCTTCAATCTCACTGATTAGAAATCCCCAAGCTTCAATCTCACTGATTAGAAATCCCCAGGCTTCAATCCCAATGATTAGAAATCCCCAAGCTTTAATCCCAATGATTAGAAATCCCCAGGCTTCAATCCCAATGATTAGAAATCCCCAAGCTTCAATCTCACTGATTAGAAATCCCCAGGCTTCAATCCCAATGATTAGAAATCCCCAAGCTTTAATCCCAATGATTAGAAATCCCCAAGCTTCAATCCCAATGATTAAGAATCCCTAAGCTTCAATCCCATTGATTAGAAATCCACAAGCTTCAATCCCAACGATTAAGAATCCCTAAGCTTCAATCCCAATGATTAAGAATCCCCAAGCTTCAATCCCATTGATTAAGAATCCCCAAGCTTCAATCCCATTGATTAGGAATCCCATAACTTCAATCCTACTAATTTAGAATCCTAAAACTTCAATCCCATTGATTAGGAATCCCATAGCTTCAATCCCAATGATTAAGAATCCCTGATCTTCGTTATCTGTTCTTTAGTCTCTTTGGCTAGGAATTGCTAATAATCAGTCAATTTAAATAAGACTCCCTAATCCTCAAATCCCCATCGTGCCCTGATCCCAGGAGCAGTGGCTGGAGTTTACGTCGGCCAGCCGTTGGACACGGTGAAGGTGAAGATGCAAACCTTTCCAACTGTCTATGGCAACGCTGTCAGGTGTTTGATGCAGACCCTGCGCAAAGACGGTGTTGCTAGGGGCCTGTACGCCGGCACCGTGCCCGCTCTGGCTGCCAACGTGGCCGAGAATTCCATTCTGTTCGCAGCCTATGGCGCCTGTCAGAAGTCTGTAGCCAACATGCTGGGCATCGGGGTTGAGCAGATGAGGCCTGCTCACAATGCCCTGGCTGGCAGCATGGCCGCCGTGTTCTCATCGTTCGCCCTTTGCCCCACTGAGCTGGTCAAATGCCGACTGCAGGCGCTTCGTGAGCAGGTTGAGTCGGGCAAGGCGCCCAAGGGAGTGGATATTAATACTGTGTGAGTTGAGCTGCTTTTTTCATTATAACATTGCTATTCTATCCTAAATATCTTCCCAAAATCTTCAAAATCAATATCAAATTCAATTCAAAATCATTTTTGGTCTTTGGAATCTTCCTAAATCTTATTTTACATATTTAGATTACTAAATCTTTAAAATCGTCCATAATATTTTTAAATCTTTGGAAGCTTCCGTAATCTGTTTAAATATTTTTAGAATCTTCCAAAATCAATTTACATTTTTGGAATCTTCCGAAATCTTTTATAATCCTTGGAATCTTCCAAAATCTTTTTAAATCTTCGGAATCTTCCGAAATCTATTTACATTTTTGGAATCTTCCACAATCTTTATAAATCTTCGGAATCTTCCGAAATCTATTTACATTTTTGGAATCTTCCACAATCTTTATAAATCTTCGGAATCTTCCGAAATCTATTTACATTTTTGGAATCTTCCAAAATCTTTATAAATCTTCGGAATCTTCCGAAATCTATTTACATTTTTGGAATCTTCCGAAATAGTTATAAACCTTTGGAATCTTCCGAAATCTTTTAAACACTTTGGAATCTTCCGAAATCTAATTCTTTTTAAAAGCAGACAATGATCCGAACCTTCCCGCAGCGGTCCGTGGTCGCTGACTCGCCAGATCTTCCGCCAGGAGGGCTTTCGCGGCTTCTTCCACGGCCTGCTGCCCACCTTTGGCCGCGAGGTGCCGGGCTATTTCATCTTTTTCGGCGGCTACGAGTTGAGCAGGGCCGCTATGACCCCGCCTGGTGGCAACAAGGATCGCATCGGCCCGGTGAAAACTGCTCTGGCTGGCGGTCTTGGCGGTGTGGCCCTGTGGACCGCCATATTTCCGTTTGATGTGCTCAAATCACGGATGCAGATCGACACGGAGGGTCAGACTAAATCTATGCGGGCTCTGTTTATGAGCATTCTCAGGAAGGAGGGTGAGTTATTCGGCCGAGACAGTTGGAATTTGGGTGGGATCATGGTTCTGAGACAGTTGGGATTTGGGTGGGATCATGGCTCTGAGACAGTTGGGATTCGGATGGGATCATGGCTCTGAGACAGTTGGGATTAGGATGGGATCATGGCTCTGAGACAGTTGGGATTTGGGTGGGATCATGGCTCTGAGACAGTTGGGATTCGAATGGGATCATGGCTCTGAGACAGTTGGGATTCGGATGGGATCATGGCTCTGAGACAGTTGGGATTCGGATGGGATCATGGCTCTGAGACAGTTGGGATTTGGGTGGGATCATGGCTCTGAGACAGTTGGGATTTGGATGGGATCATGGCTCTGAGACAGTTGGGATTCGGATGGGTTCATGGCTCTGAGACAGTTGGGATTTGGATGGGATCATAGCTCTGAGACAGTTGGGATTTGGGTGGGATCATGGCTCTGAGACAGTTGGGATTCGGATGGGATCATGGCTCTGAGACAGTTGGGATTCGGATGGGATCATGGCTCTGAAGACAGTTGGGATTCGGATGGGATCATGGCTCTGAGACAGTTGGGATTTGGATGGGATCATGGCTCTGAGACTGTTGGGATTTGGATGGGATCAAGGCTCTGAGACTGTTGGGATTTGGATGGTATCAAGGCTCTGAGACAGTTGGGATTTGGATGGTATCAAGGCTCTGAGACAGTTGGGATTTGGATTGTATCAAGGCTCTGAGACAGTTGGGATTTGTATGGGATCAAGGCTCTGAGACAGTTGGGATTTGGATGGTATCAAGGCTCTGAGACAGTTGGGATTTGGATGGTATCAAGGCTCTGAGACAGTTGGGATTTGGATGGTATCAAGGCTCTGAGACAGTTGGGATTTGTATGGGATCAAGGCTCTGAGACAGTTGGGATTTGGATGGTATCAAGGCTCTGAGACAGTTGGGATTTGGATGGTATCAAGGCTCTGAGACAGTTGGGATTTGTATGGGATCAAGGCTCTGAGACAGTTGGGATTTGGATGGGATCATGGCTCTGAGACAGTTGGGATTTGGGTGGGATCATGGCTCTGAGACAGTTGGGATTTGGGTGGGATCATGGCTCTGAGACAGTTGGGATTTGGATGGGATCATGGCTCTGAGACAGTTGGGATTTGGGTGGGATCGTGGCTCTGAGACAGTTGGGATTTGGATGGGATCATGGCTCTGAGACAGTTGGGATTTGGGTGGGATCATGGCTCTGAGACAGTTGGGATTTGGATGGGATCATGGCTCTGAGACAGTTGGGATTTGGGTGGGATCATGGCTCTGAGACAGTTGGGATTTGGATGGGATCATGGCTCTGAGACAGTTGGGATTTGGATGGTATCAAGGCTCTGAGACAGTTGGGATTTGGATGGTATCAAGGCTCTGAGACAGTTGGGATTTGGATGGTATCAAGGCTCTGAGACAGTTGGGATTTGTATGGGATCAAGGCTCTGAGACAGTTGGGATTTGGATGGTATCAAGGCTCTGAGACAGTTGGGATTTGGATGGTATCAAGGCTCTGAGACAGTTGGGATTTGTATGGGATCAAGGCTCTGAGACAGTTGGGATTTGGATGGGATCATGGCTCTGAGACAGTTGGGATTTGGGTGGGATCATGGCTCTGAGACAGTTGGGATTTGGATGGGATCATGGCTCTGAGACAGTTGGGATTTGGGTGGGATCATGGCTCTGAGACAGTTGGGATTTGGATGGGATCATGGCTCTGAGACAGTTGGGATTTGGGTGGGATCGTGGCTCTGAGACAGTTGGGATTTGGATGGGATCATGGCTCTGAGACAGTTGGGATTTGGGTGGGATCATGGCTCTGAGACAGTTGGGATTTGGATGGGATCATGGCTCTGAGACAGTTGGGATTTGGGTGGGATCATGGCTCTGAGACAGTTGGGATTTGGATGGGATCATGGCTCTGAGACAGTTGGGATTTGGATGGTATCAAGGCTCTGAGACAGTTGGGATTTGGATGGTATCAAGGCTCTGAGACAGTTGGGATTTGGATGGTATCAAGGCTCTGAGACAGTTGGGATTTGTATGGGATCAAGGCTCTGAGACAGTTGGGATTTGGATGGTATCAAGGCTCTGAGACAGTTGGGATTTGGATGGTATCAAGGCTCTGAGACAGTTGGGATTTGTATGGGATCAAGGCTCTGAGACAGTTGGGATTTGGATGGGATCATGGCTCTGAGACAGTTGGGATTTGGGTGGGATCATGGCTCTGAGACAGTTGGGATTTGGATGGGATCATGGCTCTGAGACAGTTGGGATTTGGGTGGGATCATGGCTCTGAGACAGTTGGGATTTGGATGGGATCATGGCTCTGAGACAGTTGGGATTTGGGTGGGATCGTGGCTCTGAGACAGTTGGGATTTGGATGGGATCATGGCTCTGAGACAGTTGGGATTTGGGTGGGATCATGGCTCTGAGACAGTTGGGATTTGGATGGGATCATGGCTCTGAGACAGTTGGGATTTGGGTGGGATCATGGCTCTGAGACAGTTGGGATTTGGATGGGATCATGGCTCTGAGACAGTTGGGATTCGGATGGGATTTGTATTAATTTGAGAATTTTATAATAGGAATGGAATTTGTGTTTCAGATATTGGGGATAAGTATGGGATTTTGTATCTGAGACAGTTGGGATTTAAATGGAATTGTAGTCTAAAACTAAAAGCATGGTAACGGTTAAAAATTCCTATTTCAAATCCAAACTTGGCTACTTTTAGTAGTAAACTTGTCAAGTTAATGTTTAGTCTGAGCGAATTTTAAACCCCAACCAAATCGCTGGCAGGTGTGATGGCCCTGTACACCGGCCTGCCGCCAACCATTGTGCGCACCTTCTTCGCCAGCGGGGCACTCTTCGTTGCCTACGAATGGACGAAGAAGGTTCTGCACTCAGCCGCTGGTTTCTGATGCCCGGCTTTGAAGTTGACTGCAGTTTTGTTTTATCGAATCTTTCTCTATAGGGAGTGGATTGGCTGTTCAATGAGTCTTATTTTTGGCATGGTAACTAAAAATTGTTACTTTTTATTGAAATCCCATTGACGAGCCGAGCCGTTTTATGCAATTTACCGAATTTCAGTAAAAAATAAAGAAGCTTGTATATACTAAATATTATGATAATTACGTTTTTTCCTAAGTTTTCCGAATTTCGTTGAGCTAGATATGCCTTGATTTCCGAATTTCGGTAAGCTGGATATGCCTTGATTTTCCGAATTTCGGTAAGCTAGATATGCCTTGATTTTCCGAATTTCGGTAAGCTAGATATGCCTTGATTTTCCGAATTTCGGTAAGCTAGATATGCCTTGATTTTCCGAATTTCGGTAAGCTAGATATGCCTTGATTTTCCGAATTTCGGTAAGCTAAATATGCCTTGATTTTCCGAATTTCGGTAAGCTAGATATGCCTTGATTTTCCGAATTTCGGTAAGCTAAATATGCCTTGATTTTCCGAATTACGGTAAGCTAGATATGCCTTGATTTTCCGAATTTCGTAAGCTAGATTTTCCGAATTTCGTAATTGACCTGTTTTGAAAATACCCTGAACCCAAACTCGTGTTTATTATATGGCATAGTTTAAAAAAAGATGTTTTCATACACTCGTGTCCTGTTAACTGATTCAGTTAACAGTTAGCAGCTAGTCAGTTGAGAAGTTATTTTCCAGTCTTCATACACACAGCAACTATTGTCAATATTTTAAAAGTAAGTTCAATCGAATGGCTGTCTTTTGTGTAGTTATTATTTTTTTAACAGTTTTAATGATTCACTTTAGCTGAATTTCTGTATATTAGCTGGCTACTTGTAGTAGTTAGTCGGTTTGTTCTACTACTTTTAAATATTACGAGAGTACATTTATTTCGGTTCACCTATTGCGATCGGTTTAAAGCTTGAATTTTTTATACTAGCTAATCATGATATGGTATCAATCGATTCAGCTTCCAACTTCTGTGGTGCTCAATTCGAGTTTTCTATTTGTAAAACTAACAAAATAACAACTATTTGTGGTGTATAGTATTGTTCTATGATTTAGAAATACATTTCTGATTCGCTATACTGATGGATTCTATTGTATATTATGTGTTCTATCGATCCTTATGTGGAAGCAATTGTGTGCAAATAATTGTTCCTTTCTTTTTTAATGCACTCAAATAAATTTATCGAAAAAACTGACACTTCTGTGTCAATTTTATCATAATCAGGCACCCTGTCTAACCGGTAGGTACCCTGTCTAACCGGTAGGAACCCTGTCTAACAGGTAGGAACCCTGTCTAACCGGTAGGAACCCTGTCTACCCGGTAGGTATCCTGTCTAACAGGTAGGAACCCTATCTAACAGATATGAACCCTGTCCTACAAGTAGGACCACTATCTAACAGGTAGGAACCCTGTCTAACAGGTAGGTACCCTGTCTAATCGGTAGGAACCCTGTCTAACCGGTAGGTACCCTGTCTAACCGGTAGGAACCCTGTCTAACCGGCAGGAACCCTGTCTAACAGGTAGGTACCCTGTCTAACCGGTAGGAACCCTGTCTAACCGGTAGGAACCCTGTCTAACAGGTAGGTACCCTGTCTAACCGGTAGGAACCCTGTCTAACAGGTAGGAACCCTGTCTAACCGGTAGGTATCCTGTCTAACAGGTAGGAACCCTGTCTAACAGGTAGAAACCCTGTCTAACCGGTAGGAACCCTGTCTAACAGGTAGGTACCCTGTCTAACCGGTAGGAACCCTGTCTAACAGGTAGGTACCCTGTCTAACCGGTAGGAACCCTGTCTAACAGGTAGATACCCTGTCTAACCGGTAGGAACCCTGTTTAACAGGTAGGCACCCTGTCTAACAGGTAGGTACCCTGTCTAACCGGTAGGTACCTTGTCTAACCGGTAGGTATCCTGTCTAACCGGTAGGTACCCTATCTAACAGGTAGGTACCCTATCTAACAGGTAGGAACCCTATCTAACAGGTAGGAACCCTGTCTAACATTCAGGAATCTTATCTAGCAGGTTGGAACCCTGTCTAACAGGCGGCTACAGTCATAACAGTGCAGTAATTGTTTCTTACGATTTTATATTGCTTTGCATTTTAGTACCAGTGTAGGGTTTTATTAAGTTGTCCTCAAATCAAATTTTCGCTTTTGATTCTTTAGTTTAGATGTATCACAAAGAATTCATTGAGTTGGCGGTATCTCTTTTATTAATTAATTATTTATGCCTTATAGCAGTGCTGTATTAGCTTCTATTGTCTATAAGTTCTTTGTCTGTATAGAGATTGTTTAAGATTGCAATGACAGCGTGATAAAATGGCTTTAATATTGTTATTGAGTCACAACTTTTTTCGATCCAAGAGATGGCCAATTAAAAAATGTCTGTGCCATTTGAGATCGGCCATTCTCAAATCATGAAAGCAAAAAAATTCCCTACTTCTCGAAACTACAAAAATATCCCGATTCTCAAATCCTCAAAACTACAAAAAATATCCCGTTTCTCATATCCTCAAAACTACAGAAAATATCCCGATTCTCAAATCCTCAAAACTACAAAAATATCCCGATTCTCAAATCCTCAAAACTACAAAAAATATCCCGTTTCTCATATCCTCAAAACTACAGAAAATATCCCGATTCTCAAATCCTCAAAACTACAAAAATATCCCGATTCTCAAATCCTCAAAACTACAAAAAATATCCCGTTTCTCATATCCTCAAAACTACAGAAAATATCCCGATTCTCAAATCCTCAAAACTACAAAAATATCCCGATTCTCAAATCCTCAGAACTACAAAAAATATCCCGTTTCTCATATCCTCAAAACTACAGAAATATCCCGATTCTCAAATCCTCAAAACTACAGAAAATATCCCGATTCTCAAATCCTTAAAACTACAGAAAATATCCCGATTCTCAAATCCTCAAAACTACAGAAAATATCCCGATTCTCAAATCCTCAAAACTACAGAAAATATCCCGATTCTCAAATCCTCAAAACTACAGAAAATATCCCGATTCTCAAATCCTCAAAACTACAAAAAATATCCCGATTCTCAAATCCTTAAAACTACAGAAAATATCCCGATTCTCAAATCCTCAAAACTACAAAAATTTCCCGATTCTCAGATCCTCAAAACTACAAAAATATCCCGATTCTCAGATCCTCAAAACTACAAAAATATCCCGTTTTTTAATCCTTAAAACTACAAAAATATCCCGTTTTTTATCCTCAAAACTACAAAAATATCTCGATTCTCATATCCTCAAAACTACAAAAAATATCCCGATTCTCAAATCCTTAAAACTACAGAAAATATCCCGATTCTCAAATCCTCAAAACTACAAAAATTTCCCGATTCTCAGATCCTCAAAACTACAAAAATATCCCGATTCTCAGATCCTCAAAACTACAAAAATATCCCGTTTTTTAATCCTTAAAACTACAAAAATATCCCGTTTTTTATCCTCAAAACTACAAAAATATCCCGATTCTCAGATCCTCAAAACTACAAAAATATCCCGATTCTCAGATCCTCAAAACTACAAAAATATCCCGATTCTCAGATCCTCAAAACTACAAAAATATCCCGTTTTTTAATCCTTAAAACTACAAAAATATCCCTTTTTTATCCTCAAAACTAAAAAAATGCCCCGTTTCTCAAATCCTCAAAACTACAAAAATATCCCGTTTTTCCAATCCTCAATACTACAGAAGAATCCTATTATCAAATCCCCAAAACCCTAAAAATTTGCCGGATTCTAAAATCCTTGAAAAACTCCTTATTCTCAAATCCTCAAAATGACTTAATTATCCCTATTGTTGCTTATCCAAATTTTGGCCGACTGTCTAAAATTTCAAATCTATCGGTCATCTCTAATCCTAGTGAATCCCAATCCCAAATTTACAATGTTCCCTTTAGTACGAGCTTATTACTATACCAATTTCACCCTGCCTATTCGCCTTCACCAAAGCCGAGGTCTTGCAAATTTCTTTCAGCGCGTCTCTAGAAGAGTTTGTTTACCTGATTTTTTTCTGCCCGCAGTCTCGCAGACTTCAAGCTGCTGCCAGCGTGTTTGTTCGGCGGAACCGAAAGAAAAATTTTTTTTTACCTTCGTCTTCTGTTCGATTTATACTTGGGATGACTTTTGCGATTGCGGCTGGGGAAGGCGGATAGAAAAAAGACTGGCTGTCGATGGGAAGTGTTCCAGCTGATGCCTATACTCAAATGGTTTTTGAGCATATGTAGTAATGTATATTTATATGCATAGGCGTGTGCTATTAATGTGTAGAAAATCTGCGGATATCAGAAAGTCACGATTGCTGCGAGCTTATTGATTTTGTAGGGCCAGAATTATGGCTTCTATAATACTTATACTGTACACAGTCGTTAACTTGGAATCAATTTATCGACTGTTCAATCTTTGAGTTATTGTTTGATTCTAATTTATTATGCGCTCGTTTTCAGTCTAACAAGGTAAGTTTGTAGTCTAACAGGTGAGTTTGTAGTCTAACAGGTGAGTTTGTGGTCTAACAGGTGAGTTTGTAGTCTAACAGGTGAGTTTGTAGTCTAACAGGTGTGTTTGTAGTCTAACAGGTGAGTTTGTAGTCTAAAAGGTGTGTTTGTAGTCTAAAAGGTGTGTTTGTAGTCTAACAGGTGAGTTTGTAGTCTAACAGGTGAGTTTGTAGTCTAAAAGGTGTGTTTGTAGTCTAACAGGTGAGTTTGTAGTCTAACAGGTGAGTTTGTGGTCTAACAGGTGAGTTTGTAGTCTAACAGGTGTGTTTGTAGTCTAACAGGTGAGTTTGTAGTCTAACAGGTGTGTTTGTAGTCTAACAGGTGAGTTTGTAGTCTAACAATTGAGTTTGTAAGTTTAACAGGTAAAATCTCAGTCCAAAATTTAAAATCCCAGTCTAACATGTAAAAAAATCCAGCCTAACAGCTAAAATCCCTGTTTAACAGCTAAAATCCCTGTCTAACAGCTAAAATCCCTGTCTAACAGCTAAAATCCTAGTCTAACTGGTAAAATCCCTGTCTAACATCTAAAATCCCAGTCTAACATCTAAGAATCCCAGTCTAACACCTAAAATCCTAGTCTAACACCTAAAATACCTGTCTAACATCTAGAATCCCAGTCTAACATCTAAAATCCCATTCTAACATCTAAAATCTCAGTCTAACACCTAAAATCCCAGTCTAACATCTAAAATCCCATTCTAACATCTAAAATCCCAGTCTAACATCTAAAATCCCAGTCTAACATCTAAGAATCCCAGTCTAACATCTAAAATCCCAGTCTAACATCTAAAATCCCAGTCTAACATCTAAAATCCCAGTCTAACATCTAAAATCCCAGTCTAACATCTAAGAATCCCAGTCTAACATCTAAGAATGCCAGTCTAACATCTAAAAATCCCAGTCTAGCATCTAAAATCCCAGTCTAACATCTAAGAATCCCAGTCTAACATCTAAGAATCCCAGTCTAACATCTAAAGTCCCAGTCTAACATCTAAAATCCCAGTCTAACATCTAAAATCCCAGTCTAACAGCTAAAATCCCAGTCTAACATCTAAAATCCCAGTCTAACATCTAAAATCCCAGTCTAACAGCTAAAATCCCAGTCTAACATCTTAAATCCCAGTCTAACATCTAAAATCCCAGTCTAACATCTAAAATCCCAGTCTAACAGCTAAAATCCCAGTCTAACATCTAAAATCCCAGTCTAACATCTAAAATCCCAGTCTAACATCTAAAATCCCAGTCTAACAGCTAAAATCCCAGTCTAACATCTTAAATCCCAGTCTAACATCTAAAATCCCAGTCTAACATCTAAAATCCCATTCTAACATCTAAAATCCCAGTCTAACATCTAAAATCCCAGTCTAACATCTAAAATCCCAGTCTAAAATGTAACTTCTGGCTCAAAAACACAGCAAAAACACTCTCAGCTGCTCATTGATGAAATATAATGCCATTTCTAGTATATAAAATCAGTTTGCCATATGGGCATAAAATAATGTATCCTTTCCTAATGGACTAACTAATTTACTGCCTTGACTCGATGGCTAGGATTGAGTGAGATGGTCTCAGGAACTGCTCACACAGCATTGTATATGTAAAGTTGGTGCTGACACCATTTGGATGTGGAGCTGGAGTGTGGGTGTGTGTGTGGGATAAGTTTTATGTTTCCATGCCGCGTGTGTCTCTCTGTGCTCAACCCCCCTTGAGACCTGCTTTATAGAGAGGCCGTCTCTTCTCTCAACTAGCCGGGGCCAAAGACATTAGATTGGATTAAAAACAAATTCTTTTTCGCCTTTACAGTTGGCCGTTGTCAAGTCTCAAAACTCGTGGGAATATCCGACCCATTCGCATGCTTTCAAGTATATATTTATTGGGAATAAAAGCGATGGGCACACGCACATATATATAGTCTGAGTATAGACTCAAAGTGACTCGGAAAGTGAGAGATTTGAGACCATTGCTGTCAAGTCAAAACTCCCAGTTCTGGATTCATCCCAAATTCCTAATTCTGCAAATCTCACTCAAATATATATATCGACAAAACTGGCGAATGAAAGTGTCCCAAAATTTCGCCAATCTTTGACGTGAGTAGGAAAAAAGTAAATAAAAAAATTGGCAATCAGGAAAGTGAGATAAAAAAGCATCACTCAACATGCTTTTCCTGTGGGAATTACGCTTCGTGATCTGGGGAAAAAATGAGAATTAAACTCGTACATAGAATTAGTCCAATCCCATGACCCGCTGAGCTAAATATTTCATGTATTGACTCAATTTAAAATGGCTTTTGTGCGAGGATAAATTTAAGTGAGATTTTTTTGGTTGGCATTAAAAAAATGGAGGCATCAAGGATTAAGCGGAGTGAGTGGATGGGAAGCAATTGGGGAATTGAGCAGTGATCAAATGAGCTGAAGACACTGCAGAGAAGGCAGTGCTGCATTATTTAGCGTCATCATGTCTAGCTGCATCTTTCTCATCCAGTCGATGCAGACAGCTTGGACTGGGAATTTGGCCCCTGTAAATTCTAGGGCGGAGGCGGGTGTGGAGGACAAGTTTAAGATCCTCAAAGATCCCAAGATCTCCTCAGCGTCTGAGCAGCGTTGTCCAGTTCTATATGGGCCCACAAGCCGCTAAATAATGGATGAAACAGCAGGTGCATACTGGCCAGAGCTTTTCTTCTTCGTTCTTGATCCTTATTCTCTGTCTTATTTATCCCAATTTTCCGCTCTTCAGAGCTGGCCGTTAATCCCCCTATACTCTCTGCGCTCTGATCCCGAAACCTGGCTGCAGCTTCAGTTCTTTTTTCAGTTTGTAAACCGAAGCGGCATCGGAATATACCGGACAAAAATAATCAATGCGTTTTATGCCCCACTTTGTTGGGATTAAAATCCCCCCCGGTAGACACTCGCTTGACCAAGCCTGATCCTTAACACCGTGTGCTCACGTGTACAATTTCAAAGATTTCAACAATTAGGTCTAGTTATTAGAATTGTGAAGGTGTGTTCTCACTCTCACAATGCGCTGCAGACCAACTTTCACTGCGAATCCTTTGGGAACATATGGACATCACAGTGGGGATTCTGTCTCCGTTTGACTCCTTGTATTATATGGAAATCTCGCGACAGACTGTAGACAGACAGACTGGCTGGCACAGGTAGATATCCTAATAAATAGTGTTTTTTTTCACTAAATTTGTCCCATCGGGACAATTTTTTCCCATCGGTGACACTTCAATTGTTGTAACAAATCATTCTGTAGTATTAGGCTTCACCATTGGCTTGGACCTCTAACTGAGCTGCTGAGCAAACACTCGCGCGTGTAGCCAATAATAATTTTCTCTCAGATTTTTTTCTCTGGCCTTTTATTCTTCGCATTTGACACTTGCTATTCTGCTTAGTGGGAACAGATTGTTCAACTTTATTAGCTGGCTTATTGTTAATTTGGGACAGATTAACATTCTTTATTTAAAGCGAATGTCTGATGAGAATTATTAATTGGGAAGCTAAGATATTGTTCGCTGAATAGCAAGTATTCTGGTATAATTTTTTCATTTCAGATTTTTTCTGAATTCAATTTTGTCTGCCTTACTAATTGCTGCTCCCACTGTTCTCCTCTCACCCCACTTCTCCTCTCTCCCTCTCACCCCACTTCTCCTCTCACCCCACTTCTCCTCTCACCCCACTTCTCCTCTCACCCCACTTCTCCTCTCTCCCTCTCACCCCACTTCTCCTCTCTCCCTCTCACCCCACTTCTCCTCTCTCCCTCTCACTCCACTTCTCCTCTCTCCCTCTCACTCCACTTCTCCTCTCACCCCACTTCTCCTCTCTAATTCTCCTCTGACCCCACTTCTCCTCTCTCCCTCTCACCCCACTTCTCCTCGTCTCTTTCCCT
Source organism: Macrostomum hystrix (assembly GCA_950097015.1). Classification (NCBI taxonomy): domain Eukaryota; kingdom Metazoa; phylum Platyhelminthes; family Macrostomidae; genus Macrostomum; species Macrostomum hystrix. Next base: position 3,906,883 of record CATNEN010000003.1, read on the forward strand.
CTCACTCCACCCTTCCTCCCTCTCAACCCACTTCTCCTCTCTAATTCTCCTCTGACCCCACTTCTCCTCTCTCCCTCTCACTCCACTTCTCCTCTCACCCCACTTCTCCTCTCTCCCTCTCACTCCACTTCTCCTCTCACCCCACTTCTCCTCTCTCCCTCTCACCCCACTTCTCCTCTCTCCCTCTCACTCCACTTCTCCTCTCTCCCTCTCACCCCACTTCTCCTCTCTCCCTCTCACTCCACTTCTCCTCTCTCCCTCTCACCCCACTTCTCCTCTCTCCCTCTCACTCCACTTCTCCTCTCTCCCTCTCACCCCACTTCTCCTCTCTCCCTCTCACTCCACTTCTCCTCTCAAATTCTCCTCTGACCCCACTTCTCCTCTCAAATTCTCCTCTGACCCCACTTCTCCTCTCTCCCTCTCACCCCACTTCTCCTCGTCTCTCTCCCTCTCACCCCACTTCTCCTCTCTCCCTCTCACTCCACTTCTCCTCTCTCCCTCTCACCCCACTTCTCCTCTCTCCCTCTCACTCCACTTCTCCTCTCTCCCTCTCACCCCACTTCTCCTCTCTCCCTCTCACTCCACTTCTCCTCTCAAATTCTCCTCTGACCCCACTTCTCCTCTCAAATTCTCCTCTGACCCCACTTCTCCTCTCTCCCTCTCACCCCACTTCTCCTCGTCTCTCTCCCTCTCACCCCACTTCTCCTCTCTCCCTCTCACCCCACTTCTCCTCGTCTCTCTCCCTCTCACCCCACTTCTCCTCTCTCTCCCTCTCACCCCACTTCTCGTCTCTCTCCCTCTCACTCCACCCTTCCTCCCTCTCACCCCACTTCTCCTCTCTCCCTCTCACTCCACTTCTCCTCTGACCCCACTTCTCCTCTGACCCCACTTCTCCTCTCTCCCTCTCACTCCACTTCTCCTCTCACCCCACTTCTCCTCTCACCCCACTTCTCCTCGTCTCTTTCCCTCTCACTCCACCCTTCCTCCCTCTCAACCCACTTCTCCTCTCTCCCTCTCACCCCACTTCTCCTCTCTCAATCCACTTCTCCTCTCTCCCTCTCACCCCACTTCTCCTCTCTCCCTCTCAACCCACTTCTCCTCTCTCCCTCTCACCCCACTTCTCCTCTCTCAATCCACTTCTCCTCTCTCATCCCACTTCTCCTCGTCTCTCTTTCTCTCACTCCACCCTTCCTCTCTCCCTCTCAACTAACTTCTCCTCTCTACCTATCCCAAGATTTTCACTCCTATCCGCTCTATGACTGAAAGGTTAATAACAATTGCACCAAGACGGGAGTTAGATGCGATAGCTAGCAACAAATAGCTAGCATTCTCTACACAAGCACCTCTGAAAATGCCTATCGAGAGTAGGTTTGAGACTCGATTTTATCCATTCCATCGAATGAAAGAAAACAAAGACCCAACTAAACTGCGTGGGTCTTGGCTGGGAAATTATTGCAACGTCAGCCAGCTGCACCCGGGCTCCATTGGTGGCTGGTTGAAGAACGATGGAGAGCAGAGACTGGGATATGAAGCAGCGAGCTGAAGTGGCACTAGTGAAGGGTAGGGTCAAACCTCTCCTGATAATACTGCCAAGGACTGCCTACTCATGAATGCGTAGATCTGGGGCAACTCAAATAGTCCGCTATAGGAGATCTAAAGGATTCCCTATTTTCAACATTTCCTGGCTTTGCGTGACGTGTGAGTCAGTTTAAAAGAGAAGGGTGAGAGTCAGTGAGAGAGAAGGGTGAGAGTCAGTGAGAGATAAGGGTGAGAGTCAGTGAGAGATAAGGGTGAGAGTCAGTGAGAGAGAAGGGTGAGAGTCAGTGAGAGAGAAGGGTGAGAGTCAGTGAGAGATAAGGGTGAGAGTCAGTGAGAGAGAAGGGTGAGAGAGATGGGTGAGATTCAGTGACAGAGATAAGGGTGAGAGTCAGTGACAGAGATAAGGGTGAGAGTCAGTGAGAGAGAAGGGTGAGAGAGATGGGTGAGATTCAGTGACAGAGATAAGGGTGAGATTCAGTGACAGAGATAAGGGTGAGAGTCAGTGACAAAGATAAGGGTGAGATTCAGTGACAGAGATAAGGGTGAGAGTCAGTGACAGAGATAAGGGTGAGATTCAGTGACAGAGATAAGGGTGAGAGTCAGTGAGAGAGAGATGGGTGAGAGTCAGTGAGAGAGAAGGGTGAGAGTCAGTGACTGAGATAAGGGTGAGAGTCAGTGAGAGAGAAGGGTGAGAGTCAGTGACAGAGATAAGGGTGAGAGTCAGTGAGAGAGAGATGGGTGAGATTCAGTGACAGAGATAAGGGTGAGAGTCAGTGACAGAGATAAGGGTGAGAGTCAGTGAGAGAGAGATGGGTGAGAGTCAGTGAGAAGGAAGGGTGAGAGTCAGTGACAGAGATAAGGGTGAGAGTCAGTGAGAGAGAGATGGGTGAGAGTCAGTGAGAGAGAAGGGTGAGAGTCAGTGACAGAGATAAGGGTGAGAGTCAGTGAGAGAGAGATGGGTGAGATTCAGTGACAGAGATAAGGGTGAGAGTCAGTGACAAAGATAAGGGTGAGATTCAGTGACAGAGATAAGGGTGAGAGTCAGTGACAGAGATAAGGGTGAGATTCAGTGACAGAGATAAGGGTGAGAGTCAGTGAGAGAGAGATGGGTGAGAGTCAGTGAGAGAGAAGGGTGAGAGTCAGTGACAGAGATAAGGGTGAGAGTCAGTGAGAGAGAGATGGGTGAGAGTCAGTGAGAGAGAAGGGTGAGAGTCAGTGACAGAGATAAGGGTGAGAGTCAGTGAGAGAGAGAAGGGTGAGAGTCAGTGAGAGAAGGCGATAGGAAGGTCACGGAAGCAAAGAAGTTGAGAAGAAGAATAGGACAAACTGCAATGAGAAGATGGTTTTCAAATGGCCAATGAAACTATTTAAAAAATGACAAAGAATTAGACGAGCCCATAAAAACGTTCCAAGCGGCCTAGCTAACAGTTTTATAAATAATTTTCTTCAGCTTCCAGAAAATTTAAGTTTTTTTCTCCCTCTTAAAAAATGCGGCTAGCCGAAATGCAAAAGCAACATTTCCCATTGCTGTATAATTAATTCAAGTTCTCATTGGGGAAAAAGCACACGCGCGCTACCAATGGTTTTCCCCCAAGGCTGAGAAGGAACTCTAAGGCCAGAAAACGGGAGGGATTTCTGCAGATTCCTCCCAAGTTTGAACTCACGAAAGCTCCTGCTCAGTATAGTTTAGATTGGAGTAGCGGTGAGTGTGTGCCTAGACTCAAATAGCCTTAACTTTTATATTATAAAACCCCCCCCACCAGTGTGTGTGCTGTGAGTGGGAATGCCACACACCTGTGAAATATTAATGTTTTTAGCTCTCCAGCATTTTTTCCGCCTCCCTACCTACACGCAGCGCGGGGCGGCAATATAATAAGTATATAGACAGACGGGCTGGTTGAGGAAAAGACGCGGCCTTACTAACGCCCATCTTCCCTCTCTCTCTCTCTTCCTCATCCCTACTCCCCAGCACTCCTCTGCGAGACCTGATGCAGTTGAGGCGGGTGATTCAACATTGTTCTACCGAGTATTGTTAGAGGGCTTTGAGAAATCCTCTATAGTGGACTGTCGCGTTTTACAGTCTATTTTGTGAGTTGGTCTAGCTCGTACTCCAACTTTCACATACTTGTGGCCGACTCAAATGAGAGGAAAATTTTGAAGTTGCCATGAAACTCTATTTGTTTTTTTTAGATTATGAATGCTGTTAATAGTGCTTAATTTTTTATGGTGTCAATAAGCCGGTAATAAACTGCTTCTTATTCCCATTTCCAGCTGCAGAATATCTAGCTGGGAATCTGTTACGGATCTCGATAGGATCTTAATTATTGTTTAGAATCTACATATAACTCTATATGTATGATCTATATGATCTATTTGGGGATCTAGATGGGATCTAGTTGGGGATCTAGTTAGGGATCCATTTAAGGATCTAGTTGGGATCTAATTGGGGATCAAGTTGGGATCAAGTTGGGGATCTAGTTGGTATCCAGTTTACGATCGAGTTAAGGATCTAGTTGAGGATCTAGTTGGGGATCTAGTTGAGGATCTAGTTGGGGATCTAGTTGTGAATCTAGTTCGAAATCTAGTTGAGGATCTAGTTGGGGATCTAGTTGGGGATCTAGTTGTGGATCTAGTTAAGGATCTAGTTGGGGATCTAGTTGGGGATCTAGTTGGTATCCAGTTTACGATCGAGTTAAGGATCTAGTTGAGGATCTAGTTGGGGATCTAGTTGTGGATCTAGTTGGGGATCTAGTTGAGGATCTAGTTGGGGATCTAGTTGGGGATCTAGTTGTGGATCTAGTTAAGGATCTAGTTGGGGATCTAGTTGGGGATCTAGTTGGTATCCAGTTTACGATCGAGTTAAGGATCTAGTTGAGGATCTAGTTGGGGATCTAGTTGAGGATCTAGTTGGGGATCTAGTTGGAGATCTAGTTAAGGATCTAGTTGAGGATCTAGTTGGAGATCTAGTTGTGAATCTAGTTGGGAATCTAGTTGAGGATCTAGTTGGGGATCTAGTTGGGGATCTAGTTGGGGATCCAGTTAAGGATCTAGTTGGGGATCTAGTTGGGGATCTAGTTGGGGATCTAGTTAAGGATCTAGTTAAGGATCTAGTTGTGGATCTAGTTAAGGATCTAGTTGAGAATCTAGTTAAGGATATAGTTGAGAATCTAGTTGGGGATCTAGTTAGGGATCTAGTTGGGGATCTAGTTAAGGATCTAGTTAAGGATCTAGTTGAGGATCTAGTTGGGGATCTAGTTGAGGATCTAGTTGGGGATCTAGTTTGAGATCTAGTTAAGGATATAGTTAAGGATCTAGTTAAGGATCTAGTTGAGGATCTAGTTGAGGATCTAGTTGGGGATCTAGTTTGAGATCTAGTTAAGGATATAGTTAAGGATCTAGTTAAGGATCTAGTTGAGGATCTAGTTGAGGATCTAGTTGGGGATCTAGTTAAGGATATAGTTGGGAATCTAGTTAGTAATTTAGTTGGTGATCTTGTTGGGGATCTACTTGGGGATCTAGTTAAGGATGTAGTTTGGGATCTTGTTGATTATGAAGTTGAGACTTAGTTTCGTAATATTTTGGGACTGAATTTGTGTTTTTCTACATTTCAGAACTACTTTAAGGTAAAGTGATGACGGACATGTAGCAGTAGCTCATTCGGCACAGTTTCGTTGAAACCTTAAAACTGTTTCGTTGCACCTGCTGCTTCTTTCGAATCATAACGAATGAACTTCAATTACCAAAAGCAATTAGATTTGTTGGTTATCCTTACAGCTATTTGTGAGTGAGTGTGCATCATTTTTCTCCTATCTATGACGGGTCAAGTATATTGGTGAATAGTTAATAGAATCACAGTGTTTTACAAAAAAGCAATCTATACTTATACGCTAGTATAATAACGCTTTATTATATCTTCTCGGTTACAACTAGCTGCAATGCCATTATGTACAGTGTGCTCAAAGCCAGACACATGCGGGATGCAATATACACAAGTATGTGAGTTTGCTTCAATTTGCGTGAGAAAAAAGCGTTTGAGAATCTGTTTACACAAACAAACTGCGGGTTGCTCTGACTTGCTAGAAAAAAACACGAGCAAACAAGCAAAAAAAAACATAATTTGCTTGCACAAATTGAGTTCAGCGAAACCAGACACTATAATTTCAGCATGCAGCGCAGTTCATTGTCATTTTGGAAGCTGCAGGAAATGTTTGTTGTATTCTAACAATCTCCTGAATCATTTATCAACTATCTCAACAGCGTCCTTAAAAATCTTCCAGCACTTCCTGAAGTCACCTTCTGAAGGGATCTTCTCGACGACGACACGGGACCGATCAGTGCGGGCTTGGGTGCATTCCTGGGGTTGCGAATTTCATCCGCTTCTGCTTCTGGCGCTGGTTGCAGAACCAGACTCGCACAACGTTCTTCTTCAGGTTGAGCTTCTCAGCGATCTGGGCGATCTTCTCCGATGATGGCCGCGGCTGCACGTGGAAGTAGGCCTCCAGCGAGCGCTTCTCGGCGTCCGTTATCGACGTCCGCTTGCGCTTCTTGTCTAGACCGTCGCCGTAGACGTCCGGGTTCTTCTGACGCTCCATGGCGACGTGCTCGGCCTCCTCCAGCCAGGCCTGCAGCACCGGCTTCAGCGCGATCATGTTGTTGTGGCTCAGGGTCAGCGACTCGAACCGGCAGATGGTCGACTGGGACAGCGAGCCGACGCCGGGCAGCTTGAGGTTGCCGAGGGCCTTGCCAACATCGGCCTGAGTGACGCCCAGTTTAATGCGCCTCTGTTTGAATCGTTCAGCGAAGGCTTCGAGTTCGCGAGGATCATAGTCCATGAGTTCCACGGCGGTGGCCGCCGCGACACTGGCGTAGTGAGACGACGGGCTCATACACTGCTGCTGCTGCTGTTGATGCTGTTGCAACTGCTGCTGATGCTGCTGGAGCTGCTGCTGCTGCTGCTCGTGCTGCTGCTGGTGATGATGCAGCTGCTGATGCTGTAGCTGCTGATGACCTGCAGCGACCATATGTGGATTCGTTGGATAGGCCAGATTTTGATAGCCGCCATAGCCCACCATCGCCTGCATGTGATGATGATGGCCCAGCTCCTGCTGCTGCTGCTGCTGATGCTGCTGATGATGATGATGCTGCTGATGATGCATCTGGTCCTGCATGTACAGCGTATGCGGCGGCTGCATCTGGGCATAAAGGTTCTCCTGGTGATGTCGCAGGAAGGCTGGCATGCCGCCGCCATTCCCGGGCTTGACATCCGAGCAGACACCGCCACCGCCGTCAACCAGACTGTTGGCTGCGGCGCGAGCCAGAAGCTGATGATCGTCCAACGAGAATGGAGCCCCAGGAACTGCAGCCTGAGTGGAATGGTCGTCAGGGAAAGGCTGGTTTGTTTCTCAGGCTATAACAGTAGAGCTTTAGTGCAGCAAGAAATCTATAATTGATTATTATGCTGCCTCAGACGCCGCGACTACACGCATTTAATTTATTTATAACGAGAAGAAGGCGACTCAAACTCCGGCGCCAGTAGGTTTTGCGAGTGCAGGTCAGCATGTGCTTATATTCTAAAGGGCGTCAGTTTTATGGCCGTTAAATTATACAAAATGAGCATTATGAAAAATTCAATGCTTTCGGGGCCATGAGTTCAGCTTTCAGTTTGGTGTGGAAATTCTGCTCCCTAATAGCGGGACAGAAATCAGGTATATAGGCCATGCAGTCATGCAGGCTATTAACGAACGGTCAGGACTGGTTGCCAGCCCCAATCCCTCACACACTTTCCTTCGCTGCCGCGCGAAATGCCACCGAGCCTCTCCATGCTTTCCCTACCTGGAGACCAGCTGACTTCAATTCTGTTCTCCCACGCATATACTATAGAGAAGTTTGTTGACTTTTGTCTGTCAGATATCAGTGTTAAGCAGGAGTTCATGCGTTCTCACAATATGTGGTACTCACCGTTGCGTTGCCGCATCGCCTGACCGCCATGTCCCAGGGTGAGCCGCGATACGACACGGACTGGCCATAGAGGCTGTCAACCATCGCCAGCTCGTGCGGACTGCCCGCCGAGCCAGCCGCTGTCGTTGATGAAGCCATGTCTTTCTCGGTCGCTACAAAGATCTGATTAGAATTCTATTCAACAGTTAATTAGGCTACTGATAGATAATTGTGTTTGATTGAACACACAGTCACCTTAGCTGGCTCTGTGTGTGTGTGTGGGGGTGTCTGAGGTATCCGGGGTCAATCTTCAGGTTCGGACTGGGTGAAACCTGAGGTGTGTGGTGTGTGCAGGAGTGTGTGAGAACGAGAGAGAGAGAGAGGCGGCCTAGGGCTCAGGTGAATAATTTAGCTAGCTTCAATTATTCAAACTTTCAACACTTTAAATTGCGGGAAGGAATGGGGATGCCCAACTTTGGGGACAAGAACTCACGGCTGGATGGCTGTGGCTGCCAAACTGGCCCTGGCCAATAGGACGCATCGACGATGCCGAGAAGCTGCTGCCGTGGACCCCACAGGTCTGAGCACTGTGTGCTCAAGACGGGAAGGAATGGATGTTGGGCCAGATGGGGGGAGAATTTTGCGGCGATCGGGCGTCCAATCAGAATTTTTTCGGGATTTTGTCGGGGGGGAAGAGGAGAAATTCAATGCGAATCCATGACCTGTCGACTGGAGCCCCACTTTTGGTGGATGCACGCTGAGGGCATATTTAAAATTAATGAAAAAAACTTCACCAATGCAGCCCTGCATTTATGCGTATATCTTGTGCTTTTTGTGTCCGTTATTTTAAACTAAACACTGCTAGCTGTTAGATACGTACGTAGAAAGTAAAGTTAATGCGTCTTATAAATCTGGCTAACTGACTCACATAACTATACCTACTATATTTCCTTAGAAAGTAATACGCTTACTTACTTACTCACTTATTTACTTACTTACTTTACTTACTTGCATTGACTCACTCACTCACTCACTCACTAATTCACTCACTCACTCACTCACTCACTCACTCACTCACTCACTCACTCACTCACTCACTCACTAATTCACTCACTCACTCACTCACTCACTCACTCACTCACTCACTCACTAATTCACTCACTCACTCACTCACTCACTCACTCACTCACTCACTCACTAATTCACTCACTCACTCATTCACTCACTCACTCACTCACTCACTCACTCACTAATTCACTCACTCACTCACTCACTAATTCACTCACTCACTAATTCACTCACTCACTCACTCACTAATTCACTCACTCACTCATTCACTCACTCACTAATTCACTCACTCACTCACTCACTCACTCACTCACTCACTCACTAATTCACTCACTCACTCACTCACTCATTCACTCACTCACTCACTCACTCACTCACTCATTCACTCACCCACTCACTCACTCACTCACTCAACGCGCTATTTATTAAATTTTATTCTGGCAGTAGTGTACTTACCATTCTACTTATAGTATGCTGACTACGTAAAATATTGAATTTTACTGCATAGAATTTGTTATATCAGAAGCAAGATATTCTACACTACGTTTCTACATGTACATATATATATATTTTAGAAAAAAAACTAAAAATAAATTTCGTAGTCTGTGGCCCGACTGTGCAAAGTGCAATTTAATTATTTAACGAGTATAATACAAGACCAAAGTTCATAACCTCACGATAATTCTCTAATTATACTGCAAATCATTTTGATCTAATCAGTCAAATCTGCTACTCTCTTGCAGCCGCAATGACTGACACAAAACTGTCCGTTAAGCAGGGCATTGTGAAGCGCATGTACGAAAATGAACAATACTGTCGACAGATACAACTGAACGAATTAAGTTCAGACTCAGATAGAAGTGAAGACTCAATGTTTGAGCCCAGGAAGCATCACCAGGCTCACAAGACTCAATCACAGGCTAGTGCTATAGGGCCAGTAAAGCATCAAATGAAGCCGAACGTCGCCAGCTCGCGTGTCCAAACTGTTCCCAACTTCTTTGTAAACAACTTTGGCACTTGCGACATCATCTCGCTCTGCTTGACCTTCGCTACTTGCCTGCTGTACGCTGGCGGTTTTTATCTGTGGCTGTTTCACGGATTGTTTCCAACGAAGACAGCCAAGCCTAGCTGGGCCTCGGCAGGTGTGTTCTGTATCTGCTGCTCCAGCAGCCTACTGCTGCTGCACTTGCTTATTTGCTTCGGTCGAGTCGCTCTAAACTCGTCGCCGTCTCAGCGAGAACTAGAAATGTTTACAGCCTTCTCGAGGCGATGCAAAATGGTCGCGAACGTTGAAGAGGTTGAGACTGTACCATTCGAGTTATACGGCGAGTTTAACGAGGACATCGACCAATCGCCCACCTACATTTTGGACCAGTCGGGCAGGTGACGCGCTCTGCTCATTTTGGGGCCGGCTCCTGGTCGGTCATTTCACCGGATGTTCTGCATTTAATATTCATGTTCATTCATGGCATATGTTAACGGTTTGATTGTCAAAGCTGCAGTTTTGATTGCTTTATTCAAAATTGACGAAATCAATGCGAAGTTAAATATATATTTTAGGCTGTCCCAAAATGGAGAAAACAGGGCGCGCGCACTTATACGTGGCGCAGGATATACATTAATATAGAATTATATGTATATTATGTATATTTATATATATATGTTATTATTGGACAAATCCTTCGGACTCCATCTTAAGAGACTGTGTGATTCAAACAATGTAATTTTTACTAAAAACTGATCAGTACACGTTTTCGAATTCAAGTTTTAAGATTCATTCACTGGTACGCTTGGAAAGTCGGGCATTTTAAATTGCGTGCATATCAGCATGTGCATAATTGAGGACGACGTCGTATTTTGATATGGACAGTACATAAGCCATGTACTTTTAATTTGTATACTTTAAATTCGTAGCAAGATACCTAAGTGGATTAATTGCAGCAGCAGGAAAGTGGATACAATACTTAAAACATCTAATTTAAATAAATTGTGTTTGAAAAGTGTTTGGTATATGCAGGTATAACGATGCTGAGCATAAAAAATGTCGCCGTCGATCTTCATGTATGCATATGCGGTTTGATTGTTGTTCGAAGCAAAAGTGGTAAAAAAGCAAAAGTAGCAAGACGTGATCATTTACATTGCAACTGACAAATAGCAGTTTTTTGTAACCCAGAACAAATGCTATTAGTACTTTCACGAATGAACGCCAGTTAAATTCATATTATTAAAAATGAGACGAAAATTCAATTCGCGACATAGTAAACATTTAAACGCATTTTGCGGACTGTTCTGGGCCCTTCTGGCACATATAGAAGTTATTTCATGCAAGCAGTCTGAAATTAATTGGAAGCAATGCACGAAACATCATCAATTGAAATTACAATTCACGTTTAATATAACTGGAGTTTGAAAGACTAATACTAACAAGCTACTCATAATATTATAAGAGCTTAAGTCAAAGAAAGTCTAATTAAAATTCAGCATAAACTTTCCAATCGTACCTGCGTAGCCTTTTTCGATTTCTGTATTAGCTGTCGACTTTATTAAGTATTTCTTCGAAGTAACGACTGTCGTTATCTGTTTACTAATTGTGCAGAACATTCTAGAAACTTCTCTACCAGAATTTTCCAATACACCCACCCACCGTTTACGTTGCCTTTATATAAAGACACCCAAAGCGCACTCCAAGAACAATTTTAAACGCTGAGTTGTCCAAGCTGTCCATCGTTGCCATTGAGTGAAGCTAGCGTATACAGCAACCATGTCGAAGGCTCCAGCTATCGGAATCGATCTCGGTACTACATATTCTTGCGTTGGCGTTTTCCAACATGGAAAAGTCGAGATAATCGCAAATGACCAAGGCAATCGTACCACACCTAGCTATGTTGCATTTACTGACACTGAGCGACTTATAGGAGATTCGGCCAAAAATCAGGTTGCATTGAATCCTTCCAATACAGTATTTGGTAAGAACTTTTTCATTACATTACCATCTATAAACCAACATAAGAAAAAAGAATTATGTTGTCTGCAAGTCCTCATGGCTCAAATGTTTTTTGTCTGCTCAAATGCTTGACTGTCCGTTTTTTCCACAAATAAGTTTTACAAAGTCCAGTTTTAGTTGATGCCTTAATTAAAACATAAGAAAATTAATTTAAGAATTGTAACAAAAGATTAAATCTATAGGTTGTTCAGATGGCCATGCAAGACAATAAAATATTATACCCATATTAAAATAGAGAAATAGGCCTAGAGATGCAATTGTGCTTAACAAAATTAAAACACACATTAGCTTTTTGCAACTTATTTCTTATTTTCAAATAAAATAAACAATATTTAAACTATAAACTATGTAGCCTAAAGCAAATTTCAATTATAGGCCTAAAGCATGTCTGATTAAAATATCAGAATAAGATCTATCTATTTAGTCATTTAACATAATTTCTTTCTAAAAAAGTAAATAATAAGTGCTAGTAGAGTAGTATTCATGCAGATCAATTCCAAAATAACATTATTTATAGGCCCTAAGTTTATTGATATTTTTTTGAATTGTACTTAAACTTACCGTCATTCATAACTTATAACTAAAAAATTCATTTACTTTTCTTCAATGTAGATGCAAAACGACTCATTGGCCGTAAGTTCGATGACACAGTTGTCCAACAAGACATGAAGCACTGGCCTTTCACTGTCATCAATGATGGTACTAGGCCCAAGATCCAAGTGGAGTTCAAAGGCGAGACCAAGACCTTCTTTGCTGAGGAGATCTCCTCGATGGTGCTGACTAAGATGAAGGAGACTGCTGAGGCCTACCTTGGCAAAACTGTCACCGATGCTGTGGTCACTGTTCCTGCCTACTTCAACGACAGCCAGCGCCAGGCCACAAAGGATGCTGGTGCCATCGCTGGACTGAATGTGCTGCGCATCATCAACGAGCCCACTGCCGCTGCCATTGCCTATGGCCTGGACAAGAAAAGTGGTCACGAGAGGAATGTGCTCATCTTTGACCTGGGCGGCGGCACCTTCGATGTGTCTATCCTGACCATCGAGGAGGGCATCTTCGAAGTGAAGTCCACTGCCGGCGACACCCATCTGGGAGGCGAGGACTTTGACAACCGAATGGTGACCCACTTCATCCAGGAGTTCAAGCGCAAGTACAAGAAGGACATGAGCGACAACAAGCGCGCTGTGAGGCGTCTGCGCACCGCCTGCGAGAGGGCCAAGCGAACTCTGAGCAGCGCCGCTCAGGCCAACATCGAGATCGACAGCCTATACGAGGGCATCGACTTTTACACCAGCATCACCAGGGCCCGCTTCGAGGAGCTCAACGCCGACCTGTTCCGCGGCACCCTGGAGCCAGTGGAGAAGTCGCTGCGAGACGCCAAGCTGGACAAGGCCTCCATCAACGAGATTGTGCTGGTCGGTGGCTCCACTCGCATCCCTAAGATCCAGAAGCTGCTGCAGGTGAGCCAGCCAAGTGCTAATAACTGGTTTATAAGGCTTGTTTAGGTGCTCCCTCACTCCAAAGCAGCTCTTCCCACTGTGCGACCTTCGGCATGATGATATTCTGTAAGGTATTCGCGGTTTCGACAGACGGACCTGCAGTGGGTCCTTTGATGTCCAAGACCTTCCTTAGTCTGATCCGAGTCGCACATCGAGCTGTTTTTAGTTGGGGATCAGCAAGTGGATTAGTGTCCAGTTTAATCTCACTAGGGATCAGTCAGTGGATTAGTGTTGGTTTAAACCCTCAGCTCACATGATGAAATTCTGCAAGGTATTCGCGGTTTCGACAGATGGACCTGTAGTGGGTCCTCTGATGCCCAAGACCTTCCTTAGTCTGAGCAGACTGCCCAGTTTGAGCACCCTGAGCTGGCAGTGACGAGTCCGCAGACGACTCACCCTGGCCTCTCCCCAACCACCGCGCCATTCCCGCAGGACTTCTTCAGCGGCAAGGAGCTCAACAAGTCCATCAACCCGGACGAGGCCGTGGCCTACGGCGCCGCTGTGCAGGCCGCCATCCTCCACGGCGACAAGTCCGAGGCCGTGCAGGACCTGCTGCTTCTCGACGTGACGCCTCTGTCGCTGGGCATCGAGACTGCCGGCGGCGTGATGACTGCTCTCATCAAGCGCAACACCACCATCCCGACCAAGCAGACTCAGACCTTCACCACCTACTCTGACAACCAGCCAGGTGTGCTAATCCAGGTCTACGAAGGTGAGCGCGCCATGACCAAGGACAACAACCTGCTGGGCAAGTTTGAGCTCTCCGGCATCCCGCCTGCTCCGCGCGGCGTGCCCCAGATCGAGGTCACCTTCGACATCGACTCCAACGGCATCCTCAACGTCTCCGCCGTCGAGAAGAGCACCAACAAGGAGAACAAAATCACCATCACCAACGACAAGGGCCGCCTCAGCAAGGAGGACATCGAGCGCATGGTCAACGAGGCCGAGCGCTACAAGGCCGAGGACGAAAAGCAGAAGGACCGCGTCGCCGCCAAGAACTCCCTCGAGAGCTACGCCTTCTCCATGCGCCAGACTGTCGAGGACGAGAAGCTCAAGGACAAAATCTCCGAGGGCGACAAAAAGATCATCCTCGACAAGTGCGGCGAGATCATCAAGTGGCTCGACGCCAACCAGACCGCCGAGAAGGAAGAATACGATCATCAGCAGAAGGAGCTCGAGAAAGTCTGCAACCCCATCATCACCAAGCTCTACCAGGCTGCCGGCGGAGCTGGTGGCATGCCCGGCGGCTTCCCTGGCGGAGCTCCTGGCGCTGGCGGCGCCGCTGGTCAAGGCGCTCGCACCGGCGGCGGTGGCGGCTCCGGCCCCACCATCGAGGAGGTCGATTAAAAGTGCACAAAAATTTCTAATGGCTGCTATTCAGTTTCAGAGTTTCACCTGACAATTATTTATTAATTTCGATCGAAATCAAGTCGATTTTTACACCGGTGTATCGACTTTACCAAGCAGCACTATTTGACTGTCAATTGACTTCCCACACAATATTCTAACCAGGAAACTAATATCAGCGAACCTGAATAATTAATAAATACTTTTATATTCTCTTCCAAGTTTTTCTGGAATCTACTAAAAGAATAGACAGGTAGGCAAGTTTTATGCCCATTCCTAGCCAATTTTGTCTGTTAGAAACTCTGCTTTCATTGTAAAGATGCAGAATTTTTCCTAGTTTGCTTTACACGAGCTACAAAAAATCTACTGCTTTTCATTTCTTGACTATTTACCCATTCAACTGGTTCAGTTGCTACATAGCTACTCATCGCCATTTGTCCGTTTTTACCTGTGGCATAGCAGAAACGGCTGGCGTTTTCTCGCCTAATAAACAGAAATAATACATTGAAGACCTGAAGTTTTATTTTTCGATAGCAAAGCGTTTTGCTTATTTTTTAGGAGGCATTTTGCTTTTTGTTATTAACATCTGAATTTGGTTTTGGTTTTTCTTATTTAGTTCTGAAATTCTAGCTTTCAGCATTGAACTGAATAACTCAGTCCTCAGGTTTCGCCCTTTAGACTGCTACATGTTCGAAAATGTTTAAATGTTTGAAACTCCCTAACTTTATATCCTCAGCTACCCAATCCTCTCCTCAGCTACCCAATCCTCTCCCCAGCTACCCAATCCTCTCCCCAGCTACCCAATCCTCTCCTCAGCTACCCAATCCTCTCCTCAGCTACCCAATCCTCTCCTCAGCTACCCAATCCTCTCCCCAGCTACCCAATCCTCTCCTCAGCTACCCAATCCTCTCCTCAGCTACCCAATCCTCTCCTCAGCCACCCAATCCTCTCCCCAGCTACCCAATCCTCTCCTCAGCTACCCAATCCTCTCCCCAGCTACCCAATCCTCTCCTCAGCCACCCAATCCTCTCCCCAGCTACCCAATCCTCTCCTCAGCTACCCAATCCTCTCCCCAGCTACCCAATCCTCTCCTCAGCTACCCAATCCTCTCCC
Source organism: Macrostomum hystrix (assembly GCA_950097015.1). Classification (NCBI taxonomy): domain Eukaryota; kingdom Metazoa; phylum Platyhelminthes; family Macrostomidae; genus Macrostomum; species Macrostomum hystrix. Next base: position 3,922,390 of record CATNEN010000003.1, read on the forward strand.
CAGCTACCCAATCCTCTCCTCAGCTACCAAATCCTCTCCTCAGCCACCCAATCCTCTCCTCAGCTACCCAATCCTCTCCTCAGCTACCCAATCCTCTCCTCAGCTACCCAATCCTCTCCTCAGCTACCCAATCCTCTCCTCAGCTACCCAATCCTCTCCTCAGCTACCCAATCCTCTCCCCAGCTACCCAATCCTCTCCTCAGCTACCCAATCCTCTCCTCAGCTACCCAATCCTCTCCTCAGCTACCCAATCCTCTACTCAGCTACCCAATCCTCTACTCAGCTACCCAATCCTCTACTCAGCTACCCAATCCTCTCCTCAGCTACCCAATCCTCTCCTCAGCTACCTAATCCTCTCCTCAGCTACCCAATCCTCTCCTCAGCTACCTAATCCTCTCCTCAGCTACCCAATCCTCTCCCCAGCTACCCAATCCTCTCCCCAGCTACCCAAAAAGTCTAATCATAATAAAAGGTCTAAATACTACAAACTCTGTTGTTCGCCAAAATAACTTGCAAATCCACAACGCGGTAGAATAAATTTTTGTCCGATCAATCATTTAGCTACTACCCTAACAGATATCCAAGTTAAACCGGCAACTATACGTGAATCCAATTAGCGCTAAAAAAATAAAAAGCTGTCTGCTGACTGCTTATGCAGCAACATCCGCACGAGAATTAGGGGACAATATAAATTGAGTTGCCTGCAGCTATAATACAATCCTCTTGAGTTTAGCTGGCTGACAATAAAAGATTATTGAAGAGACACAGAACAGAACTGAAGCACACTGTCAGATACACACAAGCGGCCTGCACAGTCAGACATGAAGGCCATCGGATTCCCAGCAACAATGATGCTGACCCTTCTGGTTCTTGCCAGAATTATGCCCGAAGCCTTCTCTGAGGCGTACGTCAACCTGCTGATGGGATATCTATGCGTCAGGAGCGACTTCATATTGACAGTCCAGGGAAGCCTTACCGATATTGAATGTGCCGTTTTGTGCGAACGAAACCAGCGCTGCCAGGCCTTCACCATGGCTGACGGTCCGTGTCAGCTGTTCGTGTTCGACAAGTGCAGCAAGTCGGTGAGGGACTGCAGCTGCTCCAGGAGAGGCCAGGTGTTTGTTAAGCAGCAGCCGGGACTCGAGGCTGGCCAGCTGTGTCCAACTGGCTACGGAGACGACCTGTGCGGAGTGAAGTACAAGCTGCTAGCTGGCACTGACTACTGGTGGCCGAGCAAGCAGAAGTGCGAGTCGGAGAGCGGTCTGGTGATCATGGCCGATGTGATCAACGCTACTGAACTGAGCCACATTGGGACATTGTACAGCCTAGTACCTTCCATCTGGCTAGGAGGTCTTCAAGCTCCAGGCAGTCCGGAGCCAGCTGGAGGCTGGTACTGGGTCGGCTGCAACATCACCATGGACGGAAGCCTGTGGGGCACTAATGAGCCAGGTAACGAGAGTCCTTATGGCGAGAATGTGGTTGTTCGCTACCCAGCAGGTAGCAACCTTGTGGATTTGTGGCAGTCAGCTAATGTTTTTCGAGTTGTCTGCGAGTGCGTGTCGCCTTTTGACTGAGATGAACATTAATTTGACACTGTTAGAGAGGCGTATACGAGTCACTAAATGAGCATGTTCCTATTGCTATTAGGTAACGAAATCGTTTCCAACTTTACCAGTAGTTATCTTATAATTTTTTAGATTTGCGAATAGTTTTTTATTTCGATTTTTTTATTTAAGCTTGCCCTCTTAGACTACAATTCTGTTTTTTACTAATTGCAAAATATTGTTTCTAAAAGCAAAAATAAACGCCAAGAATTGTTGCCATGAAATATTATAGATACAATCAGGAAAAAGGTTAACTGAAGTTAATTTAAGGCTAGACGTCATAAACTGCATGATAGTTTATTTCTTCAATAAGCTGTCTTTCCATTCCTAGTACGTAAATTCCGAGTAATTTAGTCTTTGATATGAGTATGAGTATGTAATTTAGTCTTTGATATGAGTATGAGTATGTAATTTAGTCTTTGATATGAGTATGAGTATGTAATTCAGTCTTTGGTCTGAATTAATGGCAGAGGACTCGTTTCTCGGCCGAGGCGAAGCCGATGGTCTAAATTTATTAAGACCACAGACTAAATAAACGGAAATAATATATTTTAGCCCGTTCGGTATGTTGCCTGCTAGCGGGGATAAAGGGGCAGATTGTTCGCTGGGCGTCTGGGGGCAAAGCCCCACATTCTAACCATAGACGAAACAAGATTAAAAAGGCTTGGTACAGTTGCTGAAAAAGCGTCTAATTTATTTGGACAGTTTTAACATTTGACCATAGATTCATTTGGAGCGGCCAAAATGGGGAATATTAAATTATGCGATTTGGGGTAAAAATATTATTTCATCTGCATAGTCTATGGTGAAGACGACGTCCTTTATTTGTCGACAAGCATATCGATAAAGTTGGAAGCTTCTGCTCACGGTGATCGGTCAGTAACGGCTAACATTAAATAAAAAAGTGCAAGGACCTTTAAGATCGAAACGCCTCGTATAACAGCGTAATTTTATCACATTATCGGCGCAATTGTCGCTGCAGCACCTCAAATTAATTCTCGAAGTAATGCATTAATTCACGTTCTTTTTATTCAACAAAAAAGGAATTGCCTTCCAACTGAAATAAACCACAAAAAGAAGCACTAACACTTAATACTAAGAGACGAGACAGTTAGACAAAACGATTAATATTTTATAGCAAAGGCAATTGCATCAGCGACGCAATAGCCTTCCTAAACAACAAAACAAATTTGCAATAACATTATTGAAAGTATAAAGAAGAAGCCCTTTAAAAGCGGCACAAGTCTGATAAAATTGTTAAAGCCATGGCCTTCATGCAGCTTCCTTGACATAAATATCAACCTTAACATATATGATACTCCAACCAGCTGATCAGCTGAATGTGAAATTAAGCTGAACCTACATGACCGTGAATGATATCGCCGCGCTGACAGGTAGGCAATGCAGGTATGTAAAGAATCGTTGTGCTTTAGAAAATTTTTACAGCTCAACTAAATCGAAAGCTACTGCAATGCCGCAAAAAGAACATTTAATCGATACTGCTTTTAAAGACTACACCTTTTTTCAGGTCAAATTCAACGTTTTGCCAATCAGCTTAGCCAAGTTTCATTCAAGTTAGCCACTCTATGGTAATCGCAGTCGACGCGCCATTCAACTTAGACAACTATCGTTCAAGTTCACCAGCCATCATTCAAGTTCAACACGCCATGGCAGGGTGTGTTTTGTCTATGGCAAGAAGGGGTAACAAGCTCGAAAAACGATTTTCAAATTAGACAACTTGCAAGCAAATTCAACAAGAGCAGATCCCTTGAAAGCCGAAGTTTAACTGTTGCTCTGTGCCAATGGCTGATCATATGAACGAAGAGGAGCACGACAGTGTGGAAGAGGAAGACGATGCGGAGGATCGTGTACGCTATAATACGACTTCGAATGAGGATAGAGCCCGTCTGTTGGATGCACACGCAAACGGCGAAGACTTCGTCCATCTGGCGGGGCTGCTGAATATCTATAGAACTACGGCATACTCAATTGTGCGTTCCGGAAGGAGGGAGAAAAGACCGATGGATGGAAGAAATGCGAAATTTGACATCGAGATGGCGCAGTAGTGATCCGAACTGCTAGACGACAACAGTGTTCTAACTCAGGAGGAGATCAAGGAACAATTACGCGCCAGGTTTCCAAACAAGCCGACTGTCGCAATTTCGACACTGAGCCGTCAGTTGAACGGCCTGATGTTCACCGTTAAGCTCGTTCGCGACACACCCGCAGAAGGAAACTCACCGCGGTGCATTGCGCGAATGGCAATCGTCGGCGATTGACACGTCGATTGCTGACTCCTCAGCCGTGCTCAAGGATCTATCAGCTGGAAAACTCTTACACATTGTGGTGTACTTTGGCACTGTTGTTTTCCGCAATTTCTTGTTATAATTATTGTTCCACTATACAGTTCTGCTTTTGTTGAATTTGCTTGCAAGTTGTCTAATTTGAAAATCATTGTTCGAGCTTGTTACCCCTTCTTGCCATAGACAAAACACACCCTACCATGGCGTGTTGAACTTGAATGATGGCTGGCGAACTTAAACGATAGTTGTCTAATTTGAATGGCGCGTCGACTGCGATTACCAGAGTGGCTAACTTGAATGAAACTTGGCTAAGCTGATTGGTAAAACGTTGAATTTGACCGGAAAAAGGTGTAATACTACTGCAAAGTCCAACATGTATATATAGAGCTACAAATGGAAGACAGCTTGAAAACATTTAATTACCTATGTTGATTTAATTTCGAATACAACCTACAACCTGGCGTAATACCAGTGTAAGCGCAGATCATGTTTATATTGATATAGCTTATAGATAATTAAACACTTCTCGACGCTTCATGTCACCACTTACATTTTAATATTATAAAAAGAAAGAAAACACGAAGGCAGCAGGATTTGCTTACTAAAAATTCGCGATGTCATTTATTAAATTGACCTAAACTGGATATTTGTGTATATTTAAGTTTAAAGCCGGGTGGAAAAGGCGGAATAAAGGAAACTCTCTAGTCAGTTAAGCAGAAAACGGTGGAAAGTTTATTTTATTACGAAACCGACATCCTTTCGAGCTAGAGGAAATTCGACAGTCTTGATGTTGATCAAACAGATCCGAAATAGTTGAGCTCACAAGCAATTGGATTACTGGCAACAGTAAGACACTAAGACTCAGCACAAATTTTAGGAAGCTTAGTCGACCTCCTCGATGGTGGGGCCGGAGCCGCCACCGCCGCCGGTGCGAGCGCCTTGACCAGCGGCGCCGCCAGCGCCAGGAGCTCCGCCAGGGAAGCCGCCGGGCATGCCACCAGCTCCGCCGGCAGCCTGGTAGAGCTTGGTGATGATGGGGTTGCAGACTTTCTCGAGCTCCTTCTGCTGATGATCGTATTCTTCCTTCTCGGCGGTCTGGTTGGCGTCGAGCCACTTGATGATCTCGCCGCACTTGTCGAGGATGATCTTTTTGTCGCCCTCGGAGATTTTGTCCTTGAGCTTCTCGTCCTCGACAGTCTGGCGC